>HG995140.1:0-1200000 GCA_905333015.3 Bombus campestris
CCAACCTAACCCCAACCTAACCCCAACCTAACCCCAACCTAACCCCAACCTAACCCCAACCTCAACCCCAACCTAACCCCAACCTAACCCCAACCTAACCCCAACCTAACCCCAACCTAACCCCAACCTAACCCCAACCTAACCCCAACCTAACCCCAACCTAACCCCAACCTAACCCCAACCTAACCCCAACCTAACCCCAACCTAACCCCAACCTAACCCCAACCTAACCCCAACCTAACCCCAACCTAACCCCAACCTAACCCCAACCTAACCCCAACCTAACCCCAACCTAACCCCAACCTAACCCCAACCTAACCCCGACCTAACCCCAACCTAACCCCAACCTAACCCCAACCTAACCCCAACCTAACCCCAACCTAACCCCAACCTAACCCCAACCTAACCCCAACCTAACCCCAACCTAACCCCAACCTAACCCCAACCTAACCCCAACCTAACCCCAACCTAACCCCAACCTAACCCCAACCTAACCCCAACCTAACCCCAACCTAACCCCAACCTAACCCCAACCTAACCCCAACCTAACCCCAACCTAACCCCAACCTAACCCCAACCTAACCCCAACCTAACCCCAACCTAACCCCAACCTAACCCCAACCTAACCCCAACCTAACCCCAACCTAACCCCAACCTAACCCCAACCTAACCCCAACCTAACCCCAACCTAACCCCAACCTAACCCCAACCTAACCCCAACCTAACCCCAACCTAACCCCAACCTAACCCCAACCTAACCCCAACCTAACCCCAACCTAACCCCAACCTAACCCCAACCTAACCCCAACCTAACCCCAACCTAACCCCAACCTAACCCCAACCTAACCCCAACCTAACCCCAACCTAACCCCAACCTAACCCCAACCTAACCCCAACCTAACCCCAACCTAACCCCAACCTAACCCCAACCTAACCCCAACCTAACCCCAACCTAACCCCAACCTAACCCCAACCTAACCCCAACCTAACCCCAACCTAACCCCAACCTAACCCCAACCTAACCCCAACCTAACCCCAACCTAACCCCAACCTAACCCCAACCTAACCCCAACCTAACCCCAACCTAACCCCAACCTAACCCCAACCTAACCCCAACCTAACCCCAACCTAACCCCAACCTAACCCCAACCTAACCCCAACCTAACCCCAACCTAACCCCAACCTAACCCCAACCTAACCCCAACCTAACCCCAACCTAACCCCAACCTAACCCCAACCTAACCCCAACCTAACCCCAACCTAACCCCAACCTAACCCCAACCTAACCCCAACCTAACCCCAACCTAACCCCAACCTAACCCCAACCTAACCCCAACCTAACCCCAACCTAACCCCAACCTAACCCCAACCTAACCCCAACCTAACCCCAACCTAACCCCAACCTAACCCCAACCTAACCCCAACCTAACCCCAACCTAACCCCAACCTAACCCCAACCTAACCCCAACCTAACCCCAACCTAACCCCAACCTAACCCCAACCTAACCCCAACCTAACCCCAACCTAACCCCAACCTAACCCCAACCTAACCCCAACCTAACCCCAACCTAACCCCAACCTAACCCCAACCTAACCCCAACCTAACCCCAACCTAACCCCAACCTAACCCCAACCTAACCCCAACCTAACCCCAACCTAACCCCAACCTAACCCCAACCTAACCCCAACCTAACCCCAACCTAACCCCAACCTAACCCCAACCTAACCCCAACCTAACCCCAACCTAACCCCAACCTAACCCCAACCTAACCCCAACCTAACCCCAACCTAACCCCAACCTAACCCCAACCTAACCCCAACCTAACCCCAACCTAACCCCAACCTAACCCCAACCTAACCCCAACCTAACCCCAACCTAACCCCAACCTAACCCCAACCTAACCCCAACCTAACCCCAACCTAACCCCAACCTAACCCCAACCTAACCCCAACCTAACCCCAACCTAACCCCAACCTAACCCCAACCTAACCCCAACCTAACCCCAACCTAACCCCAACCTAACCCCAACCTAACCCCAACCTAACCCCAACCTAACCCCAACCTAACCCCAACCTAACCCCAACCTAACCCCAACCTAACCCCAACCTAACCCCAACCTAACCCCAACCTAACCCCAACCTAACCCCAACCTAACCCCAACCTAACCCCAACCTAACCCCAACCTAACCCCAACCTAACCCCAACCTAACCCCAACCTAACCCCAACCTAACCCCAACCTAACCCCAACCTAACCCCAACCTAACCCCAACCTAACCCCAACCTAACCCCAACCTAACCCCAACCTAACCCCAACCTAACCCCAACCTAACCCCAACCTAACCCCAACCTAACCCCAACCTAACCCCAACCTAACCCCAACCTAACCCCAACCTAACCCCAACCTAACCCCAACCTAACCCCAACCTAACCCCAACCTAACCCCAACCTAACCCCAACCTAACCCCAACCTAACCCCAACCTAACCCCAACCTAACCCCAACCTAACCCCAACCTAACCCCAACCTAACCCCAACCTAACCCCAACCTAACCCCAACCTAACCCCAACCTAACCCCAACCTAACCCCAACCTAACCCCAACCTAACCCCAACCTAACCCCAACCTAACCCCAACCTAACCCCAACCTAACCCCAACCTAACCCCAACCTAACCCCAACCTAACCCCAACCTAACCCCAACCTAACCCCAACCTAACCCCAACCTAACCCCAACCTAACCCCAACCTAACCCCAACCTAACCCCAACCTAACCCCAACCTAACCCCAACCTAACCCCAACCTAACCCCAACCTAACCCCAACCTAACCCCAACCTAACCCCAACCTAACCCCAACCTAACCCCAACCTAACCCCAACCTAACCCCAACCTAACCCCAACCTAACCCCAACCTAACCCCAACCTAACCCCAACCTAACCCCAACCTAACCCCAACCTAACCCCAACCTAACCCCAACCTAACCCCAACCTAACCCCAACCTAACCCCAACCTAACCCCAACCTAACCCCAACCTAACCCCAACCTAACCCCAACCTAACCCCAACCTAACCCCAACCTAACCCCAACCTAACCCCAACCTAACCCCAACCTAACCCCAACCTAACCCCAACCTAACCCCAACCTAACCCCAACCTAACCCCAACCTAACCCCAACCTAACCCCAACCTAACCCCAACCTAACCCCAACCTAACCCCAACCTAACCCCAACCTAACCCCAACCTAACCCCAACCTAACCCCAACCTAACCCCAACCTAACCCCAACCTAACCCCAACCTAACCCCAACCTAACCCCAACCTAACCCCAACCTAACCCCAACCTAACCCCAACCTAACCCCAACCTAACCCCAACCTAACCCCAACCTAACCCCAACCTAACCCCAACCTAACCCCAACCTAACCCCAACCTAACCCCAACCTAACCCCAACCTAACCCCAACCTAACCCCAACCTAACCCCAACCTAACCCCAACCTAACCCCAACCTAACCCCAACCTAACCCCAACCTAACCCCAACCTAACCCCAACCTAACCCCAACCTAACCCCAACCTAACCCCAACCTAACCCCAACCTAACCCCAACCTAACCCCAACCTAACCCCAACCTAACCCCAACCTAACCCCAACCTAACCCCAACCTAACCCCAACCTAACCCCAACCTAACCCCAACCTAACCCCAACCTAACCCCAACCTAACCCCAACCTAACCCCAACCTAACCCCAACCTAACCCCAACCTAACCCCAACCTAACCCCAACCTAACCCCAACCTAACCCCAACCTAACCCCAACCTAACCCCAACCTAACCCCAACCTAACCCCAACCTAACCCCAACCTAACCCCAACCTAACCCCAACCTAACCCCAACCTAACCCCAACCTAACCCCAACCTAACCCCAACCTAACCCCAACCTAACCCCAACCTAACCCCAACCTAACCCCAACCTAACCCCAACCTAACCCCAACCTAACCCCAACCTAACCCCAACCTAACCCCAACCTAACCCCAACCTAACCCCAACCTAACCCCAACCTAACCCCAACCTAACCCCAACCTAACCCCAACCTAACCCCAACCTAACCCCAACCTAACCCCAACCTAACCCCAACCTAACCCCAACCTAACCCCAACCTAACCCCAACCTAACCCCAACCTAACCCCAACCTAACCCCAACCTAACCCCAACCTAACCCCAACCTAACCCCAACCTAACCCCAACCTAACCCCAACCTAACCCCAACCTAACCCCAACCTAACCCCAACCTAACCCCAACCTAACCCCAACCTAACCCCAACCTAACCCCAACCTAACCCCAACCTAACCCCAACCTAACCCCAACCTAACCCCAACCTAACCCCAACCTAACCCCAACCTAACCCCAACCTAACCCCAACCTAACCCCAACCTAACCCCAACCTAACCCCAACCTAACCCCAACCTAACCCCAACCTAACCCCAACCTAACCCCAACCTAACCCCAACCTAACCCCAACCTAACCCCAACCTAACCCCAACCTAACCCCAACCTAACCCCAACCTAACCCCAACCTAACCCCAACCTAACCCCAACCTAACCCCAACCTAACCCCAACCTAACCCCAACCTAACCCCAACCTAACCCCAACCTAACCCCAACCTAACCCCAACCTAACCCCAACCTAACCCCAACCTAACCCCAACCTAACCCCAACCTAACCCCAACCTAACCCCAACCTAACCCCAACCTAACCCCAACCTAACCCCAACCTAACCCCAACCTAACCCCAACCTAACCCCAACCTAACCCCAACCTAACCCCAACCTAACCCCAACCTAACCCCAACCTAACCCCAACCTAACCCCAACCTAACCCCAACCTAACCCCAACCTAACCCCAACCTAACCCCAACCTAACCCCAACCTAACCCCAACCTAACCCCAACCTAACCCCAACCTAACCCCAACCTAACCCCAACCTAACCCCAACCTAACCCCAACCTAACCCCAACCTAACCCCAACCTAACCCCAACCTAACCCCAACCTAACCCCAACCTAACCCCAACCTAACCCCAACCTAACCCCAACCTAACCCCAACCTAACCCCAACCTAACCCCAACCTAACCCCAACCTAACCCCAACCTAACCCCAACCTAACCCCAACCTTTTTTTTTTTTTTTTTTTTTTTTATACGTGGGGAAATCCTCATGGACCCCCGGCCGCCCTCTGGGAGGCGGCGGCGGGTAGTGTCGGACTCTTACCGACTAAAACCCCACGATGGTCGCCGTGACGGTTCTCGGGAGCGTCCCGTTTCCTGTCTCGAAGCTCTCGGTCCAGGGCGCTCCCTCGTCGCTCCCCCGCGAGATTTTTCGCAGGGGACATCCTCTTCTTTCTCTTCTTGGCAGCCGGGGGGTGACCACCGGCCCCCGCGGCGCCGGCGTTCCGTGGGGCCGTCGTGCAATTCCGGGCAGGGACCCAGACCCTCCCCGGCTTGACGGCCTGTTTTTTCCCCTTCGGACGAACGCGCGCGCGCGCTCTTCTACGACGGCGGCGTCGGTGGTGGCGCCGCGGTCGCGCGGCGTCGCGTCGTCGACGTTGCTCCTCCTCGCGCTCCTCTTCGTCCGCGCACGACCCGGCAGGGGTCGCGGTTCTTCACCCTGCTCCGCTCCGCCCGCTCCTTCGCCAGCATGACCTGCTCGCAGAAGGTGCGGACGGCCGCGTACTCCTGTGGACTCCTCAGCGTCGCCTCCACGAGCGCCTCGGGGGCCAACCCGTCGCCTATGGCGAGACGTAGCACGCGGCGCGGCACCTCCCACGCCGGACAACGCTCCAGCGTGTGCTGCGCCGTGTCCTCTTCCTCCTGGCAGTGGTGACAGATTGACGTCACCTCACGCTGGATTCTTCTCAGGAACTCACCGAACACACCGTGGCCGGTGAGCACCTGCGTCATCCTGTACGTCAGAGGGACCCCGCCGCGGTCCCGCCACGCCTCCCAGTTGGGGAGGACGGCGCGCACGGCCCGGTGTGGCCGTGACATGTCCTCCTCGGTTAGTTGGGCGCGCCATCTCTCCCAGACCCTGTGCCGCGTCTCCCTCCACACGTCCTGGAACGGACGTTCGCCGCCTCCACCGCCACCGTCCGAGCCCAGGGCCCTACGGTGGTTGTACAACCGTTGGAGCGCAAGGGCCTGCAGCTCGAACGGTGGGGACGCGGCCAGCACGGACGCCGACGCGTGCGACACCGTTCGGTATGCACGCGCGATCCTGATGGCGGTCGTCCTGTGCAGCCTCCGTAGCAGGGTCAGGCTGCGACGGTTGGCCAGCAGTTCTTCGGCCCATACGGGGGCCCCGTAGAGGACCCTCGATCTCACCACTCCCTCGTAGAGGCGGCGCACTCTCGTTCCCGCTCCACCGATGTTGGGCAGCAAGCCGCACAGGGCGTTGGCTGCGGCTGCCACCTTCGGAACCAGTTCCTCGAAGTGGGGCTCGAACGTCCATCCGCTGTCGATGGTGAGGCCCAGGTACCTCATCTGGGCTCTCACCGGTACGTCCTCGCCGTCGCACCTGACGCACAGTCCGGACGGTGGGGCTCCTCTGCGACGACGGTCGAAGAACCCCACGGCCTCCGTCTTGGCCGGCGACACGTTCAGCCCCAGTCTTCCTATCGCCCTCACCGCGCGCGCCACCGCCAAGTCCGCGATCGCCTGCGCCTCGTACCATCCCCCGCCGCCGGCCATGACCAAGGTGTCGTCGGCGTAGCACACCAAGGCCGTGCCCGGCGGCATGGGGCAACGGAGGACCGAGTCGTACGCGGTGATCCACAGTATGGGTCCCAGGACCGACCCCTGCGGGACACCGCGCTCCACCGGCCTCCTCTCCTCCGCGCCGTTTCGGCCCGCGTACCCGATCCAACGGTCGCTGAGGTACGACCGTATCAGGCGAACAAGGTACGCGGGCACCTCCAGCCTCTCCAGCGCCTCCACGATCCTGGCCCAGGGGATCGTGTTGAACGCGTTGGTCACGTCCAATGAGACCGCGATGGCCACTCCTCCCCGCGCTACCATGTCGTCGGCGGTCGTCCGCACCATCCTCACGGCGTCCACGGTGGATCTTCCTTTTCTGAATCCGAACTGGCTATCGTGCCAGCCGGATCCACGCTCCGTGATATGCGCCTCCAGACGGGCGGCGATTATCCTTTCCAGGAGCTTGCCAGCCTCGTCCAGAAGGCATATCGGTCTGTACGCGGACGGCGAGTCCGGCGGGCGGCCCTCCTTGCGCAGCAGCACCAGCCTCGCCGTCCTCCACGCCCGTGGGTACGCGCCTTCCCTCATGCACCGCGTGAAGACGTGCTGCAGACGGGGAGCCAGGGTCTCCATCGACTCTGCCCAGACACGGCCCGGTATTCCGTCCGGACCGGGTGCCACGTCGCCGCGGGACGCCATCCTCTTCGTTGCCGCGAGTAACTCTTCCTTCGTCACTCGCAGCTCTTCCCTCCACTCCGCGACGGTGTTGTTGGAGCGGAGCGGCGGCGTCCTCCTCCTCGTCGCGTCGACGTTGTCCGTGCTGTCCTGTTGCTGTCGCGGGAACAGAGCGCTCAGAACCGTGTCGAGCAACCCCGGCTCCATACTCGCGGTCAATGGGGGTGCCGGTGGTCGTAGCCTCCTCGTGACCAACCGGTAGGGCCTCCCCCATGGATCGGCCTCGACCGATTCGACGAGCTCGTCCCAGGCCCGGGCTTTCGCCGTCCGGATCTCCCACTGGAGTATCCTCCTCTTCTCCCTGTACGCGTCGTAACAGCGGGAGATCCTCTCCTCATCGCGCGTTCGCCTGCGCCGGGCCCTCTGCAGCGCTGTACGTGCCAGTGCGCATCCTCTTCTGAGGGCGGCTATCTCCTCCGTCCACCAGTAGACGCCCGGGGCTCGCGCTCCGTGGCAGGTACTGGAGCGCGGCATTGAGGCGTCGCAGGCCGCGGCCATGTCTCTCCGCAGATCCTCCGCCTCCTCGTCTATGCTGCTGCCGCCGTCGTCCCGCGTTGTCCGCGCGTCCCAACTCCATGCGGACACGGAGACAGCGGCTTGCAGAAGATCCCGGTTCCTGTCTTTCGCCCGCCATCTTCTTCTCGGTGTTGGCGGATGGCGGGAACGGTTCGGCCCTCCGGTGTCGTTGCTGCCGACGGCCCGTCCGGTGGACGTGGTTTCCGGGGCGAGCTCCATCATCACGTAGAGATGGTCGGACAGAGTCTCGACCCCGTCCAGCACCCTCCAGTCGCGCACTCTCCGGTGTAGGTTGGCGGTGGCCCAGGTCAGGTCGATGACGGAGGACCCCCTCCAGGCCTGGCACGTGCTCGTCGATCCTCTGTTGGACAGCAGCAGTCCAAGTCCCGCGGCCCAGTCGGCCACCATTCTTCCCCTTGTGGTGGTTCGCGTGTCGTTCCACTGCGTGGAGCGGGCGTTGAAGTCCCCGAGCACGAGTAGCTGTCGGGGACGGCATATCCTCCTGATGCAGTCGCCCACTCCGTCGAGGAACGCCCCGAACGCGACCAGGCCGCTGTTGGGAGATACGTATACCCCCACCACGGCAATCCCTGCCCACTCGACCGCGACGTAGCCGTTGCCGCGTTCCAGCAGGACGCCGGGAATGCCGGGCGTCGTTGTCGTTGTCTCTGTCGTCCATCCGACTGCCGCTGTCCCGTCCAAGTCCCCGACCCAGTTGGGAGAGTCGGGAACGCGATGCGGTTCCGCCACCACAGCGAGGGCGACTCTGCTCTCCCGGATGGTCTGGAAGAGCAGATCTTGAGCTCGCCTCGATCTACCTACGTTGCACTGGAGGATTCGTTGGAATCTATTGGCCCAACTCCATGGCCTCCTCCAGGCCATCTACCGCCGCCGCCGTTGCTGTTGTCGTCGTCGTCGTCGTTGTCGCCGCTGCCGCTGCCAATTCTTTGGCGGCGACGGCGGCGGCGACGGCGGTGGCGGTGGCGTCGGTGCTTCCAGATGTCCCTCCGGCGGTGGCTAGTCCGCGGGTAGGTCCTCTCCTCCTGCTTGTTGTTGTTGTCTTCGGCGGCGTGCATGCCGCCCCTCCCATCCTGTGATTGGCCGGGACCCCGAGCGAATCGCACAGGGGGCATTTGGGCACGGAGGCGGGACAGCCTCTCGCGCGATGTCCGCTTCCGCCGCACCTGTAACAAATCTGCCCGCGATCCACGGCGGACACGCAAGTGGCTCTCACGTGTCCGAGTTCCAGGCACCTGTAGCACTGCAAGGGCCGCCTTGGTATGGCGACGACCCTCGCAGTGGACCAACCCAGGGCGATACTCCCAGCCCGGGCTATCTTACGGGCCCCGGCCACCGGGCACTTGACGTACACCGAGCCAAGACCGTCCCTGGATGCTCCAACCTCGCCGACCTGCACCTCCGAGACCGCGCAGCCCGCCGCCAAAGCCAGCGCCTGCCGCAGCTCTTCTCTCTGTAGCGAGATGTCGATCCCGACGACCCGCAGCTCCGCCGTCTTCACTGGAGCCGCCACCCTGACGGTTGCCGGATCCAGCACCCTGGTCAGATGTGACGCCAGCCGGGACGCTTTCTCCCTTTCTTTGTCGCCGGGCACCTTGATTATGATGGCGCCCGACATCGCCTTCTTCATCCCGACCGACTGTACTCCGATATCAGTCAGCGGGATGCTCCTCCTGGCCGTGGCGATGACCTCGGCGTACGTCATCTTCGCTCCCTCGTTGAGCGTCAATGTCACCGCGGATGTTCGCGGTGCGCGAGGGAGCGAGGCCGTTCTCGCCGTCGCCGTCGTTGGCTTCTTGGACGTGGAGACGCCCGGTTTGGGCGCCCGCGCCGTTCTTCCCTGGGGCTGCTGCTGCTGCCGTTGCCGCAGCAGCCTTTCCGCCGGCAGCGGTGCCGCTGCCCTCGTCGGGGGTGCGGCCCTTCCTCCTGTTGCTCTCGCCGTCTCCTCGGCGGCGAAAGCCACTCCCCTCCTCCTCCTGCGCCTCCTGCGCGCTGTTTTGGAGACCACTGGTCTCCATTCATCCTCCTCCCGCGCCTTCGCTGGAGGCTTCGGGATGCTCCCGGTGGTGATGGCGGCAGTGGGGGCGGCGACGGAGGGAGCCGTGATACCGCGCTCGGTGGCTCCCTTCCGCGTTTCGGCGCCGCTTGCGCGGCCCCTCTCGAAACGCTCGTCGATCCGCCGCATTATCGACGCCGCAATCTCTTCCATCCTCTTCTCCATCCTCTTCTCCACGGCAGCGAGGCTCCCGCTCTCGTCGTTGTTCTCGCGAGGAGAATCGCTGGGACCAGAGGTGATACGTCCCTGCGCGTTGGCGTCCCTTCTCGCCAGTTCGTTGCTAAGGGACGCAACTTGGCTACGAAGGAACGCGATCTCTTCCTCCAGCAGGGCGTTTCTCGCGTCAGCCAGCCTTGCGGCCCCAGACCCGCTGCCGGGCTCCAGTCCGTACCTCCTCATCATCTCAAGCGCCCACGCGGCGGTGAGGTAGTTCACTGACTCCCTCAGCAGCTTAACGTATGTCCCCTTCAAATTCGACGACCTCGCCGCCACCATGCTGACGTTTCCCAGACACCTCACCACCTCGGCGCAAACGTCTTCCGGCGAGGTCCTCCTCACCACCTGCATCATCTCATCGGGCACCTCCGGTATCATGCAGGCAAGCTTCCGTTTCTTGCCCCTGCACGTCGACGAGGCGGCCGACGAATGTGACGTGTACGAGGCGACCGACTCTTCGTCGTCGGACCTCGCTGGCGTCCTTGATCCTCCTGGTGCCACTGGCGGTGTGGCGTCGCCTACTGGGGCCGGGACGGCAAAGACGCTCCCCGTCCCTCCTGAAGCTCTCCTAAGGGAGCTCCTACTCCTGGTAAGTGGTGGCCCGTTGTCCTCCTGGGTCACCTCCATCCTTCCTTCTTCACTACCTTTGCCAGTCGCAGTAACACAAACGAGGGCCTGGCTATCCACCCCCGAGCGGCCGTGGTCGTTAGATGACGACGCAGTGGGGCCCACTTGACCACCCACGCCTGCGCCGGTACTGGGGTATCCCTCCCCTGCACCGTAAACCTTTTCACTCCTTATTTTGTCCATCATATTTTGTTTAATTTTTGCCGTAGTTGTCAACGGTATTCCATCCTGGCGCCACTCACTCTTTCGCACCCTGCATCGGTCAAAGCCGATGCAGGGTGACGGGGAGCCCCACGAGAAGGTGAGGTGAGTGGTCTTGGCAGATATGGGCCCACCAACTTCTCCGAAATTCCCCGCACCGGATCAGCAAACTGGCCAGTCCCGAAGGACCCACCAGCCGCCACCCGACTATAGGAGAATATCAGATCCATCGGGGTTTCCCAGGGCGTGGTACTACGCCCTAAGAACCCATACCCACCTCGTGCTCCCCAACCTAACCCCAACCTAACCCCAACCTAACCCCAACCTAACCCCAACCTAACCCCAACCTAACCCCAACCTAACCCCAACCTAACCCCAACCTAACCCCAACCTAACCCCAACCTAACCCCAACCTAACCCCAACCTAACCCCAACCTAACCCCAACCTAACCCCAACCTAACCCCAACCTAACCCCAACCTAACCCCAACCTAACCCCAACCTAACCTAACCCCAACCTAACCCCAACCTAACCCCAACCTAACCCCAACCTAACCCCAACCTAACCCCACCCTACCCCCAACCTAACCCCAACCTAACCCCAACCTAACCCCAACCTAACCCCAACCTAACCCCAACCTAACCCCAACCTAACCCCAACCTAACCCCAACCTAACCCCAACCTAACCCCAACCTAACCCCAACCTAACCTAACCCCAACCTAACCCCAACCTAACCCCAACCTAACCCCAACCTAACCCCAACCTAACCCCAACCTAACCCCAACCTAACCCCAACCTAACCCCAACCTAACCCAACCTAACCCCAACCTAACCCCAACCTAACCCCAACCTAACCCCAACCTAACCCCAACCTAACCCCAACCTAACCCCAACCTAACCCCAACCTAACCCCAACCTAACCCCAACCTAACCCCAACCTAACCCCAACCTAACCCCAACCTAACCCCAACCTAACCCCAACCTAACCCCAACCTAACCCCAACCTAACCCCAACCTAACCCCAACCTAACCCCAACCTAACCCCAACCTAACCCCAACCTAACCCCAACCTAACCCCAACCTAACCCCAACCTAACCCCAACCTAACCCCAACCTAACCCCAACCTAACCCCAACCTAACCCCAACCTAACCCCAACCTAACCCCAACCTAACCCCAACCTAACCCCAACCTAACCCCAACCTAACCCCAACCTAACCCCAACCTAACCCCAACCTAACCCCAACCTAACCCCAACCTAACCCCAACCTAACCCCAACCTAACCCCAACCTAACCCCAACCTAACCCCAACCTAACCCCAACCTAACCCCAACCTAACCCCAACCTAACCCCAACCTAACCCCAACCTAACCCCAACCTAACCCCAACCTAACCCCAACCTAACCCCAACCTAACCCCAACCTAACCCCAACCTAACCCCAACCTAACCCCAACCTAACCCCAACCTAACCCCAACCTAACCCCAACCTAACCCCAACCTAACCCCAACCTAACCCCAACCTAACCCCAACCTAACCCCAACCTAACCCCAACCTAACCCCAACCTAACCCCAACCTAACCCCAACCTAACCCCAACCTAACCCCAACCTAACCCCAACCTAACCCCAACCTAACCCCAACCTAACCCCAACCTAACCCCAACCTAACCCCAACCTAACCCCAACCTAACCCCAACCTAACCCCAACCTAACCCCAACCTAACCCCAACCTAACCCCAACCTAACCCCAACCTAACCCCAACCTAACCCCAACCTAACCCCAACCTAACCCCAACCTAACCCCAACCTAACCCCAACCTAACCCCAACCTAACCCCAACCTAACCCCAACCTAACCCCAACCTAACCCCAACCTAACCCCAACCTAACCCCAACCTAACCCCAACCTAACCCCAACCTAACCCCAACCTAACCCCAACCTAACCCCAACCTAACCCCAACCTAACCCCAACCTAACCCCAACCTAACCCCAACCTAACCCCAACCTAACCCCAACCTAACCCCAACCTAACCCCAACCTAACCCCAACCTAACCCCAACCTAACCCCAACCTAACCCCAACCTAACCCCAACCTAACCCCAACCTAACCCCAACCTAACCCCAACCTAACCCCAACCTAACCCCAACCTAACCCCAACCTAACCCCAACCTAACCCCAACCTAACCCCAACCTAACCCCAACCTAACCCCAACCTAACCCCAACCTAACCCCAACCTAACCCCAACCTAACCCCAACCTAACCCCAACCTAACCCCAACCTAACCCCAACCTAACCCCAACCTAACCCCAACCTAACCCCAACCTAACCCCAACCTAACCCCAACCTAACCCCAACCTAACCCCAACCTAACCCCAACCTAACCCCAACCTAACCCCAACCTAACCCCAACCTAACCCCAACCTAACCCCAACCTAACCCCAACCTAACCCCAACCTAACCCCAACCTAACCCCAACCTAACCCCAACCTAACCCCAACCTAACCCCAACCTAACCCCAACCTAACCCCAACCTAACCCCAACCTAACCCCAACCTAACCCCAACCTAACCCCAACCTAACCCCAACCTAACCCCAACCTAACCCCAACCTAACCCCAACCTAACCCCAACCTAACCCCAACCTAACCCCAACCTAACCCCAACCTAACCCCAACCTAACCCCAACCTAACCCCAACCTAACCCCAACCTAACCCCAACCTAACCCCAACCTAACCCCAACCTAACCCCAACCTAACCCCAACCTAACCCCAACCTAACCCCAACCTAACCCCAACCTAACCCCAACCTAACCCCAACCTAACCCCAACCTAACCCCAACCTAACCCCAACCTAACCCCAACCTAACCCCAACCTAACCCCAACCTAACCCCAACCTAACCCCAACCTAACCCCAACCTAACCCCAACCTAACCCCAACCTAACCCCAACCTAACCCCAACCTAACCCCAACCTAACCCCAACCTAACCCCAACCTAACCCCAACCTAACCCCAACCTAACCCCAACCTAACCCCAACCTAACCCCAACCTAACCCCAACCTAACCCCAACCTAACCCCAACCTAACCCCAACCTAACCCCAACCTAACCCCAACCTAACCCCAACCTAACCCCAACCTAACCCCAACCTAACCCCAACCTAACCCCAACCTAACCCCAACCTAACCCCAACCTAACCCCAACCTAACCCCAACCTAACCCCAACCTAACCCCAACCTAACCCCAACCTAACCCCAACCTAACCCCAACCTAACCCCAACCTAACCCCAACCTAACCCCAACCTAACCCCAACCTAACCCCAACCTAACCCCAACCTAACCCCAACCTAACCCCAACCTAACCCCAACCTAACCCCAACCTAACCCCAACCTAACCCCAACCTAACCCCAACCTACCCCCCAACCTAACCCCAACCTAACCCCAACCTAACCCCAACCTAACCCCAACCTAACCCCAACCTAACCCCAACCTAACCCCAACCTAACCCCAACCTAACCCCAACCTAACCCCAACCTAACCCCAACCTAACCCCAACCTAACCCCAACCTAACCCCAACCTAACCCCAACCTAACCCCAACCTAACCCCAACCTAACCCCAACCTAACCCCAACCTAACCCCAACCTAACCCCAACCTAACCCCAACCTAACCCCAACCTAACCCCAACCTAACCCCAACCTAACCCCAACCTAACCCCAACCTAACCCCAACCTAACCCCAACCTAACCCCAACCTAACCCCAACCTAACCCCAACCTAACCCCAACCTAACCCCAACCTAACCCCAACCTAACCCCAACCTAACCCCAACCTAACCCCAACCTAACCCCAACCTAACCCCAACCTAACCCCAACCTAACCCCAACCTAACCCCAACCTAACCCCAACCTAACCCCAACCTAACCCCAACCTAACCCCAACCTAACCCCAACCTAACCCCAACCTAACCCCAACCTAACCCCAACCTAACCCCAACCTAACCCCAACCTAACCCCAACCTAACCCCAACCTAACCCCAACCTAACCCCAACCTAACCCCAACCTAACCCCAACCTAACCCCAACCTAACCCCAACCTAACCCCAACCTAACCCCAACCTAACCCCAACCTAACCCCAACCTAACCCCAACCTAACCCCAACCTAACCCCAACCTAACCCCAACCTAACCCCAACCTAACCCCAACCTAACCCCAACCTAACCCCAACCTAACCCCAACCTAACCCCAACCTAACCCCAACCTAACCCCAACCTAACCCCAACCTAACCCCAACCTAACCCCAACCTAACCCCAACCTAACCCCAACCTAACCCCAACCTAACCCCAACCTAACCCCAACCTAACCCCAACCTAACCCCAACCTAACCCCAACCTAACCCCAACCTAACCCCAACCTAACCCCAACCTAACCCCAACCTAACCCCAACCTAACCCCAACCTAACCCCAACCTAACCCCAACCTAACCCCAACCTAACCCCAACCTAACCCCAACCTAACCCCAACCTAACCCCAACCTAACCCCAACCTAACCCCAACCTAACCCCAACCTAACCCCAACCTAACCCCAACCTAACCCCAACCTAACCCCAACCTAACCCCAACCTAACCCCAACCTAACCCCAACCTAACCCCAACCTAACCCCAACCTAACCCCAACCTAACCCCAACCTAACCCCAACCTAACCCCAACCTAACCCCAACCTAACCCCAACCTAACCCCAACCTAACCCCAACCTAACCCCAACCTAACCCCAACCTAACCCCAACCTAACCCCAACCTAACCCCAACCTAACCCCAACCTAACCCCAACCTAACCCCAACCTAACCCCAACCTAACCCCAACCTAACCCCAACCTAACCCCAACCTAACCCCAACCTAACCCCAACCTAACCCCAACCTAACCCCAACCTAACCCCAACCTAACCCCAACCTAACCCCAACCTAACCCCAACCTAACCCCAACCTAACCCCAACCTAACCCCAACCTAACCCCAACCTAACCCCAACCTAACCCCAACCTAACCCCAACCTAACCCCAACCTAACCCCAACCTAACCCCAACCTAACCCCAACCTAACCCCAACCTAACCCCAACCTAACCCCAACCTAACCCCAACCTAACCCCAACCTAACCCCAACCTAACCCCAACCTAACCCCAACCTAACCCCAACCTAACCCCAACCTAACCCCAACCTAACCCCAACCTAACCCCAACCTAACCCCAACCTAACCCCAACCTAACCCCAACCTAACCCCAACCTAACCCCAACCTAACCCCAACCTAACCCCAACCTAACCCCAACCTAACCCCAACCTAACCCCAACCTAACCCCAACCTAACCCCAACCTAACCCCAACCTAACCCCAACCTAACCCCAACCTAACCCCAACCTAACCCCAACCTAACCCCAACCTAACCCCAACCTAACCCCAACCTAACCCCAACCTAACCCCAACCTAACCCCAACCTAACCCCAACCTAACCCCAACCTAACCCCAACCTAACCCCAACCTAACCCCAACCTAACCCCAACCTAACCCCAACCTAACCCCAACCTAACCCCAACCTAACCCCAACCTAACCCCAACCTAACCCCAACCTAACCCCAACCTAACCCCAACCTAACCCCAACCTAACCCCAACCTAACCCCAACCTAACCCCAACCTAACCCCAACCTAACCCCAACCTAACCCCAACCTAACCCCAACCTAACCCCAACCTAACCCCAACCTAACCCCAACCTAACCCCAACCTAACCCCAACCTAACCCCAACCTAACCCCAACCTAACCCCAACCTAACCCCAACCTAACCCCAACCTAACCCCAACCTAACCCCAACCTAACCCCAACCTAACCCCAACCTAACCCCAACCTAACCCCAACCTAACCCCAACCTAACCCCAACCTAACCCCAACCTAACCCCAACCTAACCCCAACCTAACCCCAACCTAACCCCAACCTAACCCCAACCTAACCCCAACCTAACCCCAACCTAACCCCAACCTAACCCCAACCTAACCCCAACCTAACCCCAACCTAACCCCAACCTAACCCCAACCTAACCCCAACCTAACCCCAACCTAACCCCAACCTAACCCCAACCTAACCCCAACCTAACCCCAACCTAACCCCAACCTAACCCCAACCTAACCCCAACCTAACCCCAACCTAACCCCAACCTAACCCCAACCTAACCCCAACCTAACCCCAACCTAACCCCAACCTAACCCCAACCTAACCCCAACCTAACCCCAACCTAACCCCAACCTAACCCCAACCTAACCCCAACCTAACCCCAACCTAACCCCAACCTAACCCCAACCTAACCCCAACCTAACCCCAACCTAACCCCAACCTAACCCCAACCTAACCCCAACCTAACCCCAACCTAACCCCAACCTAACCCCAACCTAACCCCAACCTAACCCCAACCTAACCCCAACCTAACCCCAACCTAACCCCAACCTAACCCCAACCTAACCCCAACCTAACCCCAACCTAACCCCAACCTAACCCCAACCTAACCCCAACCTAACCCCAACCTAACCCCAACCTAACCCCAACCTAACCCCAACCTAACCCCAACCTAACCCCAACCTAACCCCAACCTAACCCCAACCTAACCCCAACCTAACCCCAACCTAACCCCAACCTAACCCCAACCTAACCCCAACCTAACCCCAACCTAACCTAACCAACCTAACCCCAACCTAACCCCAACCTAACCCCAACCTAACCCCAACCTAACCCCAACCTAACCCCAACCTAACCCCAACCTAACCCCAACCCAACCCCAACCTAACCCCAACCTAACCCCAACCTAACCCCAACCTAACCCCAACCTAACCCCAACCTAACCCCAACCTAACCCCAACCTAACCCCAACCTAACCCCAACCTAACCCCAACCTAACCCCAACCTAACCCCAACCTAACCCCAACCTAACCCCAACCTAACCCCAACCTAACCCCAACCTAACCCCAACCTAACCCCAACCTAACCCCAACCTAACCCCAACCTAACCCCAACCTAACCCCAACCTAACCCCAACCTAACCCCAACCTAACCCCAACCTAACCCCAACCTAACCCCAACCTAACCCCAACCTAACCCCAACCTAACCCCAACCTAACCCCAACCTAACCCCAACCTAACCCCAACCTAACCCCAACCTAACCCCAACCTAACCCCAACCTAACCCCAACCTAACCCCAACCTAACCCCAACCTAACCCCAACCTAACCCCAACCTAACCCCAACCTAACCCCAACCTAACCCCAACCTAACCCCAACCTAACCCCAACCTAACCCCAACCTAACCCCAACCTAACCCCAACCTAACCCCAACCTAACCCCAACCTAACCCCAACCTAACCCCAACCTAACCCCAACCTAACCCCAACCTAACCCCAACCTAACCCCAACCTAACCCCAACCTAACCCCAACCTAACCCCAACCTAACCCCAACCTAACCCCAACCTAACCCCAACCTAACCCCAACCTAACCCCAACCTAACCCCAACCTAACCCCAACCTAACCCCAACCTAACCCCAACCTAACCCCAACCTAACCCCAACCTAACCCCAACCTAACCCCAACCTAACCCCAACCTAACCCCAACCTAACCCCAACCTAACCCCAACCTAACCCCAACCTAACCCCAACCTAACCCCAACCTAACCCCAACCTAACCCCAACCTAACCCCAACCTAACCCCAACCTAACCCCAACCTAACCCCAACCTAACCCCAACCTAACCCCAACCTAACCCCAACCTAACCCCAACCTAACCCCAACCTAACCCCAACCTAACCCCAACCTAACCCCAACCTAACCCCAACCTAACCCCAACCTAACCCCAACCTAACCCCAACCTAACCCCAACCTAACCCCAACCTAACCCCAACCTAACCCCAACCTAACCCCAACCTAACCCCAACCTAACCCCAACCTAACCCCAACCTAACCCCAACCTAACCCCAACCTAACCCCAACCTAACCCCAACCTAACCCCAACCTAACCCCAACCTAACCCCAACCTAACCCCAACCTAACCCCAACCTAACCCCAACCTAACCCCAACCTAACCCCAACCTAACCCCAACCTAACCCCAACCTAACCCCAACCTAACCCCAACCTAACCCCAACCTAACCCCAACCTAACCCCAACCTAACCCCAACCTAACCCCAACCTAACCCCAACCTAACCCCAACCTAACCCCAACCTAACCCCAACCCAACCCCAACCTAACCCCAACCTAACCCCAACCTAACCCCAACCTAACCCCAACCTAACCCCAACCTAACCCCAACCTTTTTTTTTTTTTTTTTTATACGTGGGGAAATCCTCATGGACACCCGGCCGCCCTCTGGGAGGCGGCGGCGGGTAGTGTCGGACTCTTACCGACTAAAACCCCACGATGGTCGCCGTGACGGTTCTCGGGAGCGTCCCGTTTCCTGTCTCGAAGCTCTCGGTCCAGGGCGCTCCCTCGTCGCTCCCCCGCGAGATTTTTCGCAGGGGACATCCTCTTCTTTCTCTTCTTGGCAGCCGGGGGGTGACCACCGGCCCCCGCGGCGCCGGCGTTCCGTGGGGCCGTCGTGCAATTCCGGGCAGGGACCCAGACCCTCCCCGGCTTGACGGCCTGTTTTTTCCCCTTCGGACGAACGCGCGCGCGCGCTCTTCTACGACGGCGGCGTCGGTGGTGGCGCCGCGGTCGCGCGGCGTCGCGTCGTCGACGTTGCTCCTCCTCGCGCTCCTCTTCGTCCGCGCACGACCCGGCAGGGGTCGCGGTTCTTCACCCTGCTCCGCTCCGCCCGCTCCTTCGCCAGCATGACCTGCTCGCAGAAGGTGCGGACGGCCGCGTACTCCTGTGGACTCCTCAGCGTCGCCTCCACGAGCGCCTCGGGGGCCAACCCGTCGCCTATGGCGAGACGTAGCACGCGGCGCGGCACCTCCCACGCCGGACAACGCTCCAGCGTGTGCTGCGCCGTGTCCTCTTCCTCCTGGCAGTGGTGACAGATTGACGTCACCTCACGCTGGATTCTTCTCAGGAACTCACCGAACACACCGTGGCCGGTGAGCACCTGCGTCATCCTGTACGAACCTAACCCCAACCTAACCCCAACCTAACCCCAACCTAACCCCAACCTAACCCCAACCTAACCCCAACCTAACCCCAACCTAACCCCAACCTAACCCCAACCTAACCTAACCCCAACCTAACCCAACCTAACCCCAACCTAACCCCAACCTAACCCCAACCTAACCCCAACCTAACCCCAACCTAACCCCAACCTAACCCCAACCTAACCCCAACCTAACCCCAACCTAACCCCAACCTAACCCCAACCTAACCCCAACCTAACCCCAACCTAACCCCAACCTAACCCCAACCTAACCCCAACCTAACCCCAACCTAACCCCAACCTAACCCCAACCTAACCCCAACCTAACCCCAACCTAACCCCAACCTAACCCAACCTTTTTTTTTTTTTTTTTTTTTTTTTTATACGTGGGGAAATCCTCATGGACACCCGGCCGCCCTCTGGGAGGCGGCGGCGGGTAGTGTCGGACTCTTACCGACTAAAACCCCACGATGGTCGCCGTGACGGTTCTCGGGAGCGTCCCGTTTCCTGTCTCGAAGCTCTCGGTCCAGGGCGCTCCCTCGTCGCTCCCCCGCGAGATTTTTCGCAGGGGACATCCTCTTCTTTCTCTTCTTGGCAGCCGGGGGGTGACCACCGGCCCCCGCGGCGCCGGCGTTCCGTGGGGCCGTCGTGCAATTCCGGGCAGGGACCCAGACCCTCCCCGGCTTGACGGCCTGTTTTTTCCCCTTCGGACGAACGCGCGCGCGCGCTCTTCTACGACGGCGGCGTCGGTGGTGGCGCCGCGGTCGCGCGGCGTCGCGTCGTCGACGTTGCTCCTCCTCGCGCTCCTCTTCGTCCGCGCACGACCCGGCAGGGGTCGCGGTTCTTCACCCTGCTCCGCTCCGCCCGCTCCTTCGCCAGCATGACCTGCTCGCAGAAGGTGCGGACGGCCGCGTACTCCTGTGGACTCCTCAGCGTCGCCTCCACGAGCGCCTCGGGGGCCAACCCGTCGCCTATGGCGAGACGTAGCACGCGGCGCGGCACCTCCCACGCCGGACAACGCTCCAGCGTGTGCTGCGCCGTGTCCTCTTCCTCCTGGCAGTGGTGACAGATTGACGTCACCTCACGCTGGATTCTTCTCAGGAACTCACCGAACACACCGTGGCCGGTGAGCACCTGCGTCATCCTGTACGTCAGAGGGACCCCGCCGCGGTCCCGCCACGCCTCCCAGTTGGGGAGGACGGCGCGCACGGCCCGGTGTGGCCGTGACATGTCCTCCTCGGTTAGTTGGGCGCGCCATCTCTCCCAGACCCTGTGCCGCGTCTCCCTCCACACGTCCTGGAACGGACGTTCGCCGCCTCCACCGCCACCGTCCGAGCCCAGGGCCCTACGGTGGTTGTACAACCGTTGGAGCGCAAGGGCCTGCAGCTCGAACGGTGGGGACGCGGCCAGCACGGACGCCGACGCGTGCGACACCGTTCGGTATGCACGCGCGATCCTGATGGCGGTCGTCCTGTGCAGCCTCCGTAGCAGGGTCAGGCTGCGACGGTTGGCCAGCAGTTCTTCGGCCCATACGGGGGCCCCGTAGAGGACCCTCGATCTCACCACTCCCTCGTAGAGGCGGCGCACTCTCGTTCCCGCTCCACCGATGTTGGGCAGCAAGCCGCACAGGGCGTTGGCTGCGGCTGCCACCTTCGGAACCAGTTCCTCGAAGTGGGGCTCGAACGTCCATCCGCTGTCGATGGTGAGGCCCAGGTACCTCATCTGGGCTCTCACCGGTACGTCCTCGCCGTCGCACCTGACGCACAGTCCGGACGGTGGGGCTCCTCTGCGACGACGGTCGAAGAACCCCACGGCCTCCGTCTTGGCCGGCGACACGTTCAGCCCCAGTCTTCCTATCGCCCTCACCGCGCGCGCCACCGCCAAGTCCGCGATCGCCTGCGCCTCGTACCATCCCCCGCCGCCGGCCATGACCAAGGTGTCGTCGGCGTAGCACACCAAGGCCGTGCCCGGCGGCATGGGGCAACGGAGGACCGAGTCGTACGCGGTGATCCACAGTATGGGTCCCAGGACCGACCCCTGCGGGACACCGCGCTCCACCGGCCTCCTCTCCTCCGCGCCGTTTCGGCCCGCGTACCCGATCCAACGGTCGCTGAGGTACGACCGTATCAGGCGAACAAGGTACGCGGGCACCTCCAGCCTCTCCAGCGCCTCCACGATCCTGGCCCAGGGGATCGTGTTGAACGCGTTGGTCACGTCCAATGAGACCGCGATGGCCACTCCTCCCCGCGCTACCATGTCGTCGGCGGTCGTCCGCACCATCCTCACGGCGTCCACGGTGGATCTTCCTTTTCTGAATCCGAACTGGCTATCGTGCCAGCCGGATCCGCGCTCCGTGATATGCGCCTCCAGACGGGCGGCGATTATCCTTTCCAGGAGCTTGCCAGCCTCGTCCAGAAGGCATATCGGTCTGTACGCGGACGGCGAGTCCGGCGGGCGGCCCTCCTTGCGCAGCAGCACCAGCCTCGCCGTCCTCCACGCCCGTGGGTACGCGCCTTCCCTCATGCACCGCGTGAAGACGTGCTGCAGACGGGGAGCCAGGGTCTCCATCGACTCTGCCCAGACACGGCCCGGTATTCCGTCCGGACCGGGTGCCACGTCGCCGCGGGACGCCATCCTCTTCGTTGCCGCGAGTAACTCTTCCTTCGTCACTCGCAGCTCTTCCCTCCACTCCGCGACGGTGTTGTTGGAGCGGAGCGGCGGCGTCCTCCTCCTCGTCGCGTCGACGTTGTCCGTGCTGTCCTGTTGCTGTCGCGGGAACAGAGCGCTCAGAACCGTGTCGAGCAACCCCGGCTCCATACTCGCGGTCAATGGGGGTGCCGGTGGTCGTAGCCTCCTCGTGACCAACCGGTAGGGCCTCCCCCATGGATCGGCCTCGACCGATTCGACGAGCTCGTCCCAGGCCCGGGCTTTCGCCGTCCGGATCTCCCACTGGAGTATCCTCCTCTTCTCCCTGTACGCGTCGTAACAGCGGGAGATCCTCTCCTCGTCGCGCGTTCGCCTGCGCCGGGCCCTCTGCAGCGCTGTACGTGCCAGTGCGCATCCTCTTCTGAGGGCGGCTATCTCCTCCGTCCACCAGTAGACGCCCGGGGCTCGCGCTCCGTGGCTGGTACTGGAGCGCGGCATTGAGGCGTCACAGGCCGCGGCCATGTCTCTCCGCAGATCCTCCGCCTCCTCGTCTATGCTGCTGCCGCCGTCGTCCCGCGTTGTCCGCGCGTCCCAACTCCATGCGGACACGGAGACAGCGGCTTGCAGAAGATCCCGGTTCCTGTCTTTCGCCCGCCATCTTCTTCTCGGTGTTGGCGGATGGCGGGAACGGTTCGGCCCTCCGGTGTCGTTGCTGCCGACGGCCCGTCCGGTGGACGTGGTTTCCGGGGCGAGCTCCATCATCACGTAGAGATGGTCGGACAGAGTCTCGACCCCGTCCAGCACCCTCCAGTCGCGCACTCTCCGGTGTAGGTTGGCGGTGGCCCAGGTCAGGTCGATGACGGAGGACCCCCTCCAGGCCTGGCACGTGCTCGTCGATCCTCTGTTGGACAGCAGCAGTCCAAGTCCCGCGGCCCAGTCGGCCACCATTCTTCCCCTTGTGGTGGTTCGCGTGTCGTTCCACTGCGTGGAGCGGGCGTTGAAGTCCCCGAGCACGAGTAGCTGTCGGGGACGGCATATCCTCCTGATGCAGTCGCCCACTCCGTCGAGGAACGCCCCGAACGCGACCAGGCCGCTGTTGGGAGATACGTATACCCCCACCACGGCAATCCCTGCCCACTCGACCGCGACGTAGCCGTTGCCGCGTTCCAGCAGGACGCCGGGAATGCCGGGCGTCGTTGTCGTTGTCTCTGTCGTCCATCCGACTGCCGCTGTCCCGTCCAAGTCCCCGACCCAGTTGGGAGAGTCGGGAACGCGATGCGGTTCCGCCACCACAGCGAGGGCGACTCTGCTCTCCCGGATGGTCTGGAAGAGCAGATCTTGAGCTCGCCTCGATCTACCTACGTTGCACTGGAGGATTCGTTGGAATCTATTGGCCCAACTCCATGGCCTCCTCCAGGCCATCTACCGCCGCCGCCGTTGCTGTTGTCGTCGTCGTCGTCGTTGTCGCCGCTGCTGCTGCCAATTCTTTGGCGGCGACGGCGGCGGCGACGGCGGTGGCGGTGGCGTCGGTGCTTCCAGATGTCCCTCCGGCGGTGGCTAGTCCGCGGGTGGGTCCTCTCCTCCTGCTTGTTGTTGTTGTCTTCGGCGGCGTGCATGCCACCCCTCCCATCCTGTGATTGGCCGGGACCCCGAGCGAATCGCACAGGGGGCATTTGGGCACGGAGGCGGGACAGCCTCTCGCGCGATGTCCGCTTCCGCCGCACCTGTAACAGATCTGCCCGCGATCCACGGCGGACACGCAAGTGGCTCTCACGTGTCCGAGTTCCAGGCACCTGTAGCACTGCAAGGGCCGTCTTGGTATGGCGACGACCCTCGCAGTGGACCAACCCAGGGCGATACTCCCAGCCCGGGCTATCTTACGGGCCCCGGCCACCGGGCACTTGACGTACACCGAGCCAAGACCGTCCCTGGATGCTCCAATCTCGCCGACCTGCACCTCCGGGACCGCGCAGCCCGCCGCCAAAGCCAGCGCCTGCCGCAGCTCTTCCCTCTGTAGCGAGATGTCGATCCCGACGACCCGCAGCTCCGCCGTCTTCACTGGAGCCGCCACCCTGACGGTTGCCGGATCCAGCACCCTGGTCAGATGTGACGCCAGCCGGGACGCTTTCTCCCTTTCTTTGTCGCCGGGCACCTTGATTATGATGGCGCCCGACATCGCCTTCTTCATCCCGACCGACTGTACTCCGATATCAGTCAGCGGGATGCTCCTCCTGGCCGTGGCGATGACCTCGGCGTACGTCATCTTCGCTCCCTCGTTGAGCGTCAATGTCACCGCGGATGTTCGCGGTGCGCGAGGGAGCGAGGCCGTTCTCGCCGTCGCCGTCGTTGGCTTCTTGGACGTGGAGACGCCCGGTTTGGGCGCCCGCGCCGTTCTTCCCTGGGGCTGCTGCTGCTGCCGTTGCCGCAGCAGCCTTTCCGCCGGCAGCGGTGCCGCTGCCCTCGTCGGGGGTGCGGCCCTTCCTCCTGTTGCTCTCGCCGTCTCCTCGGCGGCGAAAGCCACTCCCCTCCTCCTCCTGCGCCTCCTGCGCGCTGTTTTGGAGACCACTGGTCTCCATTCGTCCTCCTCCCGCGCCTTCGCTGGAGGCTTCGGGATGCTCCCGGTGGTGATGGCGGCAGTGGGGGCGGCGACGGAGGGAGCCGTGATACCGCGCTCGGTGGCTCCCTTCCGCGTTTCGGCGCCGCTTGCGCGGCCCCTCTCGAAACGCTCGTCGATCCGCCGCATTATCGACGCCGCAATCTCTTCCATCCTCTTCTCCATCCTCTTCTCCACGGCAGCGAGGCTCCCGCTCTCGTCGTTGTTCTCGCGAGGAGAATCGCTGGGACCAGAGGTGATACGTCCCTGCGCGTTGGCGTCCCTTCTCGCCAGTTCGTTGCTAAGGGACGCAACTTGGCTACGAAGGAACGCGATCTCTTCCTCCAGCAGGGCGTTTCTCGCGTCAGCCAGCCTTGCGGCCCCAGACCCGCTGCCGGGCTCCAGTCCGTACCTCCTCATCATCTCAAGCGCCCACGCGGCGGTGAGGTAGTTCACTGACTCCCTCAGCAGCTTGACGTATGTCCCCTTCAAATTCGACGACCTCGCCGCCACCATGCTGACGTTTCCCAGACACCTCACCACCTCGGCGCAAACGTCTTCCGGCGAGGTCCTCCTCACCACCTGCATCATCTCATCGGGCACCTCCGGTATCATGCAGGCAAGCTTCCGTTTCTTGCCCCTGCACGTCGACGAGGCGGCCGACGAATGTGACGTGTACGAGGCGACCGACTCTTCGTCGTCGGACCTCGCTGGCGTCCTTGATCCTCCTGGTGCCACTGGCGGTGTGGCGTCGCCTACTGGGGCCGGGACGGCAAAGACGCTCCCCGTCCCTCCTGAAGCTCTCCTAAGGGAGCTCCTACTCCTGGTAAGTGGTGGCCCGTTGTCCTCCTGGGTCACCTCCATCCTTCCTTCTTCACTACCTTTGCCAGTCGCAGTAACACAAACGAGGGCCTGGCTATCCACCCCCGAGCGGCCGTGGTCGTTAGATGACGACGCAGTGGGGCCCACTTGACCACCCACGCCTGCGCCGGTACTGGGGTATCCCTCCCCTGCACCGTAAACCTTTTCACTCCTTATTTTGTCCATCATATTTTGTTTAATTTTTGCCGTAGTTGTCAACGGTATTCCATCCTGGCGCCACTCACTCTTTCGCACCCTGCATCGGTCAAAGCCGATGCAGGGTGACGGGGAGCCCCACGAGAAGGTGAGGTGAGTGGTCTTGGCAGATATGGGCCCACCAACTTCTCCGAAATTCCCCGCACCGGATCAGCAAACTGGCCAGTCCCGAAGGACCCACCAGCCGCCACCCGACTATAGGAGAATATCAGATCCATCGGGGTTTCCCAGGGCGTGGTACTACGCCCTAAGAACCCATACCCACCTCGTGCTCCCCAACCTAACCCAACCTAACCCCAACCTAACCCCAACCTAACCCCAACCTAACCCCAACCTAACCCCAACCTAACCCCAACCTAACCCCAACCTAACCCCAACCTAACCCAACCTAACCCCAACCTAACCCCAACCTAACCCCAACCTAACCCCAACCTAACCCCAACCTAACCCCAACCTAACCCCAACCTAACCCCAACCTAACCCCAACCTAACCCCAACCTAACCCCAACCTAACCCCAACCTAACCCCAACCTAACCTAACCCCAACCTAACCCCAACCTAACCCCAACCTAACCCCAACCTAACCCCAACCTAACCTAACCCCAACCTAACCCCAACCTAACCCCAACCTAACCCCAACCTAACCTAACCCCAACCTAACCCCAACCTAACCCCAACCTAACCCCAACCTAACCCCAACCTAACCCCAACCTAACCCCAACCTAACCCCAACCTAACCCCAACCTAACCTAACCCCAACCTAACCCCAACCTAACCCCAACCTAACCCCAACCTAACCCCAACCTAACCCCAACCTAACCCCAACCTAACCCCAACCTAACCCCAACCTAACCCCAACCTAACCCCAACCTAACCCCAACCTAACCCCAACCTAACCCCAACCTAACCCCAACCTAACCCCAGTCTGAACCGAACCGGGTCTGAACCTGACCCGGACTGAACCGGTCTGAACCGGTCTGAACCGGTCTGGATCGGTCTGAACCGGACTGGATCGGTCTGAACCGGTCTGAACCGGTCTGGATCGGTCTGAACCGGTCTGGATCGGTCTGAACCGGTCTGAACCGGTCTGGATCGGTCTGAACCGGTCTGGATCTGTCTGAACCGCACTGAACCGGTCTGAACCGGTCTGAACCGGTCTGAACCGGACTGAACCGAACCGGGTCTGAACCTGACCCGGACTGAACCGGTCTGAACCGGACTGAAACGTACCAGGTCTGAACCTGACCGCGACTGTACCGGTCTGAACCGGTCTGGATCGGTCTGAACCGGTCTGGATCTGTCTGAACCGCACTGAACCGGTCTGAACCGGTCTGAACCGGTCTGAACCGGACTGAACCGAACCGGGTCTGAACCTGACCCGGACTGAACCGGTCTGAACCGGACTGAAACGTACCAGGTCTGAACCTGACCGCGACTGTACCGGTCTGAACCGGTCTGGATCGGTCTGAACCGGTCTGGATCGGTCTGAACCGGTCTGAACCGGTCTGAACCGGACCGGGTCTGAACCTGACCCGGACTGAACCGGTCTGAACCGGTCTGGATCGGTCTGAACCGGACTGGATCGGTCTGAACCGGTCTGAACCGGTCTGAACCGGTCTGAACCGGTCTGAACCGGTCTGGATCGGTCTGAACCGGTCTGAACCGGTCTGGATCGGTCTGAACCGGTCTGAACCGGTCTGGATCGGTCTGAACCGGTCTGAACCGGTCTGGATCGGTCTGAACCGGTCTGGATCGGTCTGAACCGGTCTGGATCTGTCTGAACCGCACTGAACCGGTCTGAACCGGTCTGAACCGGACTGAACCGAACCGGGTCTGAACCTGACCCGGACTGAACCGGTCTGAACCGGACTGAAACGTACCAGGTCTGAACCTGACCGCGACTGTACCGGTCTGAACCGGTCTGGATCGGTCTGAACCGGTCTGGATCGGTCTGAACCGGTCTGAACCGGTCTGAACCGGTCTGAACCGGTCTGAACCGGTCTGAACCGTACTGAAACGTACCGGGTCTGAACCTGACCGTGACTGAACCGGTCTGGATCGGTCTGAACCGGTCTGGATCGGTCTGAACCGGACTGGATCGGTCTGAACCGGTCTGAACCGGTCTGAACCGGTCTGGATCGGTCTGAACCGGTCTGAACCGGTCTGGATCGGTCTGAACCGGTCTGGATCGGTCTGAACCGGTCTGGATCGGTCTGAACCGGTCTGAACCGGTCTGAACCGAACCGGGTCTGAACCTGACCCGGACTGAACCGGTCTGAACCGGTCTGAACCGGTCTGGATCGGTCTGAACCGGACTGGATCGGTCTGAACCGGTCTGAACCGGTCTGAACCGGTCTGAACCGGTCTGAACCGGTCTGAACCGGTCTGGATCGGTCTGAACCGGTCTGAACCGGTCTGGATCGGTCTGAACCGGTCTGGATCTGTCTGAACCGGTCTGAACCGGTCTGGATCGGTCTGAACCGGTCTGGATCTGTCTGAACCGCACTGAACCGGTCTGAACCGGTCTGAACCGGTCTGAACCGGACTGAACCGAACCGGGTCTGAACCTGACCCGGACTGAACCGGTCTGAACCGGTCTGAACCGGACTGAAACGTACCAGGTCTGAACCTGACCGCGACTGTACCGGTCTGAACCGGTCTGGATCGGTCTGAACCGGTCTGGATCGGTCTGAACCGGTCTGGATCGGTCTGAACCGCACTGAACCGGTCTGAACCGCACTGAACCGGTCTGAACCGGTCTGGATCGGTCTGAACCGCACTGAACCGGTCTGAACCGGTCTGAACCGTACTGAACCGGACTAAACCGAACCGGGTCTGAACCTGACCGGGACTGAACAGGTCTGAAGCGGTCTGGATCGGTCTGAACAGATCTGGAACGGTCTGAATCGGTCTGAACCGTACTGAACCGGTCTGAACCGGTCTGGACCGGTCTGAACCAGTCTGGACCGGTCTGAACCGTACTGAACTGGACTGAACCGAACCGGGCCTGAACCTGACCGGGACTGAACCGGTCTGAACCGGTCTGAACCGGTCTGAACCGGTCTGAACCGGTCTGAACCGGTCTGAACCGTACTGAACCGGTCTGAATCTGTCTGAACCGGACTGAAACGTACTGAACCGGTCTGGATCGGTCTGAAACGGTCTGAACCGGACTGAAACGTACCGGGTCTGAACCTGACCGTGACTGAACCGGTCTGGATCGGTCTGAAACGTACCAGGTCTGAACCTGACCGCGACTGTACCGATCTGAACCGGTCTGGATCGGTCTGAAACGGTCTGAACCGGACTGAAACGTACCGGGTCTGAACCTGACCGGGACTGAACCGGTCTGAACCGGTCTGAACCGTACTGAACCGGTCTGGATCGGTCTGAAACGGTCTGAACCGGACTGAAACGTACCAGTTCTGAACCTGACCGTGACTGAACTGGTCGGGACCGGTCTGAACCGGTCTGAACCGGTCTGGATCAGTCGCAACCGGTCTGGACCGGTCTGAACCGTACTGAACCGGTCTGAACCGTACTGAAACGTACCGGGTCTGAACCTGACCGTGACTGAACCGGTCTGGATCGGTCTGAAACGTACCAGGTCTGAACCTGACCGCGACTGTACCGATCTGAACCGGTCTGGATCGGTCTGAAACGGTCTGAACCGGACTGAAACGTACCGGGTCTGAACCTGACCGCGACTGTACCGGTCTGAACCGGTCTGGATCGGTCTGAACCGGTCTGGATCGGTCTGAACCGGTCTGAACCGGTCTGAACCGAACCGGGTCTGAACCTGACCCGGACTGAACCGGTCTGAACCGGTCTGAACCGGTCTGGATCGGTCTGAACCGGACTGGATCGGTCTGAACCGGTCTGAACCGGTCTGAACCGGTCTGAACCGGTCTGAACCGGTCTGGATCGGTCTGAACCGGTCTGAACCGGTCTGGATCGGTCTGAACCGGTCTGGATCGGTCTGAACCGGTCTGAACCGGTCTGGATCGGTCTGAACCGGTCTGGATCTGTCTGAACCGCACTGAACCGGTCTGAACCGGTCTGAACCGGTCTGAACCGGTCTGAACCGGTCTGAACCGGTCTGAACCGGTCTGAACCGTACTGAACCGGTCTGAATCTGTCTGAACCGGACTGAAACGTACTGAACCGGTCTGGATCGGTCTGAAACGTACCAGGTCTGAACCTGACCGCGACTGTACCGATCTGAACCGGTCTGGATCGGTCTGAAACGGTCTGAACCGGACTGAAACGTACCGGGTCTGAACCTGACCGGGACTGAACCGGTCTGAACCGGTCTGAACCGTACTGAACCGGTCTGGATCGGTCTGAAACGGTCTGAACCGGACTGAAACGTACCAGTTCTGAACCTGACCGTGACTGAACTGGTCGGGACCGGTCTGAACCGGTCTGAACCGGTCTGGATCAGTCGCAACCGGTCTGGACCGGTCTGAACCGTACTGAACCGGTCTGAACCGTACTGAAACGTACCGGGTCTGAACCTGACCGTGACTGAACCGGTCTGGATCGGTCTGAAACGTACCAGGTCTGAACCTGACCGCGACTGTACCGATCTGAACCGGTCTGGATCGGTCTGAAACGGTCTGAACCGGACTGAAACGTACCGGGTCTGAACCTGACCGGGACTGAACCGGTCTGAACCGGTCTGAACCGTACTGAACCGGTCTGGATCAGTCGGAACCGGTCTGGACCGGTCTGAACCGTACTGAACCGGTCTGAACCGTACTGAACCGGTCTGAACCGTACTGAACCGGTCTGAACCGTACTGAACCGGTCTGAACCGGACTGAAACGTACCGGGTCTGAACCTGACCAGGACTGAACCGGTCTGAACCGGACTGAACCGTACTGAACCGGTCTGAACCGTACTGAACCGGTCTGGATCGGTCTGAAACGGTATGAACCAGACTGAAGCGTACCGGGTCTGAACCTGACCGGGACTGATCCGGTCTGAACCGTACTGAACCGGTCTGAACCGGTCTGAACCGGACCGGGTCTGTACCGACCCGGAACTAGGAACGGATCCGGAACGCGGGAAAAGAACGCATGCGGAAAAAAGACCCGTACTGAACCTATTCCTTTATACGTGGGGAAATACTCATGGACGCCCGGCCGGCCTCTGGTAGTCGGCGGGTAGTCGGACTCTTACCGACAAAAACCTCACGGTGGTCGTCGTAACGGTTCTGAGGAGCGTCCCAGTTCCTGTCGTTAATTCGTTCCCAGGACGCTCCTTCGTCCTTCTCTCCCTGATTTGTTGTATGGGAGGCAGCCTGGTTATGAATGGCAGAGAGGGCGTGATCACTCGCCCCCTAGCGGCACATTTCCTGGGCCGTCGAGCAATTTCGAGGAGCAACCCAGACCCTCCTCGGCTTGACGGCTTTTACTTCTCCGTGCGCTTCTATGATGGCGGCGGTGGTGGTGGTGCCGCGATCACGCGGCGGAGTATCGATGCTCCTCCCCTTCCTCTGCGGGCTATCCTGACGGGGTCGCCTCGCTTCTCCCTGTTCCTCTCCGCCCGCTACTTCGCTAGCATGACTTGCTTGCAGAATGTGCGGACGGCGGCCAACTCCTGTGGGCCCCTCGCCGTGGCCTCGACGACCGCTTCAGGTGCTAATCTATAGCGTATGGTGAGGCGCAGTACGCGGCGCGGTTCTTCCCACGCTGGGCATAACTCCAGCGTGTGCTGCGCCGTATCCTCCTCCTCTTCGCAGTGGTGACAGATGGACGTTACCTCCCGCTGGGTCCTTCGCAGGTGTTCGGCAAACGCGCCATGGGACGTGAGCACCTGCGTCATCCTGTAAGTGAGCGAAACACAGCCGCGGTCTCTCCACGCCTCCCAGTTGGGAAGGACGGCGCGAACGGCTCGGTGCGGCCGAGTGACGTCCTCCTGCTGTAATTGGGAGCGCCATCCTTCCCCTATCCTGTGCCTGGCCTCCCTCCAAACGTCTTGGGCCGGTTGGTTGCAGTCCGAACCTAGAGCCCTCCGTTGATTGAACACCTGTTGGAGTGCGAGGGCCAGCAGTTCCAACGGGGGAGACGCGGCTAGCACGGACGCCGACGCGTGGGATACGGTTCTGTTTCCCCTCGCTATTCTTATAGCGGTCATACTGTAACCTAACCCCAACTTAACTCCACCTGCTGCCGTCCACCTATCCTGTCGGGAATGAAATCCCGTTCTCTTACGCTCTCCGACACCTCCTTCCGCAACATCACCTTATAACGCTTATTAACGAAATAATTCCTAAAGAGCTTTCGAACGCGAAAATTTTTTCAAAGTCCCTACGCTACAACGTCGGTACACGATACGCTTTCTATTACTATATGCGAACGTGCAGTATCGGTTTTGGGTTGGGCTAGATTCGAACGAGCGAGCGCAGCGAGCGAGCAGCGATTGCAACTTGCAACTTGCACGCTAGACGCGTACTCCATATTTTCTTGCGTATATTTCCATTATTTCGACCTACGAATCCAAGGTCTTTTCCACTGCACGTTGACCCGCACGTACTCGGAATACGCGCGAGCGAGTACGTGACGCGACAATTTGAAAGAACTAAGCAATCGTGAACCGATAAACAGCGAAACCAATCGTTTCTGAATAAGGTGAGCCACAGAGGAGTTTTTTTTTTTTTTTCAAAGATGAACTCGGAGGAAGGATTTCTTGATAGGCAAGTATCGTTGGACAGACTGAGCTTACAACACACATAACATATGTATCTATCTTACGACTGATTTAGGCTAAATTGCACTCATCCTGCGGTCTCCAACGATGTACTACGTTGCAGTCTAGTATAGATCATACGTAATTCTCTTAGTGGCTTTTGGTGACCCAATCTGGACTGGTGCGTAGTTCTTTGCTTGGTATCGTTTTCCAAAGATTAATCGTATGATCAAATTTTGGAAAACGATGCCAATTACCAGGTCTCACCACGAGGAGGTGACTACGCACGAGACCCGCCCATGGGTTATTTAACATTACGCATCGATCTCGACATTCAACCTATTGGCAGAATGTCGAGTTCCGACTCTACTTGACCATGGGCCTGCGTTAAGGGATAGTTGTTTCGTAGCCTAACTGCGAAACAAATATCTCCAACGCAGCGGTTACATGAATCTTTACAAACGTAGATCAACATATATAACGCAACATCCATCTCCCACACAACAATTACATTGATCGTTACAAATATCGTACAATAATTCGCAACCCTACCGGCAGCATTCCGTATCAAAGACACATTTGCCTAACATGGAACGAAAGAAAAGAAAATGAGGCTACTATGGAAACGGAGCCCCAATAATGAGACGATGGAAGAAAATCCGCGGTTCGCCCGGAACGAACGTAATCGCGATCTCTCGAAAGAACTAACAAACCTACGTGACGTACTCCCGTGCACCCGATAACCCTAAGGTTCGGCGGAAAGCCCAAGCATTGACCTTCTCTCGATTCCTGTCACGTCGTTTGAAACTTATCACGGTCGATGGCATTTACCGATGATACCCGTGTCCAGCGAATGGGCCTGCAATTTAACACACTCCAACTGTATAAGTGGAACCCGGGGAGGGACCGCTGAACAGGATTACGAAGGCAAGGCCCCAACTGAACAGTGGGGTCCACCCCCGCGGGCCCGAACAGAATTACGGAGGACGTGAAACGCAGGCCCCTGTCCGAGTACCAAAGTACCAATCGGACAGGATCGCGGACGTGCGACTCGATCGTCAACAGATTTACAGGTATCACCAGCGCGATGACAACTCTCGCGATTCGAGACAAACGACGAGCAGTCGTCGAGTAGTCACCAAGACAGAGGTGTCCTTGGGGCGACTTACGAATTCAAAGAGTTGTCCAGTGCACGTTGACCCGTACGCACCCGGAATACGCGCGAGCGAGTACGCCACGCGACAGTTTGAAAGAACTGAGCGACCGTGAACCCATAAATCGCAAGTATAACAACTCCAGTGTGGTAAGCGAGCGGAAAGGGAGGAGATTTTTCTTTTCTGGGTTCCAAGATGGTTAAGTGTGGTTGTACAGAATACGCTAACAATGCACTTAACATAGGTACATAGCTATCGATTAATTAAGGCTATAACGCACGCATCCCGCGATGTCCAACGATGTCCAACGGTGTCCCGCGGTGTCCAACGATGTCCAACGGTGTCCCGCGATGTCCAACGGTGTCCCGCGATGTCCAACGGTGTCCCGCGATGTCCAACGGTGTCCCGCGATGTCCAACGGTGTCCCGCGATGTCCAACGATGTCCAACGGTGTCCCGCGGCGTCCAACGGCGTCCCGCGACGTCCCACGTTGCAGTCCAGTATAGATCAACCAAAATTCTTTTGGCGACATTTGGAGATCCACACTGGACCAACGATGTCCCACGTTGCAGCCCAGTATAGATCATCCAAAATTCTTTTGGCGGCATTTAGAGATCCACACTGGACCGACGATGTCCCACGTTGCAGCCCAGTATAGATCATCCAAAATTCTTTTGCCGGCATTTGGAGATCCACACTGGACCGACGATGTCCCACGTTGCAGCCCAGTATAGATCATCCAAAATTCTTTTGGCGGCATTTGGAGATCCACACTGGACCGACGATGTCCCACGTTGCAGCCCAATATAGATCATCCAAAATTCTTTTGGCGGCATTTGGAGATCCACACTGGACCGACGATGTCCCACGTTGCAGCCCAGTATAGATCATCCAAAATTCTTTTGGCGGCATTTGGAGATCCACACTGGACCGACGATGTCCCACGTTGCAGCCCAGTATAGATCTTCCAAAATTCTTTTGGCGGCATTTGGAGATCCACACTGGACCGACGATGTCCCACGTTGCAGCCCAGTATAGATCATCCAAAATTCTTTTGGCGGCATTTGGAGATCCACACTGGACCGACGATGTCCCACGTTGCAGCCCAGTATAGATCATCCAAAATTCTTTTGGCGGCATTTGGAGATCCACACTGGACCGACGATGTCCCACGTTGCAGCCCAGTATAGATCATCCAAAATTCTTTTGGCGGCATTTGGAGATCCACACTGGACCGACGATGTCCCACGTTGCAGCCCAGTATAGATCATCCAAAATTCTTTTGGCGGCATTTGGAGATCCACACTGGACCGACGATGTCCCACGTTGCAGCCCAGTATAGATCATCCAAAATTCTTTTGGCGGCATTTGGAGATCCACACTGGACCGACGATGTCCCACGTTGCAGCCCAGTATAGATCATCCAAAATTCTTTTGGCGGCATTTGGAGATCCACACTGAACCGACGATGTCCCACGTTGCAGCCCAGTATAGATCATCCAAAATTCTTTTGGCGGCATTTGGAGATCCACACTGGACCGACGATGTCCCACGTTGCAGCCCAATATAGATCATCCAAAATTCTTTTGGCGGCATTTGGAGATCCACACTGGACCGACGATGTCCCACGTTGCAGCCCAGTATAGATCTTCCAAAATTCTTTTGGCGGCATTTGGAGATCCACACTGGACCGACGATGTCCCACGTTGCAGCCCAGTATAGATCATCCAAAATTCTTTTGGCGGCATTTGGAGATCCACACTGGACCGACGATGTCCCACGTTGCAGCCCAGTATAGATCATCCAAAATTCTTTTGGCGGCATTTGGAGATCCACACTGGACCGACGATGTCCCACGTTGCAGCCCAGTATAGATCATCCAAAATTCTTTTGGCGGCATTTGGAGATCCACACTGGACCGACGATGTCCCACGTTGCAGCCCAGTATAGATCATCCAAAATTCTTTTGGCGGCATTTGGAGATCCACACTGAACCGACGATGTCCCACGTTGCAGCCCAGTATAGATCATCCAAAATTCTTTTGGCGGCATTTGGAGATCCACACTGGACCGACGATGTCCCACGTTGCAGCCCAGTATAGATCATCCAAAATTCTTTTGGCGGCATTTGGAGATCCACACTGGACCGACGATGTCCCACGTTGCAGCCCAGTATAGATCATCCAAAATTCTTTTGGCGGCATTTGGAGATCCACACTGGACCGACGATGTCCCACGTTGCAGCCCAGTATAGATCATCCAAAATTCTTTTGGCGGCATTTGGAGATCCACACTGGACCGACGATGTCCCACGTTGCAGCCCAGTATAGATCATCCAAAATTCTTTTGGCGGCATTTGGAGATCCACACTGGACCGACGATGTCCCACGTTGCAGCCCAGTATAGATCATCCAAAATTCTTTTGGCGGCATTTGGAGATCCACACTGAACCGACGATGTCCCACGTTGCAGCCCAGTATAGATCATCCAAAATTCTTTTGGCGGCATTTGGAGATCCACACTGGACCGACGGTGTCCCACGGTGTCCAACGGCGTCCCGCGACGTCCAACGACGTCCCACGTTGCAGCCCAGTATAGATCATCCAAAATTCTTTTGGCGGCATTTGGAGATCCACACTGGAACAACGGTGTCCAATGGCGTCCCATGGTGTCCAACGGCGTCCCAGGGTGTCCAACGGCGTCCCGCGACGTCCAACGACGTCCCACTTTGCAGTCCAGTTTAGATTATACAAAATTCTTTTCGTGGCATTTTTGATCCAAACTGGACTGTAGTGGCGTAGTTCTCAACTTGGTATCGAATCATTGTACAATATTGGTACTGAGCGATGTAGTCGTTTTCCAAAAATTAATCTACTGATTAATTTGCGAAAACGACTACATCGATCGCGTACAAACATTGTAGAATAATTCGCAACCGTACTGGCAACATTCGGTATCAAAGATACATTTGTCTTACTTGGAACGAGAGAAGGAAAATGAAACTATTGACACTGCATATGTAATTTAAAGTCTTACAAAAGAGACATACGATTCGTTGTACTAAACTTGTGAAGATATCGAAAAGTTATATCCTCCAACGCGATCACAATATGCTTCTCTTAATAATGGCAAAACAGAAAGAAGCCTGAACAATCAGACAATGAAAGAAAAATCATTTCGGTATCTAGCGCAAATATTTAATATGCTATGAAATGTTCAAATATGTAACTAAAATGTATTTTCTGTAAATTCATTAATCTGAATCAAACTCATTTACTTGGATTTTATATATGGAATAAGCAGGCATCTTTAAAACGAGAACATTTGATACATGAAAAATAAACTACTACTAATGGTCAATTATAGATCAAATTACTATTGACTAAATTCTAACAAATATAGAGAATCATTTGCATCTTTTTAATCGAAACTAGGGTTACGTTGAAAACAAGAATTTTAAGTAATTGAATTTAAACTGAATTAAAAATTGAAATGTTCATTTGGAGTAACTAAGATGAGAGAAAACCCGATTATTATAAAATCACTTGCTTTATCTTTTAACTTTTACAGTATCTGTTACTTTCTACAACGACATAGTGATTTGCAACATACTGAACCGAAAGGTATGTGCACAAGTCATTTTTTGCAGAATTTTTACTACAAACGCGACGATTATCGCGAATGAACTTTTGTTTCGTGCAAATGAAATTCGAATATTTATAAAATTCTACATTACTGTTAAAAGATTAGAAGTATCGCGGTCGAAAAAATTCTAAAAGTTATGGTTCTAAGAACGAACAATCACCAGCATTAATTCCAATCGCGATGAATTAAATTTTAAAAAATATTTCAAGCCTTCGTAGCAACATTAAGATATTTCATTATAATACTTTCTTACGCATGAAATCGCTCACAATTTCATACATGTAAATATATATACATATCATACATTCGTAATAAAGTTCTGTATTTTAGCAGTCATGGTAACGTTAACGTTGACAAAGGAATATGTCTTATAGCAGTATTTTCAGTAATAAACGTAGTAATAAGGGGTGCATTAATGAGGGGCGCTGAAAAAGAAACAAAGCAGTAGCCAGAAGGGCTACTAAAATTCGATCGTCTTCCACTCTATATAAACCCGATCAACGCGCCGAGAGTGGAACTGAATATTCTCGTTTCGCAACGCTAATTTACTATTAATATTTATGAAGCAGAAAATTCTCAACATCAAACGCGAAGAGTGCTTTGTTATATGTGCAATATCAATTAATCTATCAAAAAAGGAAAAGTGAAAATTCCCGAAATTTGAGACGCAACGCTAATAAGTATAAATCTACGCACTCGTATTTAAGCAATACGCAACACTAATATCGAGAGGCAACCATTTAGGAGGTTGCTCATGAACGATCACACTTGCACAGCTCTTGCAGCTGTATCGTGTGATCCAGGAACAGTGTCCGACAAATGCAGTCGGAGGGTCTGGGCATTTTATAAACGCAACTCTACTTAAGAAAACGCGATCATTCGATATCGCAACGCTAACAGGAAAAATTAGTAGAACTCGCGATGCAACAATATCGCAACGCTAACTCTTATAGTGAATGTAATAAAAATTACTATTTACTATATGAAAAAGATACTTCAAATATTCTGGTATTGCTACTTGCAATATTACATTGCAATACTATAAAATTCATTGGAAACTAACATCTTTATAATCTAATTTTAAACAATAGAAAACAGGATAAATTCTGATACGTATAGTTCTGTAAGAAATTCTATAAATTCATAATAAAATTTGCAAAAGACAATTCGCAACTCTAAAGCAAACGCGACTATCCTTTTATCGCAACTCTAATTCAAACCGTAATCATTTTCTCGCCACACTAATAAAAAGTCGCGGTGTTATTTCGCAACTCTAATACAACCCGTAATTAATTTGTCGCAACACTAATAAAAAAAATCGCGATTTGCCCAATGGGACGATGGACCGATATATACATCGGTCAGAAAAGCTAAGACTACTACTACTACTACTACTACTACTACTACTACAAATACTAAAAGCGAGCATAGTGACAAAGTAGTAACAATAATGACTTCCCATGCTCTGGATGACCCAGAGGATGGGGAGCCATTAGTAGTTGCCCTCTTGAGTGGCAGTTTGCCGGGCCTCTTCGGCTTATAGCTTCTTCTTTCTTCGAGCGCAATGCCCGCTGAAACTTAAATCTAAGCTCGAGTCTTCTAAATCGCAAACAAAAAAAGAACTTATAAAGGTAAAATAAAAATATAAACCGCGGAAGCTGAATGAAGTGCGCATGGACTGACCAACGATCACAGCGGTGATCGTTGCCCACTCGCATGTGCGTGCTCGAGCGATAAACGTTCGTTCGCCCACTCGCGACCGCGACCGCGAAATTCGAAAAATCGGCAGGCAAAACCAGAGACGAGAGCATGCTCTACTCGTGCCAGTTTCACCGTCGATTTTTCAAATCAGATTTCCAGAAACAGGTTGGTCACGCGAAAAAGCGCCTACCCGACCAGAGACTGTGCCAACCTGCCCGGCCCTACCTACTTATAATTAACAGGCATACCAGAAAGTATACTACCTATCCTACCTAGCGCTATATTTAAAAAATGGCAAAACGAGCACACCAACACACTCGCTCCACGGTTCTCACACAAACGCCCGGGTGCAAAGATCCTACACTAGAGAGGACGTCCCGGGACGCCTCCGACACCCGAGCTTGACACAACATGCACACTCTAAGGTACGTACCTTTTTCCTGAAATCGACTGACGAAGGCTAGTGACCATTGCGTAAAACGTGATAAAACACGTCTGAGGAAAGGATATCGTCAAAATAAATGCAAGTAAACTTGGAATTATAATTGTAATTGACGGCAATATTAAAAGCGTAGTTACACTTAATCGCGTGGATGATATTATCGCAACTTTTGATTGTGTCGAGACGTAAATTGAATCGATATATGTCCCGACATTTTTAATATTTGAAATTTTAAGGAATGAGAAAAACGACGCAATTCCACGACCTAACAACACACATACATAATGTGGAAAATACGTCGTGCACGATACACTAATACATCGTCAGTCGCTGAGAAATTATTACATTGCTTAATTCTAGATCATCGTGCCCAATGTCTTTCTCCCATTCAAGTAGCACCTGGGCACGTGAATGAGATCCTGACAATGGACACGGAAAGGGTTAAACCTGAAAATCCTGATCTAAAAATATGATTAGTTTGTGTAATTTTTATTTAACGGACTAACGTTCTTTGATTTCATATTCTACTACTTCGTATCTGATTAAATCTACTTTATTAATTTAACAGTAACTAAGTGACTCTACTTTATTAATTTAATAAATCGGAACAAAATTTTAATGTTGCAAAAAAGGTAGCGTTAATTGAAAAAAACTGATACTCGATCAAATGGAATTATTGACTCTAAATATATTATTAAAAAAGAAACAATCTCAGGCGATCTCTTTATCAAAGCACATACTCGAAAGTGCAGAAGCAGTGTTCAAAATTATTGCTTTGATTTAAAAATCTGCCTGTCGCGAAGTGTCTTCTTGCACGTATAATTTCACACATTCTCGTACGGGAAAAAATGAATTTTAACTCGTATTTTAAATTCTAATCCAAATGAAATAAACGAACGTGACTTAATATCGTCACCATCGATTCATTGTTTAAGATTAAGTATATGTATGTCATACAGGTATATTCGTGTAGATATTTGCCGATTGCAAATATTCATACGGAATATTAACATGTATATGCATAAATAGCACGAATATATTCTCAAATGTATATCCCTAACCTAATTATTAAAAAACTAATTATTATAATCGCGTTGTGCAAGAAGACCTATCCTAAATTAATAAATTTCAAAAAAAATGTTACTACTCACGGGTATAAAAAATACCCGCGGTCACTATGCTCGCAAAAAAAATTCTACGTATACAACCAGTCACCCGTGCCGATTCGGACCTTTCGTCCTACGACATGATTGAGTGACCGGAGGAACAGAAATGCATGCGACTCACCGTTCGAAGCGGAGAAACAGAGGACGTCATCAGGGAGACTGACATCAGGCGGGAACCGTGTAAGGTCCAGTGGTGGAAATGGAGGTTGCGAAAAATCTGTTACAGAACAAAACACGATAAGTGATTCCTGATTATTTATCAAGTTGGAGATAATGAAAAACGAAGGTTTATTAACTTTAGTAACTTTAGTAGTAATAAAGATTGAAAATCTAATAAACCTTGATAAGTATAAAAACTAAAACTCTAATATGAAAGTTTAAAATCTAAAAATTAGGAATCTAATGATTTGTGAAATATGTTAGTCATTTGCTTCATAATTCGGTATTGAGACTTTAACACTTACTTTATTTTAATGAAAGAATAACCTCATAAAATGCTAACCTCCCAAATTTTCAATCGAATTGCATTTCTTAATTGATAGTGATGAAAAAAAAATGTACAGAACAGACATAATTGAAGCACGATATGTAAAAATACTTACATTCTTGGCTTTTGAGCCACCATCGGGGCATTCCCAAACAAGACAAAGAAGTTGAAGTTGTGATATGTCTATAACAAAACATAAGATATCATTAATATCGTTAATACATAATAACAAACTTGAAAATTTAGGAATAATAAAGACTAAACTCTGATAAGTATGTAAATTGGAAATCTAATATAAGAGTTTGAGAATAAAACATTCAGTCATTTTTTATACGTATCAGACAGTTTTATTGTACTTTAATGTTAAGACTCTAAGACTTCGTTTCAATTAAAAAGGACATTTACAGCTTTCTAAAATATCCATCGTTTTTATTTTAGAATTAACAACATTTCAAACAAAATATAATTAATAGAACAAATTGAAATACAATATATAAAACTACTTACATTCTTGAGCTCCTGGAGAGGCTTTATCCTCTTGAGGGAGGCACTGACTCTAATACCGAAAACGAATATTCATAAAAATAAATATAAAAAAAGAAAAATAAAAGACTACGTTATCGCGACCGTTTAAATTATAATCGGCGAACAAGAACTCTAATATCGCGTATAAATTTAATTAATAAAACTTTATTACTTTCGCGTGTGATTATTCGATCGAATTTAATGAAAACTATCGTGATTTTAAAATATTGAAAAGAAATTATTGCGTAGCAAACACTGACTCTACAACCGCATTGCGCGCGGTCACAAATATTCCCTGAAAATAAAGCTGTTTAAGGGCGGGTGTGGGAGGGAGTGGAAAAAGAAGCGAAACGTAGTTTCGACAATTTTCTTCTTTTTCCTATCGAACGTTTATTTAGAAAATACTGCTATTTTTTATAGACTTATAAATTATTATTAAGAAATTGGAACAAATATGAGAAATATAAGTTGAAAATTGTGAGATATTTCTCGATAGCGAACAAATGCTTACGAATACCGTGAACACGATGTAATCGTTTACAAGAATTATACTGTTCGCAATTGGAATATATACTGTGAATTTTCGTTATTAGAATACGAAATATACATTCCATTAATACACTATAGTCGCGTGTTATAAATATTGGAAAATATTTGCAAGAATTCAAAAGTTCGCCACTAAATATACTTAAAGAGTACTGCACAAACGCGCGCGAAACCTTGTTTCGAGGTATTTCAATCTAATTGTTACCAAGTTGCAAGTTTATGACGGTATAACTCAATTTGAAACAATAAGATAATTCGCTAAAAGTTCGTTTGAAATAAGAGAATAATTTCATACATCAGAAATAGAACAATAATTTATTTAATCGGCCTTACGTTCATCCTAGTATTTCAAATAATTAAGAAATTATCTATTATGAAATATGTGTCAAATATATTTTAAAATAAATATAAAATGCATATCAAACGTTACCCATGCTCGAATAAAAAGACAACAGAATTATTCATATTGTACAAAGCTGTATTAATTAAAATAAATTCATCGGATTGATCATTATATTGACCATAAAAATTTATCGGATTGATCGTTAATAGTCTTTGCATACATATGTTAATTTTCCTGTTAATTTTATATTATCCCTACTATCCATAAATAACTTGCACAAGAAATAACTAGAATTTAAAACAAATGTATAAAATAATTAAATGAAATCACAGTAAAACTCAAATTTTATTATAAAAACTTACGAAAGAAGCTAATATTAAAAGTTAATATAGTAACAGTATCATTTAGTAAATAGACGACTGAATAGAAATTAAAACAGAAAGTTTCAGAAAATCACTTAATTTCATTATCTTAACTTTCAATGAATCGTTAAATAAACGTGTATTAATTAAATCATATTAATAACGAGATTTACATAACAGCAAAAACCTAATTAAGAAACGACGCCACCCCGAAAGCACGCCACCAATAGATTAGGGTTAGTAACGAGAGAAAGAAAAAGAAAGCGAAGCTATTGACACTGCATATGCAATTTCGTGTCATGCAAAATGAACATACGAGTCGTTGTACTAAACTGTTAACATTCTATTTTCGCGACTCTAAACTTTTGAACATATCGAAAAGTTATCTTCCCTTAAAAATGAGAAAACAAGAAGAAGCCCGAACTAACAGGCGATGGAAGAAAATCGCGACGCGAACTTATTCGTTCGCGATCTTTCAAATGAATCAATGGACTCACGCGACGCACTCCCGTGCACGAAAGAACCACAAGATTCAATGGAAAAGAAGAATAGATTTTATATTTCGTTCCAAGTCAGATAAGTATCATTGTACAGAATGGGCTCAGAATGGTTGACAGAGTGAAGACATATCCCACGGTGTCCCACGGTGTCCAACGGTGTCCCACGGTGTCCCACGGTGTCCCACGGTGTCCAACGGTGTCCAACGGTGTCCAACGGTGTCCAACGGTGTCCAACGGTGTCCAACGGTGTCCAACGGTGTCCAACGGTGTCCCACGATGTCCCACGTTGCAGTCCAGTCTAGATCATCCAAAATTCTATTCGCGGCTTTTGGTGACCCAAACTGGACTGGTGCGTAGTTCTTTGCTTGGTATCGTTTTCCAAAGATTAATCAACTGATTAATTTTTGGAAAACGATGCCAATTACCAGGTCTCACCACGAGGAGGTGACTACGCACGAGACCCGCCCATGAGTTATTTAACATTATATGCATCGGTCTCGACATTCGACCTATTGGCAAGAATGTCGAGTTCTGACTCTACTTGATCATGGGCCTGCGTAAAGAGATAGTTATTTCGTAGCCTAACCGCGAAACGCCTATCTCCTACGCAGCATTTACACGAATCTTTACAAACGTAAAACAAAGCTTACACGACGCAATATCTATCTCCCACACAACGCAACATGTATCTCACACACAACGATTACATCGATCAGTAGAAACATTATCTATCTTATGATTAATTAAGGCTAAAACGCATAATTACTTTGAATTAATGAAAGGACATGGTTATAAATTATTGGTATAATTGTTAAGAATTAATGGAGTAATTGTTTTAGATTAATGGCATAAATGTTAGAAATTAATGGCTTAAATGTATAAAATAACAGTTTAAATGCTATAATTTAATAGCTTAAATGTTGTGAATTAATAGTTCAAATGTTATAAATTAATGGCTTAAATGTATAAAATAACAGTTTAAATGCTATAAATTGACAGTTTAAATGTTGTAAATGAATAGCTTAAATGTCGTGAATTAATAGTTGAAATGTTATAAATTAATGGCTTAAATGTATAATATAACAGTTTAAATGTTGTAAATTAATAGCTTAAATGTTGTAAATTAATAGCTTAAATGTTATAAATTAATAGCTTAAATGTTATAAATTGACAGTTTAAATGTTGTAAATGAATAGCTTAAGTGTTGTAAATTAATAGCTTAAATGTTGTAAATTAATAGCTTAAATGTTGTAAATTAATAGCTTAATTGTTATAAATTAATAGCTTAAATGTTGTAAATGAATAGCTTAAATTTTGTAAATTAATAGCTTAAATGTTATAAATTAATGGTTTAGACGTTATAAATTAATGGTTTAGACGTTAGAAATTACTAGTTCAATGTTATTGTAGATATTTTTTTTTTATTTACCTTATGTTAAAGTTCTTCTTCGATGTTCACTCTCCGGGAGCTCAGGCTCGAAAAAGCTCGCGCGCGACTTGCGTGTTCCTTATATATCTTTACAAGGTGTCGGGATGTCAATCTAACGGTAACGATCTTTTGACATTGCAAGAGACGGTTTTTCCATTATAACAAATTCATATTGAACAATTTCTTAATTTTTATCGTAAATTGGCGCCTTCAACGATTTAATACGATATCCATTTTTAACATTTTAATAGTTACTACAAGCTAAGACTAAATTAACACTTCTTTGACACTAGTTTTCGACTATCAATTAGTTTGTACAAAAAGGGGAAAAAAGCCTAACGGCAGTCGACGACGTCACTGTGAAATATTATAAATTAAGGTATTAAATAATCGGACAGATAAAATTCATATTAAGCATTATATTATATTATCGATATTCGTTCATTTACTCGTACTAATTGCAAAATAAAATGTTCTTTTTTCTTGAATAACACCTACATCACTGCGTGCGATATTCAAAATTCTTATTTAATGCACATTTAAAAGCCAGGTACCTTTTTAATTACTCTTAAGTGAAACGAGCAAATTTACTCGTTATAGTTGTAACATAAAATGGCTTTCTTCTTCAATACCGCCTGCATCCCAGTACGTGATACAGATCAATTATGTAGCGAATAATATGAACTAATTGGCTGTAATCGCCATTAGGTATTTCTTCGTTAGATCTATCAAAGGATCTATTAAGCTGTTACCGAGAGACTTATTGTTTACTTGAAGAACGATTTGATTGTTATAAATTAATGTTTTAAATGTTGTTAATGTATGTTTCAACTGTTATAAATTAATAGTTTAATTGTTATTAAGAAGTTGCTTAAATGTTGCTATTTATTGGTTGAATTATTATAAATTAATGGCCAAAATGTTGTTAATTATTGGTTGGATTCTTATAAATTAATGGTACAATTTTTATTAAATAATAGCTTAAATATTATGAATTAATGCCTTAATTGATCTTAAGTAATGGTTTAAATGTGGTCAATTAACGGTTTAATTGTTAATTAATGCTTTAATTATTATTAATTAATAGGTTTAATGTTATAAATTTATAGTTTAAATGTTATAGATTAATGTTTTAAATGTAATAAATAAATGTTCCAAATGTTGTTAATTAATAGTTTAAATATTATAAATATATGTTTTAAATATCCTTAGCTAATGGTTACATTGTCGTAAATTAATGTTTCAAATGTATTAAATTTATAGTTGAAATGTCATAAGAGCCTTAATATTATAAATTAATGCCATAAGTGTTATAAATTAATAGTTTAAATGTTAGAAATGGCTTAAATGTATAAAATAACAGTTTAAATTTTGTAAATTAATAGCTTAAATGTTATAAATTAATGGCTTATATGTTGTAAAATAATAGCTTAAACGTTATGAATTAATAGCTTAAACGTTATAAATTAGTAGCTTAAATGTTATAAATTAATGACTTAAACGTTCTAAATTAATAGCTTAAGTGTTACAAATTAATGGTTTAAATGTATAAAGTAATAGTTTAAATGTTGTAAGTTAATAGTTTAAATGTGTAAATCAATGGCTTAAATATTATAAATTAATGGCTTATATGTTATAAATAAATGCCTTAAATGTTATAGTTTAATAGCTGTAATGTTATAAATAAATGTCTTAAATGTTATATATCAATAGTTTAAATGTTAGAACTTAATGGCTAGAATGTATAAAATAACAGCTTAAATGTATAAATTATTAGCTTAAATGCTTTAAATTAATGGCTTAGTTTTTAGAAATTGATTGCTTAAGAGTTGTAAATTAATGGTTTAGACGTTATAAATTACTAGTTCAATGTTATTGTTGATATTTTTGTTTTACTTACCTTATGTTAAAGTTCTTCTTCGATGTTCACTCTCCGGGAGTTCAGGCACTAAAGAGCTCGCGCGCGAGAAGCGTGTTCCTTATATAATACTGTCATGCACTTGACAATGCATTGAAATGCCAATCAAACGGTAACTGTTTGTTGGTATCTTAAAAGTTGGTTTTTTCATTATAACACAATTGAATTTAATAATTTTTAAATTCTTATTGTAAATTGACGCCTTCAAGCAATCTATTATAATAACCATTTTTATAATTTTTATATTTTTGTCAGCTGAAACTAAATTTGCATTTCTATGGTACTACTTTTCGACGTAAAACTATCTTAATCTATATTCAATACCACTTTATTTCAAACATAATTTTATTATAATAGCCAAAGATGAAGTTGACCAGTGGTCAAGAGTCCCAAAAAGAAAGAATCTATATAATAATATAATTTGTAATAATTATTGATTTTTCGGCATTCTTTTACAAATATTTTCTACTTTAATGACGCATCATAATATTTTATAAGAATATATCAATTTTCATAACTTAATTCTAAGCATATATCATCGTTCAACAATTAATTATTAAATATATAAATCTAATATGTTCTTGCACGCACAAGTTGGTTTTACTTCCTAATATAAGATCATGTTCAAATAATAAAAATTTTAGAATTTATACATCAATTAATAGCAAAGTAAATAATGTTAATAAATTAGTCTCATTTAAGGAAATTTCTCTTTTTATGATAATAGACATGATAGTAGTAGTTTTCAAAGACCATTCTAAATTGCTAACATCTTTGTCACGTTTTTCTATTTATTACAATGTTTGAAATATTGAAATATATTTACTAATAATTGTATGAATAATTAAGTAATATACTGATATACTAATACTATATTTTGTTTAACATTTGAACATAATCTTATTCGTAATTGTTACTGAACATTGTCTTAAATATGTTTTCTATTCCTCAAATTCATCAATTATGCAAATCATTTAATTGTTATTAGAAAGCAATCTATTGCGAAATTGTTATATTTTTGTATATTGGAATAAGAAAATAAGTTTATTATTTTCTTAAAAGAATCTGAACAAGACATATTTAAACGTATTTCTGTGCAAGATTAAATATACACTCTAAACATTTCAGGCATGTTTAGACAAGAAATTTTATTACAAGCATTGTCCAATCTTTATAAAGTGCAAAAACCATATTTCAAACTCTGAAAACGAACATTCACTATTGAATTCATTCTGAAGAAAGAATTGGTGTTTTATTTTAGAATATTAATAAATATTTGAAAATATATTCGAAGATATCTCGCAATACATAAACTGTGTTGGAAATATTACACGTACATCCCATTTTCTTAATGTGTATATGTAATATCTGTTCGAAAAATAAAAATCTCTTCTCTCTTGATCTCCACGCTTACCACTTAGAAAAAAATTGTTTTCGCGATTTGTCGGTTCACGATCGCATAGTTCTTTTAAATTATCGCGTGGCGTACTTGTTCGCGCATATTCCGGGTACGTGCTGGTCAATGTGCACTGAACAACACCTTGGATTCAAGAACACCTCTGCCTTTTCGACTACTCGACGACTGCTCGTCGTTTGCTTCGAATCGCGGGAGTTGTCATCGAGCTGGTGATATTTGTGAATCTGTTGACGATCGAGTCGAAGATCCGCAATCCTGTCCGATTGGTACTTCGGAACTTTGACAGCGATCTGAATTTCACGTCCTCCATAATCCAGTTCAAGTGGCGAACCCGCGGGGGTGGGCCCTGACCTATAGGGCGACGCAGGTATTTATCGGGCATGAATGCTTCGGTGAGTACCTGCACAGGATAGGACGGGAGGCGCCCGCGCGTTGTCACCATTGCAACGAGCGGGTGAACGCCAAATCACCTGGTCGGGGAACCAGGCAGTCTTGCACGGCGCCCCGTCGGGGATGGCGCAAAGTGCGGTGGCCGCGCACTGTTGTCACGAGCCTTCTTTGTTATCACTTACGACCCCGGATCCGCGGGTGGTTCCTCTTGTTTCCCTCTTCGGGGGGAGGGGGGGGGGTTACAGGCTAGTTCCCCCCATCCTGTGTGTCGATGATGCCCCGTGCGCTTCGCAAAGCAGGCATTTCGGGTTCGCGGCCGTGCATCCTTTGGCTTGGCGTCCCGGACCTCCGCATCTGTAGCACAAGTGCCCCCTGTCCTCTTTGGAGGTACATGTCCTTCCTATGTGTCTCGTCTCCAGGCACCTGTAACATTGCAAGGGTCTTCGCTCGATGGCTTCGACATTCGCTATCGACCATCCTATGATGACCTTACCAGTATGGGCTAGTTTCCTCACTGCCCCGGCCGGGCATCGTATCCACACGGATCCGAGACCGTTTCGAGCGAAGCGGATCTCTCCCAGTTGGACGTCCTCCGCCTTGCAGCCAGGGTGTTCCTAATTTCCTCATTTGTGGCCGAGATGTCTATTCTGGTTACCCTTGCTTCCGTGGCTCGGAAGGGTGTCGCCACGCGGAGCTTGCTCGGAGCCAGGATCCGTGTCAGGCGTGCTGCGAGCGTAGCGGCCTTCTCCATCTTCTGATCCTCGGGGAGCGCGTGGTGAGCACCACAACGACAGTGCTCCAAAATAATTGTAAATAAATATAAAAGAAATAGTCGTCACTGTTAAAAAATATGTAATTAACTCTTAGTAGTTGTTGGCGTTTTCGAGTTCCGTTTATTGGATGGACAATGTCAAGAATTGGAGAAGCTAGCGGCACCAGTAAGAACAATACCATAAAAGATACTAAAGTGTCTGAAAGTTAGTATAATTGATTATATACGTGTAAATAATTCTATGTATATGTTAGGGAGGATCTTTTACTTTAAACATTAAAAATATTGGAAATCGTGTTGAGAATTTAAATTCTTTACTTACTACGATAAAAGTGCGCCATCCTGTTGCCTTGTATGACGACTTTCTCTAGAACGTGTAATTCGTTGTTTAATTTCAGTTGCTGCCATTGTCTTGCCACAAGTTGGAACAGTTTGCTGAACTAGAAAAAGGATAAGTTTTTATGCCTCTTGTATGGAAAAATTTCTTATACAAGAAGATACTTGCGCACATTTCGTTTGTTGAAATGCATATTTAATACTTTAACAGCGCTGGTGGAAGATGTGACAAAATATGACAGACACTCGATGACTCCATCCATATCATTTTTACGCAACGACGCAAATAACTCTATTGTCTATCGGTTGCAGGTCCCAATTGTTTAATCACATTACCTGATTATTAGCTTTATTACGTAGCATTCACTCAATTCAGTTTTATCATTTCATCCTTCCTACCTTTCTACATAATGATTGACGTGTTTTTCTTACCGTTGGTATAGTGATGCTTGCGATACTAGTCACCACTATTATTACAATCATATTTCTGGTGCTACTTTTATGACGCGGATCTTGCCCCAAAAGTTGGATGTACCGTTCGAGTTTATTGTAGTATGTCACATGAAGTATTTCGGGGTTCCCGGTTTTCTGACTCACTAAATACTCCAAGCTCAGATTAATTACCCCATGAGGTTATATTAAATACCGTAGAAGTAATATCAACATAACATTACTATCGCTAGACGCTGCGGGTATTTATGCATTTATAGGATTTTCAAGGTAAAGAAACGCATAGAATGCACATGATATGCAAAAATAAATAAAATATTCAAAATATAATATTCTTCATAGAATGTACCAGGTAAAACCACGTTCTGACTGAGTACGATTTTTAAAATGTTATTCCTACAAATATTGGTTTGCATAAATATCCACCGGCTTATCATTAGTTTAAAAAGAACCACTTATTTTGATGTTGTGTAAATATCTTTCCCTTACTGGTTGTAGCTTCAGGTGTCAAACGTCGGCCTCTTTAACTTGTGTTACCGCTTTTGGAGGAATCGTGCGTTTAAGAAGTGTCGTGTGGATCATGAGATCTCATTCTGAAGTCGCAAAAGTCAATATGCTCATATGTAGTTACGCTAGATATTCAATGTTGCTGGAAATGCGTCAATTTTGTCATTACATATTATAGTGTTTCGACCGTTCGCGGAGAGACGCGGTAGCACGCCAACGAGAGTCGTAAATTCCCGTTACGATTAAGTAATCGACGCCACGAACTGATCGATCCCCTTATTTCTATTAGGATAATAAGGGTGGTTCAATAGAGCATACATTGAATTAACAGTATAAATTAAAGTTTATTCAAGCAACTTATTGACTAGAGATATATAAATTGATAAAGCACAGTTAAGTTTCGATTGCTAAACATAGTTACAGTGTGGAGTACACGACGTAAGCTTAGATGATGACGGTTCAAAAAATGTGTAAAGACTGACTGCCTGTGAAGATGATGCTGAAGAGGAAAGCTTGCGATGGGTGGATCTAAGGGCATGAGAAGAGCTGATTTGTTAGAATAAGTTTTGGTTGGGAGTGTGAGGGAAATTGACTTCGTTGTCAATTGGCTAATTTTCTAGGTTGGTGGGCGAAGAAGGGTGCTAATTGTCCCTGAAGGAAAGTGGCGATTGGGAAATATCACATGTGAGAAAACTAACTTTCCCGGATCTTCCTGCAGTAAACAATGAACCTTTAGGAGACAATTGTTAAAAAGATGCTGCATCTGGCTCGCAAGATCTTAGCCAGAATTTCCTAAGGTTTATGACGGGTCCTTGAGGCTATTGAGGGTCCGCGGCAAGAATGTGCGGACATCTGGCTGCCAGCTTGCCCGTGGTGTGTGGCCTGGTCTAGATAGAACGTTGGCCGACGTAACATATAGCGTATCGATTTGTTGCCAGGTAGTCTACTACGGTACATATCACTTTTAAACTTGTGACATCGTCTTTGATACGAAAATGATGGCTTTTCGGAGTTCTTGTAACACATGTTATGGCACTCGGCAGTAAGTAGAAGAACGGCTATTGTAATTGAGTGTTGGTACACCAACTGAGTATTGATTACAAGTGGTAGGAAGTTCTTCATAGTGCTGACTGCTTAAAAACATTTCTTTTTGTGCATGGTGTATTCGAGTTCGAATACTTTCCCCGATTTTCAATGAAGGATTCTCCATCGATAAGTTTATCACTGTTTCCCACACGCGAATATTGTAAAAATAGATATATCTTATTCTTACACTTATCATTATGCGACATCAATTTCATTCTTCTAAAGTTGTAAAATTGTTTTTGAAGTAACGTAAAGAGAATTGATTGGAATGGTAGTGAATGTGTGTTATTTAGGTACGATTTATGTGCTGAGACGTTAATACTATATATGAAGGGTGTGTTTTTACATCTTTATTCGCCAATCTCATCGAATATGTCCAGTATTACATATCAGCTATTTATTATACTAGTCTTATAGTTGGTAAAACTGTGTATAACATACAGTGGATGAGATTACACTAATGAGATTATACTTCGACAGGTAATGCATCAATCTTTCATGGACATCAACATTGTAATATAGGATATGCACGTTTTGAAGGTCTGAAGATTAAAATATTCGTAAATAGTACTTAATATACTATATGTAAACATATTGGTTTGGAAAATTTTTCAGCCAGATGGTTTTCGAATTTTTTATTGTGAAATCGGCATTTGATAAAATTTTATATAATTTTAAATATGGGGACATAACAGGTAATTGAAAACAGTAGAACAATTGATAATTACTTTATGGTTATAGTATAAATCTAATATATATTATATACTTCGTAAAGTTTCTTAAAATATCGCTTTTGCGATATATAATGAAAAATCAGAAATTTTTATACACCACTGTACGTACATACATATAATATTGTTAAATTTATACATACTATTCCGAAGTTTTCTATATTCATTTCATACAATCCACCTGCCGTCAATGAGCAAAACCTTCTGCATCTTATTTGCATCACGTATAGTACTTTTTGTATCTGCACGGGTGCCTTGTACCATTTGGAGCTGTAACTATTTTGATACTAGCATTTAATATTATTCGAGCCTGATTGATATATACATAGCTTATATGGATATTTTCTAAACGCATACATATTATCTGCTAACTCAGAAGAATGATCCAGAAGTATTTGGCCAGGTAAGCTAAGTAAAAACAAATGAAATTGACAAGCGCCACAAAATACAGCACTTCGTATTGCTTCTTCTGGTCTATCCAAGTTTACCACGGTCTGAAAAATAAAATGAGATATTTAATTACCGACATCTATTTTTAATTTGTATCCGTTATCATTCTCAATATTATTCATTACTTGAACTGCTGCTGTGCTTATACTCAATATATTTAATCCAACCTGGATTAAATAACTACTTTGGCTGCTTTCGTCCAATATATTGTAAAACCTTTATAATTAATGGAGATGTATATTAATCGTATTTCATAATTTTTTAATTATTTTGTCGACTTTTATTATTCTTTTTTTGTTGATTAATGTATACATACTGTATGGCTTCCTTATGCATCATCACGCAATTTCGGAATTTCTTATACGTCAGATTCTCAGAATCTTTTTCACCAGGAAAGTAATTTAGATTTGCAGTTGCTTTTTGAATTTGATATCTATAGTTATGAAAACAAATAATGAAAATGTGTGTACTTAATATAAATATAATGATTATAATATTAACTAGTATATGCGAGTATGGCGATTAATACGAAGTCTTGCATAGCATCATGACATTTACCCACAAACTGCAAATAATCCACTACTATGATGAATTATTAACATGTATAACCAATCTGCAGCTATTATGGTGAGCACCACAACGACAGTGCTCCAAAATAATTGTAAATAAATATAAAAGAAATAGTCGTCACTGTTAAAAAATATGTAATTAACTCTTAGTAGTTGTTGGCGTTTTCGAGTTCCGTTTATTGGATGGACAATGTCAAGAATTGGAGAAGCTAGCGGCACCAGTAAGAACAATACCATAAAAGATACTAAAGTGTCTGAAAGTTAGTATAATTGATTATATACGTGTAAATAATTCTATGTATATGTTAGGGAGGATCTTTTACTTTAAACATTAAAAATATTGGAAATCGTGTTGAGAATTTAAATTCTTTACTTACTACGATAAAAGTGCGCCATCCTGTTGCCTTGTATGACGACTTTCTCTAGAACGTGTAATTCGTTGTTTAATTTCAGTTGCTGCCATTGTCTTGCCACAAGTTGGAACAGTTTGCTGAACTAGAAAAAGGATAAGTTTTTATGCCTCTTGTATGGAAAAATTTCTTATACAAGAAGATACTTGCGCACATTTCGTTTGTTGAAATGCATATTTAATACTTTAACAGCGCTGGTGGAAGATGTGACAAAATATGACAGACACTCGATGACTCCATCCATATCATTTTTACGCAACGACGCAAATAACTCTATTGTCTATCGGTTGCAGGTCCCAATTGTTTAATCACATTACCTGATTATTAGCTTTATTACGTAGCATTCACTCAATTCAGTTTTATCATTTCATCCTTCCTACCTTTCTACATAATGATTGACGTGTTTTTCTTACCGTTGGTATAGTGATGCTTGCGATACTAGTCACCACTATTATTACAATCATATTTCTGGTGCTACTTTTATGACGCGGATCTTGCCCCAAAAGTTGGATGTACCGTTCGAGTTTATTGTAGTATGTCACATGAAGTATTTCGGGGTTCCCGGTTTTCTGACTCACTAAATACTCCAAGCTCAGATTAATTACCCCATGAGGTTATATTAAATACCGTAGAAGTAATATCAACATAACATTACTATCGCTAGACGCTGCGGGTATTTATGCATTTATAGGATTTTCAAGGTAAAGAAACGCATAGAATGCACATGATATGCAAAAATAAATAAAATATTCAAAATATAATATTCTTCATAGAATGTACCAGGTAAAACCACGTTCTGACTGAGTACGATTTTTAAAATGTTATTCCTACAAATATTGGTTTGCATAAATATCCACCGGCTTATCATTAGTTTAAAAAGAACCACTTATTTTGATGTTGTGTAAATATCTTTCCCTTACTGGTTGTAGCTTCAGGTGTCAAACGTCGGCCTCTTTAACTTGTGCTACCGCTTTTGGAGGAATCGTGCGTTTAAGAAGTGTCGTGTGGATCATGAGATCTCATTCTGAAGTCGCAAAAGTCAATATGCTCATATGTAGTTACGCTAGATATTCAATGTTGCTGGAAATGCGTCAATTTTGTCATTACATATTATTATATTATTATTATAGCTTATCGATTTGTTGCCAGGCAGTCTACTACGGTATCACTTTTAAACTTGTGACATTGTCTTTGATATGAAAATGATGGCTTTTCGGAGTTCTTGTGACACATGTTACGGCACTTGGCAGGACATGGATGAGCGGTTATTATAATCGAGTATTGGTATACCAACTGAGTATTGATTATAAGTGGTAGGAAATTCTTCATAGCGTCGACTGCTTGAAAACATTTCTTTATGCGCACTTGTACCAATTTTATCTGCCTAAGTTTGTATAATAATTCTTGAAGTGGTGTCGAAAGAATTCAGTGAAATGGTAGCAAATGTGTTATTTAGGTACAAATTATGTACTGAAATATTAACACGGTGTCTGAAGTGTATGGTTTTATATTTCTATTCGTCTGAGTAGTCAAATATATCCAGTATTACATGTAAATTATCTATCATATTATTTCTATACTTGATAAAACTTTATATAATACACAGTGGATGTATGAACGACTACATTCGACAGATAGTGCTGATTTAATTTTTCACTGACATCATCATTGTAATATAGGACATGCACGTTTTGGAGGTCTGAAAATTAAAATATTTTTAAGTAGTGGATAATACATATACGTATATACAGGATGTTGTTGGGCTGTAAGCGTAAAGAAATTTAAGGGATGATTCTTGAAGCTAAAACAAGATGAAAATCAGAAATAAAAAAAATTCCGTTTTCTAATTTGTTTTTCAATCATTGTCAATTAAAAATTGCCCGAAATATCCCTTTGCTCGAGCAAGCCTCCTTACACGAACGAAAAATATTTAGATTTATTATTTATTATTAATTATTTATGGAAACAAAGTGCTAGAGGAAACATTAAACCTCATTACTTGAAAACTCCACGAGGCGATTTTCGATATGCTGTTATTTATATGTGTTATGACCTAATTTCGTTCCTCTAAGGCTTGTTGCTCGCATACAGGAATATTTCAACAAATTTTTAATTGGCAATAATCAACAAACAAATCAGAAAACGCAAATTTTTTATTCTTTATTTTCATTTTCTTTTAGTTTCAGGAATCACCCCTTAAATTTTCATATACCTATAGCTAAACACTCTGTATAGTAGCATGCAGTAGTTTTCAGCAAGATAAACCTTTCACATGATATTATAAAAATGATATTTGAATGAATTTTATCTGGTATTGAATATAAGGGCATAATAGATAAGAAGAGACAGTATAACAAATGATACTTGCTTTATGGTCATACTATTCTATGTACTTCGAAAGGTTCTTTAAAATATCGTTTTTGCGGTATGTAATGAAAAATGAGAAATTATTATACACCATTTTATGTACATATAATATTGTTAAATTTATACATACTATTCCAAAGTTTTCTATATTCATTTCATACAATCCGCCTGCCGTCAATGAACAAAACCTTCTGCATCTTATTTGCATCACGTATAGTACTTTTTGTATCTCCACGGGTACCTTGTACCATTTGGAGCTGTAACTATTTTGATACGAGCATTTAATTTTATTCCAGCCTGTGATTAATATATATATATATAGTTTTGTATGAATATTTTCTAAACATATACATATTATCTGCTAAATCAGAACAATGATCCAGGAGCACCTGGCCAGGTAAACTAAGTAAAAGCAAATGAAACTGGCAAGCCCCACAAAATACTGCACTTCGTATTGCTTCTTCCGGTCTGTCTAAGTTTATCACTGTCTGAAGAATAATATAAACAATTATTTGCCTGGAACTATTTTGAATGTTTGTTATCATCTTGAAGATTGTTTTTACTTGAACAGCTGTCGCGCTTATCCCCAACATATTCAATCCAACCTGAATTAAGTAACTACCTCGACTGCTTTCTTTCAATATATTTGAAATTCTTTAAAATTAATGAAGATGTACATTAGTGACATTTCGTAATTTTTGTGATTATTCTAATAAATACAGACCGTATGGCTTCATTGTGCATTATCGCGCAATTCCGGATCCTTTCATACGTGTAATTCTCAGAAACAGATTCACCAGCAAAGTTGTTTGGATTCACAGTGGCTTTTTGGACTCGATGTCTACGGTTATGATAACAAATAATGAGCATGTGTATACTTAGTATAAATATAGTGATTACAACATTTACATGAACATTTGCATGAAAGAATGGCGACTAATTATCAAGTTTTGTATAACATTATGACATTTACCCACAAACCGCAAATAATCCACTACTGTGATGAATTATTAGCATGTATAACGAATCAGCACCTACTATGGTGAACACTACAACGACAGAGCTCCAAAATAATTGTAAATATATGTAAAAGAAATAGTCGTCATCGTTAAAAAATATGTAATTAACTCTTAGTAATTGTTGTCGTGTTCGAGTTCCGTTTATTGGATGGACAATATCGAGAATGGGGGAAATTAATGGTACCAGCAAGAACAATACCATAAAAGATACTAAAGTGTCTGAAAGTCAACACAATTGATTGTTTACGTATAAATAATTTTATGTATATTAGGAAGGACTGTTTTGGTTAAAAATCAAAAATATTGGAAATCATGATGAGAATTGGGATACCTTTACTTACTACGATAGAAGCGCGCCATTCTGTTGCCTTGCTTGACGACTTCCTCCAGAACATGCAATTCCCCATTTGATTTCAGTTGTTCCCATTGTTTTGCCACAAGTTGGAACAGTTTGTTAAACTTGAAAAAGATAAGTATTTGTCCAGTTAACGACATGTGTAGCTGGCAATTTCTTCATATAAAAAGATATTAGCGCACACTTCGCCTGTTGAAATGCATATTTAATATTTTAACAGCACTGGCGGAAGATGTGACAAAGTGTGGCAGACACTCGATGACACCATCCATGTCCTTGTTACGCAACGACGCAAATAACTCTGTGGTCTATCGATTGCAAGTCCCAATTGTTTAATCGCATTACGTGATTATTAGCTTTATTACTTTCCCATATAATGATTGTCGTGTTTTTCTTACCGCTGGGATAGTAATGCTTGCAATACTAGCCAGTACTATTACTACAATAATATTTCTAGTGCTACTTTTATGACGCGGATCTTGTCCCAAAAGTTGGATATATCGCTCGAGTTTGCTGTAGTAAGGCACTTGAAATATTTCAGAGCCTCCGGTTATCTGAAGCACTGAATACTCAAAACCCACATTAATTACACCATCGTGATATATCAAATAGCATAGAAATAACATTAATATAGGCTTAATACCACTAGTCACTACGTGTTTTTATACATATATGTGAAGTTGCAAGGAAAAGAGATTTAATGAATGCATATAGTATTCAAAAATATACAGAATTTTCGGCTACAGGTGTCAGGAAATTTAGGGGGTGATTCTTAAAGCCGAATTAAGACGATCATCAATGATCATACCATATGTAAAAATATATAAAATATTCAAAATATAATATTGCCTGTAATATGTAACAAGTAAAAACATCTTTTTCCTCGGTTAGATTTTTTAAATCTATTCATACAAAGTGGGATTTACGTAAACATCTGCAGCTTAATTATTAGTTTAAAGAGAAGTAAATATTTTAGTTTTAGTGTAAATCTCTTTCCCTTACTGGCTGTTGCTTCAAACGTTTCAAATGTCGGCCTTTTCTGACTTATGCAACCGCTTTAGAGGAAATCGCGTGTATAAGAAGCGTCGTATGGAGTATGAGATTCCCTTCTCGTAGAAATCAATATGCTTCATATGTAGTTATACTGGACATTCAATTTTGCTGGAAATGCGTAATTTTCGTCATGAAATATTATAGTAAATCGATTTATTGCCAAGTACCTCACTACGATATCATTTTTAAGTTTGTGATATCATCTATGACATCATAATAATGGTTTTCCGACGTTTCTGTGAGACATGTTACATCGCTCTGCGGGACATGGTACAGCTGTTATTATAATTAATTATGGTACACCAACTAAATAATTGATCGTGAGTGCTAGCAGAGCATTCGTAGCGCTGATTCCTTGAAAATATTTCTTTTTATGTACAGCGTATATCCTAGTTGTAACGCTTCCTCTGACTTTCAGTTGAAAAGTCTCAGTGAAGAGTTTATCATTGTTTGTAACACATGAATATTGTAACAATAGAAGTGGCATTTATTTCAGCTTCTTAAGATTGTCAAGTTATTTTTGAAGGAAATGTAAGAAAGATTCAGTGAAATAATAGTGAATGTATATTATTTAAGTTCGATGTATATACTGAAGTATTAACATTGTATTTGAAGTGTGTGGTTTTATATCATTATTTGCTGATTCATTGAAATCGTTCAATTTATTCAATATGACATATCGGCTATTTATTTTTATGCCAGATAAAACTCTGTACAACATATAGTAGAAATGATTACATTCGGCAGGTAATGGGAATGTATACAGTAGCACAAATCATAATTAATTTATGCCCATAGTGTGTAGTATGTACTTTGTAATGTTCTTTAAATTATCGCTTTAACAATATGAAATGAAAAATTAGACATTTTTGTGCACTTCTGTAATTACACATAATAGTGCTAGTTTTATTAGTACTAGTTCAATTAGGACCTGTATTATTTCCGTTTACCTTGATGATGTTAGTAAACGTGTATACATACATACATCGTATTATACTTTCTGGCAATATTTATAAAGGTCCAGTAGAGTAATTTTCGGGAAGGTACACAGTATTACTTGTGAATTAAAGTATATCAACTAATAATCGTGATTTATTAATTTTATTTGTACGCTCGATATAATGGCAAACTATTATATCGGTTATTATACCATCTTCATGCATACCCAGTCCAAGTATAAAATGCAACGGATATAGAGGTAACAGTGAACTTTATCCTTTCAATGACAACATCATCGTAATGTACGATATGCAGGTTTTGAAGGTCTTATAATGAAAACGATTGTAAATAATGGTTGATATAGTACAACAATTACAATCTACATACGCTGTGTTACATACAGTTCCAAAGTTCTCAATATTCATTTGGTACAATCCACACGCAGATAATGTACATGGGCTTCTAGTTCTTATTTGCATCATGTAAAGCATTTTTTGAGTTTTTACTGGTACTCCATACCATGTAGAACCGTATCTGTTTCGATGTCAGTAAAATATTACATTCTATGATTAATGATATTACAGTAGAATCTTGATTATCCGATCTAACCATGGTATGCGCTGTTCGGTTAACCGAATAGCTTTGTTTGGACGTACGAAAACGTCATTAACTTTGTACTATTTTATCAATATTAATATCAGATAGGAAGAAAAATTTTTAGATAGAAATGTAACAATTTTCATCAGTTCGTATTCTTCATTTTCAATTTTTCATATACAAAACCAATCACAAATTTTCATTGATCTGTGATCTGATAATCGAGATTCGACCGCAGTTACGTTTTCAAAGCACCAAACACCTACAATTGTTTCGTTAGCTCGGCGCAATGATCTACAAGTATCTGTCCAGGTAAACTGAGCATAAATAAATGAAACTGATTAGCTCCGCACAATACAGCGCTTTTAATTGATAATCCCGGTCTATCTAAATTAATTACTGTCTGCAAATATAAAACAATTGATTAGGTAAATGATTTTTCAAATTTTCGTAGATTTTCACTGTACGAGTGTCTTTACTTGAACGGCAGTTGTGGTTATACCAATCATAGTTAGTCCAATTTGAATCATATAGCTAAGTCGATTGTTATCATCTAATATATCATAAAAGCTAAAAATGCAACGAGCAAAAATGATTAATGTCGTTCACTAACAATTTGAAAATTTATTATACTATATCGTTATTTGTTAAATACAAACTCTATGGCTTTATTGTGCATGATCACGCAATTCCTGATCTGTTTATATGTGTAATGTTCCAACATAGCTTCATTAGCGAATGAACTTAAGTGCCTTGTCTTTCTCTGGATTTGATGCCTGTATATATAACGAGAATTAAAAGAAATTATCATAATATCTATTGGTACATAGAGTGGTTGACGAAAGCATATATGTTGTTTAATGTATACATCTATTACATATGTTTTGTAAAACGTTTTGAAATCTTATTAATACTAATGCGACACATCTGTCAGTATTGTATTAGTAAAGTTTCAAACCAATCAAAAATTGTATATAAAAGTGTATAAACGTACATAAATGGATATAAAAGCTAAAAGCAGACATTTAGTAACAAAGAAATAAAAGCTCAGTATTTGAATGTTCAAATACTTTCGTGGCCCACCGTAATAAACATCTGAAAAACTTGAACATCTGTAATTTTATAATTATGTTGCAACGTATTGAAAATGTGCAAATAAGTTTAAACGGTAGTGAATATACATAATTATATGTAATACAATTGTATTGAGTAAATCATATTCACCCACATACTATAAATAGTCCACTATTGTGGTGAACTATAAGCATCAATAAAGAATCTACGGTAACTATGCTTATCGAAACTACTATTGCCGCCCAAGATAACTGTAAGTACACGCAGAAAAAATAGTTATGGCTATCAAAAAGCACGTAATTAACATTAAGTAGTTGTTGTCGTGGTCGGGTTTCGTTTAGTGGAAGGAGGATATCCATCATAGGAGCAATCAGTGGAACGAGTAAAAAGAGTATCATAAATACCATTAATGTATCTGAAAAGATTAGAATTGATCATTCAAGTGCGAAATATTAAGTGGTACGAATACGTTTTTACGTGTACTAAAAGTACGCCGATTAACAAATTAAAACATGATAACTTACTTCGATACAATTTCGCCATTTTGCTGCCTCGTATGGTCACTTCTTCCAGAATGTACAAATCTTGGCTTACTTTCAGCTGCTGCCATTCCTTCGTTACAGAATCAAACAATTTTCTGAACTAGAACATAACAAATGTTGTCATAACTTTGTAACATGCTATCTTCCGAAAAGATTGTTCAATAGTAATAAATTTGCGTACATTTTCTCTGTTGAGATAGACATTCATTATTTTAACGAAACTGGTTACAGCTGCAGCTATATGTGGCAAACATTCCAGCATCACGTCCAGATTCTTGATGTAAAATGATTCGTACAATGCGATTGACTAATAAATTATAAGTTCCAGTTGTTTAATGACATTATCTGACTATTTCATTTATTACGCAGAATTCAATCAATTACCACATTTCAACTATAGTACTATTTCTACAACATGTACCTACGATATGTTTACCTTACCATTGGAATGATTACACTTGCTATACTAATCACCATTATAATTACAATGATCAATCCATTTTTCTGGTGTGGATCTAGGCCCACAAATCTCAAATACTTCTTCATCGTGTTATAATAAGGAATGTCATATATATTACGATACTGTTCCCCGGTTTTCTGAAATACTACATATATCGAAAATTGAATAAAATCATTTGAATGAATTATATTTGAATAAAAATATCGATGTAAAGTGTATACAGAAATATAATTCAGGTATTGTTAATACTGTTAGTAAACAAAATGTTAGATATTCTGATCACGGTATAATATAAGTATATTGCGTCCTTTCTTCTTACCGTCCATGTTTCCAAATTTCGAAACAACGGCTTGTAAAGAAACGCAACGCACGGAACCACAAACTCAATAAAACTGGCATGCCGTGCCGAATGCATGAAGCGATTCTTTATAGATCCATGGTATCAAGTGGTAGTAAATTGATTCGGTAAAGTGTAAAGAAACTTAATGACAGTATTTTCATATTATTTCATTTATTGTATCGAGATAAAACTGTTTGATTGCTGATGTTATTGTAGTAGCAGTTTATACGGTAGTTACATATGTATATGCCTATAAGAAAATGACGCAATCGTTCTTATAAGGGAGTGCCAATTTCAGTTAGGATTCGCATCATAAAATATCAATCATCTCTTTCTCAGACTGTCGCTTGTTGGACGACTCGATGGAAGACAAAAAATTGGTCCCCTATTGTTGAAGAACATAGACAAATGGAAGATAAATGTTGAGATATAGAGAGAGGAGAGATTGCGAGTATGAGATAGGGTAGAAATATCAGAGAATAAAATTGCATTCTGTACATAGTACTTACAGTTACAGTTAGAGTACAGTTCTGACAGTTTTGATAATGTCGATCGATATGAATTTTGTACATCACGCGTTGTGACGACCTGAATGAACACTCTCTCCTAGCAACCATTGCTGATAGTTATCGTTCTTTTATTTAATGTACATTTAACGTTCCAGCCGCAGTAGGAAGTGTCTTCGCGTCCTTATTCAAGTGAAATTTACGTTGGTTTATTCTGCGGTTTTGAAACAAAACATAAACAATATATGACAAATGATGTTTCATAATCTTATTTGCATTTTCGACAAAATCATTTCATTCGGTAGATATGTGATCATGTTAGTTACTTATTGTGCAACATGCAGATGTCATAATTTTAACTAAAATTCTAGTCGCTTTATTCTGCTCCTTATTTTATAACACGAAGATAAAACTGACTGTGAACATATAATAGAAGAATAATATACATATATATAGAGGTAGAAATCTAGCAAGTACTAATAGTAGTTAATCATTAATTTGGACTTGTAATTTTATTACACAATAATTTTAATTGCATATTCGATAGGGTGATTTAAATAATACAAAATTAATAATATATGTCGGTTATTTTTACTGCTATCTGCATTCTTGCTTAGACCAGGTTCAATGTCAGTACATAATGACTATACTACCGTATTTTCCACAGCTGACGTCGAATCATTACTTTGCCAACATTATCATTGAGAAAGACGACATACGCGTTTTGAAGGTCTTAAAATTTAAAATAATCGGGGTGTAGATAATATACAATTACGGTATACACATACAAGTGCATATAAATAACAATGTCAGCCTCATAGAAATACATAATATTCCGAAGTTTTCCATATTCATTTCTTACAATCCATCTGCTGCTGAGATACATAGCTTCTTCCTCCTTATTTGTGTCATGCGAAACATTTGTTGAATTTTTACCGACATACTATACCATGTGGAATTGTACCTATTTCAATTCGGACAAACGTTTCATTCCAGGTTAGTATAATAACTTGCATATGATGGCCACAATAGGAACGACACTAAACACGTACTATTGTTTCATTAAGTCGGCGTTATAGTCTAGAAGTACTGTTCAGGTAAACTGAACAGAAACGAACGGAGTTGATTGACTCCACAAAATACACCACCTTCAAGAGCTCCTATTGGTCTATCAAAATTGACGACTGTCCGAAACATAAGGGTCTTGATCAAAGTTGATATTACTAAAATTCATATACATATGTATGCCGGTTATACTGCACTGAGTAACTTTATTGAACTGGGTTAGCGTTGTCATGAGCTAAAAATTGTCAAAAATGGTGAAAATCGTAGTTTTTCACATCTTTCGGTCTATAACTGTAATCAGTCTAAACATTGTTACATCGTTCGATGCCTGTGACTTGTTTCTACATGAAGTATGAAATTGCAATCATTAAATACCGCTGCGAATAATTTTGTTTGCTGGACAGGTATGTAGTATTTTTAAAGCAGGTTCAAAGTACGGTAAAAACCGTATCGTAGGTAAAAAATGACACGTACGCCATTGTCGTGCCACCTGTTGATTTCCTTGAAAGATCAAGATTTGTAATTGATCTGAAATATTGATTAAACATTGCACTGGTTACGCGTTCTCTGATGAACCTGTAACTGTTCAGTAAGGTCGTACGAATTTCTACCAGAGCCATTAAGCTTTCGTTTGCAGTGTCTTTCGATATAACTGTGCAACGATGTTATATATGTGATGCAAAAAATAAAAAAAAGTATAATTATTACGAGCCTGATTAATTGAGTACTTATATCACATCTGTTTACCTTGATGACGTTAGTAAACGTGTACACATACACACATTGTACTTTCTGGCCATATTTAGAAAGATCCAGCAACAATAATTTTTGGGAAGGTTTACAGTATCACTTGCGAATAAAACTATATCTACTAATCATCGTGATTTATTGACTCTATTTGTACGTTCGATATAAAGACAAAGTATTATATCAGTTATTATACCATCTTCATGCTTACTCGGTCCAAGTATAAAATGCAACGGATATAGTGGTAACAGTGAACTTCATCCTTTCAATGACATTATCATCGTAATATACGACATGCAGGTTTTGAAGGTCTTACAATGAAAACGATTGTAAATAATGGTTGATATAGTACAACAATTACAATCTACATATGCTGTGTTACATACAGTTCCAAAGTTCTCAATATTCATTTGGTACAATCCACACGCAGTTAATGTACATGGCCTTCTAGTTCTTATTTGCATCATGTAAAGCATTCTCTGAACTTTTATTGGTGCTCCATACCATGTAGAATTGTATCTGTTTCGATGTCAGTAAAACATTACATTCTATGATTAATAATATTACAGTAGAATCTTGATTATCCGATCTAGCCATGGTATGCGCTGTCCGGTTAATCGAGTAGTTTTGTCTGAACATAGAGAAACATCATTTACTTTGATTTATTTTGTAAATACTAATATCGGAAGCCAACAAAATTGTTTGCATAAAAATATAAAAATTTTCGTCAGTTCCTATTCTTATTTTTCAATCTTTCATATACAGGACCATCCACAAATTTTCATTAATCTGTGATCTGATATTCGAGATTCTACCGCACCTACGTTTCGAAAACACTAAACACCTACAGTTGTTTCGTTAGCTCGGTACAATGATCTATAAGTATTTGTCCAGGTAAACTGAGCATAAACAAATGAAACTGATTTGCACCGCATAGCACTGCGCTTCTAATTGATTCTCCCGGTCTATCTAAGTTAATTACAGTCTACAAATGTAAAACAATTGATTAAGTTAATGATTTTTCAAGCTTCGGTAGATTTTCACTGAGAATACATAAGAATGTCTTTACTTGAACAGCTGTCGTGGTTATACCAATCATATTTAGTCCAATTTGAATCATATAGCTGAGTCGATTGTTTTCATCTAATATATCGTAGAAACTAAAAATGCAATGAGCAAAAATGATTAATGTCATCTAATAACAATTTGATAATTTACTGTATTTTATCGTTATTTGTTAAATACAAACTCTATGGCTTTATTGTGCATGATCACGCAATTTCTCATCTGTTTATATGTGTAATATTCCGACACAGCTTCATTAGCCAATGAATTTAAGTGCCTTGCTTTTTTCTGGATTTGATGCCTGTATATATAACGAGAATTAAAAGAAATTATCATAATATCTATTGGTACATACAGTGGTGGACGAAAGCATATATGTTGTTTAATGTATACATCTATTAGATATATTTTGCAAAACGTTTTGAAATCTTATTAATACTAATGCGACACATCTGCCAGTATTGTATTAATAAAGTTTCAAACCAATTTAAAATTGTATATAAACGTATATAAACGTATATAAATGGACATAAAAGCTATAAGAAGACATTTAATAAAAAAGAAATAAAAGATCAGTATTTGAATGTTCAAGTACTTTCGTGACCCACCGTAATAAACATTTGAAGAACTTGAACATTTGTAATTTTATAATTATGTTGCAACGTATTAACAATTTTTAAGCGTTAATATATATACATAATTACATGTAATATAATTGTATTGAGTGAATCATATTTACCCGCATACTATAAATAGTCCACTATTGTGGTGAACTATAAGCATCAATAAAGAATCTACGGTAACTATGATTATCGAAACCACTACTGACGTCCAAGATAACTGTAAATACACGTAGAAAAAATAGTTATCGCTGTCAAAAAACACGTAATTAACATTAAGTAGTTGTTGTCGTGGTCGAGTTTCGTTTAGTGGAAGAACGATATCCAACATAGGAGGAAGCAGTGGAACGAGTAAAAAAAGTACCATACATATCAGTAGAGTATCTGAAAAGATTAGAATTGATCATTCAAGTGGGAAATATTAAGTGGTGCGAATCCGTTTTTACGCGTTATAAAGGTACGCCGATTAAAAAATTAAGACATGACAACTTACTTCGATACAATTTTGCCATTTTGCTGCCTCGTATGGTCACTTCTTCCAGAATGTACAAATCTTGACTTAATTTCAGCTGCTGCCATTCTTTCGTTATAGAATCGAACAATTTTCTAAACTAGAACATAACACATGTTGTTGTCATTACTTTATAACATGCTTTCTTCCGAAAAGATTGTTCAATAGTAATAAATTTGCGTACATTTTCTCTGTTGAAATGAACATTCAATATTTTAACGATACTTGTCAAAAGTGCACCTAAATGCGGCAAACACTCGAGCACCATGTCCAGATTCTTGGTGTATAATGATCCGTACAATACGATTGACTAATGAATTATAAGTTGCAGTTGTTTAATAACATTATCTGACTATTTCATTTATTACGCAGAATTCAATCAATTTACACATTTTAACTATAGTACTATTTCTATAACTTGCATCCCTGATATGTTTACTTTACCATTGGAATAAGTCCGCTTGTCATACTAATCACCATTATAATTACAATGATAAATCCATGTTTTTGGTGTGGATCTAGGCCCAAAAATCTCAAATACTTCTTGATCGTGTTATAATAAGGAATGTCATATATATTAGGATACTGTTCTCCGGTTTTCTGAAATACTAAATATTTCGAGAATTGATTACAATCATTTGATTGAATTATATTTGAATAAAATTATCGATATAGGATATATACAGATATATAATTCAGATACCGCTAATATTATTGATAAACGAAACGTTAGATATATTGATCGCGGTATAATATAAGTACATATATTGCGTCCTTTCCTCTTACCGTCCATGTTTCTGAATTCCTGAAACATCGCCTTTTAAGGAAACGCAACGCACGGAACCACAAACTCAATAAAACTGGCATGCCGTGCCGAATGCATGAAGCGATTCTTTGTTAATCCATAGTATAGAATGGTAGTAAATTGATTCGGCAAAGTATAGAGAAACTTAGTGACAGTATTTTCATATTATTTCATTTATTGTATCGAGGCAAAACTGGTTGATTGCTGGTGTCATTGTAGTAGCAGTTTGTACGGTAGTTACATATGTACAAACCTATAAGAAAATGACGTAATCGTTCTTCTAAGGGAGTGCCAATTTCAGTTAGGATTCGCATCATAAAATATCAATCATCTCTTTCTCAGACTGTCGCTTGTTGGACGATTCGATGGAAGACAAAAAATTGGTCCCCTATTGTTGAAGAACATAGACAAATGGAAGATAAATGTTGAGATATAGAGAGAGGAGAGATTGCGAGTATGAGATAGGGTAGAAATATCAGAGAATAAAATTGCATTCTGTACATAGTACTTACAGTTACAGTTAGAGTACAGTTCTGACAGTTTTGATAATGTCGATCGATATGAATTTTGTACATCACGCGTTGTGACGACCTGAATGAACACTCTCTCCTAGCAACCATTGCTGATAGTTATCGTTCTTTTATTTAATGTACATTTAACGTTCCAGCCGCAGTAGGAAGTGTCTTCGCGTCCTTATTCAAGTGAAATTTACGTTGGTTTATTCTGCGGTTTTGAAACAAAACATAAACAATATATGACAAATGATGTTTCATAATCTTATTTGCATTTTCGACAAAATCATTTCATTCGGTAGATATGTGATCATGTTAGTTACTTATTGTGCAACATGCAGATGTCATAATTTTAACTAAAATTATAGTCGCTTTATTCTGCTCTTTATTTTATAACACGAAGATAAAACTGACTGTGAACATATAATAGAAGAATAATATACATATATATAGAGGAAGAAATCTAGTAAGTACTAATAGTAGTTAATCATTAATTTGGACTTGTAATTTTATTACACAATAATTTTAATTGCATATTCGATAGGGTGATTTAAATAATACAAAATTAATAATATATGTCGGTTATTTTTACTGCTATCTGCATTCTTGCTTAGACCAGGTTCAATGTCAGTAAATAATGACTATACTACCGTATTTTCCACAGCTGACGTCGAATCATTATTTTGCCGACGTTATCATTGAGAAAGACGACATACGCGTTTTTAAGATCTTAAGATTTAAAATAATCGGGGTGTAGATAATATACAATTACGGTATACACATACAAGTGCATATAAATAACTATGTCAGCCTTATAGGAATACATAATATTCCGAAGTTTTCCATATTCATTTCTTACAATCCATCTGCTGCTGAGATACATAGCTTCTTCCTCCTTATTTGTGTCATGCAAAGCATTTGTTGAATTTTTACCGATATACTATACCATGTGGAATTGTACCTATTTCAATTCGGACAAACGTTTCATTCCAGGTTAGTATAATAACTTGCATGTGATGGCCACAATAGGAACGACACTAAACACGTACTATTGTTTCATTAAGTCGGCGTTATAGTCTAGAAGTACTGTTCAGGTAAACTGAACAGAAACGAACGGAGTTGATTGACTCCACAAAATACACCACCTTCAAGAGCTCCTATTGGTCTATCAAAATTGACGACTGTCCGAAACATAAGGGTCTTGATCAAAGTTGATATTACTAAAATTCATATACATACATATGTATGCCGGTTATACTGCACTGAGTAACTTTATTGAACTGGGTTAGCGTTGTCATGAGCTAAAAATTGTCAAAAATGGTGAAAATCGTAGTTTTTCACATCTTTCGGTCTATAACTGTAATCAGTCTAAACATTGTTACATCGTTCGATGCCTGTGACTTGTTTCTACATGAAGTATGAAATTGCAATCATTAAATACCGCTGCGAATAATTTTGTTTGCTGGACAGGTATGTAGTATTTTTAAAGCAGGTTCAAAGTACGGTAAAAACTGTATCGTAGGTAAAAAATGACACGTACGCCATTGTCGTACCACCTGTCGATTTCCTTGAAAGATCAAGATTTGTAATTGATCTGAAATATTGATTAAACATTGCACTGGTTACGCGTTCTCTGATGAACCTGTAACTGTTCAGTAAGGTCGTACGAATTTCTACGAGAGCCATTAAGCTTTCGTTTGCAGTGTCTTTCGATATAACTGTGCAACGATGTTATATATGTGATGCAAAAAATAAAAAAAAATATAATTATTACGAGCCTGATTAATTGAGTACTTATATCACATCTGTTTACCTTGATGACGTTAGTAAACGTGTACACATACACACATTGTACTTTCTGGCCATATTTAGAAAGATCCAGCAACAATAATTTTTGGGAAGGTTTGCAGTATCACTTGCGAATAAAACTATATCTACTAATCATCGTGATTTATTGACTCTATTTGTACGTTCGATATAATGGCAAACTATTATATCGGTTATTATACCATCTTCATGCTTACTCGGTCCAAGTATAAAATGCAACGGATATAGTGGTAACAGTGAACTTCATCCTTTCAATGACATTATCATCGTAATATACGACATGCAGGTTTTGAAGGTCTTACAATGAAAACGATTGTAAATAATGGTTGATATAGTACAACAATTACAATCTACATATGCTGTGTTACATACAGTTCCAAAGTTCTCAATATTCATTTGGTACAATCCACACGCAGTTAATGTACATGGCCTTCTAGTTCTTATTTGCATCATGTAAAGCATTCTCTGAACTTTTATTGGTGCTCCATACCATGTAGAATTGTATCTGTTTCGATGTCAGTAAAACATTACATTCTATGATTAATAATATTACAGTAGAATCTTGATTATCCGATCTAGCCATGGTATGCGCTGTCCGGTTAATCGAGTAGTTTTGTCTGAACATAGAGAAACATCATTTACTTTGATTTATTTTGTAAATACTAATATCGGAAGCCAACAAAATTGTTTGCATAAAAATATAAAAATTTTCGTCAGTTCCTATTCTTATTTTTCAATCTTTCATATACAGGACCATCCACAAATTTTCATTAATCTGTGATCTGATATTCGAGATTCTACCGCACCTACGTTTCGAAAACACTAAACACCTACAGTTGTTTCGTTAGCTCGGTACAATGATCTATAAGTATTTGTCCAGGTAAACTGAGCATAAACAAATGAAACTGATTAGCACCGCATAGCACAGCGCTTTTAATTGATTCTCCCGGTCTATCTAAATTAATGACTGTCTGCAGATATAGAACAATTGATTAGGTTAATGATTTTTCAAGCTTCGGTAGATTTTCACTGAGAATACATAAGAATGTCTTTACTTGAACAGCTGTCGTGGTTATACCAATCATATTTAGTCCAATTTGAATCATATAGCTGAGTCGGTTGTTTTCATCTAATATATCGTAAAAGCTAAAAATGCAATAACCAAAAATGATTAATGTCATTCAATAACAATTTGGAAGTTTATTATACTGTATCATTATTTGTTAAATACCAACTGTATGGCTTTATTGTGCATGATCACGCAATTTTTGATCTGTTTGTATGTGTAACGTTCCGACATACCTTCATTAGTAAATGAATTTAAGTGCCTTGTATTTTTCTCGATTTGGTGCCTGAATATATAACAAGAATTAAAAGAAATTATCATAATGTCTATTGGTACATACAGTGGCTGACAAAAGTATACATGTTGTGTCATGTATACGCGTATTATATATGTTGAATAAAGCGTTTTGAAATTTTATTGACAGTAATGCGACACATCTGTCATTATTGTATTAGTAAAGTTTCAAACCAATCTAAAATTTTATATAAATATATATAAACGTATATAAACGAATATAAAAGTTATACGACATTAGTGAAAGAAGTAAAAGATTAGTATTTGGATGATCAAGTACTTCCGTGACCCACTGTAATAACCATCTGAAAAACTTGAACATCTCTTATTTAATAGTAATGCTGCAATGAATTAAAGTATGTGGAAATTTTTGTAAGCGGCAATATATATACAAAATTACATGTAATATAATTGTATTGAGTAAATCATATTCACCCACATACTATAAATAGTCCACTATTGTGGTGAACTATAAGCATCAATAAAGAATCTACGGTAACTATGCTTATCGAAACTACTATTGACGCCCAAGATAACTGTAAGTACACATAGAAAAAATAGTTATCGCTGTCAAAAAGCACGTAATTAACATTAACTAGTTGTTGTCGTGGTCGAGTTTCGTTTAGTGGAAGAAGGATATCCAATATAGGAGAAATCAGTGGAATGAGTAAAAAAAGTACCATACATATTAATAAAGTATCTGAAAAGATTAGAATTGATGATCATTTATGTACGAAATATTAAGTAGTAGGAAACCGTCTTTGCGTGTAATATACCGATTGCAAAATTAAGGCACTATAACTTACTTCGATACAATTTCGCCATTTTGCTGCCTCGTATGGTCGCTTCTTCCAGAATGTACAAATCTTGGCTTAATTTCAGCTGCTGCCATTCTTCCGTTATAGAATCGAACAATTTTCTAAACTACAACATAACACGTGATATCATAACTTTATAAGATGCTTTCGTCCGAAAGGATTATTCAGTAGTAATAAATTTGCGTACATTTTCTCTGTTGAGATGTACATTCAATACTTTAACGAAACTGGTCAAAAGTGCACCTAAATGCGGCAAACACTCGAGCACCATGTCCAGATTCTTGGTGTATAATGATCCGTACAATACGATTGACTAATGAATTATAAGTTGCAGTTGTTTAATGACATTATCTGACTATTTCATTTATTACGCAGAATTCAATCAATTACCACATTTCAACTATAGTACTATTTCTACAACATGTACCTACGATATGTTTACCTTACCATTGGAATGAGTACACTTGTCATACTAATCACCATTATAATTACAATGATCAATCCATGTTTTTGGTGTGGATCTAGGCCCAAAAATCTCAAATACTTCTTGATCGTGTTATAGTAAGGAATGTCATATATATTAGTATACTGTTCACCGGTTTTCTGAAATACTAAATATTTCGAGAATTGATTAAAATCATTTGAATGAATTATATTTGAATAAAAATATCGATGTAAAATGTATACAGATATATAATTCAGATACCGCTAATATTATTGGTAAACGAAACGTTAGGTATTCTGATCACGGTATAATATAAGTATATTGCGTCCTTTCTTCTTACCGTCCATGTTTCCAAATTTCGAAACAACGACTTGTAAAGAAACGCAACGCACGGAACCACAAACTCAATAAAACTGGCATGCCGTGCCGAATGCATGAAGCGATTCTTTATAGATCCAATGTATCAAGTGGTAGTAAATTGATTCGGTAAAGTATAAAGAAACTTAATGATAGTATTTTCATATTATTTCATTTATTGTATCGAGGCAAAACTGGTTGATTGCTGGTGTCATTGTAGTAGCAGTTTATACGGTAGTTACATATGTACAAACCTATAAGAAAATGACGTAATCGTTCTTCTAAGGGAGTGCCAATTTCAGTTAGGATTCGCATCATAAAATATCAATCATCTCTTTCTCAGACTGTCGCTTGTTGGACGATTCGATGGAAGACAAAAAATTGGTCCCCTATTGTTGAAGAACATAGACAAATGGAAGATAAATGTTGAGATATAGAGAGAGGAGAGATTGCGAGTATGAGATAGGGTAGAAATATCAGAGAATAAAATTGCATTCTGTACATAGTACTTACAGTTACAGTTACAGTTACAGTACAGTTCTGACAGTTTTGATAATGTCGATCGATATGAATTTTGTACATCACGCGTTATGACGACCTGAATGAACACTCTCTCCTAGCAGCCATTGCTGATAGTTATCTTTCTTTTATTTAATGTACATTTAACGTTCCAGCCGCAGTAGGAAGTGTCTTTGCGTCCTTATTCAAGTGAAATTTACGTTGGTTTATTTTGTGATTTTAAATGAAAAGAAAAAACAGGAAGTTACACTACGATAATCGAGATCTAGTAAATCAATGAAGATGTGAAGTGCTTATGGTTTTGATTATGATATATGAAGAAAAAGTAAAATAACGAAATGGTAGAAATATGAGAAATACTTTATTGCTATATGACCTTCTATATAGTTTATACAGTAAATAATCAAATGGAAGTCAAATTTTGGATTTAAGAAATGATTATTTCAAAAGAATGTTATAGAAGCTATGAATGCTGTTTAACTAAAGAAATTTGACTACATTAGAGCAGTGAAAGTATTAGAACGTGTGACGATAGACCGTAAGATATTACTGTTGGGAATATATGGTATGTAGCTTGCACGGAATTGGCGAAAAATTTGCACTGTACTATACTACTGCCATAATTTTTAATAATTCGACTTTACCTTCATTTGGAAAAAGTTCAAAAGCCCAAAAATAGATCTGACGTTCTATAAGATCCGCGAGATCTGTTTATACAGCACATTTTACATAAAATTTCCCATACTTGTTCGTGTGTTTTTTCTATTTTTGTCTCTTCTGAGAGTCTCTATATTAAAAAATAAAATGGATATTCCATATTCATAGCCTTCTCTAAATATTTTAATATTATAAATGTCTGTATGCTCATAGTTGAAAACCTCATACTTTACATAAATGACACTGATTTTCATTTTACGTAGCGTGTATTGCTGAAACTCACAAGTTTAAAATGTTTGTTCCTTCACAAAAAAAAAAAAAATGATCTTGCCAAGTTTCGTTTTCCTAATTTATTTTGGGCTTATGAGCATTGAATTTGAAATTATAAAAACTGATAAACATGGAATTATGATACAAGTATCGTTATAGTTTGCTTAGAAAATGCTATTCGTGTTTTGTGTTATTTTATTGAAATTAATGAAAGAACAAAGTAAAAAGGCAAGACAATATTGTTCTCATGCTTAAACAGTAATACCGAAATAAGCGCTTGGTTTACGTGTACGTTTATTTATTGTACCATACATTGATTTACACCTTTTTATTATACATATCTAACTAGCTACTATGTAGATACGCATTGCCATATTCGTATCAATAGATGATCATTGTTCGGTATTCTTTTACATCAAAAACAGGATTGACAGGATGAACTTCTTCCGAGAACGAATTAGTCTTTCAATGATAGGAGCACCATGAAGTATGATACGCATGTCTTAAATGTCTTAAGATATGAAAAAATATCAATTACTATAATATTTCGTTACTTACATTATGACGAAAAATGATTATACCCGTTTTATACAATCATGTACGTACTATTCCAAAATTCTCTATATTCATTTCGTATATCCCTCCTGCTGTCAACTTACATGGTTTACTAGATCTCATTTGCATCATGTGAAGTACTCTTTGAACATTTATTGGCATGTTGTACCACATTGAGCGGTATCTGTTAGATATAAGATTAATACAGATGTTATACCGAACTGATGACTTTTCGTACGTTTAAAACACATTTGTTAACATACATATCGTTAGTCAACTCGAAACTATGATCCGTGATTACTTGTCCAGGTAGAGTAATGATAAGCAAATGGAATTGTTGGCCCACAAGAAACAGTCCAATTCTGAGAGCTTCCTCGGGTCGATGCAGATTTATAACTGCCTAATTAAAAGATATCGATATAGTTTAATATTTGATTCATTAATATTTTCTATAATTGCAAAATAATTCTTACTTGCACGGCTGTTATGGTCATACCGACCATAGTTAGTAAAATTTGGAAAAAGAAACTCCTGCGGCTGCTGTCATCTAACATCTCGAATAATCTTAAAATACAACCAAAGAAAAAGTCAACAGTAATCTGTAAACTTTTTTTCTACTTATTCTGTTATAAGTATTTTTTTTTTTTTTATTATAACGTTAATTATAAGTTTATAGTTACTAACTGGAGGGCATTCTTATGTATGGTCAAGCATTGTCTAAACCGTTCAGTGTAAGTTTCATTTATACGAACACCAGTAGATCCTGTTGCTGTTATAATGTTCTGCCTATATCATTGATAAGAATCTGAATAAAGAAAGTCCATTTTTCTTTATATTAAAAGAAGCTAGATAAATTGAATTCAAGATAGAAGTAATTTCGGAGAAATGTTATTTTTATTATTTTTCACAAATACTGTAGCGAACAAAGGAAATCTCATGATATCGTTCCTTGCAGCACGCTATTTTATGTAGAAACGTTTCTAAAATATTATTATATACTTACCCACATATAGCAAATATAGCACAATCGTGATGAACGATCTGTATATACAATGAATCGATAGTGACTGCAATCATCACTGTTACGAATGAACACCAAAGTGAATGAAAATATATAGGATAAAAGTACCGATTTTCATCTAGAAAGTATGTCAGTCTGAACATTTGATGTCTTTGGCGAGTTTCATTGAGCGGTATGATGATATCTAAGAATGCAGGGTATAACGGAATGACTATAAATCCTGACATACATGACAGCACAAAAGCTGAAAATATCAGGAACTTGTCATTCATAGGGGAATGTTAATATATAAAGACATATTCATTGTATAAAATTTATCGAAAGATAAGCCGCAACAGTTACTTCTATATATTTCACCAATCTTATTCCCTTGCTTAGTAATTTCCTCAAGAATATGTATTTCACTCTTATCGTTTAATAATTTCCAGTCTTTCTTTATAACATCGAACATCTTTTCAAACTAGAAAATAATTGTATTTAGTGATTTTTATTTTTACCGCAGGATTCGTTTTTAAAAATTTATATACATTTTTCTTGTAAATTTCATGATTTAGCAATTTTATTAAGACAGCTGATACCGAAGCCACTACAGGCATGCCTTCCAACATCCCTCCCAGATCTTTTTCGTACAATGACGTAAAAATTTGTGCAAACTGTTGAGTAAAATCTCCAATTATATTGCATCCAATATCCTTTCATCAATTTCATGTAACCAGTATTCACAATATTTTGTTAATAACATGAGTATTTTTAACGTATTTAATTCATCTGTAGCATTGTTACTTACTGCTGGAAAATAGAATGTCAATAGACTGCCTGTCATCACGGTTACATTAAATTTGCTGCTCCATCGCGATTGATTTGGAAACTGTCCCAAGAATAGTAGATACTTTTTAAATACTTTGTAATAAGAAATATCAAATACAGTGCTTGTGCGTCTTTCATTCTTCTGAAACACTAAATAATATATTTTTATTTTCTTATTTCCGCTTGCATTTCGGTTTTGTAATGACCTTCAGTTTACATTGTACAAGCATACATATAAACAATAGCATTAAACAATATATACATATATATATATATATTTGATATAACAATATAGTAACGAACGACATGAAAAATATTTTAATCGTGATATGTATGTATTGCATATTCTTCCTTTTGAAGCCCTCGCGCATTAGCGACAATTTTATCGTTTACGAGAAGGACATTTTTTATACAAAGTATAGGATGCGCATACGCATTTGACGACGCGACCAGAGAACAACTCATTTTTTCCTTTCGTTCACATAAAAAAAAAAAAATTCAATATCTGCTTCTGTTAATAATACCATAGGGACATAGCCGGGTACTTAATATATATATTTCTCCTGCTAGCAAAAGTGAAATGACAAAAAGAACCTTGTATGCCGCTGAAAATCTTAATTAGACCGTACGGAATCAGGAAATGAGAGGCCGTCTTTGAAAAAGCTATTTAGGATATAGAAAATCATGATTGTTTGGAAGTGTGCAAATATTTATCCTATAGGAGATGTGGCTAATATCGGGTACCTATTAAAAACACATAAAATATGATATAATTATAAAATCTTTATTTCTATTATTAGAAAACGGTGAAACTGTAGAAATACTGCCTACCCTCAAATTTTGATGATTTTTGGATGTGTTGTAGAAATCGATATTTTAAACAACTCTTTCCTATACGTAGAAAGGATGCATTCGCTTAGTTTCCGGGATATTCACGAAAAATTGACATTGAAAACCATTGAAATCGAAGGTAGGCAGCTTTCCGACAAAAGTAATAAGAAAAGCTTGCAAAGGAAAGTTATGTTATATGATTTTGACAAATATTCCCTTACTTCAGTTTATATTAACTTAGCTTACATTAACTTCTTTCAGTTATTTAGAGAATTTTTTTTTCGTACGATGTTTTTCCGAATTTGAACAATTTCTTGTTCGAGCTGGTTTTTATATTGTTCCGATTATAGCAAAAATGAATGAATACTGTAACTCATTTACATTATAAATAGAAAGCAAGTACAGCAAAGCAGCACCGGTTACCTATTTTACCATACAATCAAATACCCGATCTTATAATTTATATTAGATATTTACAATTCAGCATGCGATAAGAAATCGAGTAAAATGTCAAAATGCCATATAAAGACTGCAAACTACAATTCAGTACTTATCGTAATAATTTTTTAAATTCAAGTGATAAAAAATTATTTACCAACACAACACTGATACTTTCCGTCCTGAAATTTTTTAACTTCACTGGATGAAACACTATGATGTTCTCTGCTCTACTCTTATCTCATAATGACTTAAGGTCAACCCGAATGTAACACCATACAGTTTGTCTTACATACCCGGTTATACCCTACGTTCCTCTATTATATAAATACTAAAGTAACAGTTTTGTCGCTAATGCGCGTATAACCTTACTGCCTAAATTTCTCGAATATGTTTCCTATATGTTTATCTTGAACGATTATACGTATGTTTCGAGGATACGTAAGGTAGATACGTGGCCACGAAGTTTTCAACAATATCGTTGCTGAAGTATGAATCTATTCTTTATAGACCGGAAATAAGAAATGTCAGTAAAATGATTGGATGAATCTTTTATACTCAATAACTGTATACAGTACAATAACAGTATTGCAACAATTTATGTTATTTTCACTATTATAGGTAGCACAAGTTATTTGATATCAGATATGTCTATACCATATGATTAATGTTATACTTTATACTTACTGTCTATAAGAAAATTAGATTCATTCGATTTCATTTTTTTTTTTTTTTTTTCATGTTTGCTTGCGACTTTGTAACTGGCGAAAAATTGCTTCTAAACTTACTCGCTAAAAAAAAAAAAAAAAAAAAAAAAAATTAAACGCTTATCAGAATGGATTGAAATAGCATAGTCGATAGTCGATAATAGAATAGTAGTCGATTTCAATTATTCGAAAAATTATAGACGGTATCAAGAATCAGAATTTTTATTGTATGAACTGTTCATTGTTCAATTAGTTTAGGTAAATAAATATGAAAAAATCTTAATTATTAATAGGTTTTTTTTAAATAAATTGACTCTCCGTATAAAAATTTGATAGCAATATTATTTGTAACGTTTCGGAATGCCTTGTTCCATTCCATTCTTTGCAGAAAAATATTATAGACTGTTGGGTAATACTCTACGGATTTGAATAGTGTATTTTTTAATTCTCCTTATTATTACTACCATTATTACTACTGGGAAGGATGATATTTACTAAAACCGGTAGCGCTGGAACTAGTTTACTGGAGGAATAATTACAAGGAAGAACGGTAAATATTTCAAAATAAACTTTTATTATTTACATAATATGATATAGATTCTATGGTATAACTATTTTCAAATCAAGCATAAGTTTTATTGATTAAACACCAATGTTTTACTAACAATAGATTAAGACGGAAGCATTATCTGAAAATTCCTAAAATTTTTCTAAATATTATTTTATTACAAATTCTATATAAAGACCGGAGGGAGGAACACGATAAGTCACATTTCCCTTTTTTACAGAGAAGTAACTGTAAGATTCAGTACATTATCAATCAGTCTCATATCGTCAAAATTATCTTTATATTTAATTTTAGTGCTAATCATGTGCTTTTTTCGTTCCTTTCAAAATTTGAAAAATATTGCCTGCATCTGTTTACATGTTTGGAATCAACAGATCAGTTTCATCTTCAGTTATATCGTATCAAAATTAATTATAATAAAATCAAAATATTAACAAAAATGCACAATCAAATTGCCGAATAGCTTTATTCTGTTACTTCCCCGACAATTTTGATGGCCTTGGAATATGTTGTCAAGATCATCATTCTGAACAACTTTTTCCTATGCATATAATAGGGATCGGTAGGTTGCAAGTTGTATACAAAAGTATGTTTAGTATCATATATAGTGCGTGAAGCTGTCGATGTGTTACCTTCTCATGAATTTAACGGATTTTTTTTTTTTTTTTTTTTTTTTATAGTGATGTACAAACAATGGAAAAAATAATTAAAAGTCCAGTCACTGAATTCCAAATGCACAAGAATAGGCAAGGTTAAGCTGTTTTAAGTAGTGGCGAGCCCGCGCAAGTCGTGAGGGCAATACCAATAATAATCAACACGGCTACATCAACACAATTATAATATGGACACATACACGCATGTACAGGCAATAATAATAAAATCTAATTTACAATTTTTTACAAAATATAGGAAGAAAATGCATATATGATACCAAATATATGTTTGTGTATAACGCGAAAACTAAAATCCACCACTCCACATATGTATAGGAAAAAATTGTTCAGAATGGTTTTCTTGTTAAAATATTTCAAGGATATCAAAATCGATAAGGGGGTAACTATTTGGCAAATTCACCAAATGCATTTATTATGCATTCCTCCTCTGACAATGAGAAATGTTCTTCATATAGAATTTTTAAATATTCCCGCCATTTTTTAACTTATTTCCTCTACAAAAGATGGCACTATAATATCACGTAATGACCGCAACCTTAGCGTGTTGCAAGTTACCTATCCAGTATCGAACTCTCCATCGCAAGTTACGGTTATAAGCATACTCGGGAGTTTGTTATTCATTTGATTGGTGTGTTGTATGTGTTTATATTGGTTTCTTGTGTAAAAACTACAAAATTTTCATAATGAGTGCCGAGGAAGAAGTGCTACGTATTCAGAAAAAATTAAACAAGATGTCGAGCGGAGACGGGACGGTGAGTAAGTGAGTAAAATATAGTTGTGTACCCTGCTCGGCATATTGGAGGCTGTTCATTAAGCAAATCTCTTTTCCAATATAAACTGTGATTACTCTAATACATCATTGTAAATGTTTAACAAATATAAAGAAATATAATAAATGCAAATATTGTTTGAAAACTTTTCTCCAGAAATAAATGTTCATTTGTATGAATTTTTGTATACACATTAATTCGATGGTGTTAAAGCAACGAAACGTATTTATGGTACTTTAATATTTGGCACGATAATTTTAATGCACTCATAAAGCTTAAGAAAGGCGAGTCATGTTATTTTCGTTGTAGAGTTTTAGAAAATGCAGCCTATAAAATTTTCTATTCACACAAGTATCGAAGTCGTCGTTAAAGTCTGTAGTCACACTAATTCGAAGCTTATTAATATAGACTTTTCGTTTATGCTATAACGATTATTTGTACAGTTCGACTGATTACATTTAACGTCGCTTTAAAAAAATTGTCCCTTACATACACAAATTATATCGTTATATAAAAATTGGTTACAATGCATGTTTTGATGATAAAGATACATAATAATAATGTATTCAGTAGATTATATAAATATCATGTATGTCTATATGTGTAATCTATATTAAAGAAATATAAATGGATCGTGTACACTTAGATTTCTTTTTATAATAAAAGTGTGTTCATATTACAGGGGCAAGAACAAGCACTCGAATTACTTAAAATATTACAAAAGTTGCCTGTGGACTTGGAACTTCTGACCAAGACACGCATTGGAATGACAGTGAATGCATTGAGAAAATCAAGCAGAGACGAAGAAGTTATATCGTTATCCAAAACTCTTATTAAAAACTGGAAGAAATTTTTATCTGGTAAGAAAATAAATTTAAATATAAAATTAAAAATAAAAAAGTAAACATAAAAGTAAAATTTCTCTTAGACAAATTAAAATTCTATAACTTTCCCATAGGGTCCAATAAAGAAAAAGATTCTACTTCTTCAAGTAGTTCAAAGAAGAAAGACGATAAATCAGAGAAAATCAAAGATGATGGAGATCAGAGAAAAGAAAAGGATAATGCAGATGGAAGTGATGTTAAAGTGAAGGAAGAGAAACCTCATAAAGATATTCAAAGAAAACAGTCTACGTTTCCTGCTCCTACAACCACAGATGCTGTAAGGCTTAAATGTAGAGAGCTACTGGCGGCAGCTTTAAGAGTAGATGGAAATACAATTGATGGCTGTGCTACTCCAGAGGAATTAGCAGAAGAACTCGAAGAAGCAATTTATGCAGAATTTAAAAATACTGATAATAGATATAAGAACAGAGTAAGGCCCTAATTTCTTTATATTTTTATATTTTCCTGTAAATATGAAACCTAATTGTTATATATCTAATTATTTAGGTGCGAAGCAGAGTCGCTAATTTACGTGATGCAAAAAATCCTAATCTTCGAACAAATTTTATTGCTGGCGCTATAACACCTGCTAGGCTTGCTGTTATGACTGCAGAAGAGATGGCAAGCGACGAAATAAAACAATTAAGGGAACAGTTTAAAAAGGAAGCAATTAATGATGCACAACTTGCTACAGTGCAAGGAACGAAAACTGATCTATTAAAATGTGGAAAGTGCAAAAAACGTAATTGTACTTACAATCAAGTGCAGACACGTTCAGCTGATGAACCTATGACTACTTTTGTGCTATGCAACGAATGTGGAAATCGATGGAAGTTTTGCTAAATATCCTTACCTTCCACAGTTTTTTCTGATTGCGCTGGAGAGGAAAATGTATTTCGTTCAAGACCTACCTATTATTAATCATTATTATTAGAGTTAAAGAAACTCGGTGCAAATATATTGCATATTTACAATTCACAGATTACATTGGATGCTTAATGATGTTTTTAGTTTTCCCCACGAGTTCAAAAAGTATGTAGTTTTCATTCAATTGTATATACTCATATTTGATTGATTTACTAGAGGTCTGGTAGGATTTAAAGATTAAAGACTCATAGAAGCTTTATAGGACCTAAAATATATTAACAAAGAATTCATTAAATTAAACAAATTGAATGATACACTTTCGTATTTTGTGTATATACAGCATTGTTACTATTAAAAAGTTCGGATATGCAACTAACATTAAAATAAAAATATTTCGTTTTATATTGTGCGAGGTTACATCGTATTTTATCTGTGAAAAATTAGAAATTGTGGGTACAGTTCTGAAATACATGTATGTAATTACATTGTAGTATTTTTGGAACCCTTTTTGACAATATGGTAGTTAAAAATTTCATATTTAAAAATAGATATGATATATTATTGCGAATGTAAAGGTTTCATTTTTATTTAAATTAAAGAATTTCTATTATATCATCTGAAAAAATTGGATTGGTTAATTAACAATTGTACACATGTACCGTACAACCATACACGGGTATAATTTTTTTTTTTTTTTCGTCTCGATTGACTTTACCATAAACTTGATAGTTTTTATGAATCACCGTTGGGGGCCGCCACCGCACTCGATGTTTCTAGCAATTTAGATATAAGGGTTTACGTACTTCAACGCGTACGCTAATTTCTAACCTAATATCAATGTCATTTGTGTAACTATTAAAGTATGTCCATCAGTATGTACTTTTCGAATGGTTTCTAAATCTTTTACGGTTTATTAACAGATCATGTAAAAGAATGAAATTACGTGATTCTGTTTGCGTTAAAAGATAACATATAATTATTATAGTAAAATTGATCGTAATGATGTAACATTTAAAATGAAGTTCTTTGAAGGTAATAGAAAATTTAATAAATATCCAGGAAAGCATAAGTAACGTTTTTCAATAACTATACATAATGTTTATATAATATGTAACCATCGTTAACTTTTCTGAAATATTTGATGACACAACGAAAAATAATTAAAGAATATATTAAAATAGAAAGTGAATGATTCCTGATCATCATTATGTGCGGAGACGCCCACATCAAAGAGCAATGGCAACTTTTGCAAAACCTTCGATCTACGGTAGAAGGTTTATTGGTCGATGGTGTTTTAAACGTATGGGATGTTTACGGTGGTTTAAATCGTCTTCACAATATAATGGAAAGGATATTCAAACATGGTTGTCGAATATTTAATCGAAATGTAAGATTAAATCCTTTAACTTGTTTTTGTTTGACATGCATAGTTATTAATATGATATAATTTACTTGTATTTCTAATTATACTTGACCATATTTTATTTCTACTCGTTATTGTTTAATACAATTGAAATTTTTGATTGCAATGTAATTTGAAATTGTACTCTGTTATAATTGTTTGTTTACATAGACAGTGACATTGGTCCTTTCATTGAAGATGTCATTATCTTTTTTTTATATTTAGAATAATTTTACTATTTTTACTTATAGTCAATATATTTTTATATTATTTACATAGAGAAATACTTAATGTAAACTTAATGTTGAAAAGAATTTAATAAAATTTATTACAAGGGAGAACCAGATTGTTGGATCTTTATTCAAGGATTAAATTGGCTGCAGCCTTCTGTAGCATTGTCACCTGTTGTTCCTGAAACAGAAGATTATCTTTCAAATTTACCAACCCGAATTGTCTCACACAAAGATATGTTATGGCTTTACAAGAGGTAATTACCAAAAGGACCATGTTGATTTAATCTATTAATGTTTAATAACATGCTCAATTTATTTAGTAACATATATATATGTAAAATCAGATACTTAAATTTACATAACATAATTTAATAATTATTATGACATAGTTTGGAAAGTCATTCTTTGTCACATAAGCTTCCATGGCTTTTGTCTGATAAGGAACATTTACTTTCTTGTTTTGAACCATGGGCATTTTTGTGTCAAGAAAACTTAGCTGAAGCCACACTCTTATGTTTAAGAGCAGTTGAAAGAAACCAACCTACATTGCTTACAGAAATTGATCCATCCTTGGTAAGTTGTCCAAAAACAATTTTATTTATTGTTATGTGTATATCATTGTATTTGTATGATTGATACAAATTTTAATCTAATCGTTCACTTAGTATTTTCGTTTTTAGTTTTTACCTTGTTGGATTTCTCCTAAAACAAGTCCAAAGAGACATCGTCGATCTTCTTCATATCCAATTAATTTCTCAACAATAAATTTTAGCGTTGCAAGAGATAAAGCAATACATATTGAGAAATGTCAATTAGAATCATTAAAAATAGCTTCAGACAACAAAATTATGCAACATGATGATGTTAAATCTAATGAAAAATATGAAGATAAATCATTAGATTGTAAAGAAATTAATGATATACCTTTGAAAAGTTGGAGTAGTCTTTCAGCACTGACTAAAAATTGTACATATGTAGAACAAAGTGTTTCTGTGTCTTCATCATGCGTTGCAAAGTGTAGTTCACATAAAAGTAGTGGTCCTCAAACATCTTCTGTTGAATTATCAAAAATAATTAATGTAAATTATGCCGAATTAAAACATTCAACAACAAATGTGGATAATAAACAACTTGTAAAGCCAAGGACTCCTGTAAGGAAAGTACAAAACAAAACTAAAGCGAAACAGAATCAAAGTATGAAGAAATCTAGCGAAGATTTTGATGTGTTAAATTCTGAGGATAGATCAATAAATGCAGTAGAAGAATACCGGATTCCTTCTTTTATACCAAATGAAACAAATCCAAATGCATATAACACAAATTCTACAGAAATTGGAATTTCTCAAATGCCAAGAAGAAAAACTTCTCTTTTATCAGGTTCAGCGCCTGAATTCAGTAGTCCATGGAATTTAGAAATTGAGGGGCAAAAAGATATAAGAACAGCAAAGAAGAGTTTCATGGAAGATGGAGGAAGCAGTGTTCAACCTATGGCAATAGGATATTTTCCGCGCCCAACGGAAGGTCAAAGTTTGACAAATTTTTTAGCTTCTGCACAATTTTCTAGAGCAAATGCTGAATTGGACAGAGAAAACGCACATTTCAGTGTTTCCGAAGCAATGATAGCTGCCATAGAACAAGTAAAATGTAACAGGCAATGGCGTCTTATGGAAGAAGCAACTGAAGAAAGTGATGAAGAAATAAATAGCTTAAAACAAAGGATACGATTAAGACGGCGTCAGCGACAGGAAGAACGTGGAATCAAAGGAAGGACGTGGAATCGCGAACTACTGAGTGATGGCAAAACTGATACTACAACCACTGATCAAAGTGTTAGTCCATTATCAACTTCGTCTGATACTCCCTCAGAAAATATATCTACAGATGGCATAGAAGATTTAGAAGTGGATGACGAGCGAAATGCAGTAAAACTTAAAAATGCTGGAATTTCCATATCCATGGCATCTTTATATTCAGATGCAGATTTGTATCAATCATCCCCTGCACATGGAACAGAATCAACTTTAACTGAGAGTAGTATGTCCGCGGAAGGGGTAGCTTTGTCACTTCTTAGTAAATTTAGTGAGAAACAATTACCGAGAGCGAGTGAATTACAATGGCTGGTTTCTGAAAAGGATGTACCACAAGGATTGTTACCATTACCAAAAAGTTGGCCAATAAATCCAGATGATGCAGAAAATTCACAGTCAATTCCTCTGCGTGGAACAACAGAATGGGCTCCACCAAGACCTCAAATTATTTTTACATCACATCCTCCACCAGTGTATGTTTATGAATTTAGGAGATACATATATATATATATAATTTCATTATTCATTTAAACATGATATTTTTTATACATAGGCGACGGACTCTTATAGCCAAACAGAATTACAGGTGCGCAGGATGTGGAATGAAGGTTGCAATAAAATATGCAAATAAATTTCGTTACTGTGAGTATTTAGGTAGATACTTCTGTACTGGATGCCATACTAATCAGGTAGCATTAATACCAGGAAAAATTTTAACTAAGTGGGATTTTAACAGGTATAACAATTAATAAGACAACATACATTTATAATTTATAAAATTATACTATATATTCATTTATTTGTCCGTTTAGATATTCTGTATCAAACTTTTCATATAGACTGTTGGATCAAATGACATCAGATCCATTATTTCAAATAAATGACTTAAATCCATCATTATATAGACGAATAAAACAATTAGCCAGAACAAGATTATTACGTTTACAATTATTTTTCTTTAAAGATTTTCTATTTACATGTCGATTTGCGACAAGGTATGCATTTCAAATATTTTTTCCTTTTTATTGTGAGAAAAGATAATATTCTGAAATTTGTGTCTTCTTTTAGTGTTCAAAATGTACTGAAGAAGGAACCAAATTATATAATAAGTGAACCCCATGTATATTCCATTCAAGATCTGATGCATGTTAAATATGGTATCTTGCCAATGAGATTGCAAGAATTAGTTGAAATGTGTAATATGCATATTATGGCCTGTGAGGTAGTATTTTTTATAGTAAATATTTATATTTTTAACGAAAGCCGAGTTATGTATGTTATATATTTGTACTTTTAATAAGATCTAATTTTGTTTTTAGCTATGCCAAGCTAGGGGATTTGTATGTGAGCTATGTCGATCCAAAGATGTCATATTTCCGTGGGAATTCACAAAAGTTAGTAGATGTGAAATTTGTGGTGCATGTTTTCATAATGAATGCAAGCAGAATTTTAATAAAGTAGATTGTCCACGCTGCATTCGTTTACATGATAGACGAATATCTAGAGAACAATTTTGACATACGGTAAGATTATCATGTGTCATATTTTTAGCTATAAGTATCGAATTAGTAATTTATAAATTTCATTTAAATTATTATTTGTAAAAAAAAAAAAAAAAAAAAAAAAAAGGAAACAGAAAAAAGATATTCCCAAATTGTGCTTTGGTTTCTATCTATCATATTTAATACAAAATTGAAATTGTCAAGTAGCAAGTAAATTCAAACTACCAAAAATCTCCATTATATTATTAGTTACATAGATGTGTTAAAATGTAGTAAAAGTTATATTTTAATTTAAAAAATTTAATATATTTGCAAATTTCACGAATTGAAACATTCTATTGTTTGAAACGCCTAAATTATAGCATTTTATAAAAAAATTTACTTAATATAATTATGTGTACATTAGAAATGTAGTAAAGACTGAGAAAATGTGATATTTAAAGTAATTGTAACTTTATTCTTGAAGTATTTTTTGCTATTTATTTTTTTTTTTTTTTTTTTATATATATATTACATAATCACGAAGATAACGATATATATAATTTATTTATAAGTTTTCGACTTAAATAATATAAATTATTTCAATGTGACAAAAGGTAGTGTAAATATTACATATTTTCAAAATGTATTATTCTAAGTATGTATTTATATCTTGCTTTTATTTTTTTAACTATGAATTAATTTGATAGACGTTTAATATGATTAAAAATAAAATAGGAATAAATTATTACATGTTATAAATATTGATTATAAAGTGGCAATAATATTTTTAGTACAATGGTTTATAAAAATATTATCTTTATACTGAAAAAATATAATAGTCATAAATGCTGTACCTGGTTCCTATCATGATTGAAAGTATGCATTGTTTATTTATAAAAGTTGTTAATATGCTCGAAGTTTATAATAAAATATTAAAATCTAATAGGTTGCTTTATTTTCTGGAAGTATTTATAATATATGTATTACAAACAAGGTACAGAATAGACGTGAGATATGCAATGTTCTTTCGTGTCCTACGTCTTGGGGATTATCTGACATTCCCCTATCATTTTCGTACCATATGTGACGTTATCGATTCAGTATATAGTACTGGTTTGAATTAAAATTAAATAAAGTTTTATACGTACGAAATTATAAATAAAATATAGATCAGGTTATGAGACAATGGAGTCCCATTTAATGTCCGTCTATTCTGTATGTTTCATTGGCTTAATAAATTGTATTCGAAGATTGTATACAAGAATATGTACGAAAAATGAAAAATCATTATTTTTTATTAAATTACATCTCGTTTACAATGGTTCACATACACACATCTTATAAAATAATAGGTAATACATTCACTACTGGTACAAAAATATGATATTATGTACACCACGTAATGTCAATAAGTCTTACTATGTTGTATTTCTATATGATAAATTTTTATTATAAAAAAATCACTCTAAATTTGATTTAATAATTGTTAAAAATATGTACACATCGTTAATTGTGTTTACTATGTACAACTATCCTCCTGATCCAACATGTTCTAATTGATAGGCACATGCCTTGCATAAATATTGTTTATGAGAAAATTGTAATGAATTTGACTGTACCAAAGTTTTGAATACATATATATCACAGGTGGTATTTTGTAAAGAAGAACATGCCTAACAGACACAACTAGTGACTATGAGTAAAATCCGAAAAATAGACCTCTTTGTTACACTTATAATATGTATGCAACTAATTAAAATAGCGAAGAATACAATTTTATGTATAATAGCAAATAATGAGAAATTATTTCCTCTATAAACTACATGTTTATATATATATATATATATATATATTGAAATTTATTAATTTCGTGCAATGTGTCAATCGAAAACATCTAAATTTTTTAAATTCCTAAATTTCTTTATGAAAGAGGAAATAATCTCTTTCTTTTAATAACGAGTGTAATGCGTAAAAATATATATTCGTTGGTATTTCATGTAACTATCCTTAGGAGCATACAATTTATTATCAGTCTATAAAGTGCAACAACAATGCATAACAATACGCCACTCTCTATAAAATATGAGTACCACTTAATTTTCTATTTACTGATATTTGCATATGTGTACCAACCGAATCTTCAATAAGACATCATATAATAGCATTATATATAAATTAAAAAAAAAAAAAAAAAAAAAAAGGAGTAAAAGATTCATTTCAATCTTTACATGCTAAAAAACGGATTTAAAAATATTAATTTTTATCAGAATTTCTATGAAGTATAAAAGCGTGGCGCTAAAATAAATTTCTCAACAAAAAAAAAAAAAAAAAAAAAAAAAAAAAAAAAAAAAAAAAAAAAAAAAAAAAAGAAAAAAAGAAAAAATTAACTTACAAATACTGAGATTGTAGATAGAGATTACTAATATTGTATAAATACTAATAATACTAATAATAATAATAATAATAATAATAATAATAATAATAATAATAATAATAATAAAAAGAAAAAAATATAAAGAAGAAGAGAAACCGTGTATTTGTCGATCCTTTTGGACATATTAAATTTATACTGAGCGTAATTTATTTGATTTTTTTTTTTTTTATGGCGCATAGATAACTTGAAAATTTTCTTGTTGGAATTTCATTATTACATAAATTAACAATCATTTTGATTAATAAGTTAATGCTCAGTGACCATCTCAATTTTTTATAAATGTCATTAAAGATTACCTAGCAATAATTAGGCAATCCTATATATTATTGGCAACTACACATCTTTACTTAAACTAATTATATATTTAAAGTATCTTTTAATGGCAGCGTTGCTACTTCAAAAAATATCCTAAAATAAAAATTATTTGTAAATTTCATTATTACTTTAATCTCCATATAATTTTTCTAATTATATATTAGAGATATATATGAAGCGTATTGATATACTTACTTGTGACTGTACTTGTTGCGTATAGTGGTGAGAGTTTCTTTATGTTTCCGATGTAGTCCATCTTCTTTAAGTTTCCGATGTAACCCTTGGTTCATAATATCTACGATGTCTCGTATGTCATCAACACTATAACCGCTATAATATTTTAGAGTAGGAGTCCATCCTCCTAAATCTTTCATTTGTAATGCTAGGAGAAGTGCAGATGCAGCCATTTTACTATCGCTGAACATTATTGTCGAATAATCCATTAATGAGTATTCAAGAATATATCGAGCTAAAGTTAATGTCGGCATCGACACTTTTGCACACTGTTCGAAAACAACATAATTATAATTTGTTACATTATGATAGAAAAAAAAAAAAAGCGTTATTAACGTAACTTACCCTAGCATATCGTCGAAGAAATCGATAAGAAAGTGGTATACCAAGATCAAAATCGACTACTTTCAATATGCTCATTTCCATTCTAATTAATTCTCTTTGTGTGTAAGCACCGTCACATATATACAAAAAATCTTCCACCATTGGAGGTATTCTTTCCTTAAAAATTATACAATTGAACAATAATGAGACATGCTAAATTTGTTTAGAAATTAACCCTTTGCGGACGGGACGGTTCGAAGTCAACCGTACCATGAGACCGAGCTGCTGCCGCGATAGTCATTTAAAATGACTAAAATAGTCATTTAAAATGCTAGCGCACATTTCTGCTTAGACGCGATTTTCGTTCATAGCACTCCAAGATGTACATGCACAGATTCTCATATTATCAGTTGTTTTCGCCAAATGAATATGCGAGTTCCTCGCCCAAATTGATGGTCTACGCAGAACGCATATATATGCGGCGGTAGTCCGCAAAGGGTTAAATAAAAATAATACAATTAATTTCAATACTAACATCATATTTACTTGCTATGAAAAGACTTGCTGCTCCCAATAATTGTAATGTTTCTTTTCCAACAATTACTTTTGTCAAGTATAGATCAACTAGTTTCACAGCCAGATATAGAGTTTCATGATTGAGTTCAAAGGATTCTTGAACTTCTACCATCCAGTCAACTAATAAAGCTCTCATCCATCGTGAGAGGCATACTTGTTTTTCCATATAATCTCCAATTGAAAATAGATGTTCCCTTTCTTTTAAATAATTGAAAATATCCATGGCATAGTGAGAGACTTGAAATGGATCCAACCAATTTTCTGCATCAAAATCCCACTGAACACCCTCAGGTAATGTTCTTTCGGGGACAGCATCCAATTGATTCGTTACTAATTTTTCTTCAACTTTTGCAGGTACTTTGGGCTCACTTGGTTCATTTCTTTCATCTGTGTTCTCGGTCTCTTCAGGCTGTTTTTAAATATTTATTTGAACACTTAAAAGTCACATAAAAGCACACGATATAGGTAAAGATATATAATAAGAAAAATTGCTTACCTGTACATTGCTTTTTCTGGATTTCTTTGTACTGTCATCTCCAATATCTTCTAATGCGCTTACATACAAAGAACTGTCCTCTGATTTTTCTAAATCTAAACTACGTCTAACCTTTACAATTTTACTAGGTATTTCAACTTTTCCATCATCCTTCTTTACTGGTTTCACACGCGGCACTGGCTTTGGTTTTTGAGGTATTACCTCTGGCTTAGTCACAACTTTTTCAAGCGTTCTAATAGAACTTGTCTGTGTGAAGGGTTTTACTTGAGTAACAGCTGTCTTTTTTACTGTTTTCTTTGGTTCTTGTGTTTGATGTGTCCCCAATGTTTTCCCAATTGCCTGTAATTTTATAAGCTCCGTTATTATATTCCATGGGACTTTTATCAACATAAAATTATAAAAGAAGAAAAATGAAAGATTAAATGACATACATTAGTAATATTTCCCAGTGCAGATCTCTTTGTTGTCTTTTCTTTTGGTGGGGATGCTTCTGCTTTTCTTTTGACACGGGGATCTTTACCAAGAACAGGTGGCTTAACTAAAACATTGTTTAGTGCAGAATTTTGACTTCTCGTGGCTATTCTTTTTCTTGTATTTGTCACATTAGTACCACTTTGTTTATTTTGTATATTTAAAATTTTCGATGGAGCCATCCTTATAATTACTTAAGATTAAAATTCAGATTTTCCCCTATATAGGAACCAAGTATTAATATATTAGATTTAACGTATAATTTTACATTAATAAAAATACAATCGACGACTATTTAAATTAATTATTAAATAAAAGATTTTAACTTAAAGTTTTAAATTAAAGTTTTTACTTAAAAATATCTAAATATAAATAAATATTACAGCAATATTTTTTAACGCGATATAAGACATTCAATAGCAATATGTTAAATATACCGTGGTCTAAATTACGGAGAAAGCAAAACTTGATGATGAATAAATTCGATCGTTTATTTGTTCATTGGCACAATTTTATAGCACTTTGATCAATATCTAACCAATTTATTAAAAAATTGGAATCACTTTCTGTTATAAATCGGGAGATTTATCTACATTTCGTGTAGCCGAACTTTGACTGTTGACTTAATTCATGAAACGGTGTATTCAGGATAAGAGTAAAAGCGCGGGAATATCCACCAAGAATACGTCGTTAAATGAGATACGAAAGCACAAGTTTTATCATTTCAAAACTACAATACGCAATGTTTAAAAGTAATATCAAAGAAGAATGAAAATAAGTTTAATAAATTCACCATGACTGCTATAAAGACAAGCGATCGCAAAAACGGCCCAAAACTAGTAATTTGTATACAGGAGAAAAATTGACTATTCACTTAAAAGGTTATTTCCTGACAATATATGAATTATTCCGACTTACTTGTAAGTATGAATTATGATTTAGTATATTCTGGTTTAATAATGTTTCTCATTTATCAAATTCTTATGCCACTAACAGATTGCTGTGTCCATTTATCTCTTGAGAGCAACTGAAGTTGACGCTGTTCAAATTATCACAGTTATTGTTAACTCTTCTTGCTATTGGACCACTTCGATTTACGCCAGCCAATCAGAGACGAAATTAATCCGACCGCCACCTATCGACAAAATATACAATTCAATACTGTTCCGTTTATTTAAAACGTATACATCCGTTTTTTATACTTTATATAATCAATGACTTATACTGTACAAGTACAATTTCAATTAATCTTTAATATAACGTGTGCATCGCATTTCTGAACTTTAAGTAGAAAAACATACCAATTGATTAACAATTTGGTATACTCAATTTATGATTGTGTATAATGTAAAACGAAACAATATGTATAAAAAATTGTCTATTACATATACATTAATATATATAGTCGCGCGCGCGTGTGTTTATGCATGTGTGTGTGTGTGTATATATAATATATATATATATATATATATATATATATATATATATATACACAGAACATTCATGTCTACCTTCCTCTTGTTTGTTCCGTTGAATACTACAATACATTCTTACTGCAAATACTTGGTCTCATGTGAATAGTTTGAACTTAATATTTGTAATAAATAATTAACCTTTGACCTGTATTTAATCGTTCGATTTTGAGTAGAACACTAGCATGCTTGAAACTTCGGGTAGATACGTAAATTCTATTCGAGTAATTATAAAGAGTATTTCGTTTCTTTGATGTTCGCTAACCTAACTAAACATGATTTTCGTTTGGATATTGTGAAAATTTTGTCACATACCGAGTATTTAACATATATTCTCTTCATACGTGTGTACCTTCGCGTGCTGTGATCCGGACTTTCGTTTTTTGTTGGTCTTTGATTTTATGAACCATAAGAATGCAAAGTGAACGTTTTGTAGTTAAGTATATAACAGTGAACAACTGTTTTGCTTATTTGCCGGACACCTGGCTACGTAAATTGGAAACTAAGGTTGGTGCTTTGTTCTTATAATCAACTAGGAAACGTGTAGATTGTGAAACGTATATCACACATATAATGGTAGATAGAATATCTGATACACCAATTGGAACTCAACGAGTCGATTTTGAATGCGGTAATATCCTATCGTCTCGCTAGATGTCGAGATTAATTTTTTCTTCGGTTAAGTGGATAAGAAAGTTCTCGTTAGCTTTGAAGATATTTTGACGATTACAGATCTATATATTATTTATTAATCGTGATAGTTTTAAGTATTGTCACTTTATTACAAGTAATAATTTAAATTTTTATATTGATTTCGTTATAAATGATTTTGTTCGTTTCTGTTACCATAATATGATAAAAGGAGAACGCCGAGTGTTGGTAATAACGTATGTATGTGCATACACAAAAAAGTGTTTCTAAAGTAATTATTTAACAAGGTTAGTTCCTTAAAATTTAAAGATGAGGCAGTTTTTGGAAAAATATTTGACACGTATTTTTTTTTTTTTTTTTTGTATTTACTAATATATAGGTAAGGATGGAAAGCAGCTCTCAAAATTAGGGAATTTTTCTTAACATTTTAAAAACTAATTGGATCTGAAAAATATTGTGTTTTTCTAACAAAAAATTTAATTACACCGGCAGTTCTCTGCAAGCAAAAATATACACCTATATAAAAATTATATTAGGAATCATTTATTTTTCTCATATTTTTCTCAAACATTGTTATTCTACCTTTGTTTAAACTTGTTAATATAAACATTAAACCAGAGCTATGAAACATTTCGTTCCATCGTTTCAATAAAGTTAGGATCGTAAAAATAGAGACGGGTCAGAAGGTATTTTAATGGTATACAATAAGTTGAAAAACGATATAACGTTTCGGCTGCTAATGCATTACATTCCTAAATAAATTTATGTTTAACTGGTGGTAGAGATCGGCTGGTGAAATAAAATAGTCCGATTTGCGTTACCCGCTCTTATTGTAATAAGCCGTTATGCAGGTTTTCATACCTGTGCAATCTAAAATCAGTATTGTGAAAACCAGGCATTCAGAGTGCACTACGCCAAATATTTCTTAACTTTTTTTTACTTTTGTGACTTTTATGACTTATCGGTTAAACGGCTTAAGTCGCATTACACTAAATTTCCTATTATCTTATTAAATTTAATTCCAAAATGTTATCCACGCCTATTCTATATCTGACATTCTTATACATTGTTTGATGCCGTTATTGGGTGTTATCGAACAAGGAATAATAATTCCCTTCTGATTCTGCCTACTACTAACACAGGGTATATATAACTTCAAAATGATAAAAGGTGAACAATAGTTTAGTATTAGGAAAAATTATGTGATTCCAAATGTATGACCTGGCGTATATATTCGCTTCAAAAATGCCCATTCCAGGCGTTGAAATAATTTAATTTTTAATAAAATATATGAATAAAATGTAAAGTTGAAGTAAATCGGTGGAACGTAAATAGAGATGAATTATTATTCGACAAGATATAAATTGTTTCTTATAATATCAATTGTATCTTGTTGTGAATTTAATTTCTTGGCTATTAGAGTAAATTATTATCAAAGATATAACAAATTTGACACGTTTCTGTTATAGGCTCTGCAATAGTATTAGTATATAATCATCCTGTCTTTTTTCTTTTTTTAAATAATTCAATATCCTCTATTATAAATTATAGGAGAATGTAATTCAAATAATGCATAAGGATGAAACGTATTACATGTCCTATAACGTAAGATCGAATCCCAGCGGAACACTGTGCCTTGGTACAACTTTTGCAAGAAGTTTGAACATTGAAGAAGGTGACGAAGTATTTGTATCCCTCTCGAAGGATGTTCCAATTTCAACAAAAATTAACGTCGCACCTCTCACTACGCCTGATAGGGAAATTTTGGTATGTCCTTAAGAGAAAAAAAAAAAAAAAAAAAAAGAAAAAAATCAGGTAGCATTGTCGTATACTCGATTGGATATAAAATTGTATCACTTTTAGGAAATACAAATGGAAAAGGTGCAATCGACACTGCTAAGCCAAATTCACGTGGTAGCTGTGGGACAGCCAATTGTCGCGTGGGTTTCGAAGCATACATCAATTACGCTAATCGTAGGCAAGTAATTAAAATTCCCTTTATAATGAGACATCCTATGTTCCCTACAACGATCGTTTATTACCAATAAAATTAGAACGCTGCAACAAGCAATGATCAGATGGACATAACGTGAAAGAAGTTATAGCGTAAGAATTCATATCGCGATTGAAATGACTATTGTTCGCGGGAATAGCCATTAAAAACAATTAAAATTTGCTTAGTTGCCGGCCGTGGTTAGTTAAGGTTACAGAGACGATAAGTTTTTATCAATGTAGTGACTTTTATTATTTTGGGAATAGAAATACATACATATCTAGAGACAGCCAGAGTCGTTTCTTCTTTTCTTTTCTTTTTTTTTTTTTTTCAGAATCGCTAGAGCCAGCAATGAAATACGGAAGGCTGGAGCAATTCTCCGAGGTCCACGTTTCTGATACAGTGGCAAGTAGAAAAAAGAACGAGTCAGACGAAAATTCCAAACAATCGTCCAGTATAGCGAACAATTTGCTCTCCGCTCTTAAAAAATTCTTACCAAGCGTAAACGATCGAAATTCAGAAGAAGACCGAGCAGCAAAGAATTACAAACTTTTGCAGAGTTTTCGCGATAGGAAAACACCGACGGTGTACCGCGTCTATCCGATGCCCAGTGTGAATGCAATCGAAGGAAATGAATACGACGAGATTGCGCGTTGCCCCTATCACGTGTTTATTCCAAGAATTCAAGCGCCAGAATTCTCACGATCAAACGATTTTGCTATCTGTCGTATAAAGAAGGTTCCAGAGGACAAGCAATACGTGAACATAACAATCACGAACTTTCTGCAGGAAGACGAATCCCCGGTTCCAAAGCTTTCTACGGAATTGATAACGAGAGTGTTTATACTGGAAGATCTATTAGAGAAATCCTCCACGTTGGACAGGAATCATTTTAACGTAAATTTTCGTCATAAAAGCGTGTACGTTTCGACCAGTTTGAGAAGCAGTTTGAGCTTAAAAGTAGGTGCGAAAGTAAGTTTGTGTTTGGTAGATACTTTTGAAACATCTTTACCATCTTCCATCGAGCTGTTCTCATGGAGAAATTCTGTGTCTATGAGAGATTTCGAGAATTACGTTAAAACGCATTCCTTTCATAAAGAATTGTTAATCAACGCACGTGCTGTTATCGCTATGGATAATGGTTGTCGTTGTATAGTGAATATCTCACCGGAGAATTGTAAGTTTGCCACGATCACGGAGAACAATTTAGGAAACGTAAGGGTGGATGTGAGGGATGTTGAAGAGAAAGGTCAACTGAGAATATCTGAACACTTGGATCAAGAAACTCCCTCGTTAGGGATGACATCCACGAGGTATTGTTTCCCTTCTCTGTATACATTCAAATTATTAGCTTTATATATATTATTAGAAAATTATTCAAAATATACAGACTGGTTCATGTATTCATCACTACGATATTTAAGCTAATCTTGGCAACTTAATAAAACTTAAAGGTTTCGAGTAAAATTTCATTGTTATTAAACGAAGAATTTATCGATGTAACAGATAGTTTCAAAAGTTTTTCTTATAGTAGTTTTTCTTATTAAAAAGAAATCAGAGTAATTTTTTTTTTTTTTTTTTTTTTTTTTTTAATAGGACCATGTGCTTTGTTTTTATCGTGTTTGATACTTTTTCTTCCACTTCAAATATTGTTTGTTTTAGATACTTGAGCAAAATTTTATCAGAATGCGAACTCGCGTTAGATCTTGGTCTAGGCTTGAAAACGCAACTACCATTTGAATACGAACCTGAAAATATCTTAATTTCTGGAGCAATTGGTTCAGGCAAAACCACTATCTGCAAGATACTTGTAGAAAAATTACGGAATCCACCGTATTTTGTACATACTCGCTTGATGAACTGTAGATCTTTAAAAGGTAGATAATCTATAAGTAAGCTGCGATCGTTTAGCTATTTATGGAAAATTTGAGGGTGGAGAAATGAACAAAATGCACATAATATTAAAAATGTATGAAATAAAAAAATAAAACATATAATAAGATATTTAACCAATGAAATATATCTCTACTTAGAAGTTATTTCCTTGGTTATATTCATAAAGATATAAAATTGCATCCTCGGTCTATTTATATAATGTATTAAAAAAAAAAAAAATATATATATATATATCTTATATTTATATGTATAATTATATGTATATAATTATACATATAATATTATATATATTATATATAACCCTGTTTCCTTAAAGAATTTCTCGATCTATGGGACTTGTTAATTTTTAGGAAAGAAGGCTGAAACGTTACAGAGAATTATTATGACCGTACTAGCTGAATGTATTTATTATCAGCCTTCGGTATTATTTTTGGACGATTTAGAGTCCATTACTAGTGCGTCCATGAATGATGAAGAGAACACTCCCGATGCCACAAACGCTGCCAGGTATTTCCGTCTAGTTTGAAATAAAATTGTGAAAATTTATTCTTATTTTCTAATTTCTTGTTATCAGGATCACAGATATGCTGGTTAATATAGTGACACAATACCAAGAAAGTTGTCAAGTATCAGTAATTGCTACGTGTGCGAGTGTTAGCGCGATAGGTCAGAAACTGAGACCGGCCAGGGGCTGTCACTTTTTTAGGACCGTTTTAGCAGTTCCTAATCTAGAGAAGGTATTTTATTTTGATTGTATATTATTTGTAAAATGGATATTCGGTTGCATTCTAAGAAGGCACAATGTATGTCTCAAACATTTATAATTCATAATACCGTTTATTTACAAGTGTATAAATTAATTACAAATAGTTCAACTATTCAGGATCAAGTTAGTTAAAATGAAAGTTATATAAATTAAGAGTTATAACTTGATAAAGAGAGGAAAGAGAAGGTGTACGTGGTGTTCGAGCTATGTATTAGAAAGTCATCGTGTTTAAATAACTCGGACCGTGATCAGCGTTTCCGTTTGGGATATAACGTATACTCTCTAATTAGGCGGATAGAATCGATATTTTGCAATTAATGCTTGGGGACAAGTTGTACGTGCCTGGAGACGTGAATTGGGATTACTATGGAAACAAGACCGAGGGATGGATGGTTCAGGATCTCGTGGATATGGCTGAGAAAGCTGCATTTGCCGCTTGGAAGCGTCACGGTACTACATTTACCTTCGTTTAAAACAAATATTAGATAGACCGAACAATTTTTTTTTTTTTTTTTTTATCGCAATGAACACGTAATTAGTATGTACTCGTATGATAACCAATCGTATGATAACCAATCGTATGATAACCAATCGTATGATATGTTATGAGATGACAGAATTTTTAATTTCAATTAATTAATTTTAATTAATTTTAATTTTTACACAAAAGGTACAATGTTACAAGTTTTCTAATGTTTCGTGCAAAGTATGAATAACTAGTACCATTTCTGATCATAAGATAAATATATTTGTAATGTTGATTCTTACACAAAAGGTACGGTCAAGCCTCCAGTCGAGGTCGCAGAAGAGGATGTAGCGGTCGCCCTGAAGAATTGCACACCGATATCTTTGCAAGGTGTACAATTGTACAAAGGGGCGGGCCACATTTGGTCCGATATTGGCGGTCTGGCTGAAGTGAAAAGATCTCTCGTAGAGATTCTGCAGTGGCCATTAAAATATCCTGAAATATTCAAGAATGCCCCGATTAAGTTGCAAAATGGGGTTTTATTGTACGGCATGCCTGGCACGGGAAAAACGATGCTCGCCAAAGCAATTGCTAACGAATGCGGTGTTAATTTAATCAGTATTAAAGTATGAACGAATACATTTTTACCTTCTTCTCTATTTTTCCTTTTATTCAACTTGGTAATATAATTATTACATATATAAATGTGTATATATAAATATATTGTGTGTATTGCAGGGACCAGAATTATTATCAAAATATATTGGTGTTAGCGAGGAGTCTGTTAGGGACGTATTCGAAAGGTAAGAGTTTTTAACTGTGTTATATTCTTCCAGTCGTTTTTGACCTAATTTTCGAACGTTAAAAAATATTTTAAATAAAAAAGAAGAAAAAAGAAGAAAAGAAAATAATGAGAAAAACTGTTATCTGCAAATAAAGTTGGTGAAATTTACAGAGCTCTTCGTGCCAAACCATGTGTATTATTTTTCGATGAATTTGACAGTCTTGCTCCGAGGTAAATTTATTTATTTTTCACTAATGTTCGTTCTTGGACCGTTTTAAACTGCACCCTGTATTACCGAACTTATTTCAGACGAGGTCACGATAGTACTGGCGTTACTGACAGAGTGGTAAACCAATTGTTAACGCAAATGGATGGGGTGGAGGACAGAGAAGGTGTTGCAGTCGTGGCAGCGTCTTCAAGACCAGATTTATTGGATCCAGCACTGTTAAGACCTGGGCGTCTCGATAAAGCTTTATATTGTCCACTTCCGAATGAGGTAGGTAGCTTTTGATTTTATTCTTATAATTACAAATAAAAGTAGTATATTCTAATAAAAATTCTATATTCTTATAACTCGAAATGAAAGTTTATATATAGACAAAGATTCTATATAGGTACAATAAAATTATGTAATAGTTTCTCTGATAAGAACGTCAGTTGAATAAAATTATTTCTCGAATTATATTATTAGGTGGACAGGGAGGAAATCTTAATTGGCCTGTGTAAAACACAGAACATAGATACGACGGGGTTAGATTTAAAAGAACTGGCAGTACTTACTTCAGGATTTACGGGTGCAGATTTAAATGCTGTGGTAACACAGGCCAGACTATCAGCTTTCGAAGATGCTGTTGCCAATGCTCCTGTAAGTATGTCTATATTGATTTAGGGCTACGTACAAAAAATGGGGTTCGTTGACACACACACACACACACACACACACACACACACACCACACATTAGCCACGTTACGTATAATAAAATGTCAGGCAACGAACCCTTTATCAACGAACCCCACTTAAACGCTAGCATGAACATAAGTTGCTCAATATGAAGGCAATGTAACTAACAATGTAAGCAACGAAAACGAATTGTACATATTACGGACCAAAGAATTGTTCCTTTGTTTCTAACGATCGCGCCGTTTTGTTACACGGCCCGTTGTATCTCTCTTCTGTAATAATGAAAAGCATTTTAGCGCGACTCCGGCCGAGAATCATTTGTAGGGAGCTTCCGAAGTAAGATAGTGCGTAATGATGATAATATCGTTAGGTGTATACTCCTCTCCCACCCCTCTCTGCTTATGTCCTATGTATATAGAGTGTCGAGCTGGTTAGGTGGGTAGGTATGGTGCGATATAACTGAGGAAACGTAGACCAGGTTTATTAGCGCACGCTGCCGAGAGCACCAGCCATCCCCCATTTCGCTCCACTTCATCCTGGCCTACGCCTCGCTGAACGTCGAGGGGGTTATTATCTTATGCGTTATAATGATACACGGTTTAGGGCCTGCAGCGGTCCTGTAAAATCGAAAGGCAGACACCACCCACACCCTCGGTTGCCACCTTGCTTCCAAGAGTTCGGATTTTCCGATTGAACCACGAGATCACTTTCCTTGATACTCTATTAAAAGTACAGCGACTTATGAGCCTAGTCTTTAGTTTAAGAATTAATACACTCGTTGCTATTGACGCTTATTCTGCGTCGATTCGATTCTAAAAGGACACTAATTCTAAATCACATTATTAACCTGCCCTTCAATTGTTCTCTACTACTTCAGAAAGTTAATCAGAAAGGTTATTTATACAACATATAGGTAATGTAATCTATATCTTTTATACAACATATACCACCTCATGTCGTATCAAATTTTCTCGTGAATAAAGTTCCCGGCGTAATTTTCTTATTCTTGAGTTTCATTTTATTTTGAATCTTAGAATCATAGAATCTTCCCGACTTCAATCGTACCACGAATTTAGGGAACCACGGCGTATATGATATACATTGATATATTTTGCCATCATGCTATTATATATTTTAGTAGTATTCGTGCGTTGTTAATACTAACTTAAATACCAGTATTCACGTGTTTATAAGCGGTAAAGTAAACATAAAAAGTGAAGCGATGTACGTGTCAGTATTCGCGTTTCACGTGTAACGTGTAAGAGGTGTGCGTGTCGTGTGTGTCGTATGTGTCGTGTGTCTGATACGCTGAAGGTGGTAGAGTCATTAATTAACTTCCTACTGAGAAAACAAAGTTACGCCGGCACTTACCTACCGGAAGAACACGAATATCCAAACTGTACGTCTAATTAGCGAGCGAGTTTCCTGAGCGCGACACGTTTCGAGAGGAACGCGTCTTACTGATAAACGATAACGCATATAGGCAGACTTACAGGCCGTTTCTCGCTAAACCTACCAATTAATAGCCTTGTTTTCTTACTCTGACTTCAGGACGGAAAGATCGAAGCGGAGGACATTAAGGTTTCTCAGACGCATTTAATCGATTCCATCAAATCTACTCATCCTTCTTTATCCCGTGCCGAAAAGGAGAAATATAAAAGGATGTAAGTATTTCCTTAAACCGACCCATACATCTTAGCCAATTTTTAGAAGTGGGTCGAAACCTGATTTCTAGATCTGTGGCAATCGGTCGAATTCAAAATTTTGTGAAGCCTCGAAACTCTTGAAACCAGAAATGTTTATTTCTTTCCTTTTTTTTCTTTTTTCTTTTTTCCTAAAGAATATACATATTTTTTGCTAGGAATTAAAATCTTAAAGATTTTTGTTTAGAAGATCAACTTGTTTAATCAAAGCTTTCTGTATTCGAGAACACGAAACTTTCTGAATTTCGTGAGATTTTGAGGTTTCGAGTGTTTCATCCTTGGTAATTTTTATATTTTTTCACCGCAGTTATGCCAAATTTGCGAAGAATGATAATTTCGTGGAAGATATATTGCAAAATCAGAAAGCTACTTTGGCATGAACGCAAGATGAGTATTTGGATTTTCTTTTTGCTCTAATTAAGAATATATTTTCAATGTACAATGTCTCATTATAAGAAATATGTTTATATCGTTATTCTTATACATTAATACTGATTACTTATATATCGAATTTTACAAGAGTACAATCGATATAATCTTGTATAAAGTGATTTCCAATAAGCTAAAATTTAATAATTATTCATATTTTTGTCTTACAACATAATAACTGTACGCTTATTACTGTTTCTTTCGTGTTTCGTACTTTTAACACAACATTTTAATAAACCTTTAAACGATTTATGATTACATGACATTTTTTACTTGATTATATCTATCTATAGAGTACACTCGCAAAGTTACATTCTGGCACATTTTGTGTAATATATAATATACGCATAATATACGCATAATATACGCACAATATATGCATAATATACATATAATGTGCAATATATAACATAATATAACACGAAGAATACCAGTGAAGACGAAGCCCGATTCTGTAACGATATTATCGAATTCTCCGCCAAGACAGACTGTGCTCGAACAATTCTGGCAAATCGAAATCGCCTGACGTAAAGAAGAACGCGTTCTAATTTTCGTTTTATCGCGTATATACGGTTCTGCAGATCCGCGGAGCCGTTCGCGTAGACGGGGGCCCAGTTTTCCTCGTTTAGCCGAGCATAAGCGTAATCCGGATGCCTGCGTCTCTCAAGAAACTCAGCCTCCGGCGGCGTCGTTGCACGCCATGCTGAAGCTTAACAGCACGGGCATAGCGCGCCACGGAACTTTTCGTATTAATAATCGGTATAATAATTAGTATTTTCATGCGCGACTTAGCAGGAAGGATGTGGCCGCATGTAAGACAGAGAACGAGTTTCAGAAGTGAAATACAGTGAGAAGGAGAGAGAGAGAGAGAGAGAAAGAGAGAGAGAGAGAGAGAGAGAGAGAGAGAGTGAGAGAGAGAGAACGGGGCTCTGGGAACTTCGGTGAATCTTGATTTTAAGTTCAGGCGAAGGAGGCGCATATTTCACCGCGCTAATGTCCCGCCAGATAAACTACAATATTAGCTGCCTTCGCCCGTGATTTAATTTAACTTTGCCCCGGTGCGACATCCGCCTCTAGCTTTCAGCTGCCTCCTACTTCAGCCTGGTTAACCAGCATCTACCCCACGACCACCCAACCCTCTCTACGTCGACATGTGTTTATAGTTTTGCGGGGTTGGGACAAGCGGATTCCAAAGAAATTACGCGCTCGTTGAAATAACGTCGGGAATCTTCGTTCCCGGTTCCGATGTTATTCACTAGTCTCTCGACGAGTTCCTTTCATAGGCGTGTATATTTTATTGGAAGAAAAATGGAAATAGAATTATGCTGTTAGACAGTTATATCGTTGCGTATATAGTATTTCAATTCGTATAAGTTCATTGGAAAGAGCAAAGAACTATTTAAAAACTTACAAAAGACTCATTTACACAGGCATATTAAACACATAATGTTGACAAAAAGGATAGATTTTACGAAATATCTAAAGGTCAAGTATTTAAAAAAAGATTTCTCTTCGATATTCTAACACGGGACCGAGTTATTTTCTGAAACTTTTGAAATACGTGTGCGACAATGAGTACTACTTTCAGCCGTTAGCTTCCCATTAATTTATACATTTTGTCAACATTCATGAACTGTTACTACAAAAATTGACAAGAAATATCTGGATATGTATGAGCGGCTAGTAATATTACGAAAAGAAAAACTTTTTTATCGACTTTTCGTCGCCGCTACTGCTACTTAAATAACAAAATTAAAAAACTAAGCGTCTCAGTTAAAGTCCAAGTGAAAGGCGTTTCCGGTGGCGAGTTTTCCGCAACCATCAGAAACCATTACGCAACACACAGTACCGGTGAACGCGGAGGCAAACAAACTTGCACTCGCGATTATTCCACGAAGAATTAGGATGGCATTCAGTCCTCTTGGAAATCATGACGGCATTGTCGCGTGTCCTTCGAACTGGCTGGGTGCCTCTACGTTTCTGTAGCTTCTCTCACCTCTTCTTCGTAACGTCTTCTTCGCTTCAAGACGCCCTTCTTGTCGATGAAAAGTACAGGAAAAAGGAGGTGGAGGAAGAGAGAGAGAGAGAAGTTTTCGAATGTCAAGGTAACGAGATTAGTACGACGAGAAACGGTAATCAGGAATAAAAATGCTAGGACCGGCGGCATTTACGCTAACTAATCTGCTTCAAGAGGCGAGGAGGCGCTAACGGAGTTAGGACCAGCCAGCCTCCGCGTTTCCACGGGGTTTTCGTCGCTCGGCCGGCTTGTTAGCCGGATAATTGGCCATTTTTATGCTAAGCAGACCCGTGGCTGTTACGCTACCTCGCATTCTCGTTTCCGCTTTTCTTCTAGTCGCTCTTACCTCCGTTTGATCGTCCTATGGTTTTGTCTTTCCACTCCTGAGAGAATTGGCCTTTTTGAAAATTTTGGAATTTTAAAAAGACGCCAGCGTTCCTTGCATAAATTCAAATGTTTAGTTTCGTCTTTTGTAGAAGCTGTGTAACTATCCTAGGGCATGTAGTTAATATACATCGAGGAACGTCCTATTAATGTGATTGAGGAATTCACTTTCTAACGGAATACTATATTATAAAAATTATTTATGAGAAATCATTATTCGTATTAATCGATAACTATGTCGTATTTTCTTGCAGAAAAGATATCGATTAAGAAATAGTAAAAAATCTCCAAGGACGAAAAGAATATCCTCATCGCTAACAAATCGATAACTTTCGCACCGGGAAGTTCATTTCTTCACGGAGCTCGCAAACTTCCAACTTATTATCTAGAATAATTTTCAAAAAGAGAATTCAGTTTTGGGTTGGTCGTGCATTCCGATTCACGTGCTCTTTCTTTATAGCGTCGGCCTCCTTTCTCTCTATCTCGCGGTTGCTACAAGATAAGGCTGTAACGACGGTCTGTGCCGCGGTAAGGCGATTACCGAATCGCGGAAATACATTTCTCTGGTCAAAGTACCAGTGCACCTTTGTGGTAGAAGTCGCGAAAGGAAAAGATTCACCGTCCTCCAACTGCAACGATTGTTCCCCTTCTACAAAGCGAAATTGGACTGGAACGAAACGTATTGCCGGAACGAACTTCATTTTTATACCAATTTTAGTGTGTGTGTGTGTGTGTGTGTGTGTGTGTGTGTGTGTGTGTATTTTTATACCTTTATATTTTGCATACAACTTCGGAGTCTAATTATAACAATTATTTTACTCTGGATATTTTAAATATGTATATATTCCGCACACATTACAATTTTTTCTTTATAAACGTACAAATATTCTCAGTTGAAAAATAACAACCACAGTAAACGATTTCTCTTTCCAATAAAAATCCCAAGGATTATCATATTCCCTTTCAATCTTCCGTGAAAGCTCTGTTTTCATGAAATTTCATTTTCTATCCCCGCTTATGATAGAATTTCGAAATTAAAGGAATCCATCCAGAGAAGATTGAAATTTCGCGTCATGGTTGGCTGTCGGGTGTACAGACGAATCACATTCGCGGCTGTGATATGAAACAATTTCGCGGTTGCGATTCGATCCCGGAATTACGCGGCCGGCACAGCTGGAGGCTGGACTCGGCATGGGCGGTGTTGCAAAAATACAGGATGGAAATGCAGAACAAGGAGGCAAAATCCATCTAGTGATTTCACAGGCAATTATGTCGTGGCGGCGTGCTGGCTGGCTGGGTTGCTCTTATTTAACGCCAATGTGCGCCGAGAGCACGCCTCAACGCCCTTGCACCGCGATCCCATTTGCGCGAAATTGTCAATGATAGAATGGCAGATTGAAAACTCGACATTCAGCGTACCCCCTTTCCGTCGTGTTCTCGCTTTTTTTCAAAGTCGTGACCGTCTTTCCTTCATACTATTCTCTTCTGCACCCCGTCCCTACTTTCAGTATACTTCGATTTGTAGTTTGGATCGTATATTTTGCGGAGGTTTGTGATTTTTAAAGGTATCGTTCTTATTATTACTATATTTTATGTCATAATTATTCAATATACTTTATATATATATATATCGAAGGAAAAAATGGAATATGAGCAAAGATTCGTTTCGCCTTCAGGTTTAAATACCATTCTAACGAGAACTATACTTTGGATTTGTTATGTTTGTTATTGTATGCACATACGTTAAATGTTACATATTTCTTATTATTATAATATTTTTTAATTTCCCATAAATGTATATAGATTAATGCATAAAACAAAAGTGTTTAAAAGTAAAGAGATAAAATTATTGTTGAACAATTGGAAAATGTCGATAGAACGATGAGAATGTCGCGGAGGAAAAATGGCATGATGTAAAGTTGTGCTTGGAGAACAAACGTTCTTGGCAAACACGGGAGATTCTGTTGGCGGGGTGAAATCGTCGGAACGTTGTAGACGAGAGTTTCTCTGATAAATTGCACTCGAAACGTGGCCGATCCCTCGAAAGTGTCGCCGATATCTCTCGGTGTCGGTCGAATCGAATGAAAAGAAAGCAGCGATAACTCGATTATCAGAGACCCAGATAAATAGACGATGGCCAATGCGCTTTTACCAGGAACGAGTACTACCCACTCGAACGCGTCCAATGTCCGGAAGCTGCATTACAAGAATGTCTACGGTTTCCGTTTCTATTGTTACCAACGTTTTGTCGCGCTGAACCACTTCTACTGTCTTTTGGAAATGGCAATTGAATTATTTTCCCTTATATAGAAAAATCTCTGAAAATTCCTTTAGTTAAATTCGTCTATAATCTAAAGAATAAATTAAATCAGTAATTTTAAACTAATTCATATTTACGTGTTTTTACGTGCGATAGGATTGTATTTGTCATAGTTTATCATAGTTGAATCTATTACAGTTTCGAGACTTAATTTCGAGATGTAACTAGTTGAAGCTAAGTTACTTTCACCGAAACCTTATATGGCCATGCTAATTCTATATGGCCATACTAGTCTAACGGTATAACCTAATTCTCATGACTATACCTGACTAATGCACAATAAACAAAAGAAACTCGTTTTTTAATAACAGCAATTAACTACCGTTGGAGTTGTAATCACGTGTTTTATGTGTTAATTTTTACACTGAAAACTTCCAATATAAAATAATCGGCAGATCTTCGAAAAACCCTAACCCCAATTCTGCCAAACAATTAGCCCCATTCCAACCACCGAAATAAATCATCCCCCAACCTCGAATCTCTCCAATCATTCAAACAAATCATCCGAATGCTCATCCAGCTTTCCAAACTACATACGTACTTTTCTTTCCAACTACCTATCGCGGTTCACCCCCCCCCTCCTCCTCCCCCTTCCCCAACAAACAAAACAGTCCAAACATTAAATAGCATCGAACAACTGAGTAGAAAGATGTTCATGATGACGTTTCACGTCGCTTGGCACCCTTTGCAGCGGCCTCCCCTTACAGGGTAGCCGATCCAGAGGATCTTTTGACGAGGACAGTCGACGCCGTTGTGGGCGCCGCTCTCGGCCACGCTGTCTCTCTCGGCCGCGATATTTACGGGGCGTCGAGGCGTGGGTAACGCTGTTTGCCGCAATTTCTTGTTTCCATTAGGTTGGCCGGCCTGCGGGCTAAATTCCACCCTCACAGGCCCACCTACCCTTCCTGCGGGCTGGGTTGCGCAACTTCGACGGCGGCGCGGGGCGAAACGACAGACGACCGATGGCGAAGGGGAGAGTGGAGGGAAAACGGGGGTGGCGGATCGGCCGACAAGCCTGGCAGGAGGGAAATGGTGCACACAGAGAGGCCTCGGCTTCCACTGTGCGCGATCAAATGACGCGCGCCAGCGCCCACAATAACGGCCTCTTCACGCTTCGCTCCGATCCTATTCCAATCCAGGCCCCCCAACCCCTTTCCATGGGAGGCGATCGAGGATCAAGAATCGGACCTCTGGTAACGCGACGCTGGTCCTCGTGGTCTCCGGACAATTTCATTTTTGATCTATCGTCTAGGTTCGATTCTTCGGAGGCGGTGACTTTGAACAAATATTTGACTGGATCATCCTAGTTTATGGTAGTTTTGGTTATCAAAGAAAGAATAGAGCATTTTATAATCGATGGTTCTTGCGACCATTTGAAGGAAATTTGACTTTTGATCGGTACTGAAGATTGGATACTTTAAGGCCAGTGATTTTGGAAATATTTTCAATTTTATCGTTTTCAGTCACTGTATTTTTCATTATTGGCAAAAGATGAAAGTTTGTTTTAGTGGTAACGAAAAGGTTTCACTCTTGATTAATTATTGGGGTTCGAGTCCTAGAAGGCAGTAAGTTTCTGAATTTTCAACTGGATCATTTTAGCTTACAGTATTTTGGTCATTAAAGAAAGATAGGGCATTATGTATAATAGTTGAACCTTGTGGTCAAGGGAATGTTCGACTGCTGATCAGGTTTTAAGATTGATTTTCCAAAGTTGGTGGCTATTAAAGTCTCAAAATGGTGACTTACGTAAGTGTAGTAGTCAGTCCACTCTTTATAAATCGTTAAACACAATTACACATTTCTCTCGCGATATTTTCAATTTCGCAAACCTTGTATCCGGACAACGGGTAGCCAGCAACGACAGGAACGTGGTGCAACAACAGGATTCTGTTAAACATTCGACGCAGGGAACAGCAAGGAGAAAGGAGCCGCGGAGAGAGGAATAGCGGATAAAGTGATTCGCGGCAATTAATTCGCCTGTAAATGATAGCGTTTTCATTTTCGCTGATGCCTTGCTGCCACGGCTCGGAGAATAATAATCTATCTTAAATAACCTGCGGGGTTCGAGCGTCGTTGAAGGAGTCTTCGTCGTTCGAGCTTCGCTGCAAGATGCTCCAGCTGAAGTAAATGGCGAAAGCTAAAGTAATCTCGGCCAGGAATTCGATTACCGAAGAGTGTTGGCGGATGGTAAAGGATGGGTCGAGATTTAAAAACAGAAATTATGCCCGTCGTCGATGATATTAATTACACCAAGTCTTTCTTTCTCTTTATTTTTTTTTTTTTTTTTTTTTTTTTTTTTTTTTATCGAACAAATTTTTTCCTGGGCTAGTTACCAAAGTATGAGCAAACGGCAATTTCAACATGCTTTCTGCATAATTCGATATTTGATTTAATGAATATTGTAACCACGTATTAGTTGTTCAGAGGACTCACTGACTTAATGTCACATTAAATACATTAAAAATTAGAATACATTAAAGTTGCATTAATATAATTAAAAAGTAGAAAGTCGTCACGATGACATTATTATCGTTACATAAGAACGTTAAATGAAGCACAAATAGAATTCATTTTGTAGCAACGAAATTCCAGTTGGTGTCTGATTAAACGAACTCCTGTCAATTGAATCTATTTATCTGAATGTGAACTCTTATTATGTGAACTAACAGGTAGTGGTTAATATTGGTAAACTATAATACGAACTCTAATAACACGATCTATTTGTCTATCAGAAAGATCATATAAAGGGACTTCTACTGTATCATGAAATAATAGCAACTATTCATGAATGGAATGAACCATAACTAAGAATAAACCTCGTTCAATTTTCTCTTCAACGTGCTATGCACACGCGAACTTTGACATTTGACCGACTTTACCGTACAATGTTGCGCAGGCAATTACACACCATCCTCGTGAATGTAAAAGAATCAGATCAATAGGAATAATAAAACACACAGAGTACATGTGACATTCTCGTTCATTGTATAAAACATTGAAATACACTCGCAAATACGTATAACACACACACACACACACACACACACAAAATTCAACGGCGTCGCGTCGAAGGAATATGCATTAAGCATAAATATAGCAACAAGAATAGCATTACATCAATCGACGAGTCGAACGCGCTACACACGCTCTTGTAATGGGCTAAAAGCTTTACAAAGTGTACGAATAGATAGGTGAAGGAGGGGTGTGGAGAGGAGAGGGTAAGGTTTTGTCGGCGGCGGAGCTTCGCTTCGCGACAAATCCTTCCTTTGTTGGTTACGGGGAAATAGAAGAGCGGAGAGAAGAGAGAAGCGAACGTTGCATTATATTTTGCCTCCGCTGCATATCCATTGGTGCATGGATTCCTGAGCCTCTATCGGGGATGGTTGTCACCGTGAAAAATAATTTGCGCTCGCGTCGCGTCTCCGCGAGCACCGTTCTCTTTCTCTTCCATTCACCCTTCGTCGATATCCTTCGTTCTACCGATCCACTGAAAATTTCTTCTTTTTTCTTCTATTTTACAGATTGTAAATCGTTCGTTTTTCTTCTTAGATAAAGAAGATAAGATTATTAATATAAATAAACGTATTTTACAAAAATAAAATTCTAATAAAATGAACTTTATAAAAATAACAATGCGTATCTGTTGATGTTTTTTTTTTTTTTTTTTTTTTTTTTAATACAAACGCGTCATTCTATAATTATTTACTTGGTTATTTGAAATTTGACGAGTTTATAGAATGTTTCGTGTGTTTCGTTGTTACATATTAGCAACGTGCAACACGTACAATAATTTTGACCATTTGAAGAAATCGCCAGTGATATAGTTAGGAAGCTAGCTATATATTGGTACCGTTTTACCCATTTGCATATCTATGATTGAATTATTTAAAGTGAATCGTCGGAGGAACGATAATGACTGGCGAGTCTAGGCGGTTTTACGTATTTATCAAGCGATTTATTCGCGTTATTGGTGCAATGCAGTCGGTGTCAGGCGTCGTATGGATAAGTTGAAGACGTTATAACCTTTGAAATCGATTAGAACTACCGTCTAGAGCCACTAGCGAAATACCAGCTATTTTGAAACGAAACGAATCGAATATCGTACCAATACCCTCAATTTTATTCCACACCTAAACGAACCTTTTATCGATAATCAAATTTTTTCTATGAATTTTACCAAAAAATTAAAGGAATCTTGAAATGAAGAATTCCTTTAAATTCCTTACATTTCCAGTAAATTCTTTCAAGTGAAACAGAGTGACGTAGTATCTTCTATATTACTCCATATAAGTACACGAAACAAAAAACGAAGATTTGCCAGCAGATAAAATTTTCTTTTCGTTAAAATCGAATCTTCCTCTCAGCGGCTGAGAGTCAAGGGTCCAATGGTCGAGGGATTCCAGAAATGGCGTGCAGAACAGTGGTCCAATTTTTACGCGATCGAAGGAAAGGATCGCCAAGTAGGACTTGAGATGTCACGATATACCGTGTCTGCAGAGAACTGTTGAAAGGAAATAAAATCAATTCTATATGCCGTACTGTGGCAGGAATACTGTTCAGGAGTAAGGAAACCAAAGACAAAGTACAACGTATCCTGTATAACGTGGATTTGTATAACGCGATAAAAGAGCATTGACATTTTGATAGAATTTTTTTTATTTATCTTCTTGGGAAAACAATACTTATCTGTTGTTTATGTGTAAGTAAACAAGCTAATAGTCATATGACATAAAGGGCTACGAAAAGTTTAAAAGGTGGAATCATTAACAGAATATTAGGAGTTTTTCGTTTGTCTCCTGAGCGAAATTAAGAAAGAAAAATTGGAAGACTATCGCAGGATCGACAGCAATATGAAAGAACTATCGATACAACGTTAAAATCCTTTGCGTTTGTTGAAACGGGAACTAGAACGAGACGGAGAACGAGAATAGCTATAAAAATTCCAGGACTGCAACAGGGCTTAACAGTCAGTCGGAGGACCATTGAAACCGGAAGAACCACACTCGACAATGTTAGACAGGGTAGAAGAAGGTAGGAATGAGAATTCCTAGAGTAGAACGTGTGGAGAAAAAATGTACGTTCGCCTGCATCGGGGGTGCTTTCGAAATATCAATTTGAAACAGCCACGGGTATAGGGTATGCGTCATACTTTCCATCGACCATTATGGTCGGCTTTCCATTTTTATTTATATTTACCGCCGCGTGGCCTGCCAGCCCCTACCAGCCGCGATTTTATATCCGTCGTTCTCGGGTCAGCCGGTACGGCGCGGAAACGAGAGGGAAAGCCGGAATACTGTTGGAAACAGGCAGGGGTGAAAGGGGTGAGGAAAGGAGGGAATCATTGGCCGAAGCTTCCCACCCGATATTTTACGACATTTTGTTTCCAATCCGCGGTAGAAGGTGTCGGGGCATCACCGGCGTCTCGGGCCTTATGCGACTTTTATGGCGTTAAATCGTGATGAAGTATCCTCGGAATGGCCCCTTCTGCCAACCTTTTTTTTTTCTCTCTCTCTCCTCTCTTCCTTCCTTCCTTCGGCAGACCTACACGCGATTCTTTCTCGAAGCTTGAAGCATGGGACGCTCCGTCGGAAATGATCCTTCCCAGATTTACTCTCTTCCTTAGGTGTTATTATCATTGAATGTGCACTTTACTCTGTTCGAAGTCCACTCTTTCATATTTATTGAACGTCCATACTGAAATTAAAATCTTCCAAGTTAATCTTATGGCATTTTTTTCTTTTTTTCTTTTTCGGGATCATTCTCGACGTAATTGAGCTTTTATCTTCTTAAACGATTTCTTAAGCGATTTCTAAACACGAAGAAATCGTTGTTGATATCTATGACTTCTTGTTTCGATCCTATGTTAAAAAATATTTCCTGAAATATTGAAAATGTCTAATGTGACAACAGTTCTTACAGGTTCAAATAATTTCGTAATGATTTCTCAGATCTACCTAAAATTTTTTAAGTATTCTAATATTTATGAACAAAGATATATGTTCACTCGATAGTAGTGGCACGATCATCGATCGGCTTCCGGGTAACAGATTACCATTTTAAAAGACAGCACTTGACCACAGGGTTCAGTTTATCTCCGTTCGTTTTGAACGGTTTCGCGGTCGCTTTTCGAACACGTCGCATCCCCCACGACTAGTAAAATACTAGCCAGGGTAACATTTCACGGACGGATCTTCATGACCCAGCCGCTACCGATAGGATCGTCGCATTTCCCGTGGACGCTCATATATAAGGCAAACTTATGCCGAACGTAAATTCCCTGGTATTGGCCACGGCTATCTTATCACGTGCGCGCTTTTCCAAGACGCCGATAGACCATGCCCAGACATTATGCGAAATTGAAAAACCGAAAGCGGCCAGTGGGCGCTGCTTGGACGGACTTCCGGTCGACACGAAGGCGGGCCACCGAGGGTCACGCGATTCTTGCGGAAAAATCGATAAATCGACGAAGGATGTTATATGAGATCGTAACAGAGGCGTTATCAATAATTTAAAATTTAATTTTTTTTTGCAAGGAAATCATAATCTTCGATATAAATTGGATTTTTTTTTTTTCTCTAATAATATCATTTTTAGCTAGTCATTTTATATGTAAAAATTGAAACCACGACTTTCTGTAATGTGATAACGATAAGAACGTGAAAAGTTTGCTTTCATTAGAAACCAATTGCTGTTATTAGAAACCAGATATAGGTACTATAAATTCCAATTTTCTTAAATTAAGTCAAATTAACTTAATGTCTTAGATTACAAAAGGTAATGTTTGTGATATGATCAATTTTATCAGTCAAATTTTTATCATTTTATTTATGAAAAATGATCCACGTCATAATTTATTACCAAATAGAAATTAGGTAGTTTTACAGAGCAATCTTTATCAAAGTTTCATAACTTCACGATTCAATTAAACACAGTTCCATGTTCAGAAATTAAAGGGATTAAAAAATGCTACAATATTCTTTCGTCTTTTGGGAAACAGATAGACATGGACGATGGTCATTTTTGTTACGAGCCTTTCTAATTTATTGCCGATATATCGAGACACTTATTAAACTCTTGTCCAGTACTCCGTTCATTTTCTCTGGCAAAGTTTCAAGCGTAATAGCAGAAGAAGGCAACGCGATTGTCGACGTGCCCGAAGTCGACATACCTCGACATTAAACCGCGAAGCTGGTGGGGACCTCGAAAACCCTTGGATTGTCTGCGCCATGGCCTGAAATAACAATAACGCTATTCAGTGTGGTGGCATTTGACAGTGGGGTCGGAAACAATGAAACAATCAACCCTGTACTACCTCTCTGGGGGAGGGGGAGGGGGGGGGGGCTTTCGTGGCGGCGAGAAGAGGCCGGAAGTCAACAGTGCCGGACAATACCGGGCGGCGTCTGACTACCGTCCCTAATTAACCAAGTTCCCCAACTTGGACCGGACTTGACGACCCTTGATGCATAATTACAGCCGCTGTTTGGGAGAATATCGTTTCTACGACGATTCTTGGCCACGTTTGTCTCCCTTACGACCGATCAACGTCCCTGTTACCTAGTTTCCAGGCGAATATTCGCACGACCCACTTTGCCACATTGATCCTCTGTCGAAGATATCGTGTATTCTTGCTCTGAATTCATTCATCGACTTCGATGTTTTACGTGTAATATTTGTCAAATTGATTCTTGTTGGATTTTATCATTTATTAATAAGTAATTTTGTTTTACGATGGTAAATGCGAGTTATATAATTGAAATAAGGTATATAGTAACGAAAATTTTAGGAGTTATGAAACATTGGAAATTAAAGAATAAGAAGTACACGATACAGATGATAAAGTTTAGTTGACGTACTCTGATTGTTCTTTAATTATGTTCATAACAATATTTGCAATTTAATAAATTTCACCTCTATTCTCAAAAAAAAAAAAAAAAAAAAAAAAAACAAAAACAAAAACAAAAAAACAAGAATACGGATAATCTTTAAATAATATAAATAATTAAAATAGATTAAGAATATAATATAAAAATACTTTGCCTAAAAGAACTGCGACTATGTTCAGAGCTTCGAGTCATCTTTTATGTCAACCCACTATCAGAATTCACAGGATTATCGTGGCCCTATAAAAAGGGAGAACAGGCTGAGGTTGGAACGAAGTAAAAGATGCGACCCTGCCGCTATTAACAAACTTCTCACCGCTACCCCTGCATCCATTGCTTTACCACGTTGCATCCCTTTCTCTCTCTTTCTCCTCCTCTGTTTCGCTGCATTTTATTATTCGCATAATCGGATCTGGGACGGCGATAGCGCCGGTGATTTCGGGTTTGTCTACGGTAACGTAGTTGTCGGCTCGACAATGCCACCCCTGAATGCCTCATTGTCTGTCAGGACCGACGCCCACTCAAAACTTCCACTCGCGCCATCGCCGCCCGTCATTTTCCGCAATCAAACGATTCGTGCGATTCGCTCGAGCTCCCACTCACGCGGTGCTTACAAAAGCGCTTATATAATTTGCAATTAAAATGTCTATCGAGTCGCGTGTCGTCTCCTTCGTATTCTTTAATTTGTCTTCTTCGTGTTCAAATGTCGTCCGAATTTTTTGGAGCTAAGAGAGCCTTGGAAAAAGGTGTGGTACTACGGAGTAGTTTTTGCACACTGAAGGATGAAAGTTAAACATTTCTAATCTCTCTTATAGACAGTGAGAGCTCGTTGTCCTTTCCATCGTGAACTGGTCATGGCAGGTATAAAGTAGGTCAGATTTATGAGAAAACGATGGTGTCCATGTATTTATGGATTTAAAGGTAAAATATCCAAAGTATACTTTACAATATTTAATAGGATAAAACAAATCTCTATTTGCTTCTTTCCTTGCTATTATTTCTTTAATTATATTCGTAAAAATATTTGCATAAATAATTGTCCATAGTTTATTTATGAATCTGTAAGAAGTTGCCTGAATATTTGAATCCCCTCCTTCAGCGTGGATCTTCATTTGTCTAAAGACTTTGTAATAGCATCATGCGCGGAGTAAGAAGTTTGTGAACTTTTTGAAGATTATTTTCGTGCACTAGCAAAGTAGTGGACACTTTTAGTAAAATTAATGTTCACTTTTATTAAGATCAAAGTATAATTTACATATAAACAAGAAAATTAAAATCCGTTACTTTCATAAATTTAACAGTTCTAATTTTGAAACAGCTTTTTATCAACATATGTATGTTTTTCATTTTTCATTTTATTGTAATTATTTTTATATAGTATATTTAAGTACACGTTAGAAACTGGACAGTAACATTAGTATTAAAGCTTATTCAGTATAACACACTTTCTACCTAATCCTTTACCTCTTTTCATCATTAAAACAACCGTTTCGTCTCTAATTTTTTCTTTTTTTTTTTTTTTTTTTTTTTTTTTTTCCCCCCACCTTAGAAAAGTGGTCGGAGAACGTAAAATCGACTTCCTTGGAAAAATCCATCGCGGTCTGGTGTTTCTCTGCTAGAAACTAGAGGAGGACGTCTTCTCCGTTAGGAGAAGTTTTCCACGGCGGCGTGCAAAGGGGTGAAAAGGGAGGAAGGGTGGATCGGGGCGTCGACTACTGGCTGGCCAAAGGAGTCTAGGCGCCTCTCCATTAGTATGCGCGGAAGTGCTGCTCGCTCGATTGTGGGAGGTATTGTCGGGGAAGAATGTCCTCGTTGCCGAGGCTCTGTACCGGCAGTGGCTGCCTTTGCCGTAAGGAGGCACGAATCCAAGTCAAATGTAATCACTTTCGAATCGGAACACCCACCGTGCATTTCGAGTCTACGTCGGTTCTACGGGCTTCCGGTCGTTCCTCGTGCTCTCCTTCAGATTTTAAACGTCCACATTTTCGATCGGACTACTTCTATTCGTGTTCGTGTCCCTTCGAAGCTACAAAGTCATGAATTTCTCTAAGAATTATTCCGATAACGGAGGAATGATACTAACTATTGATGAATTGGAAATACATATGTTGATTACTTGGTAAAGTATTGTGATATCAGAACTTGTAAGTTACAGTTATAAAGATACACGTGTTTAAAGTATAATCATGTTATAATTATTGAAATATAATTTGAGATATGTATTGTATAATACTATAATACTATACTATACATAACTATAACTTATAAGCTCAGGTTTTAATTTATCACTGTAGTGTCTCGAATGCCTATTCTCCAAATAATTGTAATATATTTTTGATTCATTGTAATTAAAGATCATTCTTTCATTAGTTCGCGCTAATTCCCAAAGAAAAGTTCACAATTTGATGAGTCTTCGAAAATACGGACACAAGAAGCGTACGATTACAGTCCTATAGTATACATTGGCTGAATTGATCAAAACGAAGATTAATAGAATACTTACTTCGCGTTATGTGTTGCTTCAGATCAAAATTACGATTAATTATACGCTAAGCAGCAATTAAAATATAATTTCAAGATCTGAATATTTTCAACATATAATTACCGTGAATAATTTCGCATATTACTTAATTGAGAACCGGCATAGAAAACAATATGCCCGTAGGTTTCACAGAATTCTATTCGCAATAAGAAAGAAAGTGGAAAGAATGGCTTTGCTCGCTTCATGGTCGTACGAAGAATTATGGAATCGTGGTTGAATTCGTTGGCGCGAACGGAGACGTCTCTGGCTCTCCATTCTGCTGTTATCTCGCCACGAAGAAAGCGTGATTGCCTTTATGGGGGAAGAAAAGGTCCTTCGCGGTGGCGATAATGTCCTGGCGGCGACGACGGAGGCGTCGCTATCAGAAATAAAACAGGACGCAACGGAGGGGAGGATCGAGGGTCGAAGGGGAGGCGTGAAAGTTCCTCCTTCTTGTCCTTTAGATTTTCCCCTACGACGATTCCTCCTTCGCATAACCTCCGATTAGTTCTACAAATACGTGGGAGATACGTGTCGATGGTTTCTTGATCGATCCTGGTTACTTTTCACCTTCCGTGTCAAGGACTAGTACCCGAGCACACGCGTAACCATCTGTAATATTTTGGTGAAATGTGGTAATCGTAAAAGGTGTTGTCAATTAAAAAGTTTGAAATAAGAGGTATACTGTTCATTGAATATGTATTCTAAGACTTTGAAATGTAGTAAAAGTTTGATTATTGGAATGTTGATTAACGAAACGCATACTTGTACGGATATTAATTAATGAAAAACTTAAGGACGGTTTCTTGTAAGAAACATCGTGAAACAAGAACAAAAATCGAAAGAAATAGTAACATTTTTATTTACAAGCTTTTGTTTCTATCTAATATTAATTTTTATAAAGAAACTCGAAATAATTGGTGGTAAAATATTCGATTACCTTGAGCAACGTGTCATGATTAGTTCGAATAATCAAAGTCCTATTGTATTATAGAAATTTGAGTATTCCATAAAATGATCGCGCAGGAAAAGTTAAATTAATTTCTTGTATTATAAAAATGCTTAAAGGAAACATGCAAAACGTGATGTTACTGCTATCAAAGAATCATTTACGCAATTAGGATATAGCACAGGCAAGTTAAATGCTTCGGTTAAGATCCAATTTATTTACAAACGTCGCGTTATGTTACAGCAAATAATTAATAATGATTACGTGCATATCGCCTGGGGCGTTAACGCAGCCATTTCTTGTGATTAATGGAAAAACCCCTACTACATGATCATGATCCTCTATATTTCTCGACTTTTCTCTCGTTTAACGTTGAAAATGAACGGTAGCCGAGGAACTTGTGTAAATATCGAGAAGATATGTTTCTATTTGTTTACAATACGCTTTACATTATAGGTACTCTTTTCTTTTTCTTTTTCTTTTTATTTTGTATCGTCGATTCTCTATGATCGTTACGACTTTCCTTTTTCTTTTTTTTTTCTTTTTTTCTATTTTTTTCTTTTTTTTTTTCTTTTTTTTTTTTTCGTTAACTGTATACAATTTCTAGATGTGGGGGAAGTGTGCGTGGGAATTGGTTTCCATTCTGGTCGGTAGTGAGGCTCGATCGTCATGGTCGAAATTTTTCACCGAAAAATACGTGTCTCGCGCGGCAAAACAAGCGTATAAAATTTTGAATATACGGGTGTGCGTCGATCGCGAAAAATCAGCTGGAATAAAACTGCGTGAACAGGGGGAAAAGGTCAAAGGGGACAAGCAACGAATTGAGCAATTTGCGAACAGAATGGCACGTCTGCAAACAATTTGCTCGAATTGAACGTTTTATTATTACTGGCCAATTGTTTAAAGCTTCACAGTAATAAATTACAGCTTCGTATATTTCTATGCCATTCGAAAAAGAATGTTCGATACTTTTGCGTCCTGCCTTTATGTAGCTTCTTTTCAGTAGGATTATGAGAGAGATATGATAAACGGTACTAGATTACGTATGAACTTCGTTCTTTAAACAAGTTTTTTTTTTTTTTTTTTTTTTTTAATACCTTTTTAGCTTCGAAACTTTCTATAGTATGAAATTAATTGATAAATACTAAACTGTTAGTTGTACAGTTTGTATGCTGCACATTACTGGACCGCGAATATTTATGCACACAATGTAAAAAATAGATTTACCTTTGAGATAGTATAAGGAGTACTTTGGATATTTTATGTATCTTTTTATATTATGTATTATGCATTCTACATATATACGCATAAATGTCCATAGTCTATTTATTATAAACTCTTTCGTCAATATTTTCTAACTGAAAAACAAAACAACAATGGAACCACGAATAACATAAGATAATACAACAGTAATAACCAGGGCCCTCTTGCACGATAAATATTAGTAAATCAACAAGTTATAAGTTACGAGTCGATAATTTCCTTTCTAAAATTTTACATCAAATAGAACAATTATATAACGTATACTTCCTCGAATTCCATTTGCTTCATTAACAAACGTGTTAGTATTGCACAGGAAGATATATTGGCACTGACATCTTGTGATTCATAAAATTTCGCTAATAATATCAATTCAATTGTGCAAAAGGATCTCAAAAGGATCACAAGATTTCAAAATCTTTATGAAAGCTAAAAAAAAGACATGAAAATAAATTCATTTCGTCGATTCACTTACCAATCTCTCCCTCACAATCACCACCAACCGGCGATCTAGCAATTACAAGGTTGCTAAAAAAGAAAATTAACAAATAAGAGAAATGGAAAAGGAAAATGTGAAAGACACAGGGGAAATATCAGGGAGTTGCAGTATCAATGCGCTACGCAATAAAATCATCTCGTGAGGAGACTGCGGGTTGGGGGGGGGGGGGGGGGGGGGGTATAACGCGTATACAGGTCCGCTGTGTCGCATCTACGTTAGCATTCAGAATGTTTGGCTTATTTCGCATGGCCGCGCCCTAAAGAAGAGATTTGCCTCTGCTCGAAGAGGGTTTTATTTTTTTTCCTACCTCTCTTCGTTCGTATGGGGGCTCTTTTCTGTCCTCTCGTGACGCTTTGGGCTCGCGTGTGCGGTAATATGTGCCACCGAGAGGGTTGGTTATCTCATCAAAATTGGACTCTTCTCTGGCATCCCTGTACACGATTTGCCAGAAAGGACCCTTTCGCTTCTCTCTTTGTAGGATTTTGGCCGTGGCGAGTTATCGATTCGGCTTTGGTATCCACCGTCGAGTCGCATAACGAATTCTCGTCGAAAAGTTGGACTCGTTCCGTCTCCCTAGCGAAAAAGCTGCAACCCCCAAGAGTAAGATCACTCGTGGACATTGGTGGGAACATCACTGGGATGATGTGGTATTTCTCGAGGTCTTCAACCAGGTTTTAGGATTTCCTCTCAACGAGATATCATATACGCAATCGTAAAAAAACAGGTTAAGTAGGCTGTTGGAATTATCACACAACGCAACAGGTTACGAACGATCGACGACCTTCGTGGTTCATCTTTCATACCTTTTTCTATACAGCCCTCCTTCGTCAAAATATCCTATCTAGTATTTTTAAAGATATGCAGCGGATACGGAAGGTATATTTACATGTAATCGTATTTATTATAGCATTTACATAACAATTAATTAGATTCAAGTACGAACCCAATTAGTATTTCCATATGTCTTTTTCTTTTAACAATATGCTATATTACATATGCTCTTACGAAATAGTGACCAAGTATTTTCGATTGAACGAAGAAAGCTAAAGATAGAACAAAGTACGCTATTCAACTTCACTTTTGCTTCAGTTTCAAGGTGAATGGATAAGACATTTTAACTAAGGAGGAAGGTATAAGATTCTATAAATGTAAATCTCCGATTCGTAAAAGAGTCACTTTTCCAATGAAAAGTCCCGTTTACATCATACACACGATCGATAACTTCCTTTCGTCATCGTTTACATAACAGATTATGGGCCTTCAAGTGGTTTTCAATCGAATCATTTTAGAAGCCATTCATCTCCCTGACCAAATCAACGATCACTGTACATTTCCAATATGAATGCCCCTCGACCTGGCCATCACGGAGTTTCTCTGTTCTTCTTGTAACTGAACCTCGTCGTCCTTCGGTGGTGCGTTTAAATTCGTCACCGCGGTCTGAGGAATGGGCGATAACATCGGCGGTACCCTCCACCAGTCGGTGCTTGGCCATCCAGATGGTACCAGGTTCGCCCGGAAGTTTAGGTCCGGGAGAACCGGAAGCGGCCTTCATATGACGTGGCCGCGATGACTTCCGAAATTTGAGCCGGACGACGTCAGATTTTGAACCGAAAACACGCTCTCCACCTTTGTCGTCGCGGTCGACGTCGTCGTTGGAACACTATTAACAGCTTTCTCTGTCTGATCGGTAGGTGACGAGGAAGAAGACGAAGAAAATCTATCTTGAGACCTGTCTTCCTGGTGCCTGTCGACCGAAGACAAGTACGTATCTTCTTCAAGTTTTCTATATCGAGATTCTTCCCTGCTAGAGTCTCTGTCCGAAGGAAATCCATCCTCTTCTGGCTTACCTGGACTAGGAAAGGGTCTTTCTTCTAATTTGGTGGGCAAGTACGGCCTCTTTGGATCTTTAGGTGGACTTGGACAACCACAATTGGGTTGAAGACAGGTGGCTGTTGATAATCCCGGCCAGGACATGGTTTGATGGCTCGAATAAAAGGTGCTGCCTCCGTAGAGTGCTTGAAGCGCCAAATCTGCGGCCAATTTGCCACCGTTGAACTCATCTCCAAGTTTGTGTTGTATAGGATATAGGGGGTATGGAAATGGCGGGAAGAAACGGGGGATCTTGAGATCCTCGTGGCTCATCAACGTGTGGTGCGATGGTGGTGCCAAAGGTGGTAAGAGGCTTCTCGATATATTGCCTAAGGTCTCACCCGAGGACATCAGGGGTGATATCGAGAAACCGAATTTGTTCTCTTTCTTTGCTAAAGATTTCGGCTTTCTGCGCGGCCGGTACTTGTAGTCTGGGTGCTCTTTCATGTGGAGGGCTCTGCAAGGAAAACGTTTTTCCATGTTACCATATTAAACGTTTGATAGAAGATTATGATTAAAACGAAGTTTCAATAGAATATTATAATTGAATACAGAATAGACCGGTACGCGATATCTACGATATATTTGATGAATGTATGTTTCTTTATTGAGGCGACAGTATGTCTTTTTTTTTTTTTTTTTTTTTTTTTTTTTTTTTTTTTTTTTGACGAATGATAGATTTAATGTCTGATTAAGGAAGATTAATGTAAGATCTAGGTGAATCCACGCAACAATTTTCTAATTAACGATAAGTAATAATTATTTAACTTGATATTTATTGATAATTTGTTACGATTTATTAACGATGATTAAGGCGAGAGGAATGAAACGTTCATTTAATTTTTTCGTTACATGAAATTTGAAGAACTTCGTAGCTATCGTAAATCTGCCGCTAAACCTGCTATCGCTAGGTTGTAAGGGAGGCTTGTGTTCGAGCGTTTCAGGGGTGGCCTAATTGAATAGTTTTGCTACGGTGAACGCGATAGTTCTTCGAAGGGTCGAAGGCATAATCTCTGGCACCGCTGGTTGAACGAAAACGCTTGCAAGATTCTAGGAGTTTTCACGAATCTTTCATAACGAAGAAACGCGTTTAGAAGGTAACAGAAACATTCGATCAAATAACGTAGATTTAATTAATCGGAGTCGATTAATAATTTGATCAAAAGCATTTTTGACAAGTATTTTTCTAATGTATACTTAGAAATATATATATAAATGATATAAGTAAATGCATGGTATCTCGATAAAATACGGATTATTTTCCAAGTTCACCAAGAAAAATCAGTCTTTGCGCAGTTTTAAACAATGATGCCGCCCTCTATCAATCTTCGATAATCCAAGGTGCCGCGTTATCGCTGGAAGAATCGCGCGAGACGAGATGAGACACTCGAGAATTCGGTAAACTTTGCTCTCGACACCGTTATCCGTACAAAGGGACGTATTATCGTGGTACTAGAACACGATACGGGACACCATGGGTATTTGCAGCTAATATCTTGTACACACACCCCGGCTGAAGGCGCAGTCGACGCCACGTTTGTGTCGACAGGCTGGTAAAAGTGAGGGGTGGAAGGGAAGAGTGAGAACCCCGTGGTATCTCCGTCACATAATACTCCATTATGTACCCAAGAGGCGCACAAACGCAGTCCTTATTTATGCTTCGCCTCACGGAGATAAAAGAAAGCGAGCGAGATAGGTGTTTCACGGGCGGGAACTCTTTTTTACGTGCCTAGGAGTTTCGCGTTGGGGGATCCTGCCGGAAAACGCGCGCACAATCACAACCACTCGAATTACTTCGACCATCTCGCCAGAGGTTCCTAGCACTTTTCAGCATCGATATGTTCTATTTTCTATACAGCGTCTGGCGAAATTATTTGAACATATACAGACTCCTTTTTATGAATATATATTGTGCGTGTTATATAAAATATTTTGAAGTATCATGAATATCGTGATGAGATACGACTATTATGGTAAAATTTGAAAGGAATCCAGGAACGCAGATACATGTATCAGTTACATGGATTTACCGTAAACATGAGCTTGGTAAAAAATTAATCCTATATCATTTATATGTTATGTAAAATATTTCTTTTAAATCTGCGAATATATATGAACCTTTAGGTAGTGTACTACGTGATGAATCTATCAGGACATTTTACACAATTTCGACATCGATCTTCCTCTCGTGGCATTCATTTGCTAAATAGGCAAATATTTAAGATGATCGTAATGAAGGAAATAAATAAAATGATGAAATTTTTAACTTTCCAATTCAATGATATATTAATACAATACTGGAAACAGATCCAAATTCATCTTATTTTTGCAATACAAGCGTCGCCGTATTTCTATATTTTCTATATTTCGAGTGTATCATCGATTCTTGGGAACGAACGATAGGAATAACGAGGGAAGTGAGGCTGCACATTGGCAAAACCGATGGTTCGTATCGGCGTGGTCGAAAACGAGCCACGAGGTGTATAACAGTGGAGGATTTTCCAACTCGGGAACGAAATCCGAAATTTCGGTTGCTCGCGGCGAGAGTGACGCAGCGGAATAATAATTCCGGGACAATGTGTCCCGGCAGATAGCACAAAGCGTAAATCAGCATAAACATCGGTAAAGCCCCGCCGACAATAATTCAGCATAAATGCATAAACATCGGGCGTAATCTTTACAATTCGCTTGGAGCCCCCTACCACCACCATCACGCAGGGAAAATAGCACACTGGCAGAGCTAGCGGGGAGAGGGTGTGACCACACACCACTTCCAACCGTGCGATAAACAACGCGTTATATCATATCGGTGGACATAAGCCGCGCGGTAGTTGCGCTCGCGGCTGCCGCGACAAGAAACAATAACAATTAGTCACGATTGTCCTCTGGCGGCCTAGCGAATGTCGTTAGTGTAACGATTCGTCATAAATGTCATTCTACTGCCAACGATCGACGGACGTTCTCGATGTCCCCGTGACGGTCTTCCCGCGACCCGTGTAACCGAATATCGGTCGTCGACGTGACCGATTATTGTTGGTTAAATTGGTCTATATTATACACCTTTTGATAATTATTGCAACATGCTAAAAGTTGTTTGATATTGTTTTCCATATCTCTAGGTTATGTCTATCCTAAGGGGGACGGTTTTGATTATGATAGCGACAGTTAGACGAGTCACCGTCGAAGGTTGAGTTTACTCGCACTGATCTTTTCGTATATGGAAAATTAAATATGTAAATGTGTACCAAATATTCAAGCTGAAGTATTCGTTATTATATTTGCATGGTAAAAGAAATATTTGATCTCTTGAGTCGAGTTCAACGATATACGAATTTGCATCAACATATTTTCAAAATGTTGGATGTGGCGAAGAAACGCGTGTTTAGCTTGGAAACCAGAAAATACGAAGACAATTTTGATAAAACAGGATTGATCGAAGATATACTGAATTTTAAAACGGCTCCTTTGTAAAAAATTGTAAATTCGTTTCTCGTGTTCTTCTACTTTGGTCTCCATTCTACCTACATCTACTTCTAAACATCAGTCTTTATAATTAACTCTAACAACGTCCGCAGAAAATCCACCAATCGCATAAAAAAATCTTCGAAATCTCGCTGCCTATCACCTATCCCCTAACTTTCCTCACTTCACCTTACACCGTTGATCGACGCGACTGACTCTAGCTCACCGATTCTTTAGCACCGTTTCGATGCAGCATTTTCACTCTGGTCGCTTTCCTTCTCGGTTTGATCGGTGCGCGACCGAGAACGGGGTAGACAGAGCGTCTGTAGGAGCTGGGAGAAAAGAGGGTTGAGGAGGAGGGTATCGTAGGACAGGCAGCAGCAGTGGCAGCACGGCACAGTCAACGAACAGCAAGCGAGTGGGTGAGACCAGGGGCGGCGGAGAGGGTAGGGGCCGGCAGAGGAGCCGCGCAAATCCTTTTAAATCCACACAATTGCGACAATGGGGCTTTATTTGTTATCTCGGGGGCCACATTGTGAGTCGCCGTGAACGAACGGACAGATTACGTCGGGCCAGTGACGGCTTGGCTCCAGGGGAACCCGTTCCTACCAGGAACCTGGCTCCAGGGGAACGACTTTTATCGGGCCCTCTCCTCTTTATTTTACGGCCGTTCCTCCCTCTCTTGGCAACCCTCCCCCGCCCCCCACCGCGGGCCAATCCCTCTCGTTTTTGCACACTACCGTTGCCAGAATCGTCAGCGACGCCGTCATCCGGCAGAAAAGCGGATTCGCCGTTACACGCCTCTGCTCGAAATTTTCCTCCCCTGACTACTCTCTGCACCTTTACCTGGGAAACGTTTTCGCGGGTAGAATGAATATCGAGGTTCCTCCAAGTCGATTTTACAGACTTCCACTGGGTATGGTTGTTAGTTTGTTTCGGTGGAGTTGATTCTTTTTGGGATGGGATGTGGTGAAAGAATATATGGAAATCTCTACGAATAATTTACTTACGATCTATGTGGTAATATTACAGAGTTGGTAAGCAAAAGATATAGGTTATAGGCTTGCATTGTATAAGTGGTTTTCATGTTGAACTAAACGATCAAAATTAATTTGTTTCGTTATCAAACTTGTGAGATTGCTTGCAAAATTTCGCTCGCTAATAATACCAGTTCAATCGTTGCAGAAGGGTTATGCTTATCCCCGAATTTCTGTTTCTCAATCTCATTCTCGTCTCAACAATCAAAAGAACTTTTAACCTCGATGATAATTCATATCACACTTTTTTTAAACTCGAGGAATTTTTCAATGATAATGAAAATAGGATTGCGTTGAGAATAAATAAATGTTTGGTAACAAATACTGGTTAATGAATATATAGGTCTCGTTTTAATGTTTTATGTTCTAGGATCTTATTATGTGGAATAGAATTTTTCAGTTTGGCAATTTTATGTGCACGTTTCTTTGAAAACTCGAACGGATTGTTTGCGAGTAAAAGATGATTGCAAAACAACGAGGACACATTTGTCCACTTTTGAAAAAAATTTCAGTAGCGTCTGTTAGGCGGGACAATATTTTTCATTCGGCAAATGAAAAGGGCAATATTCGATACCGTGGAAAAAAAGGAATCGAATCACAACTGACACGGACTGTGCGTCAGTGCGAAACTTCATAATTCCTTTTGTTGGACTCGATCATGGTCATCGATAGAAAAGCGGATTCCATGTTACATTCCGTTGATAGAATTCACTACCGAGTCGATTGATTCTTCTTTCTTCTACCCTTTCTATATATTTTTTATTTTTCTTTCTTTTCAAAACCGATCTAGCCCGAACGAAAGAAAAAAAGAAAAAAGAAAAAGAAAAAGAAAAAGAAAAAGAGGGGAAAAGTGAATACTTGGCAATTGAAAGTGAATCGATAATTTATGAAGAACCGACTTTATTATATTATTCTATTATTTATTTTACGAGCATCATCGCCGCGCCGATTATATTCAACCCCAGCCGCCTCCTATCAATTCGCTGTCCCGGGAATTTTTGCTTTGAAAAACCCTGACAGACCTCGATTCTGCCATCGACGGTTCGCGCATCGTACTGTTAAATTAATCTTCCTTTCGTCGTGTTCTCTCGATCTCCGCTGTATTTATTGTCTTACCGTTCTTTGTCCGAGTTCCTTCGTTTCCATTTCTTTTTATTGCTCTTGTTATTCACTGCATTTGTTGACGTTAGAAATGCATATCAAGTGCCCGAAAGAATTTCTCTTTTGAAGAACGATTGCTTCATAATTTTTTTTTCTTCCTTTTTTTTTTTTTTTTTTTTTTTTAACAGTAGTAACCGAAAGAAAGTAGGGAAAGTTAAAAAGTTTAACGTAACACATTCGAAAAGCACAAAGTAGTATCAAATGTTTCCTTAAGGGGTTGAATAAGTTATAGCCGACTACATAGAATATTATGTTTAAAGTAGCAATCATTCCCCCATTAATTCTCCCCCGATAGCGTGAAGAATGAAACAGAAATGATAAAAATGTCGTTGGATCGTGAAATCTCTCCGACCTGTTCATCGTACGGCGAGCTAAATAAACTCCTAACAATGATTAAATATTCAGGGTCGGTAATAAAGAGGCCGTCCCCTCCACCTCCATAAATACCACTTCGTTCACCCTATTCCACCCCTTGGCTTAGCGCAGCACGCCCTTAGCTTTAGCAACAATGTACCGTATTATGAACTACGAGATCCCCTTTCCTCGTTTTTCATCCTCTTCGCAGTTATTGCAGATACGCCTCGATGCGATAATTTTGTTCGGCCACTCGTGACTAAAGAGCAATTAGCACGCAAAAGAAGAATCTTCGATATTGATTAGGCGATACGAAACGAACATTTTATTTCATATTCTTTGAAAAAGACATTTCGATTCGCAAGTCAGGAAAATTGGTGTTTATAAAAAACTGATCGATATTTTCTGAAGTACTTTTGGAGAACAAGATTTAACGGAAAAAAAAAATCGGAAGATTTTTACAATTTTTGTTTTATTAAGAAAAAATTTTTTGTATTTTAACGATAAATTTTATAACATTTACGATGCGTATTATAATCTAGTAGATTTTGTAAATTCGGTAAATAAAATAGTTTGAATAATACAGAGAAAAATGATAATGTTCGGTGTTTTTATAAGAAATTTCGTAATATTCACGAGGGTTAGGTATGATACAATGTACGAATTTTTGTGAAATTGTGTAAAAGATTTGTGCAAAGTGATAGCGAATTATGTAGATGTTTAAATGATCGATAGCGAGCAAGGATTGATTCGGAAAATATACACGTTGAGTGAGATGCGTGACTGAGCCCACGTGGAAATTTGGAGTTGCACATGTGGCAAGAATGTGTGTTGCGCGTGTCGAGTCTACAGAAACTTGTAAAAAGTAGCGAACACCAGGCGACGGCTACTCTTGTATTTTCCCAATCTCTACATTATTTTGTTAAGCATTAATTTTTGTTATTATGGAAATAACATGTCGGATTCTTATTTCAAGATTCTACATTCTTCATTCTACATTTATAATGCAACAGCATGGTCGAGTAAATTCTGTATTTTAATAAACGAATAAAATGATATTTGATCAATTTCGTGATTTCCTTTCAGGATCTCGAAATTTATCAGTAGAAACTGAGATACAGACGTTACTTTTTTGTGGAATATTCAATAGAATTTCGATGCTCACCTTAATCTTTTAGCTTCGTCGATGAAAGGTCGCTTTTCACTTTCGCTGAGCAGTTTCCATTCGGCGCCAAGCCTCTTCGATATCTCAGAATTGTGCATCTTCGGATTTTCCTGGGCCATTTTCCGTCGCTGACCCCGTGACCACACCATAAACGCGTTCATCGGACGTTTGATATGCTCGTTGTGAAGCGTTTTCGATGACATCTCGACCGTTGTTATTCTGATCTACGATCTACAATTATTTTCCATCAATTCCTTCTACAAATTCAATTCCTATCTTCTATCATTCTTTCACGTCTCTCTATCGATAGACAATTCCTTTCTTCGCTACTCTTGCCCTTCATCATTACTCGACGAGTATCGATCTTGACAAATATTGTACACTGCACCTTTCTACAACTTTCGATCACGTGGTCGTCAAAGCCAACAATTTCCACATGGTCAACGACGGACGACTCGATTTCAGTCTTCGAACCACAATTCCAATCAAAATTCTCGCAACAAAACTCTGCCGTTTCAAACTGTCATCAACTTTCTCTTTCAATCTTCTTACGAATCATCGAGCCAGAATCTTTCTCTTTTTACACTCACCCCCTCCAACCGGATTTCAAAATTCACGCGAAAGATGTCCTTCGAATCTGATCGTCGTTCCAGCAGTCACTCGCAGAGAGATTCATTCTTCGACGTTATACGCATATGTCTCGTTAAGACCAGCTCCTTGAATCCTCTCCATTCGATCTGTCCTTGTTCGATACAATTAAACCGGTTTCTTCTCGATTGCTCTAAAGGAGAGAAACAGCGCACCGACACCAAGTTAACCGTAGGGAAGCTGTGTGATTGATACCGTGACGAGGACTGGTAAGAATCCGTCAGGACCTCTGTGACATCGAGTCTGGGATGAGCCAGGGAGGAATCGGGACCGAGTGGAGTAGCTGGAGTCCCGTGGGACGCGGAGGAGACAAGGATCGGCCAACCAGGGATGTTTCTACTCTCCCACCATGGTCCACGGCTAATGGACAAGCACGATTGGCTCCTTCGTCGACATGGCGGACGGAGGATACAGGCGCGTTCAACAGGTGGAGGTGTGCTTCTTCTCTCTTCGTTTTTTTTTTTTTTTTTTTTTTTTTTTTTTGCTACGTTTCCTCGTTGTACACGTTGCCAGCCAGCCAGCCAGCCAGCCAGCCAGCCAGCCGTGCCATGATTCTCGCTGTGTGTCTGTCACGCAGATTATCGTACTACCGCTTTTCTGACCTCTTTGGTCCACGTCGATGGTCAGCTTGCATCCGGTCGACATCGACGCTTTTAGATAATCGCGAGCTGAATTGATTTTTACGGTCGTAAGTAGAACAGGACCGTCACGAGTCAGACGTAACGCGTTACGCGCATCTCTGACGATGAGATTCGTGTCTAAAGGATCTAAGGAGGATTTGCCGTAACTAGTAATTAATAAAGTAATAAACGAATCTTTTATAGATTCGATACTTTGCTATATCGGTACTTTATATTATTTGGCATTTCATTTTATAGACATTAGTATCTTATCTTATTTGCTATTCTATTGTTTTAACATTTATACATTCTATTATGCGAAAAGTTGTTATTTATATGCATATTAAATAGCGACTGAACAGTTAGATAACAGTTAGACAATACTTACGCAATTATTGGACAAATAAAATTTATGTATATATATATATATAATCATATCATATCATCTATCAAATATCGCATAATAAAATGTAATGACATTTATATATCGGATATATCATCATAAAAATTAGTTATTCAATTTTAAATTAAAAAGAGGAATCGTTTCCCGATGTTAAATAAATCTATAATGCAAATTAGATATGCAGTAACGATAGATATTGTTTCCTGCAATAAAAATGCGTATCTAGTTTTAAATAAATCTATCGAGTAAATATGACAAAACACCATCGATCATCCACAAAACGGACGATACTTCGCCTAGAAAATTTTCCACCGTCATCGACGAACCTCATTAATACACCGTCGCACGTATTGTAGTGATCACACCATGGACGGAGAATTTTTTCTTTGCTTTGTTCGGCCGTTGTAGAGGCGAAGAGCGAGCGGGCCATTTCTCCAAATAAATGTTATCAGTGTCGGCAATGTCTTGCTTGAAGAAACGGTCGAGGGGGAACGCAGAGCTGAAGACGTCTCTCTAGTGATAAGACGATAAAGAGAGGAGGTATAAAACGAGACAAGAGGGCTGTGTGTGTTAGTGGTAACATTTCAGCGAATTCCAACTTTTATAAAGAAACGGCTGTACGGTCGGTGTCATCGAATTTCCGGAAGGTTCCGAAATATTCATCTGACTGGGGTGAAGCAGGGGTGTATTTGTGTCAGGCAGGAGAAAAGTCGACGAAAAAAATGAAATAATGAGAAAGGTAGAAGAAAAAGGGTCGATTTCTAAACGTTAATTCAACTATCTTTGTTATCTTCATTTTACTTTGAGATTCTGTTAACATTCAATATTCTGCTTATTATTTTCAATGTTATTCCTAAGTAGGTTAATACGATAGTATATGCGAATTTTACCAAAAATGTACAAGTTCATGGAAAAATAATAATGGAATCACCAGACTACAAATCCAATACGTGTGACTATTAAAAATATAGCAATAATATTTTACTATTTATTACTTATATTTTTCATTATATATATATATATATATATATATATATATATATATATATATGTATATATATTGTGACGTATATTTTTCATTTAAATATCACTGCTCGCATTAAAATCCGAAATTTATTAGTAAGAATAACATAACAAAAATTAAATTCATTATTCATCTCCTATTTTCTCTGAAACTCCTCTAAGATTGATTATTTTTATTAGGGTCTTTCTTGATAAATTGATAGAATACTATATAATTTGTTTTTACCACTAGTGGGGGATAATGAGAGATTAGAAAGGAATTCGCAGTAAAATTTAGCTATGAACAGATGTAGGCGAATCGGATGGCAGTGGAAAAGAGGACGCACGAGGAGCGAGGGTTGAAATTATCGAAGGCAATCAGCCGTTTGTCCTGTTATTAACTCGATCGTAAATTCACTACACGATGGTGAATGAATCGCCACGCTCGGCTGTCGTTCTGCCGGCGTTCCTTTATCACCCCTCGTTACACATTCGCCCCGTTATTCGTAGGGCGTGAACGCGATTTTTATCGGTCATCGACGAGAAGAAAGGATCTCGAAAAGGGGAACCGTGTCCCTTTTCATACACGAAGTTGTACGAAACCCTTATCTGTACTCTGACACTTTCAATTAGTCCGTATCGCTGGCAAACATCGTGCTTCTTTTTCTGCCGGATGTTCCATCACAATCTTAGGAAATTCAAAAGTATCGTGTACCGAATATCAGGTAATAATAATTATTTTTCCTTATCCTTCCCATATTTTTGTCAAAATATCTTTTTCAATAAAGTACCAAAAATTCTAAACCAGATAAAAGAAAAGTATATCTGGGTTAGCCTCGCTTGTCCAACAATCTGACATTTTCCTGCAAAAGAACTGGGCGAACCTCGAAGACGGATTTGCGATTGCACATCCCAAAAAGGGTGAGAAAGTGTACGACGGTATGAGGATGTTAAGCGACTTTTCCATGTTCGCTTTTGTCTCGATTTCGATGATAGCAGAGGCACGACAATCAGAGTTTGGGGGGGGGGAGGGAATTTCTCTATCAGTACACGTTCTCTCTCCATTCGTCTCACCTTCCGTTATCGTCTCGGTTGCTCTTCCGTGCTGTGGGGTGGCACGCGACCACTGATTATACCATTCATCGCGCGCCATAGTCCGTAAGAGGGTTGCTAGCGGACTCGTAAACGTCGTAGCACCGTTCCACCCCTTGTTTCTCCCCCTTTCAACCGTGTGCCCACTTTGGTCCCGGCGACTACTACGGCCCTGAATGCTCCCTCATCAATGAAACAATCCGGCTTTCCGGTACCTCGTCGCCGACGGCTTCTTAATTTCGGTATACCGCGTCTCCCTTTCCAGCGAAATCTTCTTCTACATTTTCGATCAATTATCAAGTGTTTGTGTTTGTTTCCATCATTTTGTTGATTTCGACTATTTCAGCGGATGCTTGGACTGAAGCGGACGCTTATACAAGTTCGTATTTTTATGAATAAAGAAATTGAATTAAATAGGCATTTGTTTCACTCATCAGATGTTGTCGCTATTTTACTATCATTTTATAATACTTTAGTATTCTACTTTATACTATTATTCACTTTATGCCTATTTTACTTTGATTACTTTATAGGATAGTTTTAGGTATCATGTATATACTGTGCATTTTTGTAGTCTCAACTATTTAATATACGCATGGAAACTCGCAGTTTATCGATCCTGCAACCATCAGCTTGGTTCATCAAATACATTTATAACTTACTTGAAATGTTCTTAAATTGTTCATTCGTTATAGGTAAAAGTCTTCGAAATTCGTATGCATATTTCACATGCCACGTGTCAATTGATCTATAAAAGGATCGATCCATTGGATTTTCAATCGCTCTGCCACTGTCCGTTCACCATAATAAACGCCGAAATTCATTAAATTGAAACTTCGTTACAGATGTGCTTTCGCAAATTAGTGCAACACGTATTTATCTAGTCTGAGCAAACAGTTTTGTTCTTGACTGGTGCAGAGCGTGGAAAAGAACGCGTGACGGGACAAAGAGATCGCGAGGCATCATCGTTGCGATTGCTGGAGCGACAACAAAACGGTGGCCCGCGACGTCGAATGGTAAGAGGCACGGTGGGGTGTGCGAACGGCGGGGCGGAGGCATGGGTGCGTCGAAAAGCTCGCTGATTACTCCATTGTTGGACCGGTTGTTTCAGTTAATCGCCACGCCTCGTGGCGTTTTGTTGTCCTTTTATCGCGCCGTTCTGCCGACCAGTTGCCAGCTGCACCCACCCGGATACACGAAGGGCTGCATCCTGGAATTCAAGGAAACGAAGATGCGAGACGTCGCGAAATTCTTTAACGAGTCGCCACCTTGCAACTGTAGTTTGATAAAGGTTGACAGTTAAAAATAGAAAAGAAAAATATGCATAAAGGTTGAAACAACATCGATACATTCATTTTTGTGCTTTTCATCGTGGTTCTGTTTCAGCGTTCTATGCTATTTTAGCAGTGCATATTTTACGAAACTACGAGAATCGTTTGATATTTGTACATCTAGCGGGTAATGACGTATCGGTACAGTTTTCATAATGGTACTGCAATAATTACACCGTTCAAAATATAGTTGGAGGATATTAAACGAATATCATGGTTAAAACACTCAAAGTTGTTGTAGAGTATTTATGATTCTGCATGTATTATAGCTTAACGTTCCCCTACGAAGGTTCTCAGTTTTATCGCATCACGCGTACCTTTAATTCGTCAACCCCTTTCCATTTTTCCCCTTCTAATCAACTTAAACTCACTCCAAACCCGTACAATCTCTTCGCCCCTATTACCACCAATTTTCCATCCGTAATGCCGAATCTCTGCTTCGTTACAAAATACCAGATTACACTAGAAATTAAACGGATAGTCGATGTATTAGGTTGCTACAATATGTTCTACCGATAACGCCGATTAAAATACTTGTCGATGCAAGATAAACGAAACACTTTGTATAGCAATGTTATGGTAATGCGCATAATAAATACATTATTATTATAACGTTTGCTTGCATGAACAAAGATTTGGACGAAATTTCTGCAAGAGCCTAATATTTTCCAACGGTGGGAGGTATCGTTTCCTGGCCGATGAAGAGGAACTGCGCTTCGTATAGGCGAGCCAGTGTCGCAAGAATCGAAAAGATAAAAGAGAGAGCCGCGAAAGGGCGTTCCCCGTAAACGAGACTCGATTGTCCGTATCGCGCGTACGAACGTTCCTCGAGGCCCCGTAAAATCGAATTCCACTTTGTTTGGCCGAATATATACGCGGCATTCGGTATTCAGCGAGCGGCCGCTCGGCCAGGCGTCGCCGTATCAAAATAGAGCGCGCTACAATAACTTATTCGGCCGAACAAAATCCTGTGGAAGGGTAGTATTTTATGGAGTCCCGTTCGAGTTACATACGATGAATACATGGAGCGGTGGCGGGGACCGGCCTCGTCGTATGTGACTCGAATGTATCATAAACGCGGCTAAGGGGTGAGCCACCCCCGTACGTCGGCTCTCACGTATACTAATCTCAGCAGTTTGGCTTGAAACCGATTCTTCCAGGATCTTCGGATATCCTACACGTTCGTAGATCGAGTCTCATTTCTTACCATTTTGACCACCGATGACAATAGTTAGTTATTTGTGTTCGTTGAGCGCGAATCCTCTTGGGAGGTGCTCTTTAAAGCAGATAGACTTTGCCATGTGTTGCTTCCAGATTGACGACTCGTAAAAATATGATCTTTGGTTGCATACAATCGACGGAATGTTTAATTTGAGAAATGCTATGGGTAAAATTAAACAATGTAGCGTATGTTGGAGCAGTGTACGTGGTTATTATTGCTAGAGTATATCTGTACAATTATTTTTCGAGTATTATTTTCTGTACTTGTGCGCCAATTTTCTTTGTCTGTGAAAAAATGCATTTGTTCCCATTGAGCCTCTTAATTAATTATATATAAGATATAAGAAGCAACTAATGCAAAGTCTACGTATGTGGTAAAAGTTCGTATTCTGTCTTTGGCTACTGTCATTCGGAAATACTCGATTTAAGGTTCTTGATATTTGTATTTTAGATTCGACTAGCTTAGCTTATCACAAAGAAAACATCAAAATTCCTATCTCGATACCTTCCAATCCTCGTCCGTACCTTTATCGACTTCACTATTAATACACCATCGCCTACCTCAACCTACCTATGTATATATATATATATGAAAATCTAGCTCACCTGTCCTCTATACCTACAGACAAATTTAACCATCGCTATCAGTTTCTTCTTCGCATTACGTTATACCAGTGAAAGAATAAAGCATAATTCCGTTTTTCTTTAAAAGAAGCTTCACGCTTACAGCCGTATTATCTTCAGGGCCAACCGCGCGTCCCCTTTTCAAGGTGATTCCACGAGTCACAAAATTCTATTCACGCAGACCTCACCCGGTTTCACTGACTAACACACTTCTGCTGGCAACGTTCACGGGTGATAGATAACCGGCGGGATACGTGAAACGGAACGCGTATCGTGCCGGTGGATTATCAATCATAATCGGAAAATAATTATCCGCGGCCGACGAGTTCCGTGCTAGTTGGACGAATGGAAGGCCGGCTTGTCCGAGCGGTAAAACGGCACCTGAATCGCCGCTAATTGTGAGGAATGGTCCCGCGTCGAGCGGTACCGATCACTCATTCGACAGACGATGTATACGTGTGTGCACGGGCTTCGGGTAAGCTGGTTCGACATTAGACATTGACAAGATGCTCCTCGAAGCCGATACTTTGCGAGCTTCGTGCGATACGATGCGGCCAGCCCTGATCATTTTATAGTTGAGAAATTTGATAATGTTGGATAGCGAAGAATTTTTCGTTAAAAATCGTCTCGACGACTATTGAGTTTCTTGGACATTTTATGTTCAACTATCGTGACATTTTACATTAGCTGCTGTTTTGTACCAAATATTTTTTCAGTTGCTTCCATCTACAGCCGCTTATTCATATTCTGAAATGTTTAATATCGCGGGATTTTCGAAGATTAGATAGATATTTTGCTGTTACCTTTTTTTTCTACAACCACAACCAAGCTGTCGCTTCTCACACCGATACAACCTATTATTAGATTATCTCGAAATCCAACTTATCTTCCACCCCAGCTATTAACCTACACATGTATTTCCATGATTTCCTTATGATAGTTATCTAACAAACTTCGAATCAATCCTCGGCATATAATTGTCTCGAGTCCTTCCACACCAAATCTTCCTCACCTCTCCCATCTGTACCTAATTATTTCTTCTAAAACCAAAACTAACCCGTCACTCGCCACATCATTCGCAATTAATTCTCTACACGCTGCATCAGCCTTCTCCAAACATCACCACTCTTCCACGTCTCCTTCCATCAACATCCTCCGCGAAACGTCGAAGAAAGTCTGCGCTCCTCGGCTGTCGCAACCTACAATAACGTCTCGTTACCGCGACTCGAATCCTGGTAAAATCCGTCGGCAGAATCGAATTCCTTGCTCGTTGGTCGAGGTGTGCCGAGGAACGTGTGTCGAGGAACGCCGGCGGCCACGCGCTCACGCCATTGTGAGCTCGGTGGGCGACAACGCGGCGAGGAGGGCCGCTAGCTTGGAAAATAAACGACACAACGCGGACGAGGGAACGATTAAACGTCCGTCCGATGTCCATCAATATCGACGCGGGGCCCACGCAGACGTTCGACGAGATTGGCGAAGGTTTTGCACGCGACCGGCAAAGATATCCGCGCGCCAATACCGGACAATGCTGGACTGTCGGCATTATGGGGGACATTGTCGTGGGCTTGATATGAGCCCTGTTGCCTCGGGTATACAAGCTGCAATATCGTGGCCATCTCTACCCCCAAGCCGCCGACCCCTCCTTTCCTTTTCGTGTCTCGCCCCCTTCGCCACGGCTAGAAGATGCAGCCTCGGTTGCTTGGTAAAAGAACGAACTTGTTTCACCGGAGGATGATTTTCTTGTCAAGAAGGCATGTGGAAGTGAAGGTTTTTCCGATTAATGTTTCTAATGGGAAGTTTCTTTGGTTGGTTTGGTGGATAATGGAAAGTACTTTTCATTTTTCTCCTACTATTCTCTTTTTCGACTGATTGTTAAAGTGAAATCATTTGTGCATTTACATATATGCTTTGAAAGCGAAATTGATCAATTCGCTTGTTTGTAAATTCTTCAGTTTCGTTATCCAGATAGTTACGCGATTACCCTTTAATTCTCAACAAATGTATAATGGTACGGTATAGTCGAACTTAAAAGCAAAACGTTATTATAATTATCAAAGTACCAATTTTATTGTTTTCTGTTCATATCTTGTCTTATATGTACATCTGTTTGTTCTCGACTATAAGTGAAATATACATTCTTCATAGGCACGATTATTGTAACAATTAAACTAGATTTGTGTATGCTAGAACAGAAGAAGAAAGGAAAACCAACGAAGAATACCGCGATAGACTGGGTGAAGAAAATTTGCATAAATTAATTAGATCTTAATATTCCAATGCATACATTTTTAGGATACTTGTAGCGTAATATATTAATCTGTTTTCGTTTAAAACTGATCGATCGACTGACTCTATCGCCAATGTTTCAGTATATAGACAGATTCGCGGCTTGCGAATAATTGTTCGATGCAAATCTTTTTGCAGGGGCGTGTGAATAAGCGCTTTATCTACGTGACCCTGTACACGTATTATGTGCCAGGCAGAAGTGGTTGTCTGTGACTGGTTTGTCGCGACAACGGCCCTTTTTCCAATTATCGATTCGAATCGGCCCTTTCCTTTCTGACTTCTGTGCACAGCTAAAAAAGGATCACCACAATGCCCGAAAATGTACATTACGTTCACGCGGATCGTCCCTTGGTTAGCCACCGCACAATAAAATCGAAATTAAACCCGTGATACATTGTCCCCGGTTTAAAACGATACGCATTTTCCGCGATTGGAGGAATTCAATGGGAGGGTGGTTGAATGGCCAATTAAATCGAAAAAAAACTCGGCATTTCGATCGAAACACTGACATTTCTTTCTGTGCTGTTCCTTTCCATTCGATTCGAGCGTTTCCAACCGTTTATGACTTATTTTGATTACTATTTTTCTCCCCCTTTTTTCTTTTTTCTTCTTTCTTTTTTCCGAAGCTTTGTAACAAAACAACTATCGACTCTGGTAGGAAGATTTGAACATTAATTTCGTAGGAACAAGCGATTCTATGAAGAAGAAATACTTTTATCGTTACGGCAAGAGAAATATAGAAAATGTATTTGAATATTTTTCCGTTGTTTCACATTTTAATAAATAAACTTCTCTTATGAAGTCTCGAATCATTTGAAGCAAATGGAACATTTCCATTTTTATAGGAAAAGTATAGAAAATGTCGGAATATAGGAATTTTTTACAATTGTCTCTCATTGAAATGAACACTGTTTTCTTGCGAAAATTTCAAACTATTGGAAGTAAGGCGAATAATGAAGTTGCGAATAGGAACTTTTGAAAATTCTTCCATCCCCGTTCTCTGTCCCATAATCGTCGTTTCTTCCCTTCGGCTTGGTCTTGTGTAATCGATTTGCGGAAGTGCCGATAAGTAAAACGTTATCGCGAGTCCTTCTGTGGGAAAGATAAACGGTCGACCAGCTTGTCTTTCTTTCTTATAAAAAGAACCGAGGTAAAGGACGATCGACGAACCATGGCGTTATTTCCGTGAACGCGTTTCGATCGATTCCTATACTTTACCCAAGAAAACGTTGTACGATTCTAATACAATTTCCATTATAATTGAATTATACAAACAATTTGGTAGAAGAATTATTATGCGATCAAGTGATATAAAACGTAATAATAGGTTCGTTTAGTTTCGCGATGGTATTTCATCGTCTCAATGATGCTCAATTCGTTGAAATAAAAGAACCAAATAGAGGATGACGAACGATTGCATCTTACGCAGCTTGTTTTCACGTTTAAACAAGAATCCTGGATACAATTGAAGAAGGAAATAATTGATCATCGTGGTAATCATAATGATAAAGTGGTCGTAGCTTGCTTTCGTTCGCGACATGGCTCGTACGATCGAATTACCGACTCCATCGATTATTAGAACTCGATTAAACGAAACGTGACCGTTCATCAGGGCTATAATTATAATATTAGAGTTTCAAATAACCTTCGAAAGGTTCGAAAGGTGGATTTTTGATTCGTCAGCCAAGGGCATTGTTAATAGCGGCGAACACGGTAACGGATCCTGAATGCTCGCAAACGAGAAAGATCTTTAATATTAGTTAGTAGAGGCGGAAGGGTAAACAATCGATTTAACAACCGTAGCTGGACCGCCAATCGTGATCGAGTCGAGCCAACGCGTGAAAGGGTGAAAAAGCGTGCGCACCTTCCTCCTGTCAGAACTATCCGTTATCCTTCGTCAGTCTGACAATCGAACAATGAAAGTTACACAAAAGTAGCGACTCTTAAACGCGTGCAAGCCGGGGATGAAATAACGGGATGGAGCGCAAATGAACGCAATCGACATTTTCCTACGCTTTTGCCACGCTGTGCTATCCCGTATCTTCTTATTTTACTCGTTTTTACCTCGTGCAGCTTAAGATTAGGTGATTATTATACATACATATATTCGTTGTTTAACGATAATATTGAATTTATCATATTTACCATAGGTATGGTTGATGTTATCTATCGAACTAGAAAATGAATATTGTGCTTGTTTAACGTGAATGTTAGCGATTAGTATTTCTTGTGAAGATTACGAGCAATTACTTTGTCTCGTAATAGAATAAAGTGAATTAAATTAATCGCCTTGTAATTGGCGAAAGAATTTTCAAGCGGTTTATATTTGAAAATAGACAGCTTGACCGGTTGTTGGCGATCTGATAAACAATGTTAATATTCTAAATCGTAATTACCGTAATTCCTGTACATTACCGCAGGTTATTCTCTTGTTTATTTTATTATCCTTATACATATCCATATCCATATCCATATCCATATCCATATCCATATCCATATACATATACATATACTTCGTGTTTGACTCGCACGATCCTATCGTAGAGTTTTGGTTTCAAGATTAAATCGATGTTGTGGGATCGGTCAAAGTTCGATGATATATCAAAGTGTATAAAACTGTCCTTGCATAAAAGAGTCGAAACGTGACTTATCTCTTTCATATGTGGCCATTATTCGTTTGATTTATGATAATTATAAACAAAGAATTGCTCCGTAAGAAGGTTTCAGAGACTTCCGGATGCAATTATCGCGATCATAGATTGTAATAAGACAGATTCTACTACTTTAGCTTGAGCATTATCGTAAGTTAAGGTCTCCCGGGGATAACGGAAATGGAGCTGTCGTAGACGTTCGCTTTCGCGCGTTCTTCGGTAGTTAATTGCGGGCCGCCTTATTCCGCAGATTGCCGAACGATTCATGAATACCATTTTCATTTTTCGAATTGATCGTATAAATTATGGAAATAATCCCCGTTATAATTGCCTATAAAATCGTCACTATTCTATAATCACTGGTAGAGCTGCCGATTAAACCGGTTAAACCGATTTATAATTCTGTCATGATCAAAATCAGCCTCGTCGATTGCTGTAAATTATCGCGCGACATTATCACCTAGACCCTATATATTCCACGTAAATCTTGTAATGGCCATATCACGATTGACGATAGCCTTATTCTCGTTAGGATATTTTTACGAAACGAATGCTCTCTTTCTTAACCGAAACTTATTTCGATATGAAAGGTTTCTATTCAAATGGCATTGTATCGAATTTATTGTTTCGAGATAAATAATATCGATAGACATGGTTCATTTGAAGATGAAAATTATCGAGCAAAGTAGAATCGAGCCCAATCCGAATCGATACGCTTTATTCATTTCGTATTACGTTAGGAATCCTCACTCGCTTTTCCAGCAGAGGAAATTGTCTGATAATAATTAAATAATAATCAAAGTCCGTTTACCATTCAACAGCCAGTTCTTAATCAACGTTAACCTGTAAATGAACTCTTAAGCAGTATGATATCTTTACTAGAAGGGCCACTATGTAGGGCAGATAATGGGATAATCTTCGGAAGAGCCAATTTTCACCGAGCTCCGTGGAATATAATGCAATAATATAAAATTGTCTCCGCGTATTCTGGAAAAAGGAAGTGCCGCGGATAACGCGACCGGCTTACCGCCGGGGCAAAGGAACGCGTTATTCTCGAAGAATGAAAGGCACGGGATTCCGACGAGAATCGAGCAAAGAAGATTTGCCGAAAGATTTGCCGAATTGACGTGACGGGGGCTAGACCGACACAGAGGATAGAATGGAAAAGAATAACGAAGACGAGGAGAAGGAGGGTAAATTTCAAATCCGTCATACTACTTACATACTTGATTGAAGAATCCTGGATCAGACGTTATAATTTTCAAGTGTTTCGATTATCGCAGACACGGAAATCCGAGCCTCTCGAAAACCAAATCGGTTCCTACCTTTCGTATATTTCTCCATCTCGGTTATCTGGCCACATGATCGATACGCTATTACGCTGTACAATTAAAAAATTTCAAGATTGAAATCAGCTTAGAATTCTATTACTTTGAAAAGCTCTTTCTATCTATAGCGTTAATGTTAAATTAATATTATTTTGTCCGAAAAAGTTTCTTTCGTTTCGTAAGATGATAATAGACGAACAAGAATTTTTATTTTATGTTATTTTATTAAATTTCGTGTGATCCGTTTCGTTCTATTTCTACTATTATGTTCGTGCATAATTCAATAAACTAATATGAAACAAGAAACACTGTGCGTCTATTATTTCCTTATAAAACGAAGGAAACTTTTCGGACCAGCCAATACTAAAATTTACACGGCGGATTTAGTGTACGTATAATTAACGCTGAGACGATGATCTCAAATTTTTGTCAGCTAATGTATATTATTTAATAATGATGTTTGTTTAAATCCGACACGTCGAAATTCAATCGAAGATGCAAAAAAAGCTTTCTTTCTAAATTGCCGTTCGAAAATATCACGCGCAAGGAAATAGGTGAAACAGACTGACTCGGACAAAAGAAAATTGTCGGTAAGAGCTCGAATTGTTTTTCCATCCATTCTTATTTTGCCAAATTGGCGAGGATCGTTCGAATCGAGCTCGGGAAATAACGGAGAAAAAAAGGGAGGAAGGCTGCTACTATCGGTGGTAGACAAAGTTGCCACATCGAATAGAAGGAACTAACTGGCTGCGCGTAAATGTCTGGATGGATCGCGACTGTGGCAGCCGCGTAGCCGAATACGGAAATGAAGCGAATCGCTAGATACGATACGATGCAGGAACATTAGAGTCGTTATCTAGAAGCGGACCTTCAGAAATTACTAGATACTCGTTTATGGTTGCTACGCTCTTACGAGTGATTGCTCTTCGTTTTGGAAATTGGTTGATTTGTAGTAAACATTTTTCGTCTCTTAGACGGTAGAGAACTATGTCTTTTTTTGTATGTATATTCAGATAGCGATTTCTGAACTCTGAGTGTTCGTACGTGTATTTAAAATTTAAATGTTTAAAAATATATATGATATGTAAAATCATATTCAACATCCAGGAAAAGTATATTTTAGTTACGTATTATAGAATAGTAGAATAGTAGACGAAACAAATTTCTGTTTAGGTTTCGCTTCTTTAACTTTATGAGGATCAAATTAAGCTCCTGCCCTTCCTGTTACCTTATTCTTCCATTACTCGGAACTACATATTTCTGTAATGTTGCCTTCTTTTTCTCTAATCAATGCCGTGCAGTTTTCTGACAGAAATTGGCTTTATCGACTGGAAAGCCTGTACAATACCGACAAACGTAGAATTACCGACATATGTAAGTACGAAGGTTCAAGTCTATATTATGAACACACGCGTTGGGTCTTCCTTATATGTATATCTATACAAAGTGATATACCTTTGACAAGGTTAGTCGTAAGGTAACTAACGATCTTTGTTAATATCATAAAGAATCATTTTTTCGTTATAACGTAATCAAATATAATAATTCTATAATTTTTATTGTAAACTTACGTCTTCAATAATTTATTACGATAATGACTTTTATAAATTTTATATTTTTCACCAGCTAAGACTAAACTTACACTTCTCTCGTACTAGTTTTTGGCTTAGAACTATGTTGAAATTATATTAAATGCCTATTTATGATAAAAATAATTAGATTATAACATCCAAACGTCAAGTTGATTAGTAATCATAGATGTTCACCCATCATTTACGTACATATATAATATTCCCAATTTGTAAAAATTAAAGATTTTCCGGAATTCTTTTATAAGATTTTGCATTTCATTTCTACTAACCGCCATAGTATTTTATACATGTTCGTAAATTTGGTTAACTTAAATCCAACCATACAGTATTCTCCAATGTTTATTTATTGAATACATAAATCTAATATGTTTTCATGCTCCGTTTTATTTTCTAATATAGAATTATGTTAAAGTATCGTTATAGTTCAGTTCAATTATTAATTTAACTACCTACGTCCTTTAATTTATTAATCTATAGTTCGAATTGAATACGCGATGGAATTTCGTTTATTTGAACATCGCGAAACAACTAACGCAAATAACCTGATATCCATATAATAAGAACTTGCAAATTTCCTTTATACTTACGATTTCTCGCCTACATAATAATAGCCCACGTTTAGATCAATGAATTCAATCGTCACAACTTTGTTTAATCGGGCACTTCCTAAAGTTTTGTTTAAACAAACAATGCACGTTCGGACAGAATAATTTACGTTCGACGCGACGTTATAAATTGTAGAGGGCGTAATCAATTTTCTGAATGGTATTACAGAACATGTGCCAAGATACCCCATAAAATGCCAGGTTTTTATCATTTCGACAATCGAGTTGAATATGATTCCAATGTTCGCCGCAGCAAATCACAGAGGGCGTAAGGAACACTTTGACTTTTGCGAAATTGATATTTCTTTGGAATATGAGACACAAAGTTTCATACATGTATAATATCTCAGGTCTATCCTGCATTTATTCCATAATTACATTTAAATAACAGATATAATATTTTTAGAAATTGCTATTTTCCATTATAGGAATCTCCTTTACGGATTGTCACTTACTATTATCGACAGATCTAGTAAATCCACATTTATCAACAGCAAATAAAAACATCAAGAGAAGAACAGTATCCCTATGAATTACAGTTAAATGAAATATGCATATAAATCAATCAATTTTCAAATAACGGTATCGTTTAAAAAACAGCGGATAACAATAGATAGATACACTGTTCGAAGCAATTCAAAAAATTCCATTCAAACGCGAAAAAGGACTTCCGTCCAGCTTAGAAAAAATGAAAATTGTTATGCCGAAGAAACTTTGTATCGAAGCGAAACAGTACGAACAAGCAAAGGGATAAAGGTAGAAGCATACAACGTCGATAAAATCGCGAATAACAAAAAAAAAAAAAAAAAAAAAAGAAAAAAGAAAAAAGAAAAAGAAAAAAAAAAAAAGGAAGAAAAGCTAAAAAGAACGGATCGAAACTCGCGACATCGTTCGCGCATTAATTGTAATACCACAATCGCGTCAATTTACGACATAACGAGTCGGCTGCGTTTCACAAATTGCACGAATTAAAGGGTGTGCATGATGGAATCGGCTGTTCGAAAGTCGAATGCCGCGTATTTTGTTTTTCCTTTTTTCCGTTTCGAACGGGCCAGACCACCGTGTCAGTGTGCCGACGTGCTTAATTGGCTCGTTATATTAATTGAATTTCATTATACGCCCGGCAGACAATCACTCGGCGTTAGTCCGACTAACGTCGGATTAAACGGACGCTCGCGCGAACTCGCTCGCTCGCGTACGCACGCACGCACGCACGCACGCACGCACGCACGAACGAACGGACGCCGAAAACGTTTCACGGCCGTTTGTCGACGCGACGATTCAAAAAACGCAGATAATTCAACCGATATAAAACGGCGCAGATTGCTCTGAAAATATTTTGCCGACCGAAACAACGTTTCGTCCGCGGGATTTCACGTCGAGATTCAGCCGCTAATTAAAAACGATTTCGAACACCATGAACAGAATACGGATCGTCGATGGCGCGATCGTTTCGATATGCCCGTTTACGCCGACACTCTCGCTCTTTTCGCTCGGTTTTCGCGTGTATCGGTGTATAGTATAGCGATATGTTGCTGTATATACATACTGTGTTTCACTTTTATTAACGTAAGATGATGTCATAAAGTATATGCGATCAATGATCAAATTTATGATACCTAATGTTAGGATGTATCTTTGTGTTTCATGAACCTTTAAAGGGTGTTATATGAATTAAACATTCACGTGCGCAATGCTTATTCTGACGAGCTGTCGTCTTAAAGAAGAAAAATCCGAGCACCAAAATGCAGAAATATGTTCGTGAAAATTTATACATATACATATATGTAAACTCCCGAGAGTTCAAGTATGATAGGGACACACACACACACACACACACACACTCTCTCTCTCTCTCTCTCTCTCTCTCTCTCCCTGTTTACTTTCTCTTGCCTTACGGACAACCATTTTGAGAGACACTCATTTGCCAAACGGACGGACAGAGAGCAACATCAGAGACAGACAAGATCATAGGGTAATTATTTGAGAATATCGAAGATGGACGGGAAAGATCGGTAACTGAGGACGTTGCACAGAACATGTTATTTATTGTTTACTGTTATAGATTGGTATTAATTGTTGTTTAAGTATTTTCACAATAAACTCGATTTTCAGACTTCAGAATCGATCACCCGAATTACTCCGAGATTTACGACATTACATATGTGTATGAGGAAATGATATGAATGTGTGCAGAGGCGAACGATGTATGTATACGCGTGCTTGATATATATGGTTTGGCGGTATTAAGAGACAAAGGAAGATACGAAAATGAATTGGCGATTGGTGAAAAGAAACAGAGGCAGTAACATCGCGCGAAGAATATTCGCTCGTGTAAAAATTCGCCCACTCTTCAGAAATTCCATCTATTTTTATCGTAAAATTACTTATACTTTCATATCTGTGTCCATTATATGATAATGTGCCACGAAACATTCGTAGAACATTCTTATTACAGTGCTTTGCATATCAACAGTGTATGTAAACTATTTTCATTGGTCCGATGTATTCGTGAAAATGACGACTCGTCAGATTCAGAATGCAAATGCACTGTAACAATGACCTTATAACAAACTTCCGTATCATACGATCCTGGCCAAAATTCTCCGATATTCTGTTTTACAACGCGTCGAAGTGTGAACCGTATTTTGCCCGGGCTCGAATCCCAAACTATCGCGGAAACGCAGGGGGCTAGGGAGGAACGTGAACGCACGTGAAAGCGCGTGAACTGCGAAAACCGCGGCGCGCCGGCGTTCTCTCTCTCTCTCTCTCTCTCTCTCTCTCTCTCTCTCTCTCGATGCAACGTGCCACCTTCCAGCGTTTTCTCGAAATTGATTTATGCCCCTGACAGCCGACGCGGCCATTGTGCGCGGCTGGCCTGTGTCGTTGTCCATTCAAACAAATTGACCACCGGCGGACCGGTCGCGCACATTGTCGCTCCATTGAACAATCCGCGGGGCGAAAAGGGAGAAAAATGGCGATGCGCCTCGGCCAGATGCGGGAAAAAGTCGCAGTCAGCCTGGGCGAAGGTCGCCCCGTCGGTCCGTTGCCAGATTGTCTCTGTCTTATGATGGATCTTTTCGTTGGAACGGCTCGTAAATCTTTGATACCGGCTCGAGTTTCGCCTCCCTATAGATAACTTACGCTGACATTTGTTTAGGGATGATTCGACATTATTTTTACGATGTATTTGAATCTACATATTCCGACGTTGTGATCGGGCATTGATGTGATTATGAAAATAATAATAGAATGAAATTCGTTTTCGGACTATCGAGTTTATTGGATTTTGGAACTTCCGACGAATTGTTCAGTTTTTATTCCTCGTTGCCACTATTGTACTTTCTACCGTACGATTTATAGCCGGTGGTAATGGCACTTGATACGTTTGCACTGTGTTACGCGATTGACACGATCGTAGAAATGATTCTATTAGATGCGCGTGGTCGCGCGGATTGTGTTACATAAAATTCCATAGAACAATAGTAATTCATTCTCCTATTAATATTATATATAATTTTCATACTTCGTTACATGTACCTTATTTTTGCAGTAATAACAAAATGATTACACTAAAAGCAGGCAAAAGGTACCATTCGAAATAAAAAAGAAGGCTGCTCATTCTCCGACACACTAACAAGAATACCAGGGGGCTTTCGTTCGATTTCGAGCGACGAACCGCGGGAACCGCAGGAATCGCGTCCAATTCTCGCTCTTAATTAGCGGAACGTTATTAAAACCGACATGACGCGGCAGCACGTGTTTTTTTTTTTTTTTTTTTTTTTTCCCCAGTGTCGACGTCGGTTGTCCACCATTCTGTTCCAAACGAGCGGCCCTGGAACGGTAGTTTTTGTCTCTCGGTTGTGAGGAACGCGATTCCAGGGGCCAGTTGGAGCCAGGTCTCCGATTGGACGGCGCAGCTGACGGAAACAAAAAGAAAACTGGCCGATGCCGACCGCCCAACGCGGCCAAACGACGTGCGCCAAAGTGATTCTCCTTGCACGTGGCCGCTAGTCGCCATATTGGTCTCTTATAGCATAATCTTCGACCGATTAAAAGAGACGCTTACTTGCTTGTTAGTGCCGGTTCGTTCGACCATGAAACCGTTGCATGGCGTAATTTTCACTTTTCTTTCTACGTTCGCTAAATGTATAAAAATAGACTCATTCTTGCGTAATTACACCGTCGACCGTAAGTATTAGGACATCTAGTTACATTAAGTGTAACCGTGTCATGGACATTTTAACTTTTCCACGCTCGATGTTGATTATTTGGAATTGCAATATCATAGGTTAACTTCATTGAGTTATGAACCGAGCGTACGAGATAATAAATGTACTTATTTTCGGTAAAATTGATTGTCAATTTTAGCGCATTATGTCCTAATATATATATTCCTCCTTCTTCGATCTTTTCGCGTTACGCTTCCCGGACGTTTCCTCATCTTCTGTCCCTTATATTCTTCGTTCCTTTCCATACCCAGTTTTCCATTCCTCTCCCATTCCTCCTGTTCACTCCGCCTCTGGTTCTTGCAGCTTCGAATCGGTCCGGCTCTTTCTACCACCGGTTCGCCGGTGACTTCCTCCCTTTCGTCGACGGAGGCCGGCGTCTTTTTCTTTCCCGGGGCTGCTTCAAGAGAACTCGACAAAAGAACATCGCGGCCAGAGTCAAGATGGCGGGATAGAAGAGAGGGACAGATCTCTGATGGTATAGCGGCGGAGAAACGGCACCTCATGCTCGACCGTCTTTCTTCTCTGTCCCTCTTTCCAGTAACCTTCACCTCCTCCAAGCGGGGCAGCATTGTTGCCACGAGCAGGAGAGACAAAATGAACCCGATTGTTAGTCCGGGAGGCATCATAATGAACGCCCATTCACCGGCAGACACCAAATGAGCTCCTGCGTCTTGTCCCGCGGCTTTGTCCACGATACTTTTAATTCTCTGCTCCCCCTTTGTCTTCCTCCGGAGAAGGCTTCTGGGCTCGACCTGTTATACTCTTTCTTTCTTTCTTTCTTTCTTTCTTTCTTTCTTTCGTCCTTCGCATCCCTGCTAATGCATCCCTCCCTCCGTGTCTCCGTCAACCTTTCTTCCTCACTTTTGGTTCATACCATTTTTTATCTTTCTTCATTCTCTTCCTTTCTTCTCCTCTTTCTCGTCTTGTCTAGTTCTGCTTTTGGATTCCGTGCAGATTCAAGGATTCACGTGTCGTCGTTATTCTTCCCTTTCTTTCTTTGTTATTGATCGTCCACTTAGAACGTCGAGTTTATTCGCTCGCTTTTGTTGCTTCTGTTTTGCTAATGCCACGCTATTTCGCTTCCGCTTGTTTCGTGAGCTGCTCGAAATTTTGCAAAGGTTTCGTTGTCGATAGTGGCAAGCCATTATTCGTGCTTTCTGTTGGAAACGGTTAGTTGATCGGTTAGGCATTCTTCGCTGGTTTGTGGAAATTAGAACTTCGCTTCGAATGAGTTTGATCGGTATCGGCAAAGATACGAAATCTTCCAAGTATCCATATATTTGTAGTCAATTGTTCCTGGGAATTATAAACTTTCGAGTTGAATTTTGCGCCTCTTTAAACGCAGCTTCCCCTCGACCTTCCCGATTTCCAATTGGCAAGCTCGCTCAAAGAACGAGACATCCACTGGAACGGATAACAAACTGATGAGAAAGAATACGTATAAGCGTATATGCAAGACGGAGCACGATTACTAATCCGTTGCTTGTAACTCGAACATTGTGGATATCGTTGTTTGTACAGCCGCCTGCTGGCTGCCGCGAGAGGCGACAAGGAGGCGAGAGAAAGTGCAAGAGAGAGAGAGAGAGAGAGAGAGGAGAAACCTTCGCGATCGATGCATTTATGCATGACACGCGCGCGCGGATCGAGCAATAATATTTTCATTCTCCTTTCGCCTTTCCCGGGCAGACACTCGTGTGCCAAGGAGCAAGCCGGGGAACCAGGCGACAAACGCGGCCACAATGGCGGCGTGTACAAATAGAAAGTAAACCCGACGGGGATGATGGGGTACGGTGTTTTTTAGTTGAAGATTCGGGGATCGGACGGCGGTTTGCTGAGATTTGCTTGACGTGTTGCAGAAATTGACGTTAGGTTGAGCAAGATATAAGAGAAGGTGTTTCTATTTGTTGTTAGAAAGTTAACTGTATACAGTGGCTGATGAATGTATTCAATTATTTGCTATAGAAAATTTTATGAATATATTATATAAAATTTTCTCAAGTCTCATTAGTGCTGCAAATCAGACACGATTATTGAGTGACGTTAGATTGCATCTAAAGCCAATCTGAAAGTGCACTAAGTATTTTACCTTATTAATATTATAAATATGATTGCCTACACAGTCTGCTAATCTCTGCGAAGTGTATCAAATAAATATCTCGTAATATCTATGTACATTTTCAAATTAGTCTCGAATTTTATCAATACAATCGAGAGCATACACATTTGAGACACACTGAACAAGAATAAACATAGAGATAATGCAATCGAATCATACTTTGCGTAATATCTTCAATATAATCCCTTTCTCTCTCTCTCTCTCTCTCTCTCTCTCTCTCTCTCTCTCTCTTTCTATACTCTATATTATATATATATAAATTCACAGATTTTGTTTCCAAAATACTCGAATTTCTACAATTTTATTGGTTTTAAGTAACCTTAACATTAAATAACGTAAATGTTTGTGAAGATATTCGTTTAATATCAAATTAGAGATAGGCGCAGGTAAATACTAACACCCTGACGCACTTTATTTTTCACAATCCCCAAATTGTACCCTGCCTCCAAACAAAAAAAAAAAAAAAAAAAAAAAAAAAGAAAAGGAGGAAAGAAAGGAACGAACCTTCCCCTCATTGCAACGTGCATCTTTCTTGTCATCGGTCCTTCCGTGTTGCGCCATGAACTTGATCGACGTGAAGAGAGGAGGGGAAAAAAGTGTCATGAATTCTAAAGTTTCGACGATGCCACCGGTAAAAAGGAACTTTTCCCTGTGGCTACGCTTAGAACGACGTGTACCGTGGCTAATCGCATAAAATCGAATCGAAAGTCGACCGATACCGGTTCAATACGGTCCCGAATCACCGTGAATTGAATTACCTTCTCCCTCTGTCTTTCATCCGTGGTCCTCGACAAATGATAAAAGACGCGTCTATGGAGAGGAGGGAGACACTGGGTTCTCAACAAATTGACATTGTTCCCACCAATGGCTAATAAATTGTTTTTCACGGTGTGCTCTTTATCCAACGCGTACAAAGGTATTTCGAACCTTTCATGGCTCGTCGGTTTCCCTGTTGTATCGCCGTCTCTTAGGGTTTCCATTAGGTAAGAATGGTGTCTGTGCTTCAGAGTTGTTTTTAGAATTCGATTTGAAAATATTTGTAACTTCGTGTTGAACAGAAAATGTAGAGATTCAAGTTATTATGAGCGAACGAATAAAACATTTAAATTTGAGAGTATCACTTTCAGTCTCGTATAACAATGCTTGGATTGTTAAATATCCGACGAATCTTACAATGTTTGTACATACGTGTATATTTACTCGTATTTTGCATTTGTCAGAAATTTTACTTAATGTTAACGATATTTCGATAAATTTCCTGTAACACAGATAGCATGCGTATAAAGGATATTTATAAGCGTTTGAGTATATGTAGCCTGGGCATGTGTGGTTACCGTTTCTAGCAGAATAACGCAAAGAAAACGCGTAAGCAAGGTACAATTGCAGTGTAATTTTGTCGCGTAACGCGGTCGACACACCTCGTCGTTGTTCTTTCCGCGTTCGAATTCTCTGATAATGGCTGGCGACGCTCGAATCCACCGTGAAGAGTTAATTGGCGGAATGACGAGGCGTTCACGCGCCCGGAAAGCCAGGATTTACTTTCCGAGTGTCAGAGCTTCGAGCAGACAGCGATTGGATTCTGCACGCGGATTGTGTCGCGTTGACGGTTGAAATGATTGTACGCTGTGTTGTTAGCGAGGATTTCGATGGAGTCGAGTCGAACGAGTAGTACATATGCGCTGTGTGTGCTTAATGCAATCGTGAGGAAGTTTTAAGAATTGTCAAGGCGTGTAAGAAACGTGTGCAGTGTCATTGGAAATCAATCGAAAGTACTTATTGTTAGAACGTGTGACTGTTGGTAAAAAGGACTTTGAATGTTCGCTTTGAGTGTTTGACGAGATCGGATAAATCTACCAATTCGTATACTGACGTATGTTAATCTTTGGATTTAAAATGTTAATGGCTGAAGCTGCGAAACTTGGTATTTGTATTTACGAATTGATTTCTTAACAGGCTGTTTTTCTCCATACTTAAGAGGAATAACCATTCCAAGTGACACTACGTTAGTAAATTATATGAATAAAAATAGCTGCACAAAAATCTATGTTTTCGCAAGACTATAACCGAACGAATATATGAAATATTAAATCCCTCGGTCTACAATTTTATAATAATTTTTTATCCCAAAAATCGACAGATAGTAGTGTAGAAACGATCATTCGTGTCATTTCGATTTCGCGTCAATTGTCGAGTCTCGTCGATCTTCTTATATTCTTGTCTCTTACGTGAAAGACGAAAGCAAAGATCGGATGAAGGAACGAAAAGAGTTCTGTCTCCCTGGGTGAAAATGTGTAGTCACGTTGTTATATTGGCTGGTAGCTCGCGCTGGCTCGCGTCGTAGGTCGCGTCGCACAGCTTCTATAGCGTGATTAATTCTATTTACCTGCGGCCGGTGCACCGGCGGATACGCCCGTGGTATAATTTATCAGTTTGTCGGGCCTCATTGTCGCCCGTACGGCTCGTTGCTAATAGTCGACCATTCAGGAATCGAGAGAAACCATCTATTCTTATTACGGCCGTCGTTGTCCAAAGGCCTCCAAGACACCGGCGTGCCTGCCCTCTCTACTCAGCTTCTTCTCTCGTTCTGACTGTCTGTGAGACTGTCTTCTTTCGATCCTGCTTGTATCGAAAGAAACGAATATTAAAGATAATAAGATCGAAAAATTCGAATATTTATCGAGTTGTGTGTCAATAAAAAGGTTCATATAATTCAGGGTCTTCCTAAGCTGATCGTAGGCTGGAATTGTTTTACGTTAAATTATTATAAGAATATTAGGGATATTCGAGGAAAGAGGTTGAAATTGTTTATAAAAAAAAAAAAAAAAAAAAAATAGATATCGAGCGATAGGATTGAAAAATTTCCGATATTATTTGAGTTATGTGTGCTGATAAAGGTATTAATGCAGTTAAAATAGAAAGAACCATCCTTTAAAAAAGAAGAACGGCGTGAGCTTTAATCCTATAAGTAAAATGTATTTCCACCGGAAATAGGAAGCGATCGGGCGCAGCTTCACGAAGGGGATGTTTCGACTCCTATTCCCGGCACTTACCCCATAAACAGAAGCCTATAATCGATTAGGACGCGCGCGTATGACCATGGGAAGATTTAGTGGCTGAAACAGATGGGGAGTTTCGGACGATGTCACCCCTTGTCTCCGGTAGTCATTAGCTCGAGCTATTGTTAATACCTGGCTAGACGCGAGGGGGGTCGATGGGTATCGATACAAATCGTGATACTCACGGTTGATCGACTCCTGGCTCGGTTTTAGGGGATATTTATCCGTTCTGTTCACACTTGATGCAATGTACACTATCATGGAATATTTTCCTCTCATTTATCGTTCGAATATTCGCAAAGAGCTTTTTACGTACGAAAATTAATCTAACATTCGATGAAAGATTTGAACGCTTTTCTTTCCGCGTCATGAAAATTCTAATAGACGTCAACGCTAAGAACAAGCATACATAAAATCAAAACTTTTGTACAAGTATCATATATGTATACATACGCATACGTATTGTACAAGTACATACACACACACATATTAACAATAGTTCTTCTTAATAAATATTTCCCTTACAATTAAGAAACTTTTATAAACTTAACTTTAATAAACTTTTATAACTTTTATAATAAAGAAACACTATGGGACAAAAAATAACGTAGAAGATACAGTAGGGTTAAACTCCCGTTAAAAAAATGTAACATCCTTATAATTTTTTAACATACTAATTAAATTATCAAGAAATAACCATTAGAGTCCCAAATAGTGTTCTAATTTTCGATCAGTCTTCAATTCTCAAATTTACCGAAAAAAAAAAAAAAAAGAAACGAAAAATCTAATCCATCAAAGTTCTCGATGAAATCGAGGGAGCTATTCACGTAGTACGGATAAAGGATAAGGGATTCTAATTCACATCGGTGGAGAAAACCGAATGGCGAAACCTTAGCAGTAACTTTCAATTACTCTATTGCCCTGTTCACCGTTCCACCATGAATTCTGCTGGCGACGAACGCGCACGTTCGCGTGCGAACAAAGAAAAAAACAAAATACGGGTATACATATCCATGTACACTACACAGCAATAGGAAAGCAGCTCTTTCCTTTTTTTCTTCCCTTTTTCATTTTTTGTTTTCGCATCACATTCGTCGCTTGGCGCGCGCGCGCGCGAACTCGCTACTTTGCCATTATCATCCGCAGCCTCGTTTCACATATGCGCCCGGCCAGAATGCGCATTGAATCCTCAGCTCCGGTAGAAAAGGCCTCATTCAACCGTTCCCGCGATTTTTCCGCTGTCCTCCGCAGGGAATTCTTCCGAGGTCAGAGGCCATCCAATCGTGAACCGAAACCGGTGTCGTCGCGTATAATCACGCGACGGAATCCCAGGCGAATTAATTGCAAAGTTTCGGCGACGGGAAGAAAAGCGAACCGCGAACAAAAAGGAAACGGGGGAAACAAACGTCAACACCGATCCTGGATTCTGATACCAGGAATACCGAGTATTTGAGGGTAGTATTTGAAAGTGGAGCTTCGATGCTCTTCTATCCTTAGTAGTTAAAGTATCCTAGCATTTTTCCGTTTTTTCAAGACACATCGAAATATTTGATTTGGTTTATTCGATGCGATTTTTAAAGGAAAATTACATTCGAACCGCTAATGTTTATGCGAATCGATATTTTTATGACAATACACGATTATCATATACAACGCATGATTCAAGCTGATGTTAATATTTTGATCAATTGCCGCAGATAGAAATAATCTTGTTCGATGAAATGTCTTGTCAAGTACAATGATTTTATTAATGAGAATCAGAAACAACCATTTACTTATTGAAGAATCTATTCGCGTGATATTTATCAAATACTACATCCTCTTCGCATGCAACATATTCAACGTATTCAACATATTCATAACCCTTCAACCAAGTCAAAATCATTCTAATCAAACACTATACACATCGACTTGTTCACACTGCAGAAAGTACTATACAAAGCAACGCACAACGGGCATACATATTCCTAAAAACGTCAGAAAGGCCAATTCAATCTATCGATTTAACCAATGGCAATAGTCGAACAAATGCTTCGCTGGTTCTTCCATGCCACCCTCTCTTTCCTGGCATTCTTTCTCACGGATCTCTGATTGGAAGCAACGAAGCGTGTCGCGGGAGACACGAGAATATGATTTAAGACGTGACTCGTTCGAGCGAATAGAAAAGCAGCGGCGAAGGACGAGCAGGATGACCGTGCAGAAGCAATCGCGACGAGAGGATGAAGAGACGATGACGAGAGGGAAAGCCGGCTTAATGAAGAATTCGGCGCACTCCTGGCAGGCCAGGTGCCGATCAAAGAATCACTGAATCGATTTATCCCTGAATCGATCTAATCATCGGGGTCGGCTTGCCTTCCGCCAGGGCTGAAACCTGATTAACATGGCTAAGCATAATGGCTGCTTATTGCCGCTGGTAATTACGTATTGCGACAGCTTTCTGATTGTTGTCCTATTTCTTGAATATACCTCCTTCGTGGACAATCAGCCGCGATATTGGATTTTGAGAATAAATTTTTTTGAATTTGTATTTAAAATTTGTAAAATTTAGTAGTTAAGATTCGCTGTTAAAGTTCATATAATTAGTATTGTAGAGGCGTATAGACCGTGGTAGGATGTAGTTGCTGGTGGTAGTAGAGGTCGCTGCGGGGGTAGGAGTCGCTTCTCTTCTCATTTTTGTATCGCGGAAGAAAATATCAGACTCCGGTCGCCGGGATTTGAACCCGAGTCCCGAACGTTCGAAACCTAAGGCGCCAACCACTGCGCTGCCGTCGTCCGACCTGGTTAGTGTCGAGTGGTGGTGTTTTGACTGTCGAGTGCCCCCACAGTATAATAAGACATATTTTTAAATTATGAAAATTGTCTTTGTGTCTTTGGTCTGTATAGGATGTTTTTATAAAGCATCCGCTATTCTAATACATTCTAATACATGCCCTATTTTGACTATAGTTTACTTGATAATAATGTACAGAGGGAAGGAAATTAAAGAATCAACGTACAATTCGAAGAAGGACAAGAAGTCAAACACGGTTATTATTGCGCAACAACCAACAATCGATTCAATCGACTGCCGCGAATAAACTTATTCGTTCCACGGATAACCGGGCTTTTATACGCGGCATCCTTGATCTGCATAAAATCATCGTACGCAAGCCGGTGCGCATTGTCCATGAAAAATTACCGAAACACGCGACACAGCCCCGTTCTTCTGTCCTGGAACCGCTATATCCGCGTACTTATAACGGAACCCGTCCCCCAATTCACCGCCCACATTTTTTCCATCTTTTTCTGCGCTTGTTCCCGTCTTCCACTCCTTCTGTGCTGCTCTTTCTCTCTTCACCATACCCATCTTCCCCATTTCCTTTCCTCCTCTCTCTTGCCAATCTTCCCCTTCCTCTCGGCGCAGTAATTTATCACCGCTCATAACAAGAAGCCGCAAGTTTGTACATATTTCAGTCTCGCATCCACCTCCACCTCCTCTGTCAACCCTCCTCGTTCTCCTTCCTGGTCTTCTTCCACAGTCACCCTTTTCTCTCCTTTCGTATTCCGGACAAAGAAAACGTCGGCCATGGGGACAAAGACACGGGAAAGGGGTGGGGGAATCAGGGGAAAAGGGAGGGCGGGAAGTGGAAATCTGGGACGAGGGATGTGGCAGAGGGTGGCGGAGTAAAGACGTTATTATTTATACGCGGCATTATATATCAGCCAGAGAGTCGCTGGAATATTGTTCAAGACGTCCCGCGCATACATTACTAGCGGGGAAGGGTGAAAGGCCCCTTCGAGCTTTTATTACCGCGACCACTTATTTGTTAACATAATATACACATTACGGGGCGGTGGCAGCACGCGCCACCCTGACTTTCGACTGTTCGAGACGCGACTGCTCGAGAATACGCGCGTGGATCGTGCCGTTACGAAGAGGGGGTGGGCACTGCTGGCTTTTAGACACGGTGGACGATTTTTCGCGAATTCGTGCCCTCGTCCTATCCAACCCTCACGAGGAGGGCGAGCTTCTTGGCCAACGTGAGCAGCGGTGAACAGCCACTTACGGGGGTTACAACCCCCGGGCTTCCCGTGCATTGTGCTCTGATCGTTCGTGTGTTTCTAATGGGGACCACGGCAAAGGAGGATTTTATTTCTCCGTTCCCTTTAATTGCACCTGAGAGGCGTTCGAGGGCTCCAGTTAACCCTTACGGTACTCTTTCTTACCGAGTTTCGTTGGTCTTTCTGGTGTTTGGCTCTAACGAGTTGGTATCTCTGGAATATTGGGTTGCCTGGGAAAATTAATTACGTTTATGACAGTTGATCTTATTTTATTATATTTTACGTGTTACATATTTAATGGAGTTTGGAGAAAATGATTTATCAGTTAAAGAGAGAAGTCTCGTCAAATCATATTATTTTATAATCATTTTATATATTTAAATCATATTATTTATTAACATAATATTTAGGAAGTTCAACGATAGAAATGAATTTAGTTTCGTATCCTTATGGTAAATGGATGTTTAAAACAAATAGTAGTGGAGGGTGAAACTGAGTATTATTTAGAGAGCTGACGTTATAAATACTTCAACTGGATGTTTGAGAACCGTTTCACGAACATAATGGAACAGGTGTATTATTGGCGATTTATTAGTACTGCGACACGTCTTAGTTGGTAATAGAGGGAGGATGATCAGCTGAGCTGAGTTTATAGCGTAAGTTATAGTCGGTGGCTTAGGTAATACGACTTAAGATGATAATTCAACGTATACGAGTGTCCTGTGTTATTGCCTCCAGCGAATAAAACCTACTAATCTTGGATAATGGATTCTGACATCTATAAAAAACTTCGTTCTTTGAAGACCAGCATTACATACCTGGAATCTTCTACTTATATCCTTCTCGTTACGAATTACAATTGAGCGATACATTGCTCATTAACTATCACGATTAATCGACAAACGTCCATCTGTAATTTTTCGAAATTTAATTCTACGTAGATCGCGGCTCAATAATAGAATGGTGGATCGTATGAATGGTCGATCTGTGAGATAAATTATCTCGAACTTAAATGGAAAAATGATGAAAATCGTTATTAGATCTACTCATTTATATTATTGAATTTTTCGAATTTTTAGAAGTTTTAGCGATTATTTAAAATATAGAGGTACACTGCGTACACTCACCATTGAACAATTAGATTTACAGGTATACACACGTGTTCATTGTATAAAAAGAAATATTTTAGTCAGCCATCGATCCACAAAATTTCATAATATTTTCAATTTTTACAATTCACAGGAAAAAAATTCCCAATGTATATAGTGATATTCAATTTCCCCCTACTATATTTCTATCGTAGGTAAATACTTAATTTTTACAAAGATACCGAACCGAATGCATGTTCATTTATTTTTCAACGGATATCACAAGTATGAAAATGTTGACCTTTAGAAAGGAAAAACGATCAACGAGTGAAGGTAAAGGCTGAAAGGGACAAACTGCACGTTACAATATGGATAATTTCTGTTTGTAAAGGGACACTTCTTCTTAACCTCGGTTTTTTCCCTTTCGCGTAGGGTATCGGTGATGCGAACAGCCTGAAGGGCCGGACTCTCGATTAACGGCCGTGCACCAAACACTGACCCGAGCACGCGAGTGGACCCTTTTGAAAAGTGGAACGGTACTGTACACGGTTATCCCCGGAATGTAGGCGCTCTCGAGATTCCAAGCTGAAAGGCAAAGCCGCGGGTAAGCCGCTTTGTAGCTTTAACCGTGGCCGCTTAAGAGGGTGGAAGTATATTATGGGTAATATTACGGATGAATGCTGGCCAGTGCGAGAAACAGCCACTTCGGGCGATAATCTCGTTACATGTTCGGCATCGGTTCGTCTACGAGTTTTTCATTCGACGATATCCATGATAAGTGATAAAGTGGAATTACACACACACACACACACACACACACACACACACACACACACACACAAAATAATTATTTAACGATACAGTTAAGTGTATTCACAAATGAAGATTTGTTGGAAATTCTTGGTTCACAAATATTTTAGTAATGCTTTCATGTCCATCATGAAAATAAGATATTTCTATTGAGTAATTGGCCTGAGACTTTTCCACGGTACTGTACAAACCGTTTATACAGATAAATTTACGATATAGCTAGTCGCGATAATAACTTGATATATAGTAGAGTCGATCTAGATAATAAGTCAGGCTGCGAGAAAAATAGATAAGTGAGAGTTGATTGAGGCAATTTGTCAAAAGACAAAGGCGTGTAATTTATGGCTACTAAGCTGATAACTGCGTTCGCGTGCAATAGAACCAGAAAGAGGTAAGGGTCGATTAAAGGAAACGAATGAAAGGTTTGCATTGTAATTTTATAAGAGCGGAAAGTGAATCGTAAATTCGAATGAAACGTATTCTAAAAGTGAAAAAGGAAAAGAAGACAAAATGTATGGAAAGGTTGGTACTAAATTAATCGGTGAATTATTTGATAAAAGCGAAGAAACGAACAAGTCAAGGTATAAAAAGGGAGGAAAGATGAAGAAAGAAAAAGGGGAAGGAGAGAAATGGATGGAGAGGTTGAGACTGCGGTTGGTCTGATGGCTGATTACGAGGACGTAAACGCGGCCATAAGTGAATCGCGGATGTGATTACCCGAGAAATATTGTTAGGAGGGTGACAAAAGGCAAAGGGTAATGCGTGAGGTAAGGGTGGGTGATAGCAGGGGGCGCTGTGATTGGTGCGATTGTTCCTAAGAATCGTGGCTGGCTTAAAGCGATCGGGAGGAATGCCGGGAACAGAGTTTCTGGAAATTATTACGGACTTAATGAGGATTTACAACGCGACTGTCGTTCGTTTCCCTTAATTCTAATTAACGAGCATTTACGCGAAAACGGTGACACCGATGAGCCTTAGCGGGCAATTTTACAGGCTGAATATTTCAAAATTTGCCACTGCATCCTTTTATCGTTGAATTCTCCATTTATCGAGTCTAGTTTATTATACGTGATTCGCTCAATGATTAGAATCAACTCCTTCGTTAGATTTATTCCTGTTTATTATTCCGTGATCTGATAGAAATATGAAGATAAACGTCTTTCGTGCAAGAGGTACGTTGTAACAAAGCGTTATTATAGTTTTCAATAAATAGAAAAATTAAGTAGAAAGTTCAAACAAAAAATGAGAACTTATTTTATTAATGTAATTATTATAGACTTATTTGATGTCTGTCAGCTAGCTGACGATCGACGATCGGTATCGAAAAGATTCGGAAATATCAAAAGAAAAATCTCAAGAAAATAAATCTAAAATAATAAGTTAAATGAAGTTATTAAAACGCTTAGCTTTTCGTATTTTCTTTATAAAACTTGATACGACGACCCCCATCAAGAAATCATTAACGGGCTCAGCACCCCGTCGACGTTTCGATTTATCATCGCGCCACTCAAACCACCTTCGAACGAATACGCGCATTTCCATTTAGATGTTTCTTCGTGGGAAGTACTGGAATCGAGTCTCATATTCTTAAATCACGATTCGCGAGCGGTTCGACGTCAACCACCCCAAAGATCTTCTCCAATCTAGGCGTCTTCGAAGGGGACACAATGGCCATCTCGTATGACGGCAAGGGGATGACACTTTAAATTTAATTTGAACGCGGCATTGTGACCAACACCGACACCATCTTCTTACTTCTTGGTCGCTTGGCGAAATGCATCAGTCTTGAGTCCCTTCTCACTCTTTGTCGTTGCCATAATGCACCAGTTTGCACTCCCTGTTACCCCTCCACGCCCCCGTTCTTCTTTCTTACCACTGGCTCTGACTCGCGGAGACCGAATCTACGCTTCTGTTTACCTTTGAAGCAAAGTAGAAGAGGAAAAGCATCGGTGTCGCGTGGCGACGCGATTCTGTTACATAAATATTGGCTCGATTTCGGAGTATACACCTTTTACCGGTCCTCCTTTTCGAGCGAACGGACCCGGGGATTTTCCGGCAGCCACGCAGGAACCGTTAAGAGCTGTTTAATGTCGACGGGATAATTCGAAATCGACGAGAGACGCCATCAGAGACCGATCTGCAGATTGATTTTTATTTTAACGCGACAAGGGTGATTCCCGAGAGGCTGCTGGTAGAGATTGGAAAAGAGAATTTCAGGATCAATTGATGCAAATGTTGACTGTAGGATCATCGTGGAGATTGGGATTTTTGGGCGTTGGTGTTCCTTGTAAGAAGACTTCAAAGCTCTCCAAGCTATACAGTATTTTTAAATATTTTTCTCAATTTTTGTAATATTCTATAAATTTCACAACATGCTTTTCCCGATTCATGTGAAAAGAATGTAACGATTCCGTTATCAATGATCGATTGAACATTATTCCTCGGAAGAAGAACGGAAATGGAGGCTCTGCAGGCAGATGCTTCATACCCCTATTCACAAACTATACAGAACACGCGTGCGAGACGCTTTAATGCGATGCAATAATATGGTAATAAAGCGTGCATACGATTCTCGTTAGATTCTCGAACCCCTTTTCCGTTTGGCCTATAAATCGGCCGTGACGCTCGGGGCGGTTCCACCAGCAATGATCGAACCGGATCGAACGACCCGTAGACCTCAGTGACTTTCTTTTTTTCTTTTAGGGGAGGTATCATAGTGTAGACAATCGTGGGTTATAAATTCACATCGTAAAGATGTCCGTAGTCTTGTAGGAAACGGGGTGAAAATGGGCCAAGCGGTCGCGGATGAGACAGCCGGTGCAACGACACGTTCGATTCATTGTCTGTGCGCGATTTACGAGCTCTCTTTCTTTTTCTTGTTCTTTTATGCGCTTCCGATCATGCCCTCCTGATGTAGAATCGACATTCGCGACGTTGAGGTCTCTATTCGCTTCAGATATGTCATAAATATGGGGCCGCTTTGTGGAGCAACGAGGAGCCACGTTCTATGACACTGGAAAGGGAGTTTTCTATGGGAGAAACGAGAAGAATTTTGAGTCGCATAACTCGATAAACGTGTTTGTATCGCGTTGCCACCGAAAAGATCAACGCTAACGTAACTTGTGTCGCAGAATAAGCTAGAAAATTTCTTTTACATACTTTTACAACTTTTAATAAACACGATGATCGTAGTATTTCATTGTAATTTTGGTGAATATAAAAGTACTCGTTATCAATTGCTTTCACTAATTTTCGTGGAAGAATTTCTTTACTTCCAATGAATTACATCCGTGAAGAATGAACGCATCCCTTTCGACTAGTCGTCGGAAGTTATTTAATTTACAACAAGCATAAAACAGAAGTTACAGTCTCGAGTCGTCGCTAGACAAGTAATAACGTCAAATTAAATCACTTTTTGCCGAACATCCTTCTAAAGAGAATCAAGAAAACGCCTCCCGATAAGGGACAATTTCCAACCTTCTTCTGCTGCCTTTTCTTCTTCGTCACTTCTTACGCGTTCATGTTTCGTAATCGTTTGCGACATCAAAAGCTGCAGTCCACTTAATCTCGTAACACCGTTTCTCGGCTTCGAAGATCGCAGTTATATCCGTAGCGCCGTGAGTTTCCGGACCCATCTTTTGTCGCGAAAACTCGCAGAAGCTGGAACGTCGTTAAAAAACTCGGACCTAATGTCTTCTTCGAATTGAGAAGATCCTTTCTTCCTAGACTTTTCTTCTCTTCCTCGATTCTTCTTTCCACTTCCTCGTCTTTCCAACCATCTTCTCTTCCGTTGTGTTCCAGACTGATCCTTTATCTCAAAGGCCCTTGTCTTGATCGCTTTCTTGCCGCGAAATTGCTCGACGTATTAACCGAGACTTCGTTTCATGTGTTGTTACTTGTGACCATTGTTCGGTTTACGTACATTGTGGTAGTGGAAATTGGCGATACGTTCGCCAAGAAACGTTAATTAAAGGCCGATGGATCGAGAATAGCGAGTGATGGTAGATAGAATGCAGACGTTTACGCGAATTCGAATTTTTATGAATGCAAACGAAAGAATAGAGACTAACTGGAGATCATCCTCCTTAAAAACGTAATTATAACCAATGAATGTTTTATTTCGAATATTTTACCTATTATTATATTTTTCACAGTAAAATTTCAAATAGATGAATCAACACCCGCGGTATAAAAATATTTATAAAATTCGTCATATTTAATTATTAAAAGATTTGGCAACATGGATTGTCGATGACCATCGTTGCAGTCAACGTGTTGAAAATTCTCTAACACAGCCATCCTTAACTTTCAAGTTCTTCTTCCGAGAATAACTTCTGGCATCGCTATCGACGTTGAGTCAAAGACACGGACTGTCCACCCGGGAGGCGGAAGGGAGTTCAGCTTCGAGCACACCTGCGATAATAACGGCTTGCGGGAGAGAGAGAGAGAGAGAGAGAGAGAGAGAGAGAGAGAGAGAGGGAGAGAGCGCGGTTTGCGCGCAAAGTGCATCGAACTCGCGTGCACGCACGAGCGTGCACAGACAGAAAAAAAGAGGAAAAGAGAAAAAAGAGAAAGAAAAGAGCGGGGACAAGAGAAACGAAACGGCATGGTGTGTAGGTGGACGGTTGAGAGACAGAGAAAGAGAGCGAAAAAGGGGGGGTGGGGTGGGGCAGGGGAACACAGGGAACGCTGGAAACAGAACGAGAAGGGCGGGGAGAAACAAAGGATGAATGGAGAGAGAAGAAAAGGGGGAGACAAAAGACAAAAAGAATTCAAGCAGGAGAGAAGCAGGAGCGAACGAACGAACCAACTCGACTGGAGAGGGGAGAGAGGGAAAACGCAAGTCTTGACTCTGCACAGGTGAAAGAGGGCTGTCAAGGAGTAAGAGGAGGGAGGGAGGAAGGGAGGGAAGAGCAGTAGGAAAATGAAGAGTGGGTGGTACGGACAAAAGAAGAGGAAGAGAGAAAAAGGGAGAGGGAGTGAGGAAAAAAACACAGGCACTGGAAAAAGTTTTTCCATGGATAAAGAGAGCGAGTCGCGGGCGGCACTTGTGTCAATTGCCGGTCGCTGTTAGCTTAACATTTCCATTGTTCCTGAAAAAGGAGCGTGGCTCGAGTGCTATTTGCTTTCAGATGAGGACGGGGCGCACTTCTAATTTCACTGAACAGAAAGCGTGTGTCCCGCTTTTCCACGCCCTTCGTTCGCGTCTCTCCCCTCCCCTCCCCTCCCCTCCCCCGTCGCGCGTTCTTCCTCTTAGCCTCGGTTTCCCGAAAGGAAATCGGCATAGATGCGTAGCGATTGTTCTGTTCCACCACTCGACGACGGATGTTGTTGGAAGAAATAGAAACGAGGCGAAGAATGGGAAGAAGAAACGTACGAGTTGCCTTTTCGCGAGTCGTCACACGTAAATGTCGTTTGCAGTCTTTGGTCGTGAATTGTCACGATGTGAAGCCGTGCAGAGGATCGTGTGTAGTCGATATTTCTTCTTTCCAGAGACTTATTTTTAGAGATGTAGTCGCGAGAATATCGAGCTCGTTAAATGATGAATCGAGAAGATGTTCAGGTTAGAGTGGGCATTGTTTTTGTGACGTTTAGCGACGGATGATGTAAGGAGTGGAGGGCTTGGTTTTGAGCACGCTTTCAAATGGTATTGATGGAACAGTGTTTCATCTTGGATGTCAAGTGAGAGATATTCTCCGTTAAACTTAGTAATCTGTCGTTCTCTTTTTGCTTTACAATCTCTGTATTGTGCTTGTTTAAGGATGTTGTTCTACTTTTTGAACCGCCAATGCTTTATTGTATTATTACCTTATTCACACTCTACAGTTGTTAAATACCAAAAAATTCTATCTATAAGAAGCTACAAAATTAGAACTGAACCGGAGGTTCTACGTGGTAATGACAAACTGTTAAATGTGCTCGAAAATACTGATAACTCTACGATTAACAATAATGTTATAAATCTGAGTATCAACAAATTCTATGAAAGAAACCCGAATTAGAATCATGGTGAAACTCCCCGTGCATTTTAATTTCATCCGCGACCCTAAATTCCCATCGTACCGCTGTGCTTAAATGCAGTCAACCGGAGTTTCTACGCAAACACCGAACTTCCCACAGTATCCCGTAACTGTATCAGCGCATTTACAATTCGAATGACGGTAATATCAGCCGGGAGCTATTGGCGAGTGTATAATCCTATCTGACATCAGACTACAAACAGCGGCTCAGGCTACAAACAATCGACGAATTCGTCTCTTCGTAAAACAGAAAACGGTCCGTTGAGTCCGAATCGAAGATTTCATGGTGCCCATTCTAAATCTAGCAACCATCGATCAACGAAACCAGATCCAACAACGATCATCCCTTTGCAATCGGATGCGTTTCGAGCGTAAACAGGTGCGACAAAACCGGAAACAGTTCGAGGTATCGTTACATTCGGAACAGAGGACTCTGTTCTATGCTTGTGCCGGCTTTTGTTGGCATCACAGCGTACTGGGTTGTCTCTTGAGCGATCCCATAGGATTCCTGGAGGATCTGGAAGGCCGAGTCGCGACGAGACGTCGCACGGAGAAGTTACAGAAACGCGTTCGAGAGCACCGAATGCGCCCGCTACACGGATTACACGGAGAAGCGCGTGTTGCTGGCATGTATAGAAACGAACGAGTACATTTCGGCGAGTTTACGCGAGTTCCAGCCTGCCTACTCAAGGGTGCTCTATGGCTTGCTACTCCTATCTCTCCTCGCGTGACTATCGTGCTCCAATATGCAACGTTTGCACCTTCGAGGATCTGTGATAGAAAGGAGGAGGGCTTTGAGGGCTGCTTATAGGAGATGTTAAGGGACATTTTAAAATGAAGAATTTGACGAAGATTACGTTGTATATCTGTTTTTGATATGCAGTATATTTAGGAATTGGCAGATTTAAAAAAGGTTGAAGATTGATTCTGCGTACTTGATCCTTTCGAAACGAATTTCTTTGAAAATGAACGCAATAACGTTTAAATTTGAATTGTTTTTACGTCTTTCTTCTTTCCTATCTAAATAGATATTGTTGTAGTATAACGTCACGGTATTATCGCGAATACTGCCTGCATGATGAAGGTGTGGAAATTTATTGAAGCTTTTCTTTTTATTCCATATCTCTGTGTATTTTCGATACAATTCAACACCGAAAGCTTTAAGCATCGTAAGAGTTAGTTACAAATTATAAATGACAGGCGAAATTAGAAATTGTATCGTCATTAGGTATTTCTAAATTTAATTAAGAAAATGTGTTTAAAGGAACAAAAATCCGGAATCAATTCGTCATCAAGTACAGCCATCTCGCATTACAGTAAACGGTTCAGAAAGTAAACTTAGTCAAAGCACCCTTTTTACCCTTTGTCCGAATCGCACTCATGATAGGCTCTTATGGCGAGCACTTCGAAGCAAAAAGAAATATGTCAGTATTCCGACCAAGCCACCCTTTAAAACAGGCGACGTTCTTACGTCACTATGCGGCGTACGAAAATACAATATGGACGGATAGGCGCGACAAAAACCGGGGGAACCCAGGCTTTCTATTTGCCATTCGTGCCTGAACAAATACTGCCTTTGCCACATGCCACGCATCCAGCACGCTCGGTTACATGTTAAATGCAAACATTTATTATCAATCGAATTAAAAAGCTCGTTCTCTCGCGCAGTAGAAACGAGGCCCTTCTAAAACCTTTACAGTCTCATCCCTACTTTAGCCTGAGAGGATGAGATGTCTCCATTAATGTGATATGTTTGTGGTACGCGTCTCTGTATGGCATTCGAAGGTGTTATTGCAAAAGAATTGCATTTCTGAATGAGCCTGTTCTTACTAGAGATCTTTGATAATTGTATTGATTTTGAGTTGTCGTGGATTAAATTTAGTAATTAAGAGTCAAAGTTGTACTAAAATTAATCCAAATTATTTTGGAATCATTTAAGGTAATCAAAGATCGTATCAAAGTTACTCGATATTATTCAATATTCTCTTGTCAGCATTTTTAAACATTCGATGTTAATACGGCCAAAGTAGAACATGTCTTTAGCGGAATTTATGCATAGGGAAAATTATTTATTACGTATATATTTCAAGCTCATAAAAATCAGTAAGATGTCTCTATCCGAAATAATTACCATATATTTGAATAATATTCTCTAATCCCTCGATAAAGCGAAAAAATACATAAATCTTCCATTTAGACCTAAAGCGACACTGTCATCGTTCAGAATTACCGAATATCTATCTTAGCACAGAAAGAACAGTTTAGCAGGAAGGTTGCAAGCGCGTTGACAGCTCGGATCATATTGCTGGTCCACCCTTCCGGTTCCCTCGTCATCTATTACGCGAAACGCCAATGGGGCTCACCCTCGCCACTTACCGCAAGAAGGTTAACAGCGATCCAACGTTTCACGGATGACAGCGCGTTGTCGTGTATTAGCGGGCGCATGTCGTGGCTCGTTGCAAGACGATCGCGCTAATGGGGCCAGAAGTCACTCGTCGCCACGTGGCCGAGTAGTTTCGTGTGCATTTCGTTGCGAGTCGAGAAATCCTCGATCGTGCACGCTTGTGATTTATTGAAAGATCTGTGTCATCGACGAAAAGAATGGTAAAGGGTGAATGGTATCGAATTTGTGGCGGTTTGCTGTGCCTCTTGTTTGAGATATAAATGTATATCCTTGAAGAATATTGGGCCGAAAAATTGTAGTATTCGCGAGAAATTGCAAAATCCTCTAAAAGAAAAGGAATATTCTTTAAAATCTTTAGAGATGAATTTATTTCCTAGTTTTTATTTCTATTCATTTGAAATATATGGGTATTCAACGAAATAATATTATGGAAAATGTTCTGAAATGTTCGCGAGAAATCGTATATCATTACCATTACATATGTGTGTCATGTGTACATATGTATATTGTACGTTTTAAACGAAAATAATACGCATTATATACGTTACTAAATGTTAGTATTACTTAGGTGGCTAATTTTCAAAATTTCTTGTATTTTTTTATACTTTCAGATATACATGGAATATATATATATATATATATTATAATATTATATTATATATCATATTATTACCATATTAAAATATACATTGTTATCGATTCTTATAATGGAGAAGAAGAAATTTTAACGGCATCCGAGTTGAACGCAAATTCCTCAATGGATGTCTATGATACTTGAATATAGTCCAGTATCACAAACTGAAGCTTATAGTTTTTCAGGTTAAAAGTATCTTTTTCTACATATTCTAAGTAACAATATCCACTCATCTACAAAAAAATACGTATTTCATTTGTTTATGGAGAAAGATAAAAATGAGAAGAATAAAAAAATTTATGACATTTTAAAGGTACCTATCGATAAGAAAGGAAAGGGGACGTTGTTACGTATCACGATCCAGATGCGTCCACCGAACGAAGATCGTCCGATAGAGCAGGTATTCAGGTGATTACAATCCACACCCACGCAGAGCGACACGCTGCGCCCATATTACACGTGCACGCTAATCGGTATACGGATATTATACATATGGGCCGGAATAGGGACATTAGACACGTGCACGTGACCGTACGCATAGAATCTGTTTGTTGTCCGTGGTACAATCGCGATATGAATTACACGGAGCAGCCGTGAAGAATGCGGATGCAACATCTTTATACTGATCCCCCCACTTGGAAGCGAACACTCCACCCAGACCGCGATTCATCATTTCCAATCTGGATTATTCATTGTCCCGGCTAATTCTGACGGGATTCAACGCTAGTTAAATTGAATTCCTAAACGCATCTATGATACACAGTGTTGTTTCAATCATCTTCTTCGTCTCTTACTATTATTATCTATTTTCCCTTCTTCCAGAATCACTTTCGAGGGATTGCATCATTCGAGGCAAGCGGAGATCTTTTAAACGATTATCTTTGAAAAAATTGGTATTGTTTTAAATTGTTATCAATTGGTATTGGTATTTTTGAGAAAGAAATATAATTTTCTTAACTTTAACATTTTGCTAAATCCTGGAACGTTAAACGTCATTTAAAATAGCTACAACATCCGAAGAAAGTATAAATTTGTAGACGGAACAAAATATTTTAAATCGAGTTCGTTCTATGAAAGACGGTATTAGGAGGACTGTCGAAAGACGATGGCGCACTTAGTTGGACGTTATCGAAGCTAGGTTTTTATTGCCCACGGTTTATTACTATATGAAATCTTCCGTTTCCATTTTCCGGTCTCTCGCAGCAAACACGATTTTCAAGCTCGGGAATATGTATTCCCCTCGTTCCTTTTCGTCGAGGCATCGTCAAGGTAACAGCATGGTTTCCTGCTCACTGATCGCCGACAAAAGTGTACGTCGAGAGAACCCCTTTTCGACAACGATCCGGTAAACGACGAATCGGCTTTCTCCGACAATGCGGTTGTCACGGGTTTCATGGGATTAACATTTGTTAATATCACGCGGTTTTTCAGCGAAAAAAGAAAGGAACGAATGAAAGAAGGAGGGAAACGGGAAAGGGGGAAAAATACTAGCAACGTTGATGCCTTCGACGCGCTGCAAATGGTGCTCACAAGAAATACAAATGCTACCAGATATGCGTATTGATGGAAGTATTGTGTACTTGCTGTGAATTAATTTATTTAAAGAACTTCGTTCAAAGAGTCGAATTTCATAGGTATTTGATTAAGGATGATTTAATAAGAAAGATTTTATTACCGAGTACTCTTAACTATTCCAGGACAGAATTCTTTTTGCTTGGAGACAAAATTGTTCCTTTTATTAAATATGTATAACGGGAATACGTTCTTCGAATGCTTCTCTGGGGAAAATATAATGCAGTTTTATAAAAAAACAAACATATTTATCGTTCAGTTAACGAATAACGATGGAAATTAAATTCAATTTTCTCAAATTTCTTTCTCCCAATATCCCAGTAACGCAATAACTAAAATACTCCGAACAATATTTTCATGAATATAAAATAAAATGAAGCACAGAATCAACGGGGCAGAGGGGATTAAATCGGGACGAGGATCGAAGAAGCTCGATAAAAAACAAGAGACGCGTAGTCGAGTCGTTCCTTTCGGTCGATCGATTAAACAAACCTGATAAATTATGCGAAAGATCTCCCCGGACAGCCACGTCCCCTCACTCCTTCGTTGTCTCTATCCATATATATATACACGATGGACGACAATCGACAAAAACTGACGGCGGAACGAGCGGCCATTGTAGGTCGCGGAGTGGAGACAGTAAACAGCCATTGTACGAAGCACAATGTGTTACTCCGTTGCTTCAATTTCTTTTTGCGCCGGAATCCTATACCTGTTCCGTTCGATTCACATCCCCTTGTTCCTTCCTCCTTTTGCCTTCCTCCGCTGCTGATTTTGTCGGTGGACAAAACGATCCTTTCTGATAACGTGTATCCCCTTTCTTGTGCCACGACGAACGAAAATTATTTGGTCAAACGGTACAAAACGTTAATGGACTCGGTTTACTTGGCCTGTTTCTTCGTCTGACATGTTCTAATTAGAATGCAGAGGTATTTAGGGTGGTTGTGGAACGTTCGATTAATTAAGCCTTAATCGGTGATACTGTCGTAGCATTAGATATCATACTTCGAAGAATTCTATTAAAGCTATTGTCATCTTTGGTCTTTTAATCAATTTATTCGTCTTCAAGTTTACCGAGTTTTCCTACAAAAATAGTTATAACAATGGCCAGCAGTGTAATTATTACGCCCTTATGCTACAGTATCGTATGTATTATTATGCAGCTTACAATATTATAAATGTGCTTTTTCAGAGGAAATATATGATCCTTATATAGCAAACATATGCTTTGATGAACACAATGGAAATGTTAAAAACTGCTTAAAATCTACGTTCAAGTAACTTCATCTCTCTGAAAGTTACGTCGTTATAGAATCTTGTGTGCTCAGGGGAATGAGCCTGCTTAGTCAGACACGCCCGGCTTCCGTAAACGTTCATAGTGCCAGTTTATGCACGGGTCATTCTACTTAATCGCTAGCACCGCAGTAATGCACAGTAGCTAGGCACGTTTATATAAACTCCATTTATTTAAACGATGCTTTAATTAGTACCTGGTCAAATAAACTTCTATTGATCGACACTACTCGTTCCAATGTGAATTTCCTAATTCCTCTACTAATCTGCCAGCCAAGTTTTCGTCAATTTTTCTGTCAATTAACTTGACTCAAGAATAATTTCAACGAATAAACATCAAGTTCACAAAGGGGACAACTTTGTCGAAACGTTTTATTTTTGTATCGCATTATTTTATTATTAGTCCTCCGAAAATATAGCGACGTGTCATACTATTCCGCATAATTAGGAAAAGAAAGCGAGACACCGTTGATTTCTAAACGCCTTCTCACAATTCCCCCGTGAAATTTAATTTTCGAGCGAGAGAGCGAAAGAAACGGGGGGGGGGAGCTCGAAACGCATAAAAATCACGGGATCAAAACACACACTCGAGAGAGGAACGCGTGGGGCGGTAGTGTCAGTGGCTCGGTGGGATCACGAACAACCATTCGTTATCCTTGCACAATGGCCCGTACAATGGGGACTGGTTTTCGCGCACGCTTATGACGTATTACGGGAGAAAAGCGGAAACGTATGTTTTACCCCAGTTTTCCCCCGTTTAGTGGCATTTAGTTCGCTCCACTGGCTTGTATTTATTTTTTCCCCTCCCCTCCTCGTTGCTATACGTTGTCCCTTTTCGTTTCGTCTCGTTGCAACCAAAAATCTCTTTCCTTCTCTTCCTATGGTTCACCCTGTGAACAAGCTGCTCCACCTCGAACGCTGACATTTATCATTCGAGACTACACGGCACCGTTGGCATCGTTGTCGCTCGATATTATGGCTGTTAACGTGGACGTAATGGCATTATCTCGCCATTGTTCGACGACCAGGAGAATGGAAATGGAAAGAGGGTGGGGGACTGGCTAATTTGTGAAAATCAGACCGTTGATGTTTTAGTAATCGCCCATCGCTGGAATATTCAAGGCATTTCTTTTTTTTTTTTTTTTTTGTTTGCAAGTAGTTTCAATGGATTTTCAATGAAAATAACTAGCATCTTGATATAACATTTTTGTTGCAAAATATTGGATACTCTCTGACAAACAGAGAAGATACGAACACTAAAATTGATTTTTACAGATTTATATCGAATTTTACAAAAAAAGAAAATAAAAAAAAGAGAAAACTGGTCTATAGGAATACTCTTGCTTATCACCAGTATATGAATACTATACACTATGAATACTAAAATCTAGCAATAAGAATAAATATCCGATTCCATATCGACACCCGATATTCTTCTAGCTTTAAATTCACAAAAACAAAGTAGAAAGACGCAAAACAAGAGTAAAAAGCAAGTAAAGCTTGTCACCCGGAAGCAAGGGATGTCTATCCGCGATCTAATGACCAAGCGACAATGACGAGAAAAAGGTTTCTTGGCTGGTGTCAATTAACGGAGCGGCGACGAAAGGCACAGCACGAAAGAGTTTCGGCTCGTTTCAACCAAGTTCGACGGTCGGAGGCCTCCGCGCCGCCAGGAGAACGGCCAGAAAAGACGCGGAACAATGGCAGCCAGCGCGGAGGTACAAGCCACTAATTATAAATCCATTGTTACGCCCATTTTTTCGCCTGGCGTCCTTCCTGCTCGTTCTCGAAGAGGAAAACTGAACGAACAGGGAATAAGACAGAGAGAGAGAGAGAGAGAGAGAGAGAGAGAAGCCATTCTCTGTGCCGCCTGTGTAGCCGTCGTAATGCCGGCATTGTCTCGCCATTGTCGAGACATTGTCGCACGATAAAGCGCGAAGACAAAGCCGATCCACAAAGGTCCTGCTTCGCGTAACAAGCCGCCTTTGTTTTTTCTCCACTGCACCGTCTTCATCCTTCCTTTATCATAGCCTCTCCCCTATTTCCAGCCACCAAACTCCAGTACTGCTCATCGAACCAGCCTATTTTCTACCAGTTACTTCCTCCTCCGCTTTTTCTTCTCGTCCAGAACTACGTTCGACAGGGCGTTGCTCCCTTGCTGATTTGCTTCGCTTGTTGATGAACGATGTTATTCAGAGAACACAGGGTTAGGTTGATTTTTAGGAATTCTGATGGAATTGTTAGTTTGGAACAGTTTGTGATCAATATACTGTGGACTTTTATGCATTTATGGAGAATTCGAAGGTGTAACGATGCATAGAATTAAGAAGGTAATTATATAGAAAATATCCAAAGTAGAGTACTCTCTATGATATTTCTGCGAATGTTAATATTTATGTCTTTAAAGAGAGTTCACTAATGGAACCAACTATTCCCTCTAACCTTTTGTAATTTTATTCTGGAACTATTTTAACTTCGAACTATTCAACCCTTACTTTAATAACTTTTCAATCTCCGTTTTTCAACCGTCGAATACTAAACATATCTAAGACATATCTAATTCAAACTCTCTCAACAGTTACATTACATTCCATCGATTACTTTTAAAAACCGAAATCAGACAAGCCGGACCATTTGTCTCTATGAAGTAATAATGGTCCCGTATAGAAGGCACAACACGCGTAATCGATCATTCCGATATAAAAGATAAGTTTACAGGACAGGCAGTAGGTAGGGGGATGAGCAATATCAGTAATGGTAGACATCGGACTGCTGTTACGAGAGAGAGAGAGAGAGAGAGAGAGAGAGAGAGAGAGAGCCAGCTACCCCACGTCCCTATCAGCCCGATAACGAGTTAGCGTTCGTAGTGTTGTATGGTTGGCTTCAATGTGCCACGACAATGTAGCCAACGTTCAGGCATTCAGTGGTAGACAATGCCGGGAACATAATGTCATAATGGAGCGGGGCGCCCGCCAGGACCCACCAAGAACAGTGCATAGAGAAGGAGCGAGGGAGAGGAGCAGGAGAGAGAGAGAGAGAGAGAGAGAGAGAGACAGGGAAGGAGAGAAGATGAAGAGAGAAGGAAAGACAAAAAATGTGAAATGAGAGAGCGGTAGGTTCTCGCAAGAATAACCGAAGTGGAGAAAAAGGGTTGCGAGAGAAAAAAGGGAGGGTGAAGTTCTCCAGGGCTGGAAAAACCAAGTTTCGTTAACTATCCATGATTGAGAACACTCGTCCTCGCCTCGAGCATAAGGGAACCAACCCTTCGAATATACGACGGTAATAATATCACGATCTTTATCGTCTGCCTTTCCAATGTTTAATGAACTGGAAATTTGTTAATAGCAGAATTATGAAACATTCCTTAATACTAGATAATGTAATAAATACAATAATTAATAATGAATATAATACTTTTGGATTCATTATAGATAAATGAGATATCTGTATATGTATTATTTGTTATATTTATGACTTTTTTTGGATAAATATGCATTTGTATCAATCTTCCGCGAAATTGTTCCATTATATTCCATCAAAATGTGCAAACATAGAATTCCTGTATACAATCTGTCTTTGTCTCCACCTATTACAATATCTAATTTTCCCTGTATTTGTTCCTCTAAATCTCTAACCTGTTACTCTAAGAATTCCGCGACATTCACCGAGATATCTCACCAAAAGCATCACCATGTCTTTCGCATTATAACATTTCTATATTAGAATCTCTACTAGAGCGCCTATCTAATTGTCATTGTCGTAGGTAAACCACCCTCTCTGTCGAAGACCGATAAGAGGTTGCCAGTGGCTGGTAGCGGCCATTAATGATCCACCTTAGCCAACCCTCCGCCTCTGTGTTCTCGATCGTCGATGGAAATCGGGGCAACTATAAAAGCGGGCTGAAATCGCGCGACGACGTCGACCACGAGATTCGTTCTGTATAGCTAACCCCCGCGTTCAGGGGGTTGCTATATAGTCCGCGTGTTACGGGTATAAAATGGGGGATGATTAAAATAACGAGGCTGCGAGGAGGGTGTCCTCTAGAGATCCCCTGCTAGTCACTGACTGGCGGGTGGCTGAAGGGGTGAGAGGGGTGAGTCGCGTTGCGAATCGAGGTGGTGATGGAAACGGGCGGAGGGGGCGGTGGTGATATTGTGCTGAAACAATGTGGCGTCCGACGCCCCTGTCGGTGGTACCTCGTACTGGCGAGCACAACATCAATTGACGCCCTTGCACCGACTCTAAACCTCCATCACCCCTCTCCTCAATCCCCTTGGCTAGACTCACGGCTGGAGAGGATGGATAAGGAGAATGATACCGCCGGCATCAATGGTCATCTTGCTATGGGTCTGAAACTGTCGTTGGAGAGTCTTAGAGGCGTAGGGGATGATTTCCACCATCTGATGGAATAGGTTTTTTGTATTCGACGGTGTAAGACTGAGAGTGATTTTTGGAATGGCTTGAAATAGAATATGCCATGCTTGGATTTTCTTTGTGTGTGTGTGTGTGTGTGTGTGTGTCTGTGTGTGAGTGTATAGGTAGTTTTGAAGAAGAATTTTTCTTAAGAAGGATACGGGGATGTTTCTTAATATTTAGAATGGTTAGCTTGAGATACCAGTGTATACTTGGACTTACTTTGTATAAGGCTAGGTTCGAGGAGGGATTGTTTCTTGAGAGATAGATTACGTAGAAGATATAAGGATGTTTCTTGAATTGTTGTTCAAGGTAGTAGCGTGAGCGTGGATTTTTTATGTAAGGGTAATTTTAAGAAGGAAGGAGTCCTTTTTTAAAGAGATAGATGATGTAGAGGGGACATAGTTGGTTGGAAAATATGGAGACGCTTCTCGACATTTTCAATAAGTGAAATATTATATGCAATATGATTTGTACATCTTTATACTGTAATATTATCCGCGATACTGTAAAATTTTCCACAAAATGGTACTCTTAAATTTAAATTTGAAATTCTTGGAAATGTTTTGTGCGATGCAATGTACGTTTGATTGTCGAATGAAAGCATAGTTGAGATTTTCCTGAATAATTTCGAAGCTTTCCGCAATAACCGCGTAATTAAAGGTCTCAACGAACTTTCGTCAGCGAGTCTGTAGATGCGATCGTGGGTTTTTTCGTCGTCCCCTCGAGTACACGCGACGAGTAGGTATTCCCGAGCCATTTCTCTCGCGGAAAGTCTCATTACGTTCGGTGCGATGGATGAATCTCGTAATATGACTGCGAAAACCAACTAGTGCGAAGGTCGTAAATAGATTAAATTCGACACCCTGAAATTTACTGATATAATCTGTGAAAGCGCGTTGGCTCGTTAAGAGGATTATATTAATTATTTATAACGAACAAAAACCTTCTTCTTTTCTTAATCGACCTACAGATTCTACTGAGCATCGAATGTAATGCAAATGAAACATACATAATTAACGTTATAAGATATTGAATAATTTTTTTAATAAGAAACTGGCACAAATTCTCTCTTAAGGAATCTCCGAATTGATAATTTTTTCATTTCCATTCATTACTAAAATTTTTAATTGAACCTTTCAAGCTTGTTTAGTTTTAAGAAGATGTAATTTCTCGTGATTGCAAAATTAGGGATAAATATATCTGCAAATTTATTTTCAAAAGTCAATATGCGATAATAAAACTGATGTCTGCAATTATCATACAATATTTACAATTGTACGATATTTCATCGTTTCGCGTGAAACTCTACGTAATTCTTCCACCTATCATAGAACATATTCTTCGTCATTCGAACGAATAAAACGTCCAATATCTCAAATTCTGCCCAAATTTTATCCAACTCCTATTACAGAAAATATATTTCATAATGCGAACCATTGAAAGATTCTCAATCCCTTCACCTCTTCGTCACCTGAATCAATAGCCCAAAGACAAACCAGCACGCACCCCCGTTCACCAAAACGATCCACGTGATGCATTCGACGCGGATCATCAGACAGGGCTTCGAGTGTCCAGAAAATCTTGAAAACCACTCCGTGGCTGGCGGATCTCGCGTCAAGCATCCGGGGGTGGCATTTCTCTCCGAGGAACGTCTCATTACGCGCGGCGAGACGAATGGATCTCGTTACGATTACGGAGGCAGGGGGCGAGAGCGAAATCGTCGTCGGTTGCCCGTCAACAGAATGGACGACGAGCGACGTAACCAACGTTATTTTTTCTTCTTCCTTTCCCCCTCCCCGCTCCCCTACCCCTCCCTCATCCTGTTAGTACTGACAGAGGCGGCAGGGACAAGAAGAGATCGGTCGCGTAGGGGTGGCGCGACACAGGGCATGGCGAGACGAGGATCGGAGAGGGGAGAAATAATTTAAAAGCTGAATTGAATTTTTCGTCCTCGGAGTCTTTCGTTCGGGCATTGGGAGGCGGACAATGGCTCAATGGCGATGTATCAAGGAAAGTCGACTCGCGGGAGAGGCCAGCATTGTATCGGCCTTTCCTCGTGCCTCCCTGCCTCTATCCACCCGGCACACATTCACCCAAACATCGACGCTTTCACTCGCGTCGCTGGCTTCTTGCTTCCCGACTCTTCGATGCAGGTCCGCCACTGCACGTCGCCTCCTTCCATTCGACCAGGCGACCCCTGATCCTGTGGCCGTGCTACATTCAGATATATCCGTTCGTGATATTCGAATACGTATGTAAAGGGAGTGGCAGCGAGGGTGCACGTTTATGTTTGTAGGTGGTATAACTGGTCCGTTTGCTGCATAATATTCTGATAACCGTATAACGTCACAGGACATTGCTTTGATTCTACTAAGATCCATGGATAGGAGAATGTCGTTGTGGGTTGGAGGAATTGCGAGTTGTTCGAGGGGTGGGTTAATGTGCAGCTTTTGTAAGGTTGACGTGAATAGTGGGATGAGTGAGGTATTTAAGACACTTGGTATTTTCGTAAGATATTAAGGGTGGTTTCGGAGGTACGCCTTTCGATCGTTCATAGGTAAATAGAATTATCGGAGCAACGTATTTTAGTCTATGATAGATTACAAATTTGTAATGGAAAATTGTACTTTCATGTCCATTGGTGATTTTTAGACGAGCTCCTTTGAAACTTATCTGATCAACTCCATCTTTAACAAGTTAGTTTACAAGTAACCAAAGAAGGGAAACATGATTTAATATTTCAATAAAGATGTTAATGTAAAATTGAAACAGGAAATAAGGCATATTATTAACTCATCCTTTCATATCATTTCCTAACTTGAGAAACTTTGTAATGATAGAAGTACACAGCTAAAAAGTAAATAAGGGAATAAGTTTTAGTGAAACTATCTAAAAAACATCTTTCTGCGAAAAAAAAAGAAAAAAGAAAATCCTCCCCCTCTACCAAGAAAATAAAAGCCATCTATCCGCTTTAAGCAGATCCAGGATAAACATCTACATATTGCGCTATTAAAATTCATTCCTCCTCACGATTCAAGGATTCGAATAAATACTGCCACTACATCCTGCGATTCTTCTTCGATCTAGCTGACGGGACTGGAGGAATCTTGGGCCAGCTTCGACTAACCCCCGGTTCCGCCCTGAACCGAGAAAGGAACAGGAGGAGCTAGCTATTCGTCTTCGTAGAACAAAGTGCGGCGATCTACTTTCCTGGCCGAATGTGAATCCGATGCAAATTCTACGGTGGATCACGACAATAGACGTCCTAGCAATATGGTAATGTCCTCCCACGTCGATCCCCCGACTTAATCGACTCTGTGTGTGTGTGTGTGTGTGTGTGTGTGTGTGTGTGTGTGTGTGTGAATCGTGTTTGTATGCGTGCACGAACATTTTCTCTCTGTTACACAGCTGGCCGTGAGAAGGGTTTGCTGGAAGAGATTGCGAACTCGATACCGGCCGTATATGTGAATATTGCGTTGCATTGATAATGTAACATTGTGCCGGTGAACAGATACGCACGATGAAGATCGTCGATGCATTCGACCGCGTCCTGCCGCGAATAAACGCTCAACCAAAGGAAATTGATGCCTCGGATTTGCCTGGGATAGAACTACCACACCACTTGTGGAATAGAAATTTTAATTTTTTTTTTTTTTTCAGAGATTATTTGGAAGTTTTTATGTACTCGATGCTACTGACGTACATGTTGCGTTGATTTATGTAATATATGTAATTTATTATAAATACATTAGTTATTAGACTTTGATGATTAATGCGTCTAACAAGTAATATTGCGTCTTTATTTTTATACGTTTTAGTGAAATGGCCTAGGTACCGGATAAAGCAGTGACCAATAATGTTCATATTGTATTATGAAGAACATTGATATTAAAATATTATTATGTAGACATTTCAAGCATGATTTCCATGAAAAAATAATGCGTAAGATTGTAAAATCGCAACTATAAAATTGTAATGATAAGATTGACAAATTGTAAAAATGATATTCTAAAGACTAATTCATTTATCATGAAAGTTAGCTGTTACCATTTCACGCAGGACACCTAATCCATATCATTCCAAAAAATTCCATCGATTTAATTAACAGTTTCTGCCGCACATCAGCGCGACGCATTACTCAGGGACAAAGAGCGCGAAAGAATTAGAGGGCGGTGGGCATAACTTTTCATTCGATCCGGGAGCGTGTGCACCGGCTGTCCCGTTTATCCCTTTATCTTCTCCGGTTTTTCCTCTTCTTTCCCTCTTCTTTCTCTATTCGGCAGATGCCGTCTCGCGCCCGCGCGAAGAGGCGAGAGATCCGGCCACGGAAACGTACAAAGGGTGGAGACAAAGGGAAGCGCCGCCCTCGAGATACTAGAACAATGGAGGCCGAACAATGGGCCGATGCTGGAAATTTAACCGATGATCGAAAGTGTCCCCCCTTCGTCGTTCAGCCAACTATTTTCCATCGAGCCCTGTCCCCGCTCGATAATGCTCGCTTTCTTTTCGTCGCGAACCCCTCTTTCGCCTGTCTCGTCGCGCACTTTTTTTCCTCTTCCAACCCGAATTAATTAGTCCGAGGAACTAATAGGTCTCCGCCGGATGAACGCGGTTCGCGCGTGCCGATCGTTAAAGGGCGAATTTATCGCGCAGCCCTTGGCCATTATTTTCAAACCAAACACACGATTGTTTTCTGCCGTGGATTTTTATAACGAATTCTTTTCTGCTCTTCGTTTTGCTTGAGATGAGAATTGTGGGTTATAACGAAGAGTTGAGAGTAATTTAATTTTAGAATTCGAATAGGATTCTATTCGTATCGGTGGCAATATTTGAGTATTTTCTATGAAAGAATTCTATAACGATTTTGATACAGACGCACATGTTGCGTCGATTAAATTATCTGATACGTTTTGTTAATACGAGATATATTAAATTTCATATCATTTAATAGTATGCACTTTCACGATTATAGAAACTTAATGTTAGGAAAATGAAATGTATCTAAATGTATATTAAGAAACGCTTCATTGGAAAATAAGTAAAGTCCATATGATGTACAGATACTATTTCTAACCACTGTTTACATTATCATGCTGTCAGTCAGATTTACAAACCAATCGTCTCATACCAAACAATAATTATTCGGACCTGACGAAACGTAGCCTTAAAACACGCGGTTGAAATTAACAAAAACTAACACCTGGTCCTATACTGCAGAAAAATCATCGTTGAACGCAAAAACAAGGTGTGAATTCTCTACTCTCGTCATACGATCGCAGAACTTTTTCTTTGAAAAGGTGAATTTATTCCCGGATTCGAACGGAGAACGAGAAGAAGTGGTGGAGAGAGAGGGACAGAGAGAGAAAGAGAGAGAAAGAGAAAGAAAAAAATAAACAGACAGTCAAGCCGGATGTTACGATAGTCGAGTATCGGTAGCCGGTCAGTCCCTTGAAAAAGGAGTCAGTTTAATGGAGATCGAGTGTTTATGAGAGGGCTCGGGCGAGAGGGTCCGCAGAGACAGAGGGAGAGCGCGGATGAAGGAAGGAGGATACGCGTGGCAAAGTTGCCCGCCGAACCGGAACTCGAGAGCATACCCCCGCGTTGCTCCTGTACCGGTTGGTCCGAGTCAGTTCGATAAAAACTGTCAAACCTCCACCAACTTCCACCTGAAAAAAACATACGTAGCCGTGTGAATGTACGAGCTCAGAAGCGTTAGGTGCTGGGTACCTTTGTTCGTCTACTATTTTTTTAGTAAACGTTCGGGATAAATGAACGCTGAAAGTCAAGAAGGTTCAGTTTTGGTATTCGACCATCATGTGTTGGTATGTGAGTTTGAAAATTCTATTTGCGAGATGCTAGCACTACTAGAGTAATTGGTGGTTTTCTGTTGCGATAGCTTTATATATATTGAATTTTAGAGGATTTGGATGATTTTTGTGAAATATACAAACAAAGGTTTGTTTCTTTTTGTATTGCTTTTTTTGTTGTTGTTAGCAGGTTAACTTTCCAATTTTATTTCTTTTGTTCTGTTTTATACAAGTCTTACAGCTTACTCGTAGGTAGTTTTTGTCTTAACCTCGTGTCTTGATTTATGTCATGTCACAGTTTGGTCGTCAAGATTATATTTTAGTTAATTTCTAAATGTTAATCATTGTTAAACAAAGATTGACATCTTTATATTCTTTATTTTCGTCTTATTTTGGTTTGTGAAAACACCATTTATATTAATGCTATTTTAAACGCAGTTATTATTGTTCAATGTTAACATACAACGTCTTGCGCTAAAATAAGTATATAGATATCTTCCGTAGAACATGGAAAGATTTATACATTAGGGTTAATAATACCCCTAAATCTTTTTCAATAGCTTCTTTATCGCAAGAGGGCGTCGAAATGATCAGCCTCAGTCTGCCAAGCGAACACGAGCCCGTCAACCCCTTCTCCTGGTAGAATTCTGTTGGAAGCTGACGAGAATAACGACGAGCATCCCCGGGGAATCGAATTGAAGAAAGCGTGTTCCGAAATCAACCGCGGTCTCGTTACTTCAAACACAAAAATCGAAGGTCTCAGGCAAAAGGGGGCACTACCCCTCGTGGTTCCTAATCAGAGATCAGTCCACCGCAACGACGAAGACTACTACGTTACGGCGACGACGACAACGACGACAACGACAACGCGATGTCGTGAACGACAAAGCCGCGACAATGCCGACAGGAAGACGACGAGAGAGGACCCGGGCCACCCCGTGACATCGCACAAAGCGACGCACGATGTGTGTTCGTTGTACGGGCGCGTTTGTACAAATGCAAAGGCAGGCAGGCGAACACGTGAAATCGATTTCAAGCAAATAATCGGATACTCGGTTCAGGGGCGGCTACGAGAGTACGCTTTGCATCTATGTATGCGCTTGCTTGTACCTCTCTTTGTACATGTACACGCGTATATACATACCTATACATACGTATATACACATATACGTGAAAGAAGGCGGAGTGGTGGGCGAGTGGGTGGCAGTGGAGAAGGTTGGAGGAAGAAGAGAAGTCTCTGAGTTCGGTATGGGGAGAAAACGGTGGAGGAAGAAGAAGAAGTAGGAGGAGGAGGAGGAGGAGGAGGAGGAGGAGCGTAGTCGCATAATTCAGAATCGACAAAGCGGCAGATTATGGAAATAGAGTCCCTGAGTCGGAGACAGAGTTCTCTCTCTTTAGATCGAACCCTCTCTGTCTATCCAACTTCTTCTCCTCCACCTACGAACCTCCGTCTCTCTCTTTTGCTCGCGTTGCTCGTGTTGGAAGCCGTACGGTGTTGCCATGACGACCATTGTGCCACACTCTCTTCCACCTCCACCTTCACTCCACCTTCTCGGGCCCCCCTCTACTTCCTCTACCTACTCGCTCTTCAAGCTCCAACACAGCGCCTCCACCAACGAACCTTTCCCCCTCTCCTGCCAGCGACTACAGCGCCACCGTCCCCGCCCTTCCCCTCTTAGCCACCCAACAACCGATCCAGCAACCCCACCGTGTGTACCTCATCTCTCTAACGACTTGTTGTTAATGTTGTATCAACTCACCCTGTAAACAGCCTCTTTCTCTTTCCCTCCAGTTTCTTCTATTTCTCTCTCTCTCTCTCTCTGTCTGTCTATCTGTCTGTTTGTCTCTCTCTCTCTCTCTCTTTCTCTCTCTCTTTCTCTCTGTCTTGCTTTCAGAGTATCTCTTACCCTTTCCGTTGTGTCTTCCCCCGTTTCTCTACGTCTTGCTCTCCTTCAACCCTGCCCTTCCTATTCCACTCTCTCGTCCCGCCTGTCCGCAAACCAACCAGCCGGTTGTGCGATCTCGCTCACCGGCAAGTTGAGCGTGTGCACGAGCAACGGTGCCGCGGGGGTGGACTTTTTAGAAGGCGTAACTGGTGTTCGAATTTTTCAGGCGTCAGATTCTTCTGCCTCCTCAGAAGTTTTCGGTTGTTTTTATAGTTTCATTATTCCCTTACGAAGCAAGCTTCTCTTCTTTTTGGTACACTGCGCTGCTCTCTGTTTCCGGAAACGAGGATAGACGCAGGAATATTTGGAAGCGTAACTAAAGTGCTCTATCGGTGGAGGTAATTAAGGTGCTCTGAATATTCGAAAGATGCTCAGTTTGGCGCCTCCTATTTCTGATTCTTCTATTACTGCTTACTAATATGTAGATTGTTCATGTAAATTCGTGTTTTTGTAAGTGGAAATAAATGTCCATCGCAGACATGTATGCAATTCCGTTTCAGTTGAAATTGTATTTAATAATCATTTAAAATCTGCAATTTGTATTAAAATTTCATAAATGAGGCTCGTATTATATTGTTTTAAATTAAAGTTATCGTAGATTACGTCATTTCATGCAGAATAATTTGTCAAGAGGTCGGCAATCGAAAACGTCGATTCCGCATGATTCTGCGGTACGCGGCATCCTTTCTTGAAAATCGGCCACGAAAAAAAAAAAAAAAAAAAAAAAAGAAAGGTCACGGCACGTCAATATAATTAACGATCTATCTGGTTGTTTCAGCCATGACAAAAGGAATACAGACTCGCTGGTTCCTGCAACCGGCCTTCCGGAAATACATCGTTTACCGGCATGACGTCGTCGAAGAGACTTCGATTACCAATTACGCACGTGCGCTTCGGGTATTTGCAGCTGGGGGAATAAAAAATGGTATCAATTTTTTAATACGTTCCTATCTATGCTTGTTGAGAACTAGAAGTTAGCAGAATATATGACTAGTTTCATCTTTTCATTATTATCGTTTCATGTTTTAGGGATCAGACAATTGGTATCAATAGAATTGATCACTTTGATATTTTAAATAGCTTATGCTATAATCATTTATTATATACCACATTCATTTTCGTTTTATCATTCCTACTCTGTACTCTGTTTTATTAAGAACACTTCTACCATCGTCATACTATATAATTAATAGATAGACAATAAAATATCTAACGTAAAGTATAACCCCATCAATTCAACAATCCCAAACCAATTACATCGGCGAGCATACGCTACATACAAAACCAATGCCAGTTCAGCGACTAATCGTTCGTCGGCGTCGCGACGTCAAACGTCGATACCGTCTCCCATTTCTGGCTTTCTTCGGTTCCAGGGAACGCGGTCATACATCGAGTCCGATCCGGATGAATGTAATCGCGCCAGTATAAGTCGACAATGAGCGCAGTTAGCGTACACGGTGCATCAGGTACATAAGCGGAAACGAATACAGAGTCGAAGACAAACAGCGAATAGCGAGAAAGAGAGAAGAAAGGGAGAAAGGGAGAAAGGGAGAAATGGAGAAATGGAGAAAGGGAGATAGACGCGTAACGGCGTCGTCGTCGGCGTTACATTATATAATGACACAGAACGGATTAATCCTAGCAGCGGCGTCGCGGTGGCGTCGCGGCGGCAACTCGGCCAGCATAATAGATATGCTCTTTCTTTGTTTCGTCCGCTCATAATGGCCGCGCCTCGCAAGAAAACGCGGAACACGGAGCATTATGCACTCCGCCGAGACGAACGAGAATAAACCGAGTCTGAATAGCTTTCTGAGTTTGTTTCCTTTCCTATTCCCCCACCGCTCCTTTCTTTCTTTTCTCTCCTTTCTCCCCGTTCTTTCTTTTCTTTTCTCCTCTGTTCCGTACTCCATCTTTCTTCTTCCACCCACCCCCTTCCACTATCCCCCATTTTACGGAAGATGCACAGCAGCTTGATTTCGTATTTGCGATCTTTGTTTGAGCTGATCGATAAGTTTTTGAAATTGGGCTAGACCGATCTTTCGTTTGCTTGATATCGTGTCCGGTGGGTAATCGCGGAGATATTCGACGCTATTGGCTTGATTTGGCATGTTTGATCTACCTATATCTGTCATGCAATAGGTAGAAAACTTGCAGACAGATTCCAAACACCATCCAAATCAGCGAGTCTTTTGGGCACAGTGGTAGAATTTTCGTACCATTTTTATTTCGTAATAAATAATTTCGTGATAAATACCTGTATCATCGATGTAGGTATTAGATATATGAGCACTTAAAGAAAGTATTCTTTGTGTCGGTAGTTTCTTAAAAAGTTTCTTGGTCTCTGTGCCCATGGAAAATATATAAGGTAAAACTACTGACAAGAGAATGTAAGGAAATTCCTTATCGGTAGATTCACCTGTGCCGAATATTCGTGAAATAGATGCACATCAGGACATCGAGGGATAAATTGTACGACTGTAACGTTTTGAAGACGAAAATACGCTAGAAAGAAGGACGGAGTTAGAAAAGGAGATAAATAAAGGATCGAAGTGGTCCCACTCTGAACATTCTGTTGCTTAGCACGCGTGCTTTCATACGGATCTACGGTTCAAAGAAGATTCTTCTTAACGACCGTATCAATTCGCATTTTCTCCCATTCACGCAGCTCCTAATCCTCGGCACAGCCCCGCGCACAGCGTCCCGGGTCCTGCTCCAGGACTTTTATGCCTAGCCCCATCGCGAGCTATATATATCTACGACGACCGACATAAATCGTCGCGCGCGTCGACTTACTTCCAAACGACCCTTGCAGCTCTGGAATCATTGGCAAAATGTGTCGCGTTCTTTTTAGGAATGATATCAAATAGAAAAAATCGTTTTGATAGTGTAGTTAAAATAAGTGGCGGGAGGTTTCATGTGATTTGTAGAAATTTGTAAAAAATAAAAATTAATAAAAAGAGAAGTGGAACTTTGAATATTGTAATTATATGCGAAAGACTGATGGAATGAATTATGAAGTGTTTTTGTTTGGTGTAGTTCTGTTTTTGGATTTGCTATATATGTATCCTTTATGCAAGATCATTTCTCAATATCTTTATAATAAAAAAATACTTAAGGGAGGTGCGATAATTAAGGAAATATATCGGGGAACACTCTTAATTGGACAGTGAATATGTGGCTATTGAACTCTTCTAATTAGTATTGTATTAGTCATGTAAGATACGTTCGTATCGAGCTAGTATACAGTATACAGTATACAAGCCTGTCAGAGAATTCATGGAAGATGGATGGTTCTATATATAATAAAGTGTTTAATAAACACAATGAAAAATAATTAATAATAATGAACAAATATACGAGACTGTCAGAAAGATACGATAGGTGATTCGACCAGAAGAGGAGAATTTTTAATATCATGGTAAACTAATTGCAAGATGTGAAACAAGAAGAAAAGTCAATCGTAATAGCGAGGCAATTTGCAACGCTGTTATTGGAAAATTATTGTAATTAACAATGTTATTTCGTTTAAAATATTTTTAATAAACTTCAAACAAATTAATTTAACTATAAACAAAAGTATAAATTGCAGCGAAGTTTAAAAAAGCTGTACGTGAAGTTAATTTTGAATCCATTTCAGTGCAGTTGCAATAAGAAATCTATTTTCGATTTTAAGAGAATTAATTGGAAATTACTTGGACACATGAATGAGAGAGAAGTAGCAATATGTTTATTGTTGGCTCGTTGCTTTGGAAAATTTTAATTAGAATCGAATAAAAAGAGGCGAGTTTTTAGTTTCCATGCATGTTCACTGATAGAGTCGATCCATTGAAAGCGTCGAAAATTAACATGTAATTATCTTTGGTGAACACTTTGTCCTACCACTCGTTATTGAGTTTACAATTGCATTTCAATTTATGACACAACAACTTTAATTATACTTCCAACAATGATGCAACATTAGTAATAACATAATTACATGCTTATAATTATCACACAATAAATAACAATATTTACAACAATGTTTCAATTCCGTCACCTAATCGAACATAAATACTAATTAAATAATTGCAAAAATTTGTTTTTCTATAAAATATGGTAATTTCGATTAACTTTTTAATACGAGAGAACGACCAATTCATAACTTTTCGTAAAATTCTATTTATATGTTTTTATAGATTTGAATGATTTCTGCTGATCTTTATCTCTTAGATACAACTTTTACGTTTTAATCGTCAATAGAGCTGATCTTCGCAACTAAAACCTTTTGGCAGCATTAAGAAAACAGAAAACACGTTTCGCTGAGTAGCCAAGAAGCTTCGAATAATTCAAATAACAAATTTCCGCTAACAAAATTCTGCCCTATTCTATTTCGAGAAGCCGCCAACATAGACGGAATCATCAAACAGTCGAGTCCATCGCATCGAGTCTGTAAAAAAAAAAAAAAAGAAAAAAAAAAGAAAAAAAAGAGGTACCGAGAAACTTGTCGCTACAATGGGTGCAATTTTCAACAAACTTCCCGCGGAGGATACGCGTAAGTCGTGGAAACAGTTTCAGCCCGTTTGTCCGGCTGAAAGGTATGCAGGGCTGAAAGCCAACTTGGACCTTTCGCAAGCCGAACCACTCGTTCGCTGTTAACTCACGGAAATGATCCGGAAGCTGGTATCCTCGAATCTCGAAGAGCTTCTGTCGGTCGTTATGCGAACGAGCCGCTACAACTTTCCGCTCGTCGACTCGCTGGCGGGGATAGTACGACGCGAATTGAGCCTTCACTTCGAGAAGAATCACGCTCTAGTCCGCAATGCCTCGTAAATAGCTTAATCGAGTGACTTTAACCGTAATTTCGGGAATAGAAAGGACGCTAGAAAAGTACGGGAAGATACAAATTCTTGGATATTGAGCTCCTTGTTGTTAAAAGCTTTATAACTTTCTTTTTTTCTCCTTGTTCACGAGAAAGAGAGGATTTTCGTGATGCTTTTTGGTAATATAATGAGTAAGAGAAGTCGAAATATTATTTTTCGGCAATTGCAATTCCTATACTGTATTAGTATTTCTGATTTAAAAGTTTAAATGATCTACTCGTGGCAGTATAAAAGGAAAAGTTTGATTTATAAAAGAATCAAGCAACGATTGAGATGAGATTATGTTAGATTATATTAGATTAGGCTAGAAATCTGAGGGATGTCTTGGGATCCTAATAGAAAATCCATAAAAGGTTGGAAGATAAAAGCATAATCCACAATTATAACGTACAGTCTGTCACACAAGAGCGTGTCTGCGATATCTGCGAAACCTGACACCTAATCAGAATGAGATAAAAAGAATGTAAACAAACGAAAACTTCTCTAATACGCGTTGCTGAATACCTTTCAGTTTCATTTGAAACAGTGAAAGGAACAGAGCTTTTTAATATGAGTGCCGCGTACGCGAAACGTCGAAAATTGTCTGGCATGGGCGAATGAAAACAGAGATCGTGATTGGAGTAATATAATATTCACTGATGAATCTTCGTTTTGGGCATGGTGTCCTATTAGGCAAGCTGAGAGGAAGACGTATCACAAAAATAAGAACACTTGTACATCACATTCGAAAGATATGGAGGTCGTTACCAGAATCCTACGCTCAAAAATTAGTCGAGAGTATGCCGAAACGATGTCAAGCTATAATCGCTAATGGAGGAGATTGGACACCCTACTGTAATAGCGTATTAGTGTTTTAGATGTAGATTCAATTCATATAAATTTTTTTACAAATATATAAATATTTACAGAAATATCGCAGACACGCTCTTGTGTGACAGACTGTAACGTAAAATCATAAGTAAAGATGATACAAACTATGAGGTTTTACGTGTTTTTACAATCTCTGTTTTAAAGAAAAATATATTCATTACGCAGGCTGAACAATTATTCTGAAGTGCGAGACTACACCGAATCCAGAGATCAAACACTGAAAATAAGCATCTCAAGAAGAATATTCTTTCCTCAGCTCTTCGAACGCGCCGCGAAAATGGCTGAACAATGGCGAACAAGGCGGCAAAGGATAATTACAGGATAATTGGGGAAATTCTCCGAAAATTCTCTTGCCAATCTTGCGTCTTAAATACATCGCTACAAAACTCGAACATGGAAAACGCGGAGAAGGCGGACTCAGAAGTACCAGAGACGGAAGAAGGTTTCCCTTTCCAGGATAAATGACAGAGACGATAGCCGGTAGTCAGGGATAATGATAATTACACGTCTGCCTGGCGCTCCTGAGATCCACCTAGCTAAAGCGAAACGCTATGCACGTGCCAGTTTTCGTCGTCAGCCACGATGGTGCCATTTAAATCCGGAAAATATGTAAATCAGGCGTTTATAAAGCCATACATCAAGCTCGGCGTTCCACCGCACGGAAGCAACGTAATGGGAATGAGAATGTAAATGGGAACGGGAAGGTTGAACTTTAGCCGCTAAAGGGATGAAAGCGACGGGACGAAGACAAGCCTTTGGCACATCGTACCAACGCGATGTGTATGGAAATAAGGAAAGAAAAAGGGCCAAGGGGAAAGGCAGTCCAGTCTCGGGGTTTCTTTTCCTCCGTCGCGATTGTCCGACGATTCTTCGCTACCGAATGTGTGCGCCCATTCTCCTTGGGACATTTTGTTCGACGAAAATGGGTTCGTTTGCGTTAACACCGGGGCCCCGCGATAACGCGACGACGCATTGTTCCCTGTGATTCTGTTTTGCGGTAAATGAATCTTGGGCGGAGGGGGATGCGAGGGTAAGAGCAACGTGTAAGATGGAAGGGTGCGTTTCGCCGACGCGCCGCCAACGTCGACGCGGTGAATACCGTACGACAAACGCGACATAATGCTCGCCGAGACAATGCCCGGTTTTGTCGCCGACGAATTGTTCGTTCGATGCACGACATACATTTTATGTTATTTTATACAATCGGCTTCGGGTTTCGCGCATGCATGTACACCACGCGCGCGAAATATACAAGGGGGGGGGGCGAGGGGGCGGGAACAATGCGGAAAAAACGGGAGCCACGAACAAAGCTATTGAAATAAGAACGCAATGTCCCCGGAACAGGGCCGACTTGTGTTACATTGAAAAATTACATCGCTCGGATTCGCCAACCGGATTCAAGCATTTTTCCCGCGTTGTTCTTTCTCTCGCTCTCTGTCTTCGCCGCATTCGACACGATGGTTTAGGGAACGCGAATGGAAGGCGGGGATTAATTGTTGACGGTTTTGATTCATTTATTTTTCCAATGCTTTCTGCGGGCTTAGCGTGAAGGATGTTTGTGGCGGTTTGCGATTCGTAATTCATTTAAAATTGTTTCAGTCCAGATTATGAGATTATGGAAAGGAACGTGCAACTCTTAAATCGTCATGTTCCTCTCTTACCTTTTTTTGTAAATAAGTGTTATAGGTTCTTAAGTCGTTATCTTGTACGAATAACAGATTTTGCTTGATTAATCGTTCCCTTAACAATCAAATTAAATTTTGATCGATCAATCGTTCTCTCGTTAATCGATTTAAATTCTCATCGAAAATAAAAACTAAATGCCCAATTGTGGGAAATGTCTAATAATGGAGAATCTAAAATAGGATAATCTTTAATTGAATAAATTCCAATTATCGTCTCGTATAAAATCAGGATATGTCCTAATACTTATAAACGAGATTATACGTATGAAAGAAATAAGTATATATATATATATATTTTTTTTTTTTCTTTATCGAAAAGCAAGACACCTTGCGTACAAGGGGTGGTCGCGAGAAGAATGAGGTCCGTAGAGGGTTACGAGGAGAATGCAAGGGGTGGTGGACGATAGACAGGTCCGGATCGAATCTGCATGCCAAAACCACGTCTCCCTTGGATGCCTGCGATGCCGAGTACGATTCGCATAACGCGGTGGTGGGCTTCTCTCCTTTTCGTTGACGCACTCAGCCGAGCATCGTGTGCAAGGGATGAAGTTTGTCGCGTGCTCGATAGAGAATAATTCCATTCAGCGAATTTTCCGACTGACCGGCCGCAAGCCAAAGGGATGCCAGATCCGTTTTAAGGCAATGGGAAGTATGGAAAATTCGTGTGATTCACGTGGCTTCTGAACGGTTACCGTGTCTGTCGTATCTTAAATACGGCTACCCTTGTTTTTGTCATATTACCTTGTTTTACTGATGTAACTTAAAATGACACAGTAATTTTAGTGGTCATACTTAAATGTAGTATTGTTTGTTTAATGTTATGTTAATTAGTTCGGAGATTATATAATATATTTATGATAAAACGACATAGAAGATAAAATATTTCCGATGTATTATAGAGTCAAACTTCGAAAGCATTCAATACATATAAATGGCAGATTATTTTGTCCGGTACATTTTTCTATGCTCACTTCGTGATAAAAAATATTCCTTCCATCTATCCATCCTGTACTCCGACTAATTAACCCACAAAACTAATATTTCACTGGCCATTATCTTCGTCGTTTATTCAACGAGACACTTAAAGACAATTCGAAATATCTTCTTTCAGCTTACACGCCGGATTTTCCCGAAGAGTGGATGGAAAACGAGTGAACAAGAGGAGCATCCAGGATAGCGGCAAGGCTCGACACCTCGCCACAAGCAAAAAGAACACCGCGGGCTGACTTATTAAGTCGAAAAGTTGCGCGTCACACCCCCTTCCCCCTTCACCGAGTTAACGGGGGCTGGTGAACCCTCTCTTATCTCCTCCTCGGTTTCGTCGTCGTCTTATCGCTGCTTCGCTTTCAATTTATTACCACTCGGCGAATAATTACCGACAAGAGAGCGACGGCGACGACGACGTCTCCTCTCTCGTCGTTCGTTCTTCGAATAACGGTGAGCGCGGCAACTCGCCTTATTGAGCCGAAGAATGTATTCAGCTGGCGGATGAATCGTCGTTAGAGAAAGGGACAAGGAGAACGGAAGAGAGAACGAAAGTCATTCAGGTGCGAGTTAATAAAAAAAGCGTTTCGTGGTACGCGAACGGATGCCAAGTGGCTGACTACCGTGGCGACGTTCACCTTTATATAGAGACGTTCCTTCGTTGCTCGCCGATGTGGCCACGACCGATATTTTTCTTCCCCTTGCGCAACGCTCCCAGCTGGAACGTGAATCGTCTCGCGGACGAAAAGGACAGCCAGACAACGACGACGACGACGACGACGACGACGACGACGATCCCTTTGCTGCCTGCTTTTTTCGAGGGAAACGTAGTTTATGTACTTCTTGCTATGTATTAAGGGGACGATGAGGAAGGGGGGGGGTGGTGGTTGAGCGATAGAAAAATTAGGCAGTACAGAGGTTTGATGAGAGATTACGAAGCGGGTGATTTGGGAGGCGGGTTAGATAAGCGATGAGAAACGATGGGATTGTTCGTTATAAGTAGACTGCGGATTTTTATGCATTCTATGGGAAATTGAAATGTGTAAAGATACACAGAATACACACAATGTGTACAATATATTAGAGTATACCCGTTCATCATAAAATTTCGCGAAGGAAATAGATCTTTACTTAGGTCGGATTTCTGCGCTTCATTGTTAATAAACTTTGTTTGTTAATAGAAATAGAAATTTCCATAAACATCTACAGCCTCCTTACGAGTGTGCGGATTTTGTATTGTTTGATAGACAAAGTAATTAAAAAGATGGAGTGTTAGTAATATCGACTATTCGTAAGAGTAAGGCTGATAACTTTTGCGCTGAACTACCGCGACGTTACTAGAAACCACGATACTTTTGGCCGACGCGAGTCAAATAGCAATGTCGCGAACACCGTTCGAATTATTTATATATTTATTTTCTGCTTTCCTTTGGTTGCTTGATCTTTTTGTCCTTTATTTCTTTTTATCCATTCGTTGGTAGGTTTCGTTTGGTTCGGTTGTTATCGCGGTTATATCGACGGCGAGAGTGTAGGAGTAGGACGTGGACAATGGCGAAATCCCAATGGCGAAACGGCTTGAATAAGCGTATAATATTCAATGTGTAATAATGAGGTATTGTAGAGGGGTAAAAGAAAACGCGAGTATAGAATGCAATTAGGGAAACAATTCCGTTTATTTTCTACCGGCGGTGTATTATGATATTATTTAAGGAAGGTTTCACCATTCGGAAGGAAACAGACGTTACGGTGTGCAGTTCCCGTTTGAAATATCCGTGGAAGGAGGATGAGATGGATATGACGGGGCGGCGTGGGAGGAGGGCAGGGCAGAAAGTATTTTCGTTGGGATATAATAATTAAAACGAGTGCGAACAATAGGCCGCGTTCAGGTTGCACGAATGTTGCCGCCCTTCGACGCATATTGTATCGGCTGGCATTGTGGTTCTAGAATTCATGATTTATTATGGAAATACGTTCGCCCCGGGATTGTTAACGGTGTAGTTTACGATTAACAACGAAACGCTTGTTGAAACGGATCGGCGAATGCGACAAGAAAATGGTCGCATTGATCATCTGATATGCGCGTTACGACGAGATTCGATTCGCAATGTTTTTAGATTTACGATTAATTAATTCGTTAACTATTCTAATTTATTATATTGCCGATAGTGACTCGTGAAAGTATTTGAATATCTACTATAGAAAATTTGTACGAACGTGTTGTGTATATTGTACAAAACTTTCTGAAATTTCATTAGTACTTCAATGAGACACGACTGTCGTAATTATATTGGTAAAGTGAGAAACCAATCTGGGAATGTATATAGGAAATACAAGATACATACTGCAAATATATATTTAGTAAGAAATATAGGTACAGCATAAACAGTCACTCTGATAAGTGTTCAAATACTTTCGTGACTCGGTCTATATTTATGAAAAATGTTTACTGTGTATGTTAACTGTGTATGTTTACCGTGTATCCCCTGTACCGAATAATTACACTTAATAATAATAACTCAGCTCCAAATAAGCAAGGAACGAACTTCCACTCCGATTCAAACTTTCGTTAAACGAGCGCCTAAAAAAGCGCCAAGAAAAGCGCCAAAAAGATCACCCTAGAAACTATTATTGCAAACACTCTCTGTTAATTCCAACAACCTTCTCCTCCCAAACGTTCGTTTAATTCGCCTCGAAACGTTCCACGATTCTCCGTGAAGAGTGCGGCTCCATTGTTTGCCGCGCGGCATGTATGTATATATGTATGTATGTATGCATGTAAGTTTCTCGTTCGTCGACAGTCGTCGAGTGTACGACAGGCGCGCACGGTGAAAAAAGCGCCAGCGAAAATTCGGAATTTTCGCCCGCTCCAAGTCGTCTCGAGGCGCAGAGTCGCGTGGAACACGAGGAACGGGGAGAGGGAGATGAAGTTGCAGTGGTGCGTGTACATAATGCGCGTTTTTCCGAGACGACGAGAATTCCTGTCGCCCTTCTCGCCGATTCTCCCTTTCTTTCGCCCCTTTTTCTCTAAGCCGTGCAGAATTCTCTGTTCTCCCCGTTTTCCAGCCCGTTGTTTCCCTCCTCCTTCCATCCTGCCTTCTTCTCGCTTTCCCCTTTCCTGTTGCACGATTCTAATTTCGCGTTCCTTCGCTGTAAACCGCGTTACACGAGAAAACGCAAGTTGAACTTTTGGTGGAATAGATCGAACTTTTTTTAAGGTGCTTCGAAGTGGATAAGATAGACATGCTCGTGCTATGCGTCAACTATAAGCTGTCCTGTTACACGTTTGACAGACAGTGTAAGATATGCAAAGTTCTTTACAATAAATATAAAATCATTCTCACGTGAAGAAGAAATATACCTACATACAGCCCTGTTTATAATAATAGGATATTTGCAGATAATCAAGCTCGAAATATCGAGGGGAAAGTATCGAAGCCTTGGAAAACTATTGTCTCGTTCACTGTGTTACGTATTACTCGAAGTCAGAAATAAAAGTTGAGAATCATGCGGAATAAAACGAAGAATAAAACGATGCTTTATTTCGATATAGGAGAAAATAACGAAGTTACGACATTATATGTTGGAAAATAAATTTTCGTTTTTTGAGGAACGCTGAAGCTCGACATTCCCCATTTTTTCCAATGATATTCTTCAGATGCAATCGACCGATCAACATTAATTAAAAATGTTTTGTAAATCCCTTTATTGCTCAGTTTAATCCTAACAGAAATTCCACTGTTGCTTGATCATACTATACTCTGAAATGTCCAATATGCAGAACAGAAAGCGTAGGCAAAGTCGTCGAACGAGCCACAGGTCCCAAAAAGGGTTCAACAGGCTGCGTGGCTGCACCAGGCGACTGCGTACCTAATTTATTGAAATAACGCTAATTTATCGCGTATCCCGCGGCCGGCCCGGTACTCCGGGCTTCCAGGAATCCACGAAATCTATCGAACGGTCCCTGGCCACGAGTAATATACACGCTGCTCGCGCGCTCGTCGAGAATTAACTCGGCGTGACGCGGTCACCCTTATCACCGTCTCTATATAATTCTTCCGGAATGACCATTACAGGCTACAGGTGCTTCCCACTGTCCCGTCTCCACCTTCTTTGCACGATATACCGAGCGGTTGACCGCGTTCTTGCGTGTTGAATCGCGATCATCTATGCGTTACGGACGTATGATCATTGGGAACAAGAATTTGAGAAATATAGCATTGAAATTGGGAAAGGGGTTTGTTAATCCTTTGACGATAGCTAATATTCTCTGTTGCTACTATTTGAAATTTGGAATTGTATTAGGTTGTCCGAAAAGTTTCTTTCGTCTTGTAAGGTGATAATAGATGAACAATAATTTCTGTTTTATATTATTTTATTGAATTAAGTATGATCCATTTCGTTATATTTCTATCATCATGTTCGTGCATAATTCAATAAACTAATATAAAACAAAAAACATTGTGCGTCTATTATTTCCTTATGAAATGAAGTAAACTTTTCGGACAACCTAATACTACAATATATTATACATTATTAGTTTCGAAAAAATTGGAATCATTTTTTCAATTATATTTACACAATCATCCGCAAAAATTTTCGTACACCGTATAAGAAGGCAATTCAAAATAACTCGATGAAAATGAAATGATAGAAAATTTCATTGTACAGATAGAGTGTTCTATGTGAGAATAATCAAAGGCTGTTTCGTTACTACTTTAAATGTTACGTAACTATTATGTAATTATTGTATACATACAATAGAAAGGGACATACAAATGAATAGCCGCTTTAATAGATGTTACTTATGAACTTTTTCGTGGCTCAGTCGAATTACGAAATTTCTTTTGAGTCGAAGGTATAGGTAGTGTGATGGTATATATTTTTTGTTACTTGCTATATCTACTTAGTATATAGCTGGAATTATTATACGCAAATGTTACTTAGTATTTCATTTTCTCGATTTATATTGCAAAAAGCTGGTTGCACCTTGACGTGCTCACCGTTCGTAACTTTCATCAACGCGCGAAAGATTTATAATCAGTCAGCGGTATAAACTTCGCGTCGCTGGACACAGGTGCAAGTTAACAAAGTGACTGCACGCGCTCTTCGTTTCACGCGAAGCGGAGTACGGAAAATAGCGAGAAGGAAAAGGAAATGAGATGCGCGCCAGAGAAACAGCAAAGAAAATTACAATACTAGCGTTGTTTATGAGTTCAGAGAAAGAAGACGTACAAAGTCAATTAAAGACCGAGCTCGCAAAGACAAAGAAAATAACAGATTGAAAAAAAAAAGAAGAGCCATGAAAAATGTATACGATGTTCCGAAGAAGCTCGTAGAAAGTAATCAGGATTTCACAAAGAAATTAAAAACTTCGTAAGAAGAAACAATGTACCATATTCTCGAAAAAACAAACTCGAATACACGCGGCTAGCTCAAATCCGTGTTTTCGAAGGGAACAATGGAATAATAGAAAACGTGATCCACACGGTTCAAGGGGAAACGAAAAATCAAGCTGGTAAAAAGGAAACGACCGCAACGTCAAACAACATCCGACAGGCGTTAATACCGGAAACAACGTAACACTGTTGAAACGCAAAAAGTCGAGCCACGTTGAGGTGAGGAAAGAAAAAGGAACATAACGTAGCTGGCTGAAAATTAAAAATCAACCGAACCATGGTCCTTTAGAAAGAGAAAGAGAGAGAGAGAGAGAAGAGGAATAGATGCAACGTTTGAAAACTCGCAATACACGCTGTATGACAAAGTCGAATTAGAAAAGAGAAAATTAAAGGTCGGTGGGAAAGTTGAGAGGACAAAAAATTAAAGATCGAGCAAGAAGAGAAGGGGTAAAACGAGGGGAAGGAGGATCGAAAGGGGGAAGCGGAGAGCCATGGAAAAATAAGGGAGAGCGAAGGAGGTTTAATTTAGTGTCCGAGTGCACGCGGCCTCCGTATAAATATTTTTATTTATCCGTGGGCCAGGCTGTACGATGTCTAGCGGTGCATGGTGGTATATGGTGGTGTGGTGGCGGAGTTGGTGGTGGTGCGTCCGCGGAAATAAGCCGGTAATTTACGTCCACGAGGCGGCCACGGATGCCCCCGGTGGGAATTTTCGGCCGATTTATGGGATTCCAGCGTCGACCACGAAAGTGTAGAATTAAAGAACACATTGTGCTTGCCCGCGGGTCTGTACACGCACGCCGAGCGCTACGTCCATTCGATAAAAACGCGGATTAGATGGAACAGCGTGATTCTTTCCTTGCGGAATAGAAAAAATCGACGTTTCGATCCTATCGATTATACTTGTGTTGATGTACGGGGAAAATTCTAACTCTGATGTCTACTATATTTATCAGAACATACAAAAAAAGAAGAAAAAAAAAAAAGAAATACTATGAAAGATGATAAAACAAAGATGTAACAGTTGGATGTAGTTACAGACCCATTTCCCGTTTTATAATTGACGAGAAGTTGTAGTTCAACTTTTGATTCAACGAACAATCAAATAACTACTTTTTGTATTTCTTCTTCTTTCGACTTTGTGAATCGACAGCCCTGTCTAATATTCATTATACTAAAATCAGTATCCAAGTGAAAGAAAAGATTTTCATTCATCGGAAAACCCCTAGCTGTACAATTAGCCGATTCGCTGAAAACTACGAGATATCTCGTAGTAAGCGCATGTACCAAGACTGCCGACCACGAGATATCCCGTACTTTGCGTTGCAACTTTAAATTGATCGCAATTGGTCAGGGAATAAGTTTGATTTAGGAATTATTAGAAATTATTATGAACGAAAATTGTATATAATAATATTAATATAATAATATATAAATTTTGTGAAATTCCATGTTTTCTTTAAAATAAAATCTTGGCGTCCAAGACAAGAAGCTATTCGGAGTAATTTTTTTACTCTCTGTTTCTTGCAGATTGTGTACGCTAACCCCTGGTTCCAATAATCATTTCATTAAAATCAATACCCAGTGAGCGAAATCGGCCTGTGTCTGGGAGCTGGAGAATTGTTGCCAGCGTTATTCTTACCTGGCAGCTCTCCTTCCATTCCTGCCCGGTCTCACCACCTCCCTCCGTCCGTTTCGCCGCCTGTTAACCCCGTGTTCGACAAGGTTTCGCTAGAATTTCCAGCTAATAACGCGCTTGCGCTCGTTATCGCGCGTCACACGTGCATTAGCACGAAGCTAAGGGAACTCGTGCACGCTCCGCTCGGCGTGTTTCCTTTGAATGTTCGCCGTTTCGCTGCTTGAAAATTGTTTATAAGTGAGAAACGGAGAAAGAGCCGGCTGGCTAAAGGGGCGGCAGCGTGCCAGAGAGGGAAATAATCCACGGTGTTTCACTCACCGGCAAAGGTGTCAACACGCTCGCGGTCATTCGCTTCGCTAAAAGGGGGAAAGACGAGGGAGGGTAGAGAAAGAGAAGGTGGGAAAGGTAGTCGACGAGTTTCAAGGTGCAAATTAGGTAATTGTAAATCGTAAATACAGCGCGATGCAATTACACCGTGTCGCGTTCCTTTGAAGCAATTATCGATCCTTCGCTTTGGCAGCGTTCGAGTTCCAACTTATTGTTAACGGAGTAAAGGTGTGATGTTCGGCAAATAGTGTCTGAAAACGAGACCCGCGATTTTTTAACGGTGTCTCGCGCTTCGTTGTGTTTGTAAATGTTTTTAATTAGTGCTTCTAAATCGTTATTTCAATGCAGTTTAAAGACGGATTTGTTTCAATAATCTAAGTGAATTGGGCAGTTTTTTTTCAAAAGACGTAACAAGTCTTTTCGATGGAACAACACCAAAAAACTATTCAACAATCGTCTCAATTCCTTTCGTCCTAAACTATTAACACGTTGAAGACGTTTAAGGTCACTGTACATTTAAAAAAAGGAATCAAAATTCGAAAGGAAGAAAACAGATTTCAATTCCGGTATCCATATCCAAAAGTAAACCGAATATGGAACTACCTGCATGCATTGGGTGCTCTTTTGTGGGTCGAATCTCATTGTTGCCACCCTAGAAAAACGCTCGATGATTCCGTTTCGATCAGTAACACGTCGGGGACCCCCTGGCCACGATCGATCGAGTTTCTTTTTTCTCATTCATTGCCCTGAATACACGTATCAAGCTCGAGAAACGACAAACAGGGGGTTCAGAGGGGACGAAATGTTATTTCCTTCTCCTTCTTTTTTTCACCTTTTCTACTGGAGAACCCTTTCCGGGACGCGAGGGAACCCGATTCTCGAGATAAACAATCTGCTCTCCGTTCACTTCGGGACTTATTTCCCTTTTGTGCGAAAAGCAGCTATAGCAACTTGGCTCACAGTATGCTCGACATACGCGATCGAATTCTGTCGATGAATTTTACTCCAGTAAACGATAGGATGATTGATTCAACTCGGTGAAATCGTTCGGTTTGATGTAAGATAAATGTTGTTGTTTGGAACGTGGACTGGTAGAACGTAAGACACTTCATTATTACTGTGCTGTAGAAATTCGTTCGATTGGAACCCAATAGAAACGATAAATAACGTCGTTCAATTAACAACACAGCTTCGGATCGGTGACAATCAATCGTTCGCTACAATCAAGAAAACACATTATACAGATAATTATTTCACAATGAAAGGGGACGATACGAACATCGTCGTATAAAAACGAATATTTTCCAAGGAAGGGAAGAATTTAATCCGTCTAAGCTAGGAATAAACGGTGGAAAATATTCTTCTCGGCAGGCTGGCCAGAAACGTCCAATTCTACTGAATCGTTCAACAGGCGTTTGAAGCGTTAAACGACTACTAAATATAAAGGAAGTATTAAAACGCAATATTACTTGTATAACTATTAACGTTATTAATCTCTATAAATAAAACACGAATAACAAAATTCTTTTACTAATCTTTTACTAATAAACTTCAATCTCTACGATCTTACCTGATTAACTTTTCATCAGAATCTTGCACGATGAAACTCTAAACCATTGTTCTTTGAAAAATGTTTCCTTAAATAATGTCTTTCTTCGAGTGAACGACCATCAAACTTCAAAATACTTCAAAAATGTCATCAATTCAAAGTTCTTAAGAATTAAGGTACGGAATAAATATTTTCAAAACTCAATCGTGTCGTAATGTCGGAAATGTCGTAAGCGATGTGTTTGAACGAGGTATTAGCATTGTTACACGGAACAATTAGGAAGGAACAAATAGGAAAAGAAAAAAGAAAAAAAGAAAAGAGTGGAATGTTGGAGGTAGAGGAGGGAGGGGGAGGATCTCAGATCGGGGCAGGACAGGGTGAACCGATCGAAAGATTGTTTAGCGGAACGCGAAGAACGAACGAATCGAAGATGGATGTAGCGCGTGCGAATAGGTTTGCTGGCCGCGTTCATTAATCAGGAAAGCCCCTTTTGCATCCGCCAGTGCCATAGGGATATCGATTGCCTCGGTTCAACGGGCTCTATACAGCTACTTAGTTCGCCTAGAAGCACCTCGAGCTCGTCGACTGTGCGCCGGATTTCCAATAAACGTCATTAACACTCGTCAGGCCGTGCAGGAATCCGCGCGCCACGTCGACGCGTAAAACTCGCCGATTACACTGGCCGAGGGGATCGACGATGAAAATTAACTGCGTACCGTCGGTGAATACAGAGACGTCGAATTTTTCAAGTTACAGGCTTTCCTTTATTATAGTTTTTTTCCGGATCTCTCTGTCATTTTCAAGGCAGAAATTAACGTTTATGTTTTTTTTTAGAAGACTATCATAGACTTTTGTAGACTTGACAATTTTTTGACAGGTAAAATCGACGATGAAAATTAACGTACCGCATGGTGTACTTAGGTGTAATACTCAGGTGTCACAATACCGTGTGTATAAATAACAAAGACCAGTTAGAGGGAAATAAACACTCCAAGATTTTATAGTATTTTTTCTATATGAAAAACTTTGGACAACTAATAGAATTGAATGTGAAACGCTATTTTTTCCTTTTCTTTCTTTTTTTGCATTTCTTCTTACTCATTCTTCTTCTATATTCCTTAATTTTCATCCTATACTAAATCCTATTTATATGTTTTATCCTGTACTAATTTTTATCCTCACTTTGATCTGAAATCTCCTTCTATTTTTCAGTTCTAACAAGAATGAAACAACTCGTCTCGAGCTTTTCCAACGAAAGCCTGGAACAATCCCGGAACACAGGAACGCGATGAAAATCCTTCGGAAAAAGGCTATTCTTGGTCAAAAAGGGTTACAAGGCCTGGCAGTGTGCTCGATCGAAGACGGGCGCTCATCGATCTCACAAGTGGCAGGACAATCTTCTCTGGACGGTTCTCCGCGAATCGGCTTGATGTCCCCTCTACTCGCCTCCGTGTCCGTAGTTTTGCATTATCCCCATTACTGCTGATTCACACGTCCTCCTTTGTGGGCTTTGTGAGCCACGACAATGCGGGACGGGGCTCTATCCTCTTCCTCTCTTTTTCTCGCGTTTAGAAAACACGAATGGCCCGCAACACCGAGCCGGATGACAAACGACGCCACGCCGTACCCCATCGACCTGATATAATATGCGACTTCGTCCTGGATCCTTCGTCCTTCGCCCTTCGCCGAGGCCCGGCCACTCTCCTATCTTTTTCTTTTTTCACACGTTTTACTCTTTTTTCTCGCGTGTCTCGGCCTCGAATTAATTGCAATTAGCGCCGCTTGTGTCCGACGTACGACGACGTGGTTCTCCGAGTTCAAATGGTTAAGCGGCGCTTATGGTTGTTCGAATTACGGTTTTAGAATAGATGATTGCACTTTTTGATTATACAGCGGTCAATGGATTTAATTAAGGCGTTTAGAAATTTCGATGTTTCGAAGCTGTTTGAAATCTTCATTATCACGAAATCCTTGACGATATAATTTATTGAAGAAACCATGCGGTGAAATCAGTCTCTTGCTATGTTATTTAATAAAGTACTTCGATTTGTTCAAACCTTACAAAACTGTGGAACGTAGATGGGAAGTAGTGAAAAATAGCGATGATTTTAAACGAATCTGTGGAATTCCCTTACGCGACTGCTGGTTAAAGAATCAAAATATAATAATGAAAATTGATCATAGAACTGCCAATGATATATGATAGAATAACGTTTGCCTCTGAACAAACCATTAAGTACGCTACTTCAAGTAATCAAAAAATGTTAAGATATTTGTTCCTATTACAGAGATGTATTAACAAATTTAAAGTATCAGTCAACGAATTTCTCTCCAACCATCGAATCGTTCAATGCCTTGCTCGTAGTCCTTCGAACTCTTTCATTGCTCAAACCTCCTTCTCAACTTTACGAAACAATCACCAAAAAGAGAAGGAATATTAATTACGATTGAAAGCGGCGCTACACTTCCTCGCACCAAGCAAGCGCATCAATTCCACTCAAATCGAACCAGCATAGAATCAACGACCGATCGAACGATCGATCGGTAAGTTCGATCCTTTGATGCAGTGCCGTCGATTTTCGGATTCCACGGGCGAAATGAAAGCCCTGGCTGGCCGAATAACACCGGTGGCCTTCGCTAGACACCCACTGGGAGTTATTAAACGATCTACAATGCTTGTTGCCGCGTCACCCATCTCCACGGCACCTTCAGAAGCCGTAATCAAATTCGTCGGGCCTGATAATTCGACGGCGGCGATCGATGAAACACAGACGAATCGTTCTACCAAGTCTCGCTTGTCACGTTGCCCGTGGCCTTTTGTCGGCCCGCGAAAATGAGCTTCTGTTTCTGGTCCACGGGCAAACGTAATCGGCTCGCTGCCGTCGATAGCCGATCAACTGTGGAATAACATTTGCTAAATGAACGGACGAGCGATCGCCGTGATCGTTTTTCGAAAGAGACGATCGACATGTTCCAATCGAAAGATTAAAACGATAGCACGTTCTTGTGCATTTATAGTATCTACATATTTGCTTATTGGTGAAAATTTTTATCGAGGGAGTAGATTCGTCAGCTTTTGTCGAATCTCGTTTAACTTCCACCTTCGTTGCGACTAAAATTCCATTTTCTATCTTCAGCAGCTGTAAATTCTTTTTATTGGAAATGCCTTTGCAGGTAGCTTTGTTACCGATTTTTATCTGGCAGAACCAGTGATCAAAAATCAATGTGTAAGCTATACCAAAAACCGAGGAACCACGGAATTCTACGACTAAGAAACTAAGTAACCAAGAGACCAAGGAATCAAGATTCCAAGGAATTAAAAAAAAACAAGTAATCGAGAAACCAAATGGCCATGAAATCAAACAGCGAGAAACAAAAAAAAAAAAAAAAGAAAAAGAAAAGAAAAGAAAAAGACAAGAATCCAAGAAATCCAAGGATCCAGCAAATTAGTTTCTTCGAAGAAAATGTTTCTCACTTGGAAGTGTTTCGCCATCCACCATTTTCTCGGTAGCCTCGTTCCATTAGCGGCTGGGAAAAGGTTCTCGTGAAGAACAGAAGGAGCACAGAAGGAGCACAGAAGGAGCACAGAAGGAGCACAGAATGAACAGGAATGGAAACTTTCTCCGTTTCGGTGTCTTTCTTTCGGGCGATGTAATCGCGTAAACGCGTATCGTTTTGTAGTCGTCGGCCACCTGGGAGCGATCGAACATCGAACAATCGTAGCGCAGAGTCACGATCGCCTCGAAGTGGCTGGTGGAAAGGCGCGGAGAAAATGAACGGACGTAGAAAAGGAACGCTTGATGGAAGTGGAGAAAAGAAGGAGAGAGAAAGAGTGAGATGAACGGAGAAAGACAGGGGGTGGCTGTCATTATAGGCGAAGGGAGAGCACAAAACGAGGCCGCGCTAAAGAAACGAAACTCGTAGGATGACGATCGGATACAGCGTTTAACGATACTCGATTGTCGAGGATTCCGGCCTCGAAATTGGCCTGCTGGACCACCTGTACGGCCAATAGCGTATCACGCGTGTAGTAACGGCGTATCACCGCATGAAATTAACATTCGGTAAAATAATCAAGAACGATTAATTTGTCATATTTTAATTACACTTGTAACCGGCAAGGTGTAACTTATCAGATTTCATATATATTTTTTTATTTTTACGATAGGTTGGAAAATACTGATCATCGGGTATTGTATCGGTAAAATAGTAGCTTTCGTGTGTTAAGGGATGATAAGGCTCAAAGTATAAAGGAAAAGGTTTGCTCGCAATTCAATGAATGGCGATTAATAACTGTTATCTGGATGCCGCAGATTGTGCACTCGGACTGTTGATACGCTCGATACGTGTGGTCGGATATAACGGAACAAAACGAGAATATACATACGTATACGATGTTGTTTACGTATGAGGAACTGCTCAATCGAAAGCAAAGAAGCTTGTAAAATATTCTTGAAAAATGTCCTCGCAATGGATTATGTATTTTTCATTATTTTTGTGAAACTTTCCAATTACCGGCCTGCTAATTTCTACGTTAAATTTATTTAGAAAAATAATTTACGAGGGAATCTCAGTGTCACGAATTACTCCGAATTAATCGAGTCGGTTCATTGATCGGTGCAACGTGCAAGCCATCTCGATCCCTCTTTCCGATCCTTCATCCCCCCGGTGACCGATCCTTCGAAGATGAGTCACTGCGTCGCGATGTCGATTCACCGTTGCCGCCGGTAATCGACTCGACGATCGATCGTTTATACAACCGAACGACGATCAATAATCGACTTGACGTTTTAACAAAGTTCCACGAGAAAATACAAAAGGGCGAACTTTACAGTTATCGCAATCAAGTGTGGAAAATTGACATTGGTATACACGGTTTGAATAAAAATGAAACAAAATTTGTTCCGCTAACATATTACCTATAAAATAATAGACAATCAGAGGACAACATAAAAGACGCTATTTCGGGCGAATAAATTTGGAACGAAAATTTAAAGATTTTTCCAATTCTTACATCTAAGGTTAATTAATTTCTAACTTAATCCAAATATATGGAGAGTAAGAAGAAAATTTTGATCACGGAATGACCTTTCGACTATTCGAAGTTTCCTCGTTAAATTATTAGGGGAAGATCCACTGTTGGTTATTTTATTAATCCTATTTTCCACGTGTTAACCCACCCGTTAAAATAACACAAGATTCAGCTTCTACGACGATGAAAAGGGATCTAATCGGCTCGTAAATCCAGCGACCGAATTTTTCTTTTTTTCCAAGCATTAATTTCCATCTAAATGGACACCGAATTAAGATACGGAGGTGGCACGGGGGCCGAAAGTACCAAAGGAAACAGGAGAATAGAGACTAACGCGAAGAGACTTCGCTCGTATGGAATGCAGCTGCCACAATGCAACAGCTCTTACACCGACACGTGCACACAAAATCTTGGATTTGTATCAATGTGATGCGTATGTGGGACCCACCTAGTCGGCGATAGATTTCGTGTGATACCATCGATAGAATTAATTCTCGTTGCTCGAGAACGATGCTCGTCGATGCTCGTCGATGCTCGTCGATGCTCTACGATCAGAATTTCTCGTATAATTTCATTTCATTGAATTCTTGTTCTCCATAATATCAGTTGTTAACTGTCATTTGATTTCCATGCAATCTTTTCAGTTATTAAAAATTCACAATTCCTTCGAAATCCTTTGACAATAATTTATTGAATCTTCGATAGCATTTTATTGCCAGTCTAAAATGCCGCTTTCTAACGTCTATTATCGAATTTCACTCGAATTGGACGTTTTGTGACACAGCTACCTCAAAACCTGGTGCAGTTATCATCTACGGTTAACATCTACAGTTGTTTCAGATACAATCTTCAAACCGTGTGGCAAATCTACCATAAATTTCACTTAACAATTTCCAGTTAATAATTGGAATTGAATATTTTTCAATATACTTGCCAAGATCCTGGAATTACGTTCAGAACATTAAGAAACATATGGGACATGTTTTGTATTTTTGAAGTATCGATTTTAGACATTGAAACGAATATTGATATATAAAATCATCGTTCGAAGGATCTTTTTCGAGTCATATTTAACCGAATCTCGCACTAAAAGTCTTCTGTATTTAGAGAATGTCGAAAGTCTTCCGAAGTTCTTCAAGGGAAAAGCAAGACTTATTCGCGAGTTGGAAAATCGTAGCGTGTAATAAAGAAAAGCGAGAGAACGAAGGATGGCTCGGCCTCGATGTGGAAGGCGTTCACGTATGAACATTCGTACGGCAGGAGGCCGCGACCAGGTGTACGGGTGTGAATAGACCACCGGCTAATTTACATACACCTAAACCGACGTGCAGCCTTCTCGATGACCTGGAATTCCCGGCAACAAAGGTCCTCCGTTTTATCCGGCGGGTGTATCTTCGCCGCTTCGAAAAGAAGAAATTCACTACCTGTTAGCTTCGATGAGAATGCACCGCGGAAAACACCTTCTCCTTGTATCAAATTCTTATTTTCAGCAAATTATGCTTAAAAAACGTATGAATGTGCTGATACGTGCGTGAAAATTAATCTTATCGACGAAATCTTCCGTGAAATTAATGTATTCGTTAATTTAGATTTTTTGATTCTATTGTTGGGTTGAATTAATGAAAGGATTTTAATGGAGTGTCGTTTATGTTATATTCAAGAAAGAAGACATAGTTTTTTGTACCGAGATAAAAGTGAGGATTTTGCGCAGCTGTGAAAAGGTAGAACGTGCGCCTTGTTAAAAGCAAGTATTGTACGGTAAATGAGACAACGAGTTTCGACTGGATAGAGTTCCCTTGAAGCGATGAATGCTAGTTTTTTTTTTTTTTTTTTTTTTTTTTTTGGATCAAGTGAACGTTAAAACTCGTGGCCATTGACATTTTCTTTTACGTGGATTATTCACGCCTTTCGCGGAATTTCAACCGTCACGCACGGGTCTAAGAATCGTTTATTTATCTTCGATAAGAGTACGAAGAATGTAACAATTGAGAGGTTAAAAAATTTGGTGATCGAGAAATTGCAAGTGTAAAATGTTCAAAAGTAAAACAATTCAAAGATTTTCATGTCGGAAGAGATAAAAACTCAGACACCTAAAAATCCTTGTATTTAAAAACTGGAGAAATTCGAGATACCAATACTCAAGTTCTCATTTGATTTAACTATTTAGGAGTTGTCGCGGATCTTTCTCATTCCGTTTAAAGAAACAATTTTCCCTGCAAATGTCTGCCATAGACCAACAAACACCTTTAACTGGGAATTCTATACTTTGCATTAGCCTCAGATATGGACAGCGAACCGCGCTTATGGCAAATGTTTGCGCAACGACGAGTAGCAGTGGCGTTGCTGGCAACAGCAACGATTGACTCGCATAAACAACCGGAGAGAAGGATTGCTAGCATCGTGCGCTGGCTTCTCGAAATAATTGCACCGCAAACAACCGACCGGCCGGCTTGCTTTGGCCGAGATTAGGCGATAATTCGTTGAGTATGCCTAGGGAAATATTGCGACACCGTATGACGTTGTTTGCCGTCTGGTTGTTTGGGAGAATTAAGTGGTGACGCGCGGTGTACTGGTTAGATGCACCGACAAGCGAATGAAACGAACAGTGCTAGTTTGAAGTAGGTTAATTGTGTTCCCGTGCATTATGTAGATTTATTCGTTCGAGCAAAATACGGTGTAATATTACAGATGTTCAAGGAGAAGTTAATTATGAATGTATCGAACGATAAAATAGACGAGTAGGTAAAAATAAAGAAGACCGGCGACATGTGTAGAATTGAAGAGAATGAATAACATAGGTAGAACATGCGTGTTTAATATTTCAAGGAGATGACTATTTGAATCAGTGATCAGTGAAAAGAATCGTGAATTTGTAAACCTGAAAGAAGCAAGAACGTAGGTCTCTACTCGGACAAATTGTTATATTTTAATTCAAAAGTTTCGTTTCCGTCTAATAGTAATAGCTATAGAATAGTTCAGGATAAATGCTCTTCTTCTAACGAAAATTTTCTCCCGTGTGAAAGACGTACAAATTTAAATGTTTCGCTACACGTACAGAGTTTGCTATATCATTTGACGGGATATAGTTTGTGAAAGGGCAGAGATATTTGACTAGGCTGAATGGGCAACACGAGCAAGTTTCCCCCCGAGCGTAAATTTAAATACACGAAAGGTGGATATGTTCCAACGGCGAAGAAGAAGCTTTAGCCTGTGATATAAAAAACGAGCTCTTTTAAGATAAATACTTTTAACTCTTCCATCCTTTTCGCGTATCTCCAAACGCTAAGCACCTATAGAAAATCCCAACCTGTATTTTCCAAGATCAGCTTCTATCCTCGAACCGTCCAAACTTTCTCATACACCGCTACACCGTTTCCAACTCCTAACAAATACTAAGAAACATCGCTTAATTACCAGCAAATCTTTCAAGACTTCTCCTACAAGAAATCCTCCACCCAATTAAGGATTTCACCTACTTACACTCTCCCCTACCACATCGATCTATCAAAAAACCAGAGAAAAGAAGAAAGAGAGAGAGAGAGAGAGAGGCAAAGGGAAAAACGTATGCAAAAACCCGACCTACTCCACCTTATTTACGTCGCCTCCTCAACCTGTAATATCGTCGATGTAATTTCTGTCGGTGCGTGTCGCGTTGAACGATGAAAGAAGTCGAGCAAGCGCACAACAGACGACGAGGAGAAAGAGAGGAGAAGAGAAAGGGGTAAAAGGGGAGGGAGAAGGAAGACGAGGTATCGAGCCGATCCTCGAGTGTCGGGTTCGGAATCGAGCGACGAGCCTGCCGCCAGGTCTTTTCGCGAACAATGATCAACGATTAATTATAGCGGCACGGGATCGTGATCGGTCGTGTAAAACGCGCGCACTCGAGCCACCGCGAAGCGCCAATCAAGGAATTACGCGAGCAAAAGGGGACGCCCGGTTTGCCCGCCGCTTTGTTAATCGCGGGCTGCCTTGCTCCTGAAGCGTGATTGAAAATACTTTGCCAATGGGCTGCCAGCCTCTGTTCTCCAACGAGAAACGCTGCATCGACGTAGGTCAGGTTCCTTCGGATCTCCTACCAAGGAGATTGATTTGGTCTGATTGCGTGATGAAAAGGGGGTGGTTAAAAGATCCGTTTGTATGGGTTTATGTATGTATTAAGTTACTTATGAAGGTATTCCAACACTTGTAGATATCTTTTATGGATATGTTATGTACGTCATACTATCTTCATTGTATCGGTGATGTTTAGAACGGATGTGGAAATGTTTGTAGAAGCTATATGGCATTTAGTGAAAGTATATAGAATTTTAGAGATCAGGAAAGCATTTATACGATAGATTATCCGTTACATTATCAAGTATAAATGTTTATTTTCGTCGTAATATTATAATTGAGATTTGCGGAAGTGGGTAAAGCGATTGTACTACAATTACAATCGTTATCAAACATCTTACTGAAAATGGTGCATAATAATAAAAAAAAAGATAAAATATCGTTAAATATTTAATACGTTTAAATATTTCTCTTTTCTCTAATTACCTTCGCTCGTATATTTCTTACATTTTCCACGTGGAAGAATAGGAAGGTAAGGTAATTCAATCCGACGCGATTGCGATTACGGATTTCCGTGAACCTTGATACTACTCGAACCTTGGTAACCAACGAAACGTCTCTTCTTTAAGTGGAACGCGATCTCGAAAGTAATTAATCCTTTAGAAAAGTAAAACGTTCGACTTTTTTTTTTTTTTAGACACATCGAGCGTCGAGGAAAATCGTCGACCGGAAGTAGATCGTGCGTCGACTTGGCTACGTTGAAGGGAACACGAAGAGAACTCCGGCATCAAGGCTCGAAATTCCAACGTCGAAGCAACGCTAATGAAGCCGCGAGGTGGTGGACGAGCAACTCCAGCGAACGATTTACATTCCGGTTAAGTGATTTAAGGCAACGAAAGCCACTCGTTCAGCCTGTAGATTGCTCGTCGCTCTATAATAAATTTAATGAGAAAACGTCTGTAGTCAGCTGTTGAAACGGCGCAGGAAACGCGACCTCCTATCGATTCGCGTCGATCCAACGACTGACAGGACGTATAATTAATAATTAAATTATCTATCTGTCGAACCACGGATCTGGTAGCCGAATTTTAGATAATCAAACGGACGTTGATCGGACATCAAACGACTTATTTTATCATTGATGACTTTTAGAAAAATCTTGACACGGGTACTTGTATTGTATGTCGTGTTTTATGGTTCGTAACTCGAAGAGAGAATGGATTATATTTCCAAGTATTAAACGCCAGGTTTGAGAATAAATTACACGTTAACGTGAAACATCGTTTAAGGAACAGATTATTTATTTAAAATATAATGAAACTTGTCTTTTAAACATAGCATACAGAACGTACAGAAGTTTGCGTGATCGCAGAGTTAAAGCCTTGTAAGGACAAATGAATTTCATTTACATTATTTCGAGCCCTAACAAATATAAATACACGATCATCATTTATTTCTAACGTGAACAAAATAACATCTAAAGAAATATCCAGGCTCCTAAATAACGAGTTATACGTTGAACAAATTCTCAAATCCAAGTTCCGTATATCCTTTCTCCGTAAAAATCTTCGTAACGTTCTGCTCAAACTAAACCACACGACGCCCTACACTAAACGAAGACCTCTATTAACGATCCACACTCTGGTCAAACCCTGAAACCATCTCGCACCTCGAACCCAACGCTAGCCACCTATCAAAACCAAATATGAAAATAAAACCTCGTGCATTCTCTTCCCTCTTAACTACACCTTACACGGTCCGTTTAAAAAGGCATAGCGAACAAAAGACAGCGGAACGGGTTCGATGAAATCCCTATCAGGTGGTCGGTGATCCTCCGCCACCGATCCCAAGATGAGGAATCAGGAAAGCCACAAAAAACCATCGCGTGAAACCGAGCGTAACCGGGCAACGCTTGATCAGGCCGCTTGCAAGATCAAAACGGGTCCTCTAAGCATTCCAAAGTCAGCAGGTACTAATGAAGTCGTGAGAGGTTGCCAGGAACGGTGCAGCGTGCGCGTCCAAACGGTTGAACGTCCGCTGGAAGAGCCAGGGTCTCTGCGGATGATTTAGATTCCACCTAAACGATCTGTCTAACCGAGGAGAGGCCCGTCAGCCCGCCTCGAGTTCGTCACTGTTCACTCGCTATAATGGATTTAATGAGGAGGTAGCCACCTCTTGCTGAACTGTCGTTCCACCTCCGTGTGTCTTTTACGCGCGCGGGCGCGCCATGGCTCCCTGAGAGACAGAAACAATAGCGGTGGCCATTCGAGAGGATAATGACGGTGAAAATTGTCAGTTTGTCATGGCAAAAGGATATACGCAAGTTGGTAATCACCGTTCTCACGACTAGTTGAGCTATCGTCTTGCTTGGACGAGAAAGAGCTACTGGTCACGATATTTTTTCGTCGTGATGCACTCATCGTGTAAATATACGGTCAGCCCGTCTTTTCAGTGTTCGTTATCTGGTTTTATATTTCCAGTTTGTTTTAATCGTGGCATCTCTGAAACACCGGGAGCTGCAGTTTCGACACCTGCCTGTGTGATGAGAGAAGAATGAGGTGTTATAATGATGGGTGACCGTGATTACTTGATTGCTGGGAGAACGTTTTCTTGAGCAATTGGTGGGTTGTTTAGGAGATCTTGTTTTTTTTTGGGGGGGGGGGGGGTTTGATGAAGTTTGAGACTGATGGAGAATAATGACGAAGTTCGACAGGTATATCTTTAGGTTAATTTGCTGTTATTTTTACTTCGCTTTTTTTATATGAGGAAATATTTCGGAAGATCGTTGGAAGAATACATTGCTTTCTTCGGTGTTTGACGAAGTTTGAAGCTGACGAAGACCAATAATGAGATTCAACCGCTGTATCTTAAACTTGATATATTTCTTATCTTATAACTGTTCTGAAGAATCGTTTATTATATTAAGAAGTATACGTTACTGGTACAGAGATTCCTTCGTACAGTTCCAATTTTTCTAAACAAGTCGAAGATTTTAAATTACAGTATCTTATCTTCATTGCTTTGCCAATATCGTTGTTCCTTTGAAACTTATAATAAATATATTCTGCGTTATAGATCCAAAAAGGCGGAATTATCTAACGTATCCCTTATTCCATATCAAGCTGCAACAAACTATTCGAAAATTCCGAGTGTTAAAACACCATCAAACTTCAACCAGCATTTAAAACGACAGTGTTACCATCAAATTTCTCATTTCTGTTCCATATTCCGTGTAACTCGCTTGACCGGTGTTTCAGCCAATGAGGGCGATTTTTCGTGGAAAACTTTCTCGGCAACTGAAAGTTCCTTTTATCGGCCATAAAATCACGCTCGCAAGGTTGGCTCGTTCACAGTTGAGCGAAGTGTTTTCACGATTTCTGGGGTGACGCATAGGTGCGAACCGAATGAATAGCACGGATCTTCGAATGGCGATCGCAGCTGTCGAACTTCGACAATAAACCACCGCTCGAAAGCTTCTTCCAGCGTTTTCCATCGCACCTCGACCAACAGCGTGTCGGATTTCGATAGACGGCAGAGCTACTTGGTCCAATGGTGAAACGTGTTCTTTGTTTTCGGGGATTTTCGAGACCCGGACTCTTTTCAAACACACGGTCCTTGGATTTCGCGACCGAATACCATTGTTCGGGCCCCGGTGAATCGGACACCAGACGAGTCTTCCGGGTCTCTTGGATCCATTCAATCGATTCCCATTCTATTACGCGAAAATTTCCACGTCTTGTTGACGAAGATACCATCAGAAACTTTGTTGCGAGATAATGAGATTTTTCGAATCAATTTGACGCTCTTGCTTATATTATAGAAAGAAGCTTGGCTTCTTCTTTCCCCGAGTTTTGTCTTCGACTATTGATTTTTCAATCTCTCATTACTATTTTTGATGAACTCATTTTATAGAACAGCTTCTTGTTCTTCAGGTTTCGAGCTTATGGAATTTCAATTTCCAATTACCAGTTCCATGTATTAAATACCTTTTCCTTGTCCTTGAAGTTATTAAGTCTTTAAAAGTAAAGTAACCATTCAGAGAATACATAAGGAATGAACTGTCTATTGTAAATAAAGGTAGCAAGGGAATATAAAATATTAAATAGAGAGTGATACGTATTAAAAACGACAAAGAAAAGGGAGAAAGTCCAGGAAAATGGTCTAAGCCAGGGAACAAAACAAGAACGGAATAAATCGGAGAGAAAATGAATTGTATGGGACGGATTAGGCCGAAAACGAGATGATGGGACGAACGATTGTAAGACGTAGTCCGAGACCGTATTCGAAGGATAATGCTTAACGTTTATTTCTGCTTTTCTCACTTACAATACAATATTTATAGATTACTTCTGCCGCTTTAAAGTCGTAATACTCGAATAATCGGTATAGTTTAAGAGGTTTATCGTAACGATACAAGTACAAAGATTACAGCGGGTCATGGACGTTTCACGAAAGCGTGTCTCATTCTATCGTTCTTCTTCTTCGTCGTCTCTAACATTTCTATTCTCTTCCGCTCGCGAAACGTCTATAAAAGCTCTTTCTCTCTCTCTCTCTCTCTCTCTCCCTTTTTCACTCTCACTCTTTCTCTCGTGAAATCGTTCAACCGAACGGTTACATTAAAAACAATTGGGATGTTTGAAAGAAAACAAGGAAAAAATGAGCTGAAGAAAGTACTAGATAGGTATTTTCGTTGGAGAATTAAACAAACACAAAACTAAAAGAAAAGAGAAGAGAAGAACCAAGAAAGAAGCGATAATATTTAACAGATTCTCTGGAAATTTTCAATCATCTGCTTCACAGGTTATCGAACATTATGCACGTTGGACGTACAAGTTGATTTATATTCTTCATTCAATGGTCAACATATTAAGTAAAAAAATAATTATTATTATAATAGAATTCTGATGATTAATAAATAGTTAAAAATTGAAACGAAAGGATCGTTATATCAGTTCTCATTCGGGAACGAACAACAAATTTTTACCACGTCGTCGTCTGTAAATATTTTTAATACTAAACGACGAACGAAAAGCGAAGGAAATTTTCTTGGCCTTTTCTCGATTGAAAAATGGGGAAAAAGCAAGAAAACGAGGGAAGAGGTCGTGACGACGCATTTTTTCTTTTTTTTTTTTTTTTTTTTTTTTTTTAATAAATCGAAGGGGTCTATCTATGTACAGTGATTACGAATCAAACGACCGCACGAAAATCACGTTCTCCTTTTAACGGTACCGTTGCACGAAACTTTCTGCTCGTCCTGCTCTCTGTTTCTGTGTAAGTTCGTTCGAAACGAAATACCGTGGAATTGGTAATTACCTAATGCTACTGGTAATTAGAAGGGATATGTCGATTCCGTTTTGGAGTTCGATGTTCGATAGTCGAAGCAGGATGTAAAGGAAGAGGGAAGATCGTTGGGATTCTGCGTACATGTATACTTATATGTGTGCTAAATAAACTTCGTTCAGATTAGTCCAGTTTATGTATTTGGATTCAAATCGTTTCAGTTCACGTAGATATTCTACGGGAAATAATATCAAAAACAATGAAAGAACGACTGAAAAGAATCAGAAAGTGATATTGAAGAAAATGAAAGAAAGATTGAAAAGTTGATTCGTTTATAATATAACAGGCTCGTATTAATAAAATGTTTCAAACTGTTTTAAATGAAGTAACTTGATTAAAAAGGACAAGGTGACAGACTCGAAAGAATATTAATCGATAGGTTTATAGTGCGAAACTTTCGAATTAACCTGAACGAAAATGCAGGTGCTTCTGTCGATTAAAAAGGAAACACTGGGAACAGGGGGGTGAAGGAAAACCGTTTTCGAGCGTCGTGCGCGATAATAATCCTCGCTACGCTATTTACACGGGGACTATGTACAATCTCTTTATAATTCCATTTCGAGGATCGTCACGCGTCGAATCTGACGCTTGGGGATGGCTAGAACACGGAGAGTATCGACTTCGTTGTTGCTTTCAACGATCTGTATCGTTGATAGCCTTGATTTCACCGTGATATTCTTCGTGAATATATTCGTTGGTCCAAGACGTTAGACATTCCTTTGGACGAGTTTTCTCTTGTTACAGCTTCAGAGATCATTCTTGAGAATTAAAATGACTCTAGGAGGTTCATTTGATACTTTATCTTGAGATTCGACAATTGCTTTGATGATTGAAATTACTGTACAGGTGTGTGAATTTTTGTATCGAAAGACGATTCTCTATATGTTACTTGCATTATTTAATCATTGTTCTTTATACCAGATGTAGATGTTGTAGATGTTTTGCATTTCGATTATTCTGAATTCAGTGTGTCAACTTGAATTGATACATTCAAATTGAATATAATTATAGGCGATGAACAGGAATTCTATAAACTTTCATTCAAACTCACGCGTTTAAAAATGATAGGTGAGAAAAATAATTTTATAGAAAGTATCTGTTCTTTTTCCGAAATTATAGAGAGATAAGTAGAATGGCAGATAGTTAATAAAGTATAACAATAAGATAACGGATATGTAAATTAAAACAGAATAAGAATAACGACGTACGTCATATGTTAGAATTCAATTCTCAAATAAAATATCCTTATATGCTTCAGATCATTACTGACGTATTCATTTAATTAATTATATATAACAATTTCAATAAAACTCCTCTGTTAACCATTTCGAAAACAAAAGAAAAATATATTAGAATGCCAAAGATACCTAGTAGCGCGAAAAGTTAAACCACTACTTTGCTCTTTCTCGTTAAAGGCAGAAACAATCCCAGTCATCAAGACATAATTCCGTGGTTTTATAATTCCTCCTTTCTTAAAAACTCGAAGAACCAGCTTCCAAAAGCAAGAAATCACTCTGAAGCCAGATCAATATCCATTGCTAGACTGTGGATGTTTATGAAAATTCGGACGTACTTCGATAACTAAAATCAAAGGAAACGAACCTAAACAGAGACTTGTTTTATCTACCAAGCACTATAACAAATATTAACTTTAACTTGGACATTTTGCAAATTTTACTCCGCGCATTTCCTATAATTTGTATACCATATACACAAACACCCACAGTCTATTCATTACCTATGTCACATGTATAATAAACCTCTGGAAACGGTGGACCGAACTCAGGGCAACTGCTCCTCGAAGATGGATCAGAGCTACGTTCTATCGGGTCAGAAGATGACAGTGAGGGGTCGTCTGAACGATTCGTTTCCAGGCGCTGGAGCTGTTTGATAGCCGCCGTATTGGCTCATCTGGGGCCCTAATAGACCGCTGGTTTGCACCGAGCCTGGATAATAGGCTGGCAGACTGGCACCGGGACTCGCAGCCGACGAGGTAGACGTAGAACTCGCGCTAGACGAACCTTGTTCGGTCCTCTCGTGCTGTTTGCTCATGTCAGGAGACTCTGCGGCTGGTGACCTTGTTGGACCACCACCGACGATACTACCGGGGCTGGACTCTTCGTAAAGCTTGTGCTCGTAACTGGGCCGATTGTAGTCGGTGATCGCAGGCTTCTGGTCCATGTAGAGCTTCGATTGTTCGAAATACGCCTTCGCGGAGTCTAAGTAGCTCCGGTCCAGGTAAGATTTTGGACTCGAGTCCAGGTACTTGGGGTCGGAGTACATGCTCATCGCCAGGGTGCTCGGTGGCATGTATGCTGCTCGGTACTTGTCGGCCTCCATCGAGTACTTCATGGCGTCCATCGAGCTCACCACCTGGAACACAGAAGAGAAGATTGGACATTGGTTGGTTATTGTGGTAACTTCTGCTCTGGGTTGAATGGACGAATTGGCAAATTTGAAGTTAATCGGGTACTGCTGACATTATGGCTCCTTAAATGGATTATATTCGAGGAATTGACTTTGCTAAGAAGATTGGTGGTTATCGAGAGGAAGATTGACGAACGAGGGGAAAGAACAAATGTCGTAAAACTATGATACATCTACGATTATATAGTTATACTAGACTTCGGAAACGAAGTAAAAAGATTACACTTACGCAAGTATATACATCATAAAATAATTAAAAATCAAAATGATCATCGTATCTCCGCACCTTGAATTCCAAACTTAACCCGAACTAAAGCTACCAACGACATTATGTATTCCTCCCAACCTAATCAATTCCAATAAATCCACATAACAAAAGGAAACAAAATCGCCGTTGGAAGCTCCCAAAGAAAAAATAAATGAACATTCCATAGGAATGTCTACCACCCTCCTAACCGAAACCTGGGACGAAGAAAGAAACGGTTTCAAGGTGCAGCATTCGACTCGGTCCGAGTGCAAATCGCGAAATCGCCGGATCCGCGACGAGGACACGTCGGACAGACTCGAAAGAGATTTGTTCTATTCGCAGGACAAAGCTACCAATGGCTATAAATTTCATAACCGTTCCAAGGGTTAAAAGATCGGCCGCGCGAGGCGGTGGATGGTCCGCCGCGTGAAACTGCGACGGGATCCTTAAAAAGGAAGGGGGAAAAAAGAAAAAAAAAAAAAAAAAAAAATAGAGGGAACCAGGAGAAGCGCGCGATTATTCCCGATTCTATAATTCGTGGACGAGGACCACGCCGGACCCTTTGTCGGATCGTTAAGCGGCTTTGTCCGGATGATTTACATCCAGTCTTAGCCTCTTCGCTCGTCTCTCCTCTCCCAGCTACGTCCAATTGATTACCGCTCGGTTCCTCTTCTTTGCTCGACTCAAAATCCTTCGCGAATGGTCCTTGCGAATCCTGAGGTTCTCCATCGGTTAAAACGACGTCGACTCCATCACATGGATCCCGGAAATTAACCCATTCGCAACGAATAACGAGTTAGAATCGTGGATGTGTCGCAATGACTTTTCCTACATGTAGACGGTTGTTTAATACGGTTGTTTAAGCATTTATCGGAAGTTTCGGTGCGCAACGATGTACAGAATGAAGTGAAAGTAAAGTATTTGTTATAACTGGACTGCAAATGTTGCGGAATTTAACCATATTCCGATAGACACTAACAGATGCAACGTTCGATACCTTTTATTTATTTCATAACATTAAATTATTATAGCGGAGATGGAAGTAGAAAAGGATCAAACGACTAAGGGATCCGAGGAAAATCTTCGTGACTGACATGTTTTTGTTTCGTTCATTAAAAATCCTCCGTTTTATCATAACGTGATATCAAAATCAACGAACATCGTGTTTTTACACGTCGTGCTTCTCTTTCTTCTTCTGATCTTCGTATACGCAATAGTCGAAAAGTTTTTGATGATTATATACTCGTGAGATACAGTATATTTAATTTTCAACGTTAACAGTGAAAAATGTAAAACTGCACGCCTCCTCGAGCGTCGACCAAATAAAATTCCATTTGGGCTCGACGCCACCTTCGTCGCAGTGGTTGTCGTTCCGACAAGACTTAATTATTGTGCGGCAGCATGGTGTCGCCGTTCGAGCGTGTAACACAATGTCGTACCGTTATTCTTCTGTTTTCATTCACAAAGGTGCTTATTCGCCGCACTGCCATGTGTCGTCAAGGATGGAAAGCGACGAAGGGAAGAGCGCGGAAGTGACAGAGAGAGAAACGCAAACACGGTGTGTGAATAGAATAAAGACAGAGGAAGAGAGTGGAATGTCTTTTGCTAACAGAGCACTTTATTTTCCAAATGGCTCTTCTCCATTCCCGGGTCAGAAAGGTTAGCCAAAGCGAGAAAGTCGACCGAGAAGCATCGTTGCTGCCGGTTCGTCGATATTTCACCCACATCGTGCCCTCGTGGATTCGAGACCTCGGAGCAACGTCGAGAATGGACTTTCAATCGGAAGTTCGATTCTGTTCTTTGGATTTATGCACATTCTACGTGAAGTAGACTATCAAGGATAGTTAGAAGAAACTTGGGGTGTAATCTTGCCGAGAGCTAGTTCGAAAGTTCGTAAAGTAAATTTCTGATCACCATTGTCATATCAGCCCTCTGAATGTTATAACGGATTCCTTGTTACCCCCTTTTTGTTTTTTATTAATTACTGGCAATAGAAACACGTTTTTCAATAGATTGAAAAGAATAATAATACTACTACGTTGAAAAAATAACATTCTATACGAACATATTTACTCGCGTCTATACCAGCTTATGAAACAGTGTTCCATTTCCATTTTCATTTATCCATAGAAAATCAAAACACCGCGTAGTCTTCGATTTAAAAATCTCCACTCGAGTCATCATCCACCATACAATAACACATAAACAGTCTTCTCCTTACCAACCCCTAATCTTACTGCACCAATCATCTCTGACTAAGAATTTCTCGCGTAATTTACTAAGCCATCCCCTTAATTCTCCACAAACCAGAAACCCTCGCATTATCCTCCGATCGTCGTCACCCTGCTTCTTTCTTCGACTCCTTTTATTTTTTCAAGACGCAAGGTTTCTTCTTTGACGGAGAAACGGTTCTGAAACAAGTCTGACTTGAAAAAAATGTTCGTTGGACGCATGGCAAGCCTGGCAAGATCTTCCTAAATGGTAAAGCCAGAAATGACGGGCACGGTGACGGCGATGACGGTGCCGTTTCGTCCGCGAGCACGATAACACACGGCGGCGCGACCGCGCGTTGGAATTCTTCGCTCGTGCTCGTCGGTTCGCCAATAATAGTCGGTCTGTATCGCACCGCTGCGTCGTTCCAGACGCGTCGGCCATTCAGCCGTTGAATGCAGAAATAACTAGCTATCTGTTTGTCTCCCGTACCCAGCTGCGGAAATTCATACACAGACCACGGTCTCCGGTTTCTGTTTGCGAAGCCACCCGGGGGCCCCTTTGTTGCGACAACGAATGAAACGTACCTAGTACGCTCGTCCTCCGCCTCGTACCTCCTCTTCTTTCTTCTCTTCCTGCGGCCTCTCTCGCTCGACGATGTTCGCGTTGTTCCTGCTGCCTTCTCTCGTCAGCGATCTATCTCTCCCTTTCCCCGACGTTTCCTTCTATTACGCGTGGATCGCCGTGGCTGGCGATCTTCTTCGGCGATTGTTTCACTTTTTCGGTTAAGGTGGTCGAGGTTCGATCAAGAGTTAGTTCACGGAGATCTGAGCGAGTCTCGAGTGGCTCGGTTGAGCTAGTCGTGGGCGACGGTCGAAATGATCTTCTCGGTATAATTTTGTTCAGTTAATAATTGATGTATGAGCTGACCCAGAAATCAGTGTAAGTCGGTTTCTCGTTAAAAGCTTTTCGTTAATAGAACTTTCAGTCGAAGGAACGACTAATTGCCACGTTGTATTTGTAAATTGTTCGCATTTGAAATTAGATTGTTCGTATTTTAAGTTTCTTTATTTGGTACAATTTCGAAGAATATTTGGAGATTTGTTCGAAGCAAAAGGTAAGATATATACGTTTTGCAACGATTAATAGAATTTCGCTTGTTTGCCGAGGAAAGGGGCGCGTGAATGCAGCGATAAATCTCGAGATTCCCTGATCGAGTCTCTTCACGTCAAATTCCATTGAATAGGGACGCGCGAGAAATAACCGCGTGGGTGGCTCTTTTCCGCCGGCATCTCGATAACGCTCGGTTCCTGCGACCGTGTCTTACGCATTTTTCGTCCCTGACAAATCGTAATCGCCGATGCTCCCCTTCTTCCTAACTTGCAGCATTCGATTTAATATCTTTCAATTTATAAATAAAACATCAGTATCGATAAAACCCCTTGATCTGATCTATTATTTATATAACAACAAACGATACGACGTCGAAAGAAATTTAAGATTCTTAGATTGTCGAATAAAATCCATCGCCTGCTACTATCTCGTAATACAACAAATATCGAAGCAATTCCACTTTCCACGATATAACGGTACCATACGATTGTACAACCAGACGCGCCTTCTTTCACGAAAGCAAGAGCAACGTGCATGGAATCCGGTCAAAACTCGGACCAAGGTCTCTTCTGCTTACCAATACGCAATTATGATTTCACTCAGCTATACTGTTGCAATTTTTTACAACACTGTTTCTTGTCGCCCTAAATCGCTCGCATCTATACGAAAGGGAAACTTCATGCGACGTCATTACGATCTTGCTTCGACCTGGTCCGTAATTCGGTAGCTTGACGTGTATTATATTTCTAATAATACAATCGCACACTCGCGTGCCTTATATCATTAGAAACATAAATCTGTCAAATGGCGCGGTGTTATGCGTACAAAGTTTCAAAGACGTCGCATCGCTGTTCCGCACCTGGGTGTGACCACGATAAATTTGCTCGTTTGTACCGAGCATTGCACACCATCGTTATATCAACGGCTGAAAATTAACCCGGAAATAGCATTGCAATTGTTTCAGGATCGCACGTTGCGATTCCTGAACGACATAGATCGGTTCCGAACGAGAAAGACAAGTGGCTTGACACGGAAACAACATCGGGAACACGATAAACGGGTTTTGAGACAGGAAACGATTGTTTATTTACAAGATGCATCGACTCACCTGAGCAGGTGCTGCTAGACCCGCAGACATCGCCGCTGCGGACTGCTGCGCTGCTGCAGCAGCGGCTGCGGCCATGCTGGCTGCAGAGAGTGAACCATAAGCGGCCGCGGGACCATAATACGATCCCATTCCTGCCTGTCCCATTCCACCGGCCATTCCTGCAACAGATAGTTTATAGCGTGTGAAAAATCTTGGTAATCCAGCAATTCGAAAGTCGGCCGCTTTTTCCACGATATAAACGTTAGATGGAATTTGTTGCAAGTAGAGCGTTACATTCGATTCTGAAGGAATTAATAGCAGAGTCGTACAACATTGCATTACCAACTTAATTAACATCTAAATAAATTAGGAGAGTAATCTACCATATTACCCTCTTTTCTAATTATCTATTTTTTTAATATTTCTCTGCGTCGTGTGAATGCTACGTGACATTTACGTGACAAAGTATCAACCATATTACCAGTTACAGATTAATCCTTCTTTTGAAAATCTTAACTCTCTTGTCAATCCCTCGCACACATTAATTACACAATTACACGCATTAACATTGTAACTATAGTACTCTAATATAATCTACACATATAATTCCAACTAAAGTAATATAACGAGAAGAAAAGAAGAAAAGAAAAAAAGAAAAACATAAAATTATATTTCCATATCTTAAATCTCAAATATCTATAAAAATCTATAGAATATATCTCCAACACCTTCTACATATCTTCACGTTTATACGATTGCGAAAACAAAACAAAACACCCAAGAAGTATCGATACGAACAGATTTTCATTTTTAGGTTTCGATCGTCCGAAAAGAAACTTCATCGTACAGCTCGCGCGAGACAAAACTTTTTTCTCAAAACGCAGTGCACGATTCACAATACGGCAATCGAACTCTACGATCGGCTTCGATCCTCGCCTTTCGTCGATCGACAATGCCAATGATTAACCGAACGGGCCTGCAAGTTTTTCGTCGAGATTAATATCGGGGGGAGGAGGCCGTTCGCGTTCCCGCTTCAGGGCTTATCGATCATCGTCGCCGAACGACGGAAACGCGGCGAAAGAATGGCTATGCCAACGAAGGCTCATTGTCGACGTTCCGTGAACCTCCACGACGACGAAGAAACGTCTCGAAAGAAGCCGGGATAGAAGCAGGGATGATTGGCGGCAAGATTTATGACCGACAACGAAGAATTCACGGGCCAGTCGATTATTAATCGCGATTTTGTAACCGGCCAACCTTCGTCGATGCCGATAGAATATTTCGTCGAAGTATACGGGACACCGGTAGTTGAGAAATATCAGAGACTGTCGTCTTTCCTGTGGAACACGCTGTACCTTGTCGTCGACGGTTTTCTGCAGCGCCTTTTTGAAAAAGGTGTTCACAATAATCGTGATAAAGGGGGATTCATTTTTGTTACTTTGCGATGGTATGAACTTTGGCTTTTGTGGGAAGGATCTTTGTATTTGCTGTATTTGCCGGCCGACCGTTGATAGATCAATGGGATAGAAGAACGACACACAATATACTCAGTCAAAGACCGATAAGATTGCGGAAGATGTATTTCCATGAGATAATGAGTCGTTACTTGATATTTACAGTGTTGGCATCTCATTTATTTGTTTGACGCTCTATAAACGAATGAAACTTACGGCATAGAACTGCACTCTAATCCTAATTACAGTTTATTTAGTTCAATGCAAATTATGTACAATCTTGATTGAATAATGATTTATGACTTTTTAAGAAGAACGAGTAGTTACGCGTGTACGTACATGATAAATGAACAGTGACGTTAATCATTGGATAAAAAATACGAAAGGTGAGAGAGAACGTGAGGTTAATTGTTCAAGAATATTGCGATAAACAAGAGTTTAATTTGCGAATATGGTTACGACGATTTGCTAAAGAGTAACGGCTTCTTATCAACACATAGGTATACATTCTAGTTTTTCAACCGTCAGCTATCCATTTTATCAATCTGATAAATTACGATAAATGTAAAATAATCGTACATCTTGTAAGTCGTTTCAACAATTTAACCACTTATCATGTCTCCACTATATTAACTAAATATAAATATAAGTGAATTTTCTAAAAAAATCCAATGATTTTATTTTAATTTGCTGGTTACGCTATAACTTTCAAGCTATACAAATTCCTTTTATTGAAAGAAGTTACACAGTTGCGCTCATTTAAAACATTCGATTTAATCAATCGATTGATCATGATTCGCGTCGATCGTTTTAAAATAAACACTCGGAATTGTCGTGATTTTATCGCGATTCTCCACAACCTCTTCTCGAATCGCTAGCCCCAGGTAACTCGTAACAGTCGTAACTTGTCCCAAGTTTCTGTGAACGCGTCCACAGTACCCAAAGGAACGAGATTCCCCCGCTTCATTCACGTTCCTGTGATCTTACAGTATAACCGAACAAAATTATTAATTCCAGCAATGGCAACGGACCGATTAAGGCTGGAATTTATCCCACCGCCCACGCGACTTCGAAACGCGATCGGTAATCCCCGATTTATCGGTCGTACACCACGCTTCTCTTTTCTTATCTTTTTACCTCCTTTATTTCCATCCCCCCTCTTTCGTGAACTAACCTTTTCCCCTTAAGTTACAGGGTGCTTTGCCACATCAATTTTCTAGAAATGGAGAAAAGGTACACGAAACTAGTGGATATCCTGAGATATACAGATATTTTCTAATATTTCCTTGGAATAGAAAAAGGTTTTCAAACGACATGTTTAGTATCTTATCTTCGAGATTATTGGTGATTCAAGTGCTTTTAATGATCGAAGACATTTTTAGCAATTGAAGTGCTTGTAAATTCCTTTAGCAGCTTGTATAACGATATATCAAAGTTGCTTAAAAAGTGTAGTTAAATTATTTAAATCGTGAGAATTAAATGGTTTTTGATATAATATTAAGTGACCATAAATACTTTCGAGTTTCTCAAGACAGAAAATTCTATTTGGAAAGAACGATTGTAAAGTGAATCAATCGGTAAAAGCTGTCTATCTGCATTCAATCGATTCAATTGCTTCGATTCAACGTTGCTTGAATCGCGAAGATTATATTTAAATATTCGTAAACTTTCTGATTTTCTTTAGATTTTTAATTTTAAATATTAATAAATATTCTCAAATCTTGTTAAATTCTACGCGAAGAACAAAATTGTAAAAATAATCAATAAAAATTTCCGGTCTGCCGATATAGCTCCTTTTCTCGTTTCTTTTTCTACGAAATTATTGAAATTACCAAGATCACATTATACGATTTTTTGGCAGTCTGTGATTCCTTTCGCATAAAGTCTGAAATCTAAATGGTAGTATGTAAATGGTGTGCAGTTTATTTGAATAAATGATTCTACTTAGAAAACACGATCGTAAAGGATATCGGCAAAAGCTACCGATCCTGCTCCCTTTTTTCTGTCATTTTCTTCCACTAGTATAGCACAACTACTTTTTTTCGTTTCTCTTTTTAACCTCCGTCGACTGTTGGCGAACGCGTCCCTGTACGGTGGCACGCGTATAAGACAAGTGCGTGGGTGGTTGGGATAAATTATCGGCTTAGGTTGGAATTTCTGGCCAGGGTTTCCGTTCGCAGATAGCGAGCAACAACGACTTAAGACCGTAAGTTAAGGGGGGCCTCTCTAGCCGGAAATTCGCGCTACATTTTTTTTAACAGTCCAACGATATCGAAGAAAATAAAATTATCTATCGAGGTCACGAAATATTTAAAATCTCGCTATTACACTTATTACAAGCTACTACTGGAAATGATAAATTAGGAAATTATTTCATATACCTTTAAACAGAAACGTTCGTACGATTTATCACTTTGTGCAGATATTTAGTTGTAGGGTATAATATTACACATTTCATCTTTTGTAGATATTTTACAATGTTTGGTTAATCATCGAGAATCTAATATATTCTTTATGGTAAACGAGAGGCTTTGTAAAGTTGTACCGTTTAAGAGGGTCTGTGTTCTTCAAATGTAAAATATAATTTAAAAAAGTAAGGGTTAAATCACAGAATAAAGGAAATCATAGCCAATTTTGTAAAAATTCTTCCCTTTAACTCGAGCTATTTTCGTTCGACCTGCATTAAATCTTCTAAAGGTATTCGAATAATCCAACCATTGTCGCTCGACCAATCAAGCTACTAAAATTTTTATAAAGCTACTCGAACTACTACTTCGGTAACTAACAATTGGTATTCGATTCGATTCGGTAAAACGATTTTTACACGCTATAAATCTTGCGTATAACTCGTATCCTTCGATTATTCAGCAATTCTCTACTCGACATTCTCATCGGCCAATCTAAACCATTTTACTCTGACGAACGTCTGACATGGTAATCTGCGAGTTATATCTGAAATATTATTTAATTGCGAAAATAGAAAATACCAGAAAGAAAATAGCCCAAGAACTAAAGGAGAGGCAACCATTTCGTATTTATTGAAAAATGTCTATTTTCTAAAGCAGCAATATTAAAGAAATGCGACGGGATGAAGCACGTAAATTCCCCAAATCTCTATGCACATCACCCCCACGTGGTTTTTTTTTTCTTCTTCTTCTTTGAAATCCCTTAACGAATTTATAATTCGGTTGGCTAAGTCACGTGCTTCCGCCAAACGTCTGGAGGCGCAATCGTACGCACAGGGGTTAAGACAATTCGATAAATAATGAGCCAGCGACATGTTTATGCTCTCGCGTGCATAAAGCCAATGAATCGTTCGGACGGACCACGGCCCTTCCGCGCCGAAGGGAATTATTCGACGATTTATTTCGTGCCCTTTGAGCCACAGATCCCCAAGATACCAGTGCTAACTTTTGACCCATGTTTTGAAAAATAAACGCGGGGGACATCGCGTGACTACTTAACTTATTTATCTGCTTCTTCTTTTTTCCGAACATTGGCTTTTTACGTGAAGTAGAAGCGGCTTTTAGCCCGTTTGCTACATTCATTCCTGTCGACAAAAAAATCGCACAGTACGTACGAGTCATGTTCTCTATATATTTCGTACGTTTCTATATTACTTTTAATTCAATATGCATGCGCACATCATTTTCTTTACATTGATTATATATATGTATAAGGGTGAATTTTCAATAATTTATCTTTTGTGAATAAGATAAACGGGCAGCAGTCGTTTCGCTATTAACAAAATATGATAAAATTCAAAATAGAAAGTTAAAGCGTGTCATTAATAGCACTATTCTTACCCTTTAACACGTTTTCATTTAACCATATCGCACTATGTTACAAGCATTAGATTTACGAAGATTTTACAATTATTTACCGAATATGAATATTCTTTTCACCTGCATCCAGGAAGACTTTCGTTTAAAAAGCACAAAACAGTAAGTAGAGAGAGAGGAAAACATGAATTTACGTAGTTTAAAGCAATCATAATTAACTCCAAGCTCATCAACTCTTCCTTTCAACCCCTATCAAACACTAACCCCGTTTCATTCGCAAGAATGTCTGCCGTCGCTGCTCGAAACGCAACAATTCAACTCGGCCGTGCTTTCACTCGTTTCGTTGCCACGACAATGGTAGAAGGTTGCGTTCAATTACGAGATCGGCATCTGTCGATTTCGATCGGTTTCTGCCTTATCTACGACTACGAAGCATCCCCGCGAAATCGCCGGGGAACAGATGTTCGATGAATCGGGCTCGCGTACACACGGCGGCCCTCCCCCGGTACGCTTCGAGGTTTACACAGATTTGTTTGACATCCCGACCGTCTCCATTGTACCCATTGTTTCCCACTTCATAGCAGATTACGTAATTTTGAATTTTTCCACGGCGAGTCAAAGAAAAAAAACTGGATTCGGCCTCGGGGCACAATCGACCGTGAAATTATGATCGTGAATGCCGACGAGGGTGAACGAATTATTCGGTGCACTAAATTTTCATTCGACTGTCGGGCTGGACAATAAACGGTTTACGCGAGGATCGACGATACCGAATATTTTAAGTTGGACGAATTTATCGAGATTCTTAGAATGATCCTTTCAAATTCTATTCTTTTGGAGTTTGTTCAGAGTTTGAAGTACGATCGTGATGGTAGAATATGCTTGAAAGTTATTGCGAAAGGGGTAATCTGTTGAGTAATAAGAATTACATGTTGATTATAAATAGTTTATGGAATTTAAATAATGAGAGAGCATGCGAGCTTTGTATTTAATTTAGGACACTTTTAAATTTTGAAATATAGAAGTTAAGAAACGGGATACGCTATAAAAATCGTTAAGGGTTGATAGATAGGTTTGTGGTTAGTAATAAGTGTGTTTAAAAATTTCTTCTATACAAATGTGATGGAGGAAATGTTCACGGTCTCGCTGGTTCTAACTCTTAATATAGTATTTTACATGATTAATCAATTTTTTCACTCGTTACATTTTACACATAAAATATAATAATCGTATTAAAAGAATTAATCACCAGTATCGTTACAATTAATCCCACTTAACTTACTAATTACGCTAATTTACTTTTATCTCCAACTTATCTGCCAGTCTAGCCAACCGTGTTTCCATACCTCCTTCCATTTCATCAGATATAATTACGCGATCCATGCGATTTCATCCGATCGCTTACCTCGGTATTCATATCGAAGACAAAGAGAATAATAGAAGTATCAGAAAATAATACTTCGACGAGGAAAGTGACTAGATACGGTACCAATGGCTCGGACTAGAATGTCAAGCGCGTTGCAGTTATTTCTAGAATTGTATCTTTGGTATTCGTTGATAACAGACACCGATGACCATGAAGGGACGAACTTGACTGGCTGTAAAAGCGGGCAACGTGTGAACCATTAGCGAGACGCTGGAGAAAATAGCATAAAGGAAACGAGGGTCGGTCGAACCTCTAAAAAATCGCCATTATAAGACTTCCGACCACGGAACCCGGGGGCATCGCCGGCAACAATACGGCTGAAACGCGAGCCGAAAAGATAAGAATATCAAAGCCCCAACAGACGAAACTGTTCTTTTTTCTATTGTAGCCCGCCGCAGCACACCACAGGATCGCGAGATTTTTACTTCGAGAATCGATTCCGTTCTTGTCTTTTGGCCATCGTAATTGCATTGTTTCCTCGCTATCAGGATCAAGCGTTTTCAGTCGGATAATTGCGTGCGATTGTGAAGCTTCTTTTTATTGCTCCGTGTTGTATTTCTTCCATTCTCTCGTGTAAATTAAGAAGAGATTGTTTATACTCTAAGATGTTTTCTGTTTTCTGTTTTCTGTTTTATTTTTCTTTTCTTAAGTTGAATCGAGAAGGACTTTGATATTTGACGAAGCGATAGATTCGCGTGAAATCGATAGGAATTCTGTTGCACAAGTTTATGTTTTTATAGTCGGATACCCCGAGGAAAATTCAAACTATAAATCTATTATGCTTTTAGGGCAATGTGACTAATTATCTACGAACTATGAGAAATGATCTTCATTGAGAACCCAGCGAATCCCTTTTCCCCTCTTACGAATTGTAATTCTTTTCGTATTCAGACTTTTTTGAGACTTTTATATTCATATTTTCTACATTCAGATTTTATATACTTGTTAAAAATATCATCTCACCAGCTCTGAGCGCATCCATGGGCACACTGGGATATGGAATACTGTAAGGATAACCTTCCTTTCGTAGGGTTTTCGGCTTTCTTCTAGGTCTGTACTTGTAATCGGGGTGTTCCTTCATGTGCTGTGCTCGTAACCTTTTCGCCTGATCGATAAAGGGTCGTTTCTCGTCCTCGGTTAAGAGTTTCCATTCGGCACCTGAAACAATGTAACATTTCGATAATTAGAATCGGTGAATTAACGAGCCTCAACGTCTGTTTCGAGCGCCTATACTTGAACAAGTTCTATCGAATACGATGGAAAAATAACTAGACCATAGGGGAAAAAAGTTTAAACAATCGAAATACGCTTGTTGAAATGAAACCTTTGCGAAAAAATTTCCTTTGGAAAAGTTCCCTAATAACATTGTAATTAATTTTCAAGTTCGAATATTTTTTAGATTTTTTAAAACTCATTGAAGTACGAACATCGCGAAATGAATGAAAGAGTTTTGCGATTTTTTACGCGATATTTCTCGCGCGTCGAACAATCGAGAAGAAACTAATAATTCTAGCAATTACGTTCGACGTTACGAAAAATAATTATCGCCTTCGTCATTGGAAAATATTGTTCCAAGAAGACCTATCTTTCGTCCGCTCGTAAATGTCAGTAAACATTAATTTTTCCATATGTCGTCCATAGGGAAACCAAACAATGATTCCTAGTAAAATTCCTCTCTGCTACCTTAGAAGTCACGTCATCGACAATTTTGTACAAAAATTCTAAAAAAAAAAAAAAAAAAAGAAAAAATCTGGATTACAAAATAAATGAAAACGAGTGTATAATTCAGCGAACATTTCATTTGCAAATTGAATCGTGTCTAATCGATGTTCGATACGGTAAAACTGGGTACATATTTACACTTTCACTAATGAAGAGTTTAAACAAAAATCTACAAGATAAATACGAGGATATTTTTCGTTCTTGCAAATGACATACTTTTACTAACATTTCCAGAATAATATATGTACTTATAATTATGTGAGAAGTAGTAAATATTTACAATAAATTCTACGCCACTCAATTTTTCTACGACCACGTAAGCTAGAACCAACGAATATGTATTTAATTGTGAATTGATACGAAGCGTGACATTTTTTTATTAAATAAAAAGGTGCGTTACATTTATGAATTTATACTCGACGTTTTCGTACCTCATGTTAGGCAGTTACCATTGTGGAAGTAAATCAATTCCCTGCAATTCGTAAAATAAATCTAGACGTTCCAATTATGATACGATATATATGATATATATATTTTCCGAAGTGGAACATTAACTTTAAAAGTATTCTGTGGAAAATAATGTACAAATTAAGTAATAAATCTGTCAGGAATAATTCGAAAGAAGGGAGTCTGTATCGTGGCTGGTTCTCTCTCGCGAATGCTTGTTTGCGGTTCGTATAAAGCAGTTTGTAAACGAACGATAGGCACTTGGATAACGCGTCCGATCAATGAGTATAAAAGGTATTTGGACGCTGTGTTTACCCGATGAAACGGCCATGCTGTGTGTGCCACCAACGGCAGAACCAACCGTTATGGCTGAATTATCGACGAGCTCGTAATCGCGTCTCATTTAAATTCACCACGTTCGCGATTGTTTGTGTGCAACATTGCGTATTCATTTTTTTCCAATAAAATTTTTCTATTTTTCTCTCTTTTTCTTCCTCCTCCTTCCGTTTATTGTGGTATATTTTTTCATTATCTGTTTTCTTTTTGAACGATAATAGAAGGAGAGCGTTCTAAAATGACTCGTTTGACAAAAAATTTCGTGATATTTCGCGTTGTAGTTAGGAACAAACATGACGGATGAAAGGACAAGCCTATTCGTGATCGGATAATGGGCATAGACCGTATCGTTTTTTTTATCGCGAATTTTTTCAAACGTCAAAGTCACGCAATGGTAGCGATAGTAGCTTTTAACGAAAGATTAGGAATAAAGAAACTCTTAATTTATCATAGCCATTTGCGAAACTACGAACGGATTCATTGAAGCATGAACTTGCATGTTTCCAACATTGAAATATCGTGTATTTCTTATGTCGGCACCAGGTCGGTCTGTAAATATCATTTAATTAACTGGACCTCGGCGCGAAATGTTGCTCCGTGAAAACATTTTCGAACAACATCAGGAGAAATTCGAGAAACTCGTTTCTTATAAACCTTGTTCGTTATATTTATCTTTCTATTCACTTTTCATATATCTACCGTGTTTACCTTGTGAGAGCGGAGCATAACAAACACAGTGACAAATCTTCGAACATAATACTGTACGAATTTCAAATTTTCTGTTCTTTTATAAAGAGCACAATTTTAAAGAGTACGAAAAGTACGTATTTTTCGTATCCAACGTTGGAAATACCAAAGATCATAACGATCAAGAAATGGTTTACTCGACATATGATAAACTCACTTTCGTTCCTTAAAAACTCGACTCTACGCCATTTCCTGTTTCCATTCGCTTGTCGTTTGGATCAAAAGTACCTGGCACTGTCGGGGGCGTGAAACAACGGCGTTGGCGCGTTTGAAACGGGTGATTTTCGCGTTTGGACTGTTTTACGTGCTCGCGGGGAGAACGATGGCAAAGAACAGGCAGTCGTTTGCCCGAAACAACCGATGTTTTCGCGGTGAAACGATTCCAGCAGCCGCCATCTCCGTCCTGTCGCCCTCTGTTTGGCGCTTTGGTTGTTCCTTCGGCGGTAGCGAGCCGATTGTTTCGCCGAGAATTAATTACCACTTGTTATCGGGGTGCTGACTGCTGTTGTGTAGACAAAGCGCGAAGCCCCGGCGTGGCGCGGCGCGACGTTCTGGCAAACGAAGGTAAAATGCTCAAACGAGAAAACGACGCACGGCGTCGCACGAGGTTTGCACTCCGCGGTTCCACCCGCGAAACAAAGGCTGCTAGTATCGTGACGATAATGGCCGCCGATGTTGAGACGGTCGCCGTCTTTCCAAGTCGATCTTCTACGATGTTGTTAGGTTGCACGATGATCGAGCGATGTCTAATTTCGTTTGAAGCGACTCGATTTCTAGGATTGGCTTAGATTTCAAAGCGATTAGGTAATCATTATTACGACTTTAATGAAATCATAATGGAAATTCGATGGTTTGCAACGTTGAAATCGTAGGATATAGAGTAAGATGACAGATGTGCGAACGAAAGTATTTGGCCTAATCTGATAATCACTAACATAGGTATTTGGGATTTATTTTAGGTAATGAGCGATGGATAAACGAATAGAGAACACTCGATTTAGGCTTTGCTTCTTAGATTCAAACTCCAACTTTCTCTAATAAACTGCTGCAATGAAAATGAAATGATAATTCGGTAAGATTATTCTACGCCGATTAATCCCATATCGAGGGTCTATTACGAAATTAGATAAAAGATTCCGAAGATTAGAGTTATTTCTAAATACTAAACTTCCAGAACTTCACGATATATAGTAAATGTTATCACAACCTAGATATTCTTGCCCTAAATCGTTCCTAGCGTACATGATCGAAAAAAAGAACGAAATCTTCCAAATCACCTGCTCCTTTCTCAAAGCGCTCAAACGACGCGTAATCGACGAAAGACAACGGTATGAAAAACGTAAATCTGAAAGTAGAAGAAGAAGGCAAAGAAGAAACGGGGCCAAGGAGAGAGGCTCGGTGAGTTCCAACAGCAATACGAAGAACGAGCACGTTCCGGCCGGGCATACAACGAATCGCTCAAGGGGGATGAAAGTTCTCGATACAGAGACGAGATACACTGGCGGAAATTCGAGGCGCACCGGAGCAGATACGGTAGCGAAGAGAGGATGGGATTCGCGTTGCCCGATGGATCTTTTACTCTCCTCGTTATTGTTGCTGACAGCAGGCAACGACAATGGAAAGAGTTGCTTGTTGTATAGCGGAGCACACGATGGAAGAAAGATAGACAGAGCGAAAGAGAGTGAGAGCAGGCTAAACAATACAGACACGTGGTGGTTCACAATGAACCTTCGAGGAACAGTTGCGAGAAAGAGAGAAACGGAACGGGGAATACGAGATTTTTGTCTTCCGGCACAATGTGCAGCGCTGATAACGCATTCGAGCCGAGCTCGACTGGTGTCGAGCCATTCTTAATCCTTGTTCCATAGCCCGTTCCCAGAATGCGTTCAGGGAACGGGAAAGGAAATATAGTGTTTCGAAATAATAGTTCAATGGACCGATGTTTGGCTCTCTGTTTCCAGCTTATTGAAATATCGCTCGTAAGGATGCTGCACGATTTCGATGTACCTCTTTCAGGATTGTTGAATACCTTCTTTCGAACATTTGAATCGTATAACCTTAAGCCACCTATCTATAGGCATTTTAGTCGATTCTAGCGGATTTTTCTGGGCGTTCTTTTTGTTTTAAAATTACGACAAATCTGGAAGATGCCAATGTGATGCAATTTAGAAATAAATAGCATATACTTCGTTACGCGGTAAAAATTAGCAGCCACTGGCGATACTGGAAACAAAAAGCCAACCACGACACCTAATCTCTCTCGGAACCTTACAGGAAAAAGAAGAATCTTCCAATGATATCCGACCGATGTTTAAATACGTCCAATGACGAGTACACCATCGGAAAAGAATGGTTTCTTCCAGCGACGCTATTTACATTATAGCTCGTACCAATCGATACACGTTTGCCCGGTCTGAAAGGCAGGTGGCACGGACGAACAAGGTGGAAGGGTAGGACAGGGATGGCGAACGGACTGTGCTTGGGGGTGGGTCGGCGTATTTGTTTAGAACAAAGGGTTCCCGGCACCCGTTGGTATTAGTAGGTAGGTATTCTCGGCCACCACTCCTTCCACCTCTTTCCGTGCTTTCGGAGAGGGCCACGGTGAACCAGAGAACACCGACTACTGGTTCTCGTCCTTCTCGTTGTCGTCGACGACGACGCCGACGACGCCGACGACGACGACGACGATGAAGACCGGGTTTAAAGCACAATGGCGCCTGCTTTTCAGTCCTTTCGCTGGTGAACAATACCGTTTATTTAACATCGTTTAAAAGTACAAAGCCTGTTAATTAATGGACGGGGTCGAAGAAGAGAGACGTGGAAGCCAAGGGAAGAGGAACTCGAACGTAGGAGGGCGAGGGGCGAGGACATCCATGGCGACGGGGAGCCATTGCTAGAGCGGCTTTTACCACACCAACGTCGCGCTATTGCCTCGGCATTGCTATATCTGAAGGCAGCTGCTATTAGTCCATAGAGAGCTACCAAGGCACAGCTTCCTTCTTCGCTTCCTTCTCTTCTTCGTTCTTTCTCTCTCTCTTTCTTTTCTTCCTTTTTTTCCTCCCTCGCCCTTCTTTCATTCTTCTTTTGCTCATCTTCATTGTCACGGGCAAAACTAGGCTACTACCGCTGCTACTACCGCGCTTTCTCTCTCCTCCACTTTCGTTCAGTGTCTTCTTTCTACCGATTCTTTTCCTGTTTCTCCCTTTTCTGTACTCTTTTCTCTCTCTCTCTCTCTCTCCTTTCTTCTTTTTCTTCTTCTCCCCTTGTTCTCTCGCGAGTCTTCGTTGTGCAATGAACAGAGAGGGTGCTGTGTGCGCGAGCGCGAATACCGTTTGGCCTTTCCGTGTTCGTTGGTAAATCAGCCGGGGAACAGCGGTTTTCTAGTTAATTAATTACTCCGTTAAAAGGCAGCTTCGTTCTTCTTGCTCGTTTCTTGCCTGGGTTACGATATTCTACAACTTATCCGTTGTAATGGCAGCGGTATTGTTAAAATTGCTTTATTATCGTGTTTTATCCTGGCGAATGTTTGCATTTCTCGTGAATTGTAAATGGAAAATGTAGAATAGGCACTGTGAATGTTTCAACGTTTCGAATAACGTATTGTGCGATTACTTGGAAGTTTCTTACGGAGATTTCGTGTCGTGACGTCGCTCCGTTAGTTCCGTGTATCAGGGTAAACTGTAGATAGTAATTTACATTTTGTTCTATTTGACAAACGTAAGTAATTGAAGAAACTTTTGCACGAAACGTACATTTTTATGTGAAAAAGCTACAAGGGAGGCGTAATTTCTTAGAGGGTACCAAACGAACAAATTCTATGTTTGAAAGACTAATTTCTTCAGTAAAATTTCTACAAGAGAATTTTATTCATACACGAAAAAACTAAATGCCGCGAATTTTTTCGCAAAAGACAGTGACCTCCTAAAAGAATATTTCTCACGAGTAGTTCCTCCAACGAGTGAAAAAACAGGGGGTGCAAAGCTCGTTGGCAGAGCAGTTGCTGCATTGTCGATCGATCCACAGACCCATTCTACGTAGGAGCCTGTTCCCGACGATGAAACGTGGAAATTGGAAAACGTTTCCTGCATTTCCTGTCTGCGCGGAGACGCGACGTCGCGCCTAGGAGAAACAAACTTATTTCACGATAAAAAATATCGAGACACGAAAGGGCGGTAATTTTCTGGAACCGCGCGTTTCTTACGATCGAAACGATATTTCGAAAAATTTGTACATCTTCGGTGAAATCTTGCAACGTCTTACTTGAAGAAAAATAAGCTTATCATGCAGTGTACAAAAACGTTTGTGGGTGACTGCAAATATAATGCGTATCTTGTTAACATTGTTTAAACGCTTTATGGTTAATTCAATACTTTACATCATTATTGCAATAAAAGTATGTAAATATAAATTTGACGAATAACGGTTCTTTCTCTAATTTAAACGGCTTAATTAATTCCGACAATATTGGCCTCCATTGACGTCTGTTGACAATTAACGTGTTAATGATATCCAGCAATACAGCTGTAAAATCGACCAATTATACAAATAAAAAAGAAAAAAAAACAAAACAAATATAGAAAACGTTATTTGTATTTAGCAACCTTGTTCTTTATTTCAACGATCATCTTCTGCTCTCCCTGTTTCGAAGTCAAAGTAATTTATGCGTGATCCACGTCAGAAATGTTGCACCGTATAAATTAACGCCTGGAGCAACGTTATCTCGATGATAGGTCCACGTGGACGTCGACGAGAAACAATGGTCTGTTTATCGACCTTAACGATCTATTATTCGACGTGGAAGACTGCTGGACGTATTAATGAGCCGCACACATTGTAGATTAATAGGCCGCGTTATTATCCGTGCAACAAGGCGCTTCTTTTTCGTCGTACAAAGAATCTAATTCCAACAAATTGCCCGTCTTCCGTTGGCAAATATGCGACTCTGGACGTGTGACGCGCGAACGGTATTGTGCGAAGCAAACGTTGCGTATTTTACGAGGGAAAAATTCAGATTATAGCTGTGCCAGGTGGTGTGATTTCTTATTTGAAAGGGAAATTCCAGGTGTAACGAGATTTAATTGATCACTGGGTTTTTCATGGCGCGAGTAGCGTAATCATATTATTTTCCTCGACAGTGCAACTTTATGAAAAATCTTTTTATTAAGTGAATTACGATATTCTTTTTTTTTTTTTTTTTTTAACTGCAGAATTTACTTGACTAATACTCGTGTATAATTCATGTATGTATATTATCGCATATATCTTAACATGGTTTTACATTGGAAATTTTCAAAGATCGGCTTAGCAATAGCATACGTACAACTTTCTTAAGTTTCACTGCATTAGCCCCGTTTAGCGTTTCTATTGCTTCTTTGATATTCTTGTGGTGCATTTTTATCATTGTAGATTCTGGTCTGGTCCGTTTACACGCCTCTTTCCTTTATCAGTGCAATCCTTTCCTCTGGTATCGCTAGAAATGGTTCCTTTAATGCTTCGAATTCCTCATTTGGGATTCTGCACTTTCCTTTTTCCCTTAATATCTTTATTTATCTTTAGTTATTCTTTCTTTTACTGCAAGTAGATTCCTACTCTACGTAAAATCAAATTTTAACCGAATTTCAAACAAATTTCCGAGTCTACAAATTACCTATCGAATCTGCCACTATGTGCATTTCACATCGACGTACAACTCGTCCACAAAATTTCTCACTGCTAAGAAGAAGATTCTTGTCGGATGCGGAAGATCCACGCGAAATCATTCGCGGAGATGCGTATATTCGGTTCGAGTAGCGACAGAGAGAGAGAGAGAGAGAGAGAGAGAGAGAGAGGGAGTAGAAGTCGAGCTTTAAGCTTGCTTGGGGACGATCATTTTTAATCACGCGGAGACGGAGGGCTAGATAGAGGGAGGAAAGAACGGGAGAGTAGCGGCGCGTGTACCTGTGTGCAGGCGTTTTGTGCTCCCTCCTTTGTCGCAAGGGCGGCATTGTTCTCACGATTCTATAGGATCGCAGTGTCGGGGTCCTCCGCGAATTGTTTTCTTCGCGAATCCTGTACAAGCTTTCTCTCTATCTCTGTGTACGTCCTAGACACGATTACGTCCACTTTCCTGGGGATTACGGTGCCTCGCCTTTGAGAAATAGAGTTTTCGTGGCCCTTTCGTTATACACGCGTATCTCTCTCGAAGGTCTTGTAAATTTTCGTGTAAGAGTGAATCGTAGGTAGATACAGGAAGTTCGTGTTGTATGTCTGTTGTATTGTTCATAGTCGAAACGAGTAGGAATTATGTAACAGAATAGTTGACGCAGAGTAGAATTTAACCCCCTGTTTCACGATTTCTTTTAGCAGTTGAAGCAAACGTTAATACGGTGTTAAGTGAGCATTATCGAAATAATATCGAACATCTCCAAAAGAAAATTAGAATAGATTTAAAGATACACAAATAGAGCGGATATAGAGCTATTTGTGAAAACCTGACGACAGAAACATCAAAAGATTCTCAATTTCTTTTCAAACTCTGTTCATTATCGCGCGTCGATTTCATCCCCCAAGCCAAACCTCAATTTCTCTCTGATTACCATCCACACTGCGAAGATAAAATGAAGAAGAAAAAAAAAAAAAAAACGAAACAAAGTAAAGAAGCCCCATTTTCCCCGTTTAACCAGATAAGCCGCAAAATGCCGAAGCAATTTGAGCTCGTCAGTGGATTCCTCGGCGGCGAAGGGTAAGGGATCGGTGCTCGCCGGAGGGAAGCGTAGAAAACGCTCGTTCTACGGCCTTCAAGGGTTAAATAGGGTTGTCCTTCGCCAAGCGCGGGAGAGGATGAATATTCCTCCTCTGTGGCTGTCCCTCTCTTCTGCTTGGCTCGCTTCAACGTCGATGAGTGCGCAAAACCAAGTCGTTTCTTTAACGCACGTCAAAGAATTCGAAGGACGAAGAGAAACGAGAGAGAGAGAGAGAGAGGGAGAGAAGAATAAGAGAGCTAGGTAGATAGCAAAAGAGAAAAATAGAAGCTACGGGAACCGGCAGAAATACTTCATTACGATGAAAGCTTTGCTCCTGCCTTCTCAAGTCTCCTCTTCCCAACCCCTTCCCTCGCCCTCTCTTTCTATCTTCACCGACCATGTGTTTCACAATCTCCCTGTTTTCGTGTTTGCACGTACCTACATCCACCACCTCTTTGTCAACTTTCCTTCTCGCCCCCTCCCCTTGTGTCCAACCTTCCTCTCGCCCACCATCTCGTTCCTCCGAGTTCTTCGTCTTCGTTTTCGACGTGCACCAGCACGTGAAAATGCGTTTCGCGTATTGTGCGAGTTGCGTGGCGCGTTCTCGTCACGTTTTTATGCAACGACAATACGGACCGGAGTATTTTAGAGAGGAAGAGAAGAGGAACAGCCGGAGGGGACGAGAAGGGGAATTACGACGATCGATGCAGGCACGAGTGGAGACTCGCTCGGTGATCACCTCTGAGTAATTGAGTCTGCTACGAATAGGATGATCACGTCCCGTGAATTACTTTACTCGTTCAGGATACGATACCGTAGACAGTTTCGTGGAATTTGTGTAACAGCATTTGCATGATGATTGTTTTGTACTTTTCTCTCTGAAGAATTTACGTAAGAATTGAAAGATCTTAAAATGGAATAACCAATATCCAATTTAATTTTCTTAATATTCTCTGTCGCTAAATAAAACTCGAAACACTCGAGGAATCGTCATCCCCTGTCGATATAATTTACGTGACGATAAAAAGATCTTGAAATTCAATATCCTAAGATAAAATATTCATTTTAATCTTCTTAATGTTATATTAGAACACCAAGTCTTTGAGAAACTTTTCATCTCCACTGCTTCTTGATGGTCTAAATTAAAAAAAAAAACTTTAAAAATTTTTTTAGCTCATTTAATCGATACAAAATATCCATTTCAATTTCCTTGGTATCACACACTCCCTCCCTAATCAGAGTACGAAACCCTTAAGAAACTTTCCGTCGCCATCCCCAGTGGGTCTAATCGATTCTCATTCGATTAACATCCACCCTAACTCGCCTCTCAGGAAATACGATCGAAGAACCAACCCCTTCCACGCTATCCTTTTCTAACTTACTCCAACCAAAGTAGAATCCTTCTATCGAATAGAAAAAGGACATGGTCCAAACAGACAGAGAAAGGATGGAAAAGTTTTGGCGGAGGAACAGCGGGTTACAGGAACGTCCAATAACCAGATTAGCTTCTCCCAGTTGGATTCACGTGCTCGATACAGGGCTCAATCTCACTTCCGCCATAGTTTTCGCTGGAGAATCGCGAGTACGTGTCCGGTTGAACGGCTGGAAGATAAACGCGGACGTTCATCGACGGTAATCGACGTCGTAAAACCGACGTTGTCTGTCGATGACGTTTCATCGAACGTCTACACGCCGTGCAGATGTGATCGTAATTGCGTGTACATCGCGCGAAACGTTTCGCGCGAGCATGAGAAAACGCGACAGCTCGTTCGTTACGTTAATCACGAACGTCGCGTTTCATTGGTTCTTCGGGAAGATGCGGATGGCGTTTCGTCGCGAGTCCTAGCATTCGATTAAATCCGTCCGCTTGGCGAATGTTGATAGTTTGAAGCTGCGTTTATGGGATGATTATTTGGTGTTTTAAATCTTGGTTTCCTTTGACTCTCTTCTTATTCAAATCGAATAATAAGCGTGGCAATATTATTACGATAAATTGCGAGAAGTTGTCATTTTCTATTTAATTTTCTTTTTGCTGAAGCATATCGGACTATTAAATGGAATTCGCCGCTATTTCGACGTTATACATTTTCCACATGTTTGCGTTTTTAACACTAGAACTACCACACCAATCAAATTGACTGGTTTTACAATTTTATTTTAAAATTCCTACTTCATTGTATATTTTTTCCGCAATGATATAATGACTTTCGTAACGATAACTAAAAGAATAATGTAATGAATTTTATGTATTCAAACTGAAAATAATTTTGTATCAACGCGAATTATACCAATACAAGTCAAAATGACTGGTACTTGTTAAAGTGTAAAGGGATTCTGGAATCTGTTTATCGAATTACGATTAACCAGTTTCCTCGTTGTGTACAACTTCCCACACGTTTTTTAAATTTTTACCGCGTATCGTTCGATATGGTGATATCAATTATCAACAAAATTGCCGGTCGATCGCTAGATTTTAACATTAAAAATACCACACCAGTCAAAATGATTGGTTCTACAATTTTATAAATTTGTCAACCCTCGTTTAGGGATCATGGTCCCAGATACATTAATAATACCAAAAAAATGTACTACATAACATGAAATTCCTTCTGTAAAAAAAAAAAAGTAATACGACAATAAATATAAATAAATTCTATTATTACGTATTTTTTAAGGAGCAAACATTTTGAATGGTTTTGGTAGAAATAACTTCGTATTAACTATCGGTAGTTTTAGTGTTAAATTCCTATTTGGTTTACCATTTAAGAATCATTATAGTTATTAAATATTATTAGATTCAAAAGATATTTACTAAGAACGATCTAGAGGAAAGTGTGTCGTATACTATTAAACGGTATCATTGCTGTTCTAAGACATAGGTGTTCGGCATCTTTGTACATAAATTCATATTTGTATTTATAAGTTTCATCATTCCGAGTTTCAACATTTACATATCGCCGTGCTCAATTTTCTACAAAGAGCTGTCTCTATCGGTATCCACGAACTTTCAAAAACGTCTTTCAAACAAATTTAATCTTTCCCAACTTATATTTGTAGCAACGGTTGCAAGTGATAAGACTCTTATTTTATAATCCACAAGAAAATCGATGATAATCTAACGCAACGATAAAATCCCATATCGAATCTTGTTACCGAGCAAGAAAGTTGATTTTTATCTCGAATCGAAATTTCCATTTAGAAGCTATTTCCAGGCGTTGGACGAGTACGCGCGTTTGCTCAGGCTTGGCAAACACCATCAACTTTTAGTTGGTTAACTGTTCAGTTGGTTCGAGAATAGAGTGAGAGAGAGAGAGAGAGAGAGAGAGAGAGAGAGAGAGAGAGCGTGTGTGTATGTGTATGAAACCGCGTGTGCATTCAACTAGTTAGTTGGGCAACTAAAAAGTTTGCACTCCGTTGCAAGCCGCAGCCACCTAAACGGTTGGTCAACTGCGGCACAGCTTTCGCGTTCGAACGCGCTTATGGCAACGAGTAAATAACTGACCACTTCGCGCGTCTCCTCGTTGCATCCCTTATTTTTCGCTTTGTATTAGACCAATCGATTTACTCAATCGCGGCGGGGAATAGAGTGTTTTTTAAATGGAAAATTTATTGCTTGTACAAACGCTACATTGTTATTTAGTAAATGATTCGATTAAACCTATCTGCACATAGAGAACCTTAAGAGAATATCAAAGAACACACTATGAAATTTACGAGTGGAAAGAATTAATGTCTTCTCCGTTTCTTAAATCTGTTTACAGAATTAAAAGTATACCTAGATAAAATTGTAAAAACAGATTCCAAATTTCTGACCACCGAACAACGAGAATTGCGTTTAGCCTCGACGGTAGATAAATTTAAAAACAGCCGAATCTTGCCAAAAGTAGTAAAAACTTTGGCCGGGGAACAATCTCCTTCGCACCACGATCGAAATCCGCTCATCCGCGACATACATTGGCGTCATGAACCGTCGAAATCGCTGCACCCCTGAGGCGTTAGCAAGTCAGCTCGCGAGTTAACATTTTCCCCGGAAACCGCGAGAAAGCTGGAGGAGGAAAGTGGATCACGGCAACATTCCACGCGAGATTCCAGCGACCGAACCACAGCCTTTCCCTCCACGGGGTACATCGGTTCCTCGAATCTTTTGTCGACTTCTAGTACGGCATACGAAGAGAAGAAGGAGGAAAGGTGAATGGTACAGTGGAAAGAGGACGAGCCGGGCCGAAAAAGGAGACGCAGGGTCGTGGAAACGGAGGTGGAAGGGTACAGGAGGGTGGTTGTAGGATGAAATTTGCAAATGCTCCGACAAACCAGCTACGAGGAACTGGCGGGTGGAGGGGCGGTGAGCACGGGGTAGCAGAGAGTTGTATATCAAGTAGAAACGTGCGCGCGGTGCCAGGGATATGGCGGTAAAAGAGCGACGAAAAAGTGTCGCTTCGACAAAGGGTGTAAGCTGAAGAAGAGAAAAGGGGGAGGGGTGAAAGCGAGGGACGGAAGGAGAAAAAGAGAGAGGAGAATCGAAATGGTCGAGAAAGAGGATAAAGAGAGAGGTAGAGAAAACGGAGAGGGTGGAATCCGGCGGCAGAGGGAGGTGGTTCGAGCGTGCGCGCATCATTTTTGCCGAGGAGCAGGCACTTCCCTTATTCGTCGTCGCCGGGGGAACGCCGGAGAGAAACCGGGGGTAGAAGATCCAAGGCGAGGAAGAAAATGACGGATAAAGAAGCTTCGAGGGGTAGCTGCGGGAACAGGCTTTGTCGATTCCCGGGTATTTAACGGAAATACCAACCGGAATACCTTCGTCCCCGTTCGTCTTTATCTCCTTTTCTTTTCCCTCACGGCTTCGCCGCCCTCCCATCCTCCGCTTATCCTTCCCTGTCTCTCTCTCTCCCGCGTTTTCTCGCTGTACCGTCTTCAACGAATAATTCGAGCGTGTGTCGAGACTCCGCCGAACCGACCGCGATCAACCGATTTTCAAAGGAACGAATGCCGAAGAAGATGTCGTTCTCGTGGCCTTGTATTTGGTGAAAACTGTAAATATGTATATGTTAGAATGCGAGTATGTTGCAGTAATAGACAGTTGTTTGGTTGCCTGATTTTTATTCAAGTTCATGTTCGAAGTTCTTTTTTTTTTTTTTTTTTTTTTTTGAGTAAAAGAGGTGGTAGTTTTTGAATGTCTTTTTACACAGTGGCACCTTCAGTTTCGCTAATTGCATTCGCGAGACATAGGTAAGGGGGGTTCGTATACATATAGGCATATATAGTTGGTTTTCGCATAATGAGAATCATGATATATGTTTACGACGATATGAATTTGTTTGCTCGAATTATTCCAGATCGCAGGAATACTTTGCTCGGAACGAGACACGATTATTATCCACGAAAGTTTTCGTATATTTGATAAGATAGCTATATTTTTAGCCTAATAGAACTTTGTTTGATCGCGTCGTGTGTTCTGTAAACGATTCCACAAATCAGACGAAATCTTTCACAAACTTCATTGAATTTTCTAATTCATAAATTATCCATTTCCTCTCCGAAATGTTTCAAAGAAAATATTCTTCAACTCGAAACGAATGCGTGATTCGAATCAAAGATACTAAATTTCTTATAAAATTAGCAGGTGTCCTAACAATCACGAACGGAAGTCTTAGAGCGTAACGACTCGTAGAAAAAATTAGAATAGAAAATTTCTGCGCTCACCGAGCCTCTTTGATATCTCCGAGTTGTGCATCTTCGGGTTCTCCTGCGCGATCTTCCGTCGTTGCAATCGTGACCATACCATGAATGCGTTCATCGGCCTCTTAATGTGTTCCACCTGCGCCTTCTTCGCGGTCGGCCCAAGAGGGCTGCCGAGGCCAACCCCCATGGGGCCGACCCCCGCTCCACCGGGTGGCGACGTACCCGACATGCCCTGCATACCGCGCAGGGTCTCGGTGAACGAGCCGTCGCACATGTTGCCGCCGGCTCTGTAATTAAACGCAGCCACCAATTAGTAAGCCCAGCGACCACGTTAATAGGGGGACACGCCCACGCGAAAACAGCCACGACGACCAACAGTCCGACTGACCGACCAGACCTCCAGCAACTCCTCCACGTTTCTGTCTCCATGTACACACACGCACAAACGTACAAGTGCGTGACACTGCGTGTCTATTGTCTCGAAAGGACCCGGACGTGCACCGTCGGAGACGAACCTCGGCTACTCTCGGTGATTTACGATCTGGGCGACGTTATTTCGGTCATTTAGAGTCTCTCACCGAGTTGTTTAGGACACAACTCTGGTGGGAAGATGGTTCCTAGAGATGGTTCGTTTGACGAGGATGGTTTATGGAGAGTGATAGAGTTTCTAGGAATTTGGATTCAAGAGTAAATTTGTAGTGTTACAGGAAGGTATCAAGTGATGAGCGATCAGGAGCAGTTTGGAAGATTTGTCGGTCGACGTTGTTTCTCTGGACGTTCGAATGAGTTTACGAAATTTGTTCCACATCGCGGAATTTACGATAAATTACAGATTAGTTGAAATTTGAAGTGAGTCGATGAGATTTTGAATATGGGTTAATGGGGGAAGCTGTTGTCCTGGGTGTGTGAGTGTTTGACGTTAGAAAACATCGGTGATTCGAATGTTGTGGCGTATACGAGTTGTTTATAAAGTCAGGCGAAATTTGGTTTGAGAAGAAAATTGCCGATGTCTCGGTCGAAATGGTTGGAAATTAGCGATGTTTATTAACGTATGAACAGATTAGAGGACAATAGAATGTATAGATTGGAGAGGTTTGAGAGAGTTGTTGGGAGAAGGTGTTTCTTTAAAACATTTGATGTTATTGAATAACAGTAATTTGAGTGTTTCTTTCGAATGCTACAAAGTTTGCGATAAACTCGATTGAAATTTGAAATAAATTGGTGGTATTTGAAGCGGTTTTGAAGTTGCTTTGAAGTGGGACGTGGTTTAAAAGGACCGAAAAGTTGTCCTTTTTGCTGTTCGGATAAATTTGAGGATTTCTTTTGAACGCGTTTCATGTAGTTCGTGACGAAAGATTACTCGAAACTCGTTTTGAAGAAATGATTAAAAACGCGAGGTAGTTTTAAACCGGCAACGAGGAAAGCATAAATACTGCCTTTTTGCGCGTTAAATTAAATCTAAGTGCAACTTTCTAACGTTACGAAGTTTGTAAAATTATTTGAATAACACACGGCGTGTAATGTAATTTTGAACGATGAACATATCAGTCTTCTCTGATGCAATTTATTATACTACCCTGTACCCTGTACTCGTTCTTCCTTTTTTTTTCTCTTTTTTCTTTTTTGCGTCGTTGGACATAAATTTCGAATTGTACGAGCTATCAACGAAATTAGTATCGCCACGAGAGTAGCAAACAATCTTTCAAATGACTCGCTGACAATTTTCTTTTTACCGACACTAAGGAGCCGCGAATCCTAACGTCGCAGCCTGTCAGAAGGAGATTAAACTCATTAAGAAAGTGCTGAATAACCTTCCAAATTGACAGACTCGTTACATCAATCATCGTTTCATTCATCCCGACGCAACAAGTTACTTGACCAAACTCACAAACATCTACCTTTCACAACCGGTCGCGAAACAAAAATTCCAAAAAGGAACAGTATGCAAAAGAAAAACAATGTTCCTTCGCGTAAAAGGTTTAAGAAACAATAGAAATTATATGTATACCGAGAAGCTTCTTAGAAGATGGACCTGTAAGATAAAGTTACGACGAACTGAATGAATTGCGACGGGAGTTTTATTATTAGATTCTAACATTAGTTACAATTGATCCGATAATTATACTTGTCCTAAAAGAATTCTGTGCTTTTTATATTTACAAAACAAATTTCATACTGATTCAACTACTTATTCGATTAGAAAATATACCACAGACCAATAGGTTTCCACGCAGGAAGTATCTTAATTAATGAACGTTTCAATAATAATTACATTCATATCAAGCCAAAGCTATTAAAAGTAATCACAAGTATCGTCAATCATTCCACTGGATATTTCCTTCTACAATAATAATAACTTTCTATATTCTTCGTTATCCTATTACATTGTACGAATGTATGATCGGTCAAACCAAAAAACTGCTGGCTAATACAATTACCTAAACACAATGGAATTTACACTCGTCACGGGTATAACGACTTTAGGAAGTAGAACCAACCGCACCAAAGACAAACACATGCGCACATGAAGCCCTACGTACACGGATTCCAACGGTATTCGTGGATTTTAATTGTGCACCAGCGACACGCAGAAGAAGCAAGCGAGGGCACTCGTGCAGCCACTCCTCACGGTCCCGGTAATTGCTTATTCGTTTGCTCTTTGATTCATAAGCAAATTAATCTTATCCTTTTCTCGTATCAAAGCCATTAACCAATCTCGCCGCGTTGTTGCCTCTCCTCCCATCTTTTTACCCTAAATGTCACCCTTCGTTCAGGGTGTGTGTTCTCCCTCTTATCCTTTTCTCTCTTTCCTTACCAAAACCCTCTTACAGTCCGTATCAAAATCTCTCTTTCTCTCTCTCATTTTCCCTTAACGTGTTCTCTCCTCTCAAACTAACACAATTACGCGGACCTCCTTGAGCATTCATTAAGAAAAAAAAAACCTGTAGTGGTTGAGGGAGTTAACCCCGGGGGCGGTAGTTACGATTTTGCAGGGTTAGAATCACCCTCGGGTCCGGGGCCACCCTCGAGTGTCATTCAGGCCGGATTAATAGATACGTTGGTTAGAGAGACGTTCGGCGGTGGTGTGTGTGTGGGGGGGGGGGGGGGCGGGGGTGTGTGGCGAGAAACGGGGGTGAAACGAAGCAGCGTGGCTGCTGTAGAGAGGCCCCAAGGGTGCTCCGGGGTGGTTCAACGGAGAGAGACAAGATGCTGGAAGTAATGGCTGTTGACAAGCTGCGACGGGGGATTAGGAAGTGCTAATTGAATGTTTAGGCAACGGACAACGATAGCGTGCACGCGGCGATTTATTGCCTCGAGCAGGCACCGTCTTCATCGCGTAAAAACGAAAGTGCGTTTATGAAATGGCCTCTCGCGGATACTCGGACTAGAAGCGGGTGAAAATTATCGTGGAAAAGTCGATTTGAATTCTAATGGAGGGTAAAGTGATTTCAAGCGTATCGTGAGCCACGACAGCCGTCGGACATTTGAATATGTGGCGAGCAAAGGTGATTCTGTTGACAAACAAATTTTTTACATGGCGCAGTTCGTTTAGTTCGTTCTTATCGTTCACTTTGCTGGAGATATTTTTCAAGCTCGTCGCGCGTATTAAGCGATGCAGCTTGTATTTGCGTGTTTGAATATTGATCATCAATGTTGTTTGTTTTGTATGTTACTTTGAGTACGACGTACTCAACGTAAACGTTCCGAGTCAACGCGATGGAAATTATATTTAAACGAAGATTGTGGGAGATTCGTTTTGTAATTGTGATATTAGAATAATTTTGTAACCAGGTTTGATAATAATCTTTGATAAGGATTTAGAAGGCAGACTGCAGTTGGTGATAAGTACCTATTGAAAAGTAATTAATTCGGTACGATACAAGAAACCATCTATACAATTATCCTCGTATTTAATACAATCCTTCTATACGCAAACAGCTAACGAAATTTTCAATCTACGCTTCAATAGTAATTCCGTAATATCACCGTCTATATGCACGATATTCAAATTCAAACAAACTTAAAAACTCCCTTTACGATGCTTCGATCGTTCTTACACTCCCGTCAAACGTACGATATAATCACTTTGTAAGAAGAAACTCACCTCATAAAGTGGCCGGCGGCCCGTTGGTGCAAGTCCAGCTCAATTTTGCTGCCGTGGTTGAGACTCTCGTCTCGTCTCGTCTCGTCTAGTTTCCAAAGGAAATATATCAGCAACGGAAATCAACAAGAAACCAGCAAAAGTAAGTCACTACACTGTCATGTCAGGCCATCCACTCGAGTCTCGGTATCACTATGCTACACGGTTCAACACTTTTCCTTCCCGTTTACCGATCAGATATCCGCGTCGCGACACTGGACACGGTCCAACGACATCCTTCGCGAACAAAACGATCGTGAGCAAGCGTCGATCGCGTAAAATACACGGGAATCGTGTTCGGGAGGCGGCTAGTCGCGTTCGGTAGCGACGCACGAGGACGATCACGACGTGCACGACGCTCAATCTGCCTCCGCGGACGATAGTTTTGGGAATGTGCACGCACGTCTCGACTGTTGCCGGCGATCCACGAACTCTGCGCGCCAGTCTTTCCCCACCATCGAGGTTCAAACGGGAAACAACTCAGTAACCAATGGTACGAGACTATGGGCGGTCCAAAAAGGATGATCGTGGTATCGCTGAGCCCTTCGATTGGTCGAAACCTTCGAGGTCGTCGATAACGAACGGTCCTGCGTTCATCCATCGTCCCCTCCATTAGCCACTTCGCACTCCTCTTCCGTGACTTTTACCTCGGCGACTCACCCTGTCGCATTCTCCTTGTTTCTCGCCTTTCTTTCCAGGACCTCGCAACAGTCACGCGAAATTTCTTTCCCAAACCGCTGGTCACCCGTCTTTTTCTACAAAAATTTTGGCTACTATGGAGTAAATGTTTTTTTGTAGGGTGGTGAAGTTTGCGATAAGGCCGAGGAATTGGGGTTTGGGAAACTGATGCTTTTCGGCAGCGGTTAGAGGTGACAGGGTTGTTAGGGGAGCACGAATGTTCAAGAGAGTTCATATTTTTCTACGAGCGGTGTTCATGGAATTAGCTTTGGCGAATAAAACTATAGAAACGAGGAGAAGGAAACAGAGATTTGTTCCATTTGTAGCAATTGGTTATTACAGAATACAACGACATTCGGGGTAGATCGATATGTACTTTGTATTCGATTTCGCCACAGCCCAGGAAACGATGTTACGTAGATACTTTTCTAGCTTTTCTCGTAAAGATCAAACAAATCGAAGAAAATAGACATAAACATCAAGATGTGGAGCCACTCGCGTATCAAGGACGTTTAAACTATCTAACGCATAAAATTTTTCTCCACATTCCACCAAATCTCACCTGTAAGTATCACGCACTAAACGTTTCAACAATCATTTTTGATCCGCGTAATAATGGAGTCCGACCTGTTTACGACCGCTTAATGCTGCGTGTAGCGTCCTAAGGGATGGGTGGGTCAAACCTTTGCAAGAAACAGAGAAAGAAACTCGTAGGAAGACCGAGACACGTTGGAAAAGAGCGAGTGAGGGGGGGTGGGAGGGAGGAGAAATCGAGGGGCGAGTTAGAACGTGGAGTCAGGTAAAGTAGCTACCGCCACCACCTCCACGAGCACCGACCACGGGTACCAACCGATCCAGCCCATGCGTGGTAGGGAGATCGTGTGGAAGAAGGTGGGACGATTTCGAGATGGTGGCCGTTGGTATTGCCAAGTCGAATTCGAAAGAACGCTGCTGAGAATAGAAATAAGAAGGTGACTTCTCTCTTCGATACCACTCGCCGTGTTCCTCTCCCTCTCTTAGCAACGCACCAGCCCCACCACCCCCTTGGTTGGCCAGGTAGGCCTCGTTCTGGCGGCAGCCCTGCACATAAGTGGCTGTTTCCTTCCTTAGCTGTGTTTCTCTCGCTTCGACTAAAAGGGAGGACATTATACTTCGACCTACGAGGCGGCTCACTCTCCTACAAAATGGTAGCTTACGGCGTTTTGCTCTTTTAAACGGCCGGATAGCGGGGGGTTTCCACGCATTTCACCCCCGGTGCGCACCGGGACGATGTCGATAGGTGAGCCACGAGTAGCGATAGTTCGCGGAAACTCCGGTATTTGGCACGTGTTACGAAGAACGAGCTCGTGGTTTCCAGGGCAAATAGCATTTAGGGTGATTGTTTTCAGAGTCTGTAGCTCTTAAGTGAAAGAGAATCCGCGATGTGCGATTAATTCTTTCGTAGCTGTTATTTCTGTCGCAGGGGAATATTTGGCCCGTGCGATGAAGGGTAGATACGTGCTTTTGCGTGTAAATGGGTAAATTGGGGGTTTTTGGTTCGGGAGTGTGTAATTTTTAGGTGAAATATGGACGGAAAATTACTTATACATCGATACGACATCCTTACCAATGAAACCTGTGCGCTTAATTTTGCCGAGACTGTTATTACGTCACATATTTTGGGAATACGCATTCACGTCGAAATGATATGTAGGATGAGATATGGAAAGGAAATTGATTAATTGACAGGATTAATAATTTCCGATATACATCTAATTACTCCATGGTCGCTATTTAAGACAACATTTTTAACAAGCGTAGAACGTTTCGAATAAACGCTGGTCAATTCGAGCATCTCGAACGAGATCCGCAGTGGAGTAACGAATGGCCGGATCGTCCTCGTGACAGGCAGGCACGATCAAGCGATTTCATCGTTTCCACATAGCGGTGAAAAGGTTCCTAACTGAAGTGGCGCGAAGTGGCGTCGATTACAAAAGAATTTATAGACCGTCCGTTTTCTCTATAGACACTCGATTCCGCCATCCCTCGCGTCCATCGATCGCCTCTTGTTTATTCCCAAGTGGCGCGAGAGGGTGAGAAGCGACGAAAAGAGGGGACCAACGTGTTTCGAGACCCCATTCTGCTCGCTAATCTGATAATTTCATCGACACTGGTCATTTTCTATACGATCGACGTTCGTTCGACTCGATGATCCGAGCGATCTCGTAAACAGAAATTATATTCGATCCGGGAACGAGTTCATCGCGGATTTCGCCGCATTAAACGCGATGAGTCGCGTGACTCGGCCAACGAGCAGTTTTGTAGGAGCAACAGCGTGCTCGTTCGTCTCTTTTCGCGTGCAAAACATAATTTGCCCGTAATTTCCGTGGAAAATTGTTGCACGGTTCGTTGATAGGAACAACATTAGCGGTAGCCATTGATTTGTCCGCGCGAGAATATAATTGAGCCCGGTGAACAAGCGAATTTCGTTTCTGCCTTTTCCTTCTTTAGAAACTATCGAGTCACGTATAGAAAACGTTCGATAAATTTCTCGGAAAATTGAACTTTCTGATGTTGAGCGAATGATTTTACGTCTAAACCGTGTCTGCTTCGAACTAATGTTTCTTTCGTTGGAAAACACAAAATAGAATCCTTTTATGTTTAAAGATAGTCCTTGATCGATTTGCAAAATGCTACTAAAGTTATATATTAATATTTAAAGATTCGATAAAATGTTTCAAAGATACTTACTTTTTCATTTCGAAAAGGAGCAATAAACATCCCATTCTCGTTACATCCCTTTTTGTACAAATAACTTGGATAAACATTCCTCAAATCCAATTCTACTATCCAACGCATCACGAATTTCAGACTGATGAAAAAAATCCTACTATTTTCTTACAAAATTAACGGAAAGTTATTAAGGATTCTTCCGCGACCTACCCGCCTTCTAAAATCTTTTAACAAGCACCCTATTACCCGCTCTTAGGATGGAATCAATTGAAAAAATCCTAATATCCTGCTAAACAATCGAGGCAAAATCACGAGGATGAAGAGACTCGTGATTCGCGCCAGTGTTTATCACTAGGAAGATTTATTTCCCCTCTGCGGCGTAGCACGTGCTGACTCCCCGTGCACGGTTCAGGGTCGCGCCGATATTGTTGTACGCGTCGTGGAACATGTAACGTATGAATATCTAATGCGCCCCATCCACAATTAAATTCGGACAATATGTTTTGTTTCGAGAGGGGCCACCACCCTCGAGAAACCGGAGGGGTCTCGGCTGTGAATCAGGGACCTTTCCCTTCGGGATCCACCATCGTTGAATAACGCCCCAAGTGTAAATCTCACGCTGTACACGCCGATACGACGAGAGGCGATAATAACTTTCGGGCAAATCGCGCCAGACCGCAGCCTCTCCAAATTGTCCGCGCTCCACTGAAATTCAACTTGTCGACGGATGATCGTTCGTGATCATTGTAGAGGATGGATCTTATTAATGGTACGGTTGAGTACGGTCGAGTACGGTTAAAGAAGAACGTAATTTAATCAGGATAATGATTCTTGGTGTGAAAGTGTTCGATGGAAATTGATAAAAATCGACGTGATTACGTTGTCTCAAGGTCGACGAACAACTTAAAAAAGAAAAAAAAAATAGATATATATATATATGTGTATAATTTGTCGAACGTTGTGATCTTTATTTTGATAGAACAACATGGATCATACGTAATTCGATAAAGTAATATGAAACGGAAAATGTCGTGCACTCATTATTTCCTTATAAAACGAAAGAAACTTTTCGGACGACCCTAATAAATTATAGACAGATTCTACGTTATTATATGTGTAAACAGATAGATTTTTCTTAGTGGAGAGAAGAGATCGTTGACGAAGATTGAATAAGAGAACGTATTTTCCTCGCTTTAAGATTGATGAATGATTTTGGATATATCTAACGTAGAATATCGTAGAAAGTAAATTTAGACTTATAGGAAGGATAGTATAAAAATTATTCAATAAATACACGTTAAACGAACCGTGGTTATTAAATATGGAAGAACCGTTAGATACACGGTTCGCGCTATAAGCCGCAAGAAGTTACGTTCGATGTCAAACCTGTTACAAATCGCGACCTGTCTGCTCCGAGCAAACATATCAATTATCCCCTATTATTCCCACTTAGAACGCGTCAGTTTCCTTAAAACTAGACCCAGAAATACCAAGAATACCATAGGCTCATCCCGTTTACTCGAGTAAAACTTTCTCTTCCTCTTACAATGTCAACTCCGTTTATTAAGAACGGTGACAAGAACATTCAACAATACAACTGCCAAGCATCCATTTTATTCCGAACATGGAATAAGCAATAGGCCACCAGCTAAAATACCTCCAACATCTTCGAGCCACCAGTCGTGTCCAGGTCGAGGATCATCAAGCGTGTCCCTCGGAAGTTCCATCAATTGTCGAAACGGTCCGTAGGTGGGAGCAACTGTCACATTGTCTCGAGCGAATCCTGCAGTTTTGCGGTGATAAGTCGGATCGCAAACGACAGCCTACTGCGAGGACAAAAGACGGCCACCAGGCCATGTAGCAGGCACGACTCCAATCCCTTGTGTCATCTCTTTGAGCAGAACTGGTCGATGGAGAGAGAAGCAATGTTTAACGAAAACGAGAGAAATTTTATTAAGGAACCTTCGAACACAGAACATCTTTAGAAGATGAAACGGACTGCTAGACCTGCTTAACCGGAAGTAACTACCCGCGGAACGAGATTCCAGCTTTGGTTTCGTCGCCGGCTGATCTTAGGATCGGCGCTGGTACTGGGAAGTTGGCCTTGCCTTTTACGGTATTGTCTTTCTCTTTAGCAGAGCAGCAGGTGACGTGAGAGATAAGCACAATGGTGACAATAGACGACCGCTGGTAAAACTTAGCTCGTCCAAAAGGCCACGGTGAATTGTCGACGCGCAGCGTGCCGTCCTTTTTGCCGTATTGCTCGCCCGGTGGCTCGCTCGTTTCCTCCTTTTGCCCCTTTCCGACCAATGAATAACTTGCCTCTGACGATTTAATAAAAATGTGCCGCTTCTCTGCCTTTTACAGACAGCACAGTAGGAAGAGGAGGATGATGATCGAGGTGCGAAAACTCTAGTCGTTTGGGAATTAGGATGAAGATATTGGTTTAATAGGATAGTGGAAGATTGGAGATTAATGTTTAAGGATTATGGCTTTGGCTACTGTGCGATGCATGAGATTCTCGCAATTTCTTTCCTTTTAGGAATATTTACTAATGACAGGAGTTAATGCGACGATCCAATGGAAAACTTGAACTGAGTTTGGCTTTCGAACCACTCGAGGCTAGATCAGAATGAAAAATAACGTAATTATCCGTACATTTTACAAAAATATCATTCGAGTTTTCAAAACCGAACAGATATTTCTATAAATCTATGAAATTCTTAAGGAAAATTGTACGAGTTCCACTCTTAAGTTTCAAGTAACCTCATCCTGAAACGTGACTAAAGTCTGAATGATGAAACCTCCTCAGTTTCACTGTACGTTGTTCGGGATCATCTCCAGTCACGGACCTCGGACATTGACGCAACGTAACACGAAAGTCCGAACATCCGCGTCATATTGTTCGTCGAAAATCACTCGATTGTCCCTTGAAAGGCGATTGTGCGGCCCGGTTCGTTCGTGGCATACAGGTGTTCCAGGGATCGTGACCCGCTTGAAATAATTAATAACAGTCGAGCGACAAATCCCGGAAGCGGTGGCATGTACGCATTAAGCTGGAACAAAGGCGAACACGAGGGCTAATGACCGGCTAATGCTTGCGCTTAAACCCTTTAAAAGCGTCCGACGGTAGTCCCAGATCCGCTGGGATCGTTCTGTCACCTACTTACATGCGAATTTGCACCTACAAAAGGTTCTATCCGCTTCCCGCAGTCGAGGGACGGAGATTCGCGTGTTTTTCTTCGCCATTATATCGGACAGGAGGCGTCGTTAAAGCGACTCGATCAACCGGAAGAGAAGCTGTCGCCATTCTTCGAAGTCTGTTCGATTAATTCCGCATAATGGTTGCCGGTTTTCCAACGAACGAGCATCGGTTCGTTTTTGGTTCTTTTTCTCTTCTTTTTCGCGACAGAATTGAAAATGGCTGGATGATAGGGATGATACCCTGTCTTTTCGGAGTTTAGAAGTACGTTATTATGTTTAGGGAAAATGTTGAATGTTGAATCGGCAAGAGAGATTTAGCTGGCCGGTTTGGAGTATTGAAAAGAATTCGAAGGGTTACGAGAATATTCCGTGGTTTCGGTGAACGAGATCGTTGTTTACCGAGACCATTGCGGATTCAATGTATACTTTTTGCTTCCGTTTATTGTCCGATTACTTTGTGTTCGATACAATGGTTGCTACAGTGTGGTCTCATCCGTTTCCAATGAAAACGCACGGGTACAGTTTGCTTAGTCTGATGGATTATGTATCAAAGACGTTTATTTAAAGGTTTTTGTGATCTACGGAGAGAATACTGTGCAGATTATTTCAATCCTACATTACATTTTGAAGTTAAAATACGGATCTTCAAGAACCTATAAGTTCGCAAAAATTCACGCATTCTTTTAATTCAGTCCAACAAGCCAATAACGCGTTATTACTTGCATTTATCAGAGAGTCAAATAAAAATCTGATTTTTAACGGGTTAACGAGCACAGCCTGGGTCTAAGCAAGGATCTTTTCCCTTATCGGTTCCATTTTCCTCGATGTCGCGTTTCGACGAGCTTGGTGAAAGCAAGAGGCGGTCGAGGAAGAGGTTGCCGAGGGGCGGGAAGACGAAGAAAGAAGAGAGAGAGAGAGAGAGAGGGGGGGAGGCAAGAAGTTCACCTATTTTCGCGGCACGATGCGCGAAGAAAAGGGCCGTGCTTGCATCCGCGAGAAATACAATGCAGCGGCGAATAAACCAGACGAATGGCGGCGGCGGCGACGACGACGACGACGACGACAACCACGTCAACAGTGAAGGAAAAAAAAAAAAATCTTCGACTCTCCCGCCCCTAGAACCGCGTACCAGCCAGCGTAGCCTCTCCTCTTCTTCGTCGTCGGCCGCACTCTTTCGCGATACGTGGAATTGATGGATGAGAATACGACGACACGAATACAGAATACACCGCCGGTTGGTATTCCCAGCGCGGAATACACGACGGCTCTCAAGCTTTTAGCCCAGGCAAATAAATCGCGGCTTGCACGGAGGCGACGTTCGTGGATAAATTCTCGTCTCTCTTCTCTTCGATTCTTCCACCATCCCTTCCTTATAACCTCCTTTCTCGCTCTCTCTTTTCACGTCGTTGTCGGGCTTCCTTTCTTTCGACCCCCTTCGCGCCCACCCCCACGAGTTGTGACACCTTACGGCGCTGACGTGTGCTGCCTACTCGAGAAGAATTCCACATTTGTGTATGCCGCGTTATACGGCATCCATCCAGTCTCCCCCCCCCCGCACTCCATCGAATTTTCGGTCGAAAAACCTCACTGTGTGCGCTGAAATACACTTGTACCGTTGTATCGAATGGTTAGTTGGAGCAGGTCGAAATGTAAAATCTGACAAAAGAAACGCTTCACCGGAAAATAAGGGTACAGCGTCGGCCGAAAGGAAGATTATAAAATAAGAAATATAAGAGGACATCTTCATTTTACGAAGTAGATGATTATTTTGGTAAGAGCAACGAATAAATATAATACGTATATACCATAGAATAAATACGAGCATGGTAAACAATTTTTGTTACAAAATTCGTAAAATCCATAGTGTGTGAATTTGTAACTTTCTCTCATCACTGTATGTGCAAATACTACTTTGCAGTCGCCTGCCCTATATGCTTTCAAACTGATTGTCAAACAACCGAGGAGAAAAGGAGAAAAAGATACAACCTCCTCAAATAATAGCAGTCTATGCGTCGTTAGTTCTGGAAGATAGGGAAATTCACATCTGTTCGTGTGCAGATGTATCGTCGAAAGGCGAACACGCGCGAACCAAGAAAGAAATCCCGGATAAGCCGAATTCGGGACTCGTGGGATGGCTTCTCTTCGTCGGTCACTCGGCTACGTAATACGTAAAACGTCGGTCGTGGTGTGTCCGTCCTTTTTGTGTGGCTACAGACTTTCGACGATCCGGATTCTCGAGCGAAATTAAGCTCGTATCCGACGAGATCCGCTTACGATATTATCGAATCGTCGCGGCTATTTCTAGCCACCTTTTCGTTCTGGTTTCTCGCGGCTCCTTGCTCCTGTTCGCGTATTCTTTGTCCAGCTGCTACAGTCGAAGAGGATATCTCTCGAGAATCGTGATAATGCTCATTTTGCGACAAGATGGGAATGACAGAAACCTTGAAACGATTTGAGGAACTTGTTTGAGAGATTGTAAGTTTCACAAAGAGATTAGATACAGTACGACGATGGTGTTTTATCAAGGTAAAATTAAGCGACGCCGATCTCGTAGAGATTCAAACGGATGAAATTATAATTTGCTTAAGAAATGATCCAACAGGCGTACAGGAATGTAATTGCAATTATAGTCCATCATATTATAACCATTTATAACTGTCTTTTATTATATCGTAATTATGTTTCGGATCTCCTTGTTCCATTCGATCGATCATAGATTGACGAAGTATCGCATCTTCATTGTATGATTTATATTTATATATATGCTAATTGTGGTCTTCGTGAGAATACAGAAGAATATCTTCGAGCCACTGAACATCAAAAATTGCTAATTTCAACACTCTTCTTACTCCCGATAAATAAAAACTTCATTTTCTTTGCTCGAATAACGTTGGAATTCGCAAAAATGCCAGCAATCAAGCAGATCCCACGAGATTTCTGAACGATCGGTGGAACAGGAGGATCTTCCTAAAACATGCTCTGAAAATCTGCTGCAACGAATCAGTTGCGTTTCAGCGGGAAACGCTAAAAATAAATACAAGGAGAGTGGCTGCGCTCCGAATTGAAAATGCCAATTTTTTTCCATGTACAATGCCGATTCGGAAAATATCCAAGCCCGGTACACTATATCTCTCCCTCCCTCCCTTCCTTCCTCTTATTTCGTCTCTACGGCGAAGCGAACGAAAATGCAAATGGCAGGCGGCAAATGGTGTTTCGGACCAAGGCTGCTTCTCCGCGCTTTTCCCCGGCCTGTCCTAGTCGATGCGACGCCGAACGCGGAAAACCGTAGAACGCGAACCGGTGCACGACAACAAAACGTCCCGGCGGCGCTTTCACCGCGTTTACCGTCCACGTACATCTCCTATTTTTTTTCCCCTGCATCGGAGGAAAATCCGATTCAGAGGGTGCTTCTGTATTTCTATCCCACCTATGTAACGTCTCTCTGTATTCTATAGACGTGTACGCGCCTATACACACGTAGACTCGCACATAAACACAGCTACGTATACGTGGTGCGTCGTACGTGCGTGTGTTTGAACGTGCGTGCAGTACAACGCATTTACGTATATACTGTAGCACGTATACGCGTGTGTTGCACGACGCATCTCGGGACATCTCATTACGCCCGAAGAAAGGAAGTCGAAGCCACCGAGAGATCCGCATCGCGGCGCTCTACGCTCCGAAGGATCTTCTCTGTCATTTAGTCCCGACACAATGAACAGGCCGTCTGCTATCCGATTGTTTGGCTACATTTTTTCCCACAAAAGAGGAAGCGGAGAGCGGTTGTGCACGAGCGAAAAAGAAGGGCGGGGTGAGAGTCAAACCGAGTCAGTCGATCGCCAATTGACTGACGTTATCGGCCCATCTTCCAGATTAGGAAGATCGCTTAGGAAAAGGAACGTCCTATACGGGCATAGTACACTCCGATCCATTATTCTTTCGGAATAGGGATATGTATTGGTTCTTCTAGTAATTCGAAGCTATGGGGAGGCTGGTTGAAGGAGAGTGCTGGTAAGAAGTTTCTCGTGAAGTGTTCCGAAGAGAGGGTAGATCGAGAGAGGTTCTTGTGGTAGTTGGGATGAAATGGAGATTGGTTTTTGAGAGCTATTTCGGTTTGAACGTGAGTAGCTTGGTAAAATAGGGTGGTTATTGTATGGCGTAATAATTGCTACATCTTTCTATCCAGTAATGTTGTAAACGAGGAAAAGCAAAGACGGCACAAATAAAGTAACATTTCAGTTTCTTCAGTTTCGATGATAGCTACAACGATAGATAGGATATTTTAACTTGAAGAAAAGACAGAATCTTCAGCCGCCGATTCCATCGTAGATAAATACCATTCGTGCTTAATTTACCCTCGAGAATAACGCTCGAAACGACGTATCGCGAATCGGCCGAGCTCACATCCGCGGAAGTAACGGGATTACGATCGAAAAACTTTGAACGTTAACCCCGGGAGCGGATGGCTACCGATTAAACCGCGAGGAAGGGAAGAGAATAAAAGAAGGTTGGCACAGAGAGAAAGCGAGACGTGCTCGGTAAAGTTTTGCGCGGAGAACGGTGGGCGTCGAGCCGATCCGCAACAATGGGCTCGCGATCGGATTATCCGGCGCGTACATACGTTTCGCGCGTACGTGTAACTTTAAATCGTGGGACGGGAGCATAAGCAGGAGCACGGTCGCTCGACTCGCCACAAAGGATAGGTTATATTCTCGTAGATCTCTTATCTGCTTCGATCCTTGCGGAAAAGCGTGCAACGACCCGGTAAAGTCTTCTCTTTTGCAGCGGCTCTTTGTGGCTCCCCGCCTCTCGACCCCTGCGTCGATCTTTTTTCTCTTCCTCCTATTTTTTCGCTTTTCTAATCTTATTTGCTGCGAGGATCGGTCGACTCGTTCGCTCGTGGGATTGCTAATTTTACTCGTCGCATGGGTCGATTTGAAGCTGCTTGTACTTTACGAGACCGATATAGCGACAATGTAAATTAACGTTAAAGATATCAATGTTTCTTTTCTTCTTGTAATACGGTAAATATAGAAAAGATTCTCGGTATTTCATTCTTTCGATATTTTAAAAAGCCTGTAATCTTCGACTCTCTCTACTATTATAATAATCAGAGACTCGTACTTTTTTTCGTGTATTTCTAAATTCCCTTATATATTAGGTGAACTCTTCTCGGAATTAATTATCTTCAATATAAATTATGTCCGATCGACGAATATCGAAAATTCGATTCAACGATTTAACAATTTTTTTCAGTCAGTTGCAACTTTATATAAATATAATATTAGGTCGTCCGAAAAGTCTTTCGTTTTATAAGGAAATAATGGATGCACAATATTTTCCGTTTTATATTATTTTATCGAATTACATATGATTCATTATCAAGATAAAAATCACAAAGTTCGACAGATTAGGTTTCATGTTTGTATAGACGTGTCTGTAAAAGAGAGGCACTTTTCGCACAACCTAATGCATAACTAATTTATACAATTTTATATAACTAATACGAATATCGATGCCTGAGAGAACTGAAAACCATTCTCGTTTCTACAATCCCTTAACGTTTTTGTGGAATATAGAAATACCTTTGCTCCATCGAGAGGTTAATAATCGACTCGGTCGACCGAATGGCGTTGGTTCCCGCCAAAAACGTGAAAGAAGCTTAAAGGCGCCCAGCGGTCTGACCAATGGCATCCGGAATGCGCGTGGACTTGGATTTTCAGGCCATTAGGCTGTTTCTACCCATAGACCCGTTTCGTTCGACCAACAACTCTCAATGAAACCTGACGCCTTCTATGCTCTCTTTGTTGCTCGAACGAAAACGCGTGGAAAACATGTGGCTCGGGGATGTTCGAGAAAGAAAGGACGAGAAGAAGGTGAGACTACGCACGCAGGTAGTTCAGAGAAATTGAACAGAGTGAAAAGGCGATTCGTGTCACGTCGAGAGGGGGCAGGTGTCAGTCCATGAAACGGTGCCTTCGCATGGAAACCACGCCCGAACGCGTTCCAACGATTAATTCTTGGTGTTTCTGGTTTGATTTTGAAAAAAACTCGCTCGATATGGGATTCTTAGACACCGTCATAGGTTTCCTTGGAACCTTTTAGTACGAAAGAACTTCGTATATTTGAACATACGAGGGATAAATAGTTTATATACCACCACCTATTATACGCGATATAGTAGCACGCCAGAATAATTTACTTATAATTCTCACTGAAAATTGATTGTAAAATTCTTCCAATAAAAAAAAAAAAAAAAAAAAAGAAAACTATAGAAACGGAATACACAAAATCGTGATTTCTCGCTGAAATTATCATCGTATGAAATAGAAATCAAATTATTCACGATTAATTAATTTTCACCGAAACCTTCAAACATCTTGAAACTCCTAAATACAGCAAGAATCCTAAAAACTTTCAATCAATCACGATCAATGACTGACGCTTGAAAAGTCAAAGAATCATCCATACCGCTTTTCGTTCGATAGCACCCTTCGATATACATCGACTCAGTCAACATGTTAAACATTCTCACGCGACGTCAAACACTCGCATCCATCGAAACCGACCTGTGACTTTATTCCTAGCAAATTTCTCGACATCGTTCGTCGACGATAGAACAGACTTTTTCGAAATCGAGAAAAATGGTAAAGGAAGAGGAAAGAGACACGGAGGGTGCAGACGCTAGAGGAGGAAAACGTGGAATAGTAGAGGGAGTGACAATGCCAGTAGCAGCAGGTAACAATGCTTAAGCTGGCTTCCTACAATAAATGCTGCAAAGGGGCCGCCCTCTGTATCCTCTCGTTCATCCGCGCTTTTGTACACCGGCTTCGGGATCTCTCGTCTCACCGGCAATGGGATTTATTAACAGCACGACGAATTTATTGTTGCCCTGTTAGACGAAACTAAATCTCCGTCCTTGCCCCATTCGTGCGCGGCCAAGGCGATTGCCGGAGCTTCGTCCTCCTTCTTCGTTCCCCGTTTTTATCGCCCCCGTTGCCTCGTTGTTAACCGAATGGGGAACACCTTCCTCCTTTCGTCACCCTCTTTGTCCGGTAAACCGGATTTTAATTGCGTGAACGTGGACTCGATCTGTTTGTGGATAAATGTAGAGCAGGTGTAACGTACATTGTATATAACGTATATCGAGCATTGGTCTATGGATAGGGGTTGTCGAAAGAGAAGTTGGAGTTTCTACTTTATAGTTACAGGATATACGTATGAGTTTTCGTGAATAGAATTACGAAAATATCTAGATAGAGATTTGTTTTATTTTATTTTATTTTTTTTCAATAGACAGGTATTTTATTTTCTATATTATAAATTGATCAATTTGATTAAATCTAGTATACGAACGTTTCCTATTTATATGTTTGCTACTGTAAGTAATTGTAATAATTTTAAAAGGGTATTATCTATGTAAGTATTAGTTATAAGTAGTAAAAGTATTAGCGTCAATCTTGATGAAGGTAAGCGAAATATTGGGTATATTTTTTCTAATAGAATAGAATAGAAAGACTTTAGCGAAAGTATCGATTAACTGTAAAAACGTCTAGTGTTCCTAGTAAAGATTTTCAATTATTAAAAAACACATATTACATGCTACGATACATAAGTACAAGCACAATATCGTACGGCCTAACGAATCTATATGTAAATCTGCTAGTAAAATTGTACACGCGTAATCTTAATCTGTGTTCAATAATTTCACGTCTACATAGATATCTTTCTCAAATCAGAAAAAAATATAATATGCTTCAACTAATAGCGTTCTTAATTTCGTCCCCTACATTGTCTATCAACTATATCTATAATACTACATCTACCGGGTTCATAGAATTATTCGCAATACGTAACAAACTATTTTATCGAACAAAATCCATAAAATATCACACGCTACCGGTAGATTTTATTTTCGTAACACGTCGCTTTTCCAACCTCGATCGAACATAGTTCCAACTTGGTCTAGACTCGATAACTCGACGAATAATCAAAATTCACCAGTCGATCCACAAAAGAGCAACGGTGGTGTAGAAAGGTAAAATGTCACCGAATGGAATCGAACAACCGTTCGATCCAGCCCTGGTACGCAGAAAATACGTGTCGAATTACCGTCGGGGTAGAACGTTAACGGCCGATTAGAAATTATTCATACCGTCAGCAGGATCCTCGTACGGCATCGGTCGTAAGCGTGCGCGTTACCTGCTCGAACATCGACCTCTCTTTTTTCTTTTTTTTTTTTTTTTCCTTTTCACGACCTTCTGTGCTGTGGATAGGCTAAGTGGCGTATGGGTAGACAGACACGGATAGGATTCACCGACACAGAAGGTAGTTGGAAAAGAAAAAACCGAATGATCGACGGAGAAAGAGATAAAGCACGAGTGAGAAGGCATGGAGAATAGAAAAGGGGAGGAAGAAAAGAGAAAGAAAAGAGAAAGAAAAGGCTGGATCGATGCATTTGCATCGGAGGAGTGCCGCTGGAAACATCGATTCGACTCGATTCGATTTCGCGTCCCGCCAGGCCACAGTCGCCATCCCCATTTCTCGATGAATGGCAATCGAATCGGGGATTCGAGATTTGTGTCGCGGTTTTGCATGACAGTGGACCAGGCCCCGTGTAAGCCACATCGAAATGGCACACGCTGCGCCAATCGTTAGAATAGACGATGTCAAATCGCTCGAACCGCGCCAATTTCGCGCTGATTTTACACTCCCGGCCAGGGATCATTGTTCGCCACTGTTCGCCGCCGCGGAGCTTTGATGGTTTTCGCTTGCCCGGATCAGCGATTAGCCGCCTCTGGTTATGGACATATGGTTAATCGTTGTGAAAGATGCATTTGAAGATCTGTTCGATTACGTTACATACCGTGTAGCGTCATTGTATGATACGATTATTTCATTGTCTTGATTGAAATTTGAATGTAAATTGTATTTATCTCTGGAAATTTGTTAGCTTGTTAAGAAGATTTGTATTCGAACCGATATAACGATGAAAATATAAATAGGTGAAAGAATTTCTGTTTGTTTGACTGAAATCATTTCATAATATTTCATTCCATGGCATAATTACATACATATTTACTCCTGTATTTTATTTCAATATTGGCTATTGAAATTGTGCGTCGTCTAAATTCGTCTTTCTGGACTTTTGCATCGGGAAACGAGAGAACTTTCTGACTTAGGAAAGACTCGATCGGCACTGTCAACTTGAAGATTAATATTTCTTCTACGTTAAAATTTATAAAAATCCTTCCTCAAACGCCTACATATGTGAACTGCCTAGAGTTCACGTGTGATAGGGATTCTTTCTTTCTCTCTCTCTCTCTCTCTCTCTCTCTCTCTCTCTCTCTCTCTGTTTACGGACAGCACGATTTTTCTTGTTTCACGGACAACCATTTTGAGAGACACTCATTTGCCAAACGGACGGACAGAGAGCCACATCAGAGACAGACAAGATCATAGAGTGATTATTTGAGAATATCGAAGATCGACGGAGAAAGATCGGTAACTGAGGACGTTGCACAGAACTTGTTATTTATTGTTTACTGTTATAGATTGGTATTAATTGTTGTTTAAGTATTTTCACAATAAACTCGATTTTCAGACTTCAGAATCGATCACCTGAATTATCCCTAGATTTAAGACATTACGCATATATATCGAACGAAACGAAATTATTAGATGCTTACAATTAACGAAAACCTGCCAGCCAAATCATCACACTCCTATCAAATCCAATCGCACCCCATGAATTAATTCCATCCAAACGAAATATAATAACGAATGAACCCCTCGATAAATCGAACGATCGTAATATCTTTCGCACAGTGAAAAAGAAGAATCGGTATTCGTCTCGGCGACATCTGTTCTCTCGATCGACGATGCGTACGCGGGTATAAAGCGGCGCGATATAAAATTCATAACCTCGGGATCTGGTTCGCGGGGAATGTCGAGGCGCGGATAGGGTTCGTTAAACGATACGAAAGCCAACGACTCAATCGATCTCCCTCGGTCGAGCCGCGAAACACGCCTACCGATAAATAATCGTTTATTACCTCGTCGGCGACTCGAGAGATCGGTCGTTTCTCAGGCGGGTTTACGGGCCACGCCTCGATCGCGAAGCAGCACAAAAACCCGACATATCGGTGGTACACGCGATGCGACGAGACGCCGGGGATTGATTTCGCATTCGTTCGCCGGTTAATAAATCGCTTGGTCGGATCGCCGCCCATCGAGCTAAGCTACTGCCGTTGCCCCACTGAATTCGGATGGTAATTCCTCTTTTTCTCCTTTCTCCTTTACCAACGGTGCGAGCCTCGCCACCAATAATAAGTCGCGCAAACGGCGAACGAATTTTGAATCTCAATAGAAAGCAATTTTCCTTACGAACGAACGGTTATCTTCGCAATTGTGAATTGGCCTTTGTAACGTTAGGAGAGCAATGTGACGCAAAATTCGAATCGTTGTACGTATGGCGTTAGAGAATGGTAAAATGTGATGTAGCTCGATGTTTGGGACTTTGGGTAGAGAGGCGAATGCGTTACACAGGCGATCGTTTCTTTTTTTCCTTCTCCTTTCGTTGAACGGTTAGATTAAGAGGGAATAAAATTTAATTTGAATCGGTTGAGATGAGACTAGAGCCCTACGGTGATTGGAAACTTATTATATAGCAAGAAGAAACGGCTAGAAGTCTTTAGTTGAGACGATATTAACGTCATATATGAGATGAAATTCGAGAATGAAATATCTGAAAAGATATCGACCCTGCAATTATCGTTTATACTTCACGAACAAAATTCTACAATTATTTAAGAACGTTCTTTGCTCAACAGCAGTATCGTAAATAACATTATTCTTTTTCAAATCCGGTTTCCAAATCATTCCAACGGTCATACACCCGTCTTTCTTACAACTTTCTCCCAGTTTCCCAACCCTTAAAACGTCGCCCACCACTTGACTTTCAAAATCTTCCGGTAACCGAGCAACGTCCATCGTTCCACCAAAACCCTGACGGTCCCTTTTCGCTTGGGTAACGAGGTATACGCGTGACCAAACGCTGTTTCTCCGGGTCGGTCATTCAACACATTGTACCATTGCACGGCACCATGGTGGCCGAGACGAATTCCCGAAAACGAAAGCTCATTGTGCTCGAAGAAGCGACGAGATCGTCGCGCGTCTTGTTGCGATCAAGTCGACAATACCGGAAGAAAAGTCCACGACGATCTTAAACAGTCACGAGAGCACGATGGGAAAAGAAGGAGAGCTGTGTAACTTCGTTTCTAATGTGTGTGTGTGTGTGTGTGTGTGTGTGTGAGAGAGAGAGAGAATGATAGAAAGGAGCGAGCAGGAAGATGAACGAAATAGACAAGGATGGGCAGAACGAGAGGCCATCGGCGACAAAATCGTTCTGGTTCCTCCATTCATGAAGCCACAGGCGGGAAATGGTGAATGGAAAAAGGCAGAATCGGAACAGGACACCGGTAATAATTTCGTATTTTTCACCGTTCGTCGTTTTCGAGCTGTTGCTTAGTCCTTTCGAGGCAAGCTCCTTAATATCGTTTTTGTCGGGAAGCCACGAAGAGATTGCCTTCTTAGCGAGGAACAGAGGGGCCAGAGATCTTTCTCGGATTCTACGGAGGGTTTGTCTCTTAGCTGGAAATTTATGAATACTTGAGATTCGAGCGAAGGGCGCGCGGATTATGGAGTGGCGAGAATTGAATGGGCAAATCGGTCGAAGATATATACTGGCTGTCTTACGTTGGAAATGGAATGGAGAGAATGAGGGATTGTGTAGGTTAGCGAGTTTATAAAGTTTAAAAGTTTCGGAATTATCGGAGGGCAGGAAATCGAAAATTCGTTATCGAGCTTTTATTTTTTGTAAATAATGTTGATAGAGATTGGAGGCGATGAGAAATTTCTCCAGAATTTTGAGAATTGTGAAAGAGTGAAAGATTCTTCAAAGTCTTGAATGTCATATTGTTTCCTTTCGAGTTCCCCGTTTGCGAGAATATGTTACACAGGAAATATAGTAATTTGAGCCATTTAGTTAAGTTAATATTTAAGAAGGGAGAATAATTCGCGCGTGTTATGAATCGCTATACGAGATGGAAGGGTCATTTTGCAACGAAGACAGCGATCGTCGAAAAGCTATTGATCGTTCGCGTCCTAGATCCCAACATCATAAATAACAGTTTTAATCTTTGAATCTTTCTATTTTCTCGATTAGAACGATACGTCGATGGGAAGCCATATGATTAATTTTTCATATCTACAAATCTATAATGATCACTATCACTGCTTGAAAATGTTGTAATTTCAGATCAAGCGAATAAAAAGTATGCGAAAAAAGCAGGTGCCGTGCGATTATTGTCACTGACCCTTTTCTTTCTTCAAGACGGAAAATCTATCAATGGATTTACGATGCTAATGGTCCGTGACACGTTCTACGCGGGCGTCAATGAAAATCGAAAAAGGGAGATCGCCGATGAATGGCGGACAGCTTATTAAAGGACACGTCCCCATGGGAAAGACCAGCTTTTCGTCCCTTCGAAGGATGACCAAGCACCGCACCTTCGTCCAACCTCGCTTCTAACATAACACGTGCACGGCTCGACGACATGCAAATTTTTCTTCTACATTTTCCCGAAATCTTCGCGTCAATAGATCCGAGCACGGCACGACTCGAATTCTCGAATTTCAATTTCATCGAACTCCTGTTTGAAAATACTTTCGTTGCGATATGTATGACTTTTGGTTAAGCCACGAAGCTATTAAAATTGTCAAAATAACAGGTTTCGAAGCTTTGTTTTGAAGAAAAATTATGCAAATGTTTCTGGTAAAACGAACATATCTTTATTATAGTATATAACGGATGGATAATTCTGATATTAAGCAACATAAATATCGCGAACATTTTATCGAAACGTAAAGTTATTAGCAAAAGATGGTAGAAACACGTCATAGATAAGATATCTCTTTTTTAAAATGATAGAAGACTGCGTTATCTTGTATCTACATTAGAAACGAAATGTATTTTCATATTATCAGAATACGTAAAAAAAGAATAAATAATTTTCGTGATATTCTACTCGATATAATTCAGTTGATCCCCAAGCTAAAAAGATTCTCTTTTTACGAAATATTTTTATGTCATTTATCGAAATCCGTGTTCACGCGTCAATTATCAAATGCATATTTTGTTCCGCTCTATGGTGCAACGATATAGCTGTACCATCTATGCACAGGGACAAAACAGCTCGTTATACTTTTTATTATTTAACTTCATCAACGGACAGAACGTAGCCGGGTTCTTTCATTGTTCGATCCCGCGCAATCTGCCTTAACTCGGCGGAACCTGTGGCGCGTTACCGAACTCCAATTTTCAAAATGCAATTGCACATGGACGACGCGGCCATTGTGGCGTGTATCGAGCGTCGGTGCGACGTTGTTTTTGTCACTGGCCATTAAATTTCTCTGAAAAGCGCGGCTCGTCAAACGAGGCAAACAAACGTTTCAATTAGCGCTCGCATCGCGCGCACTTTTGCCCGACGGATTCGCCGCGGCCCGTTTTATGCACCCCTGCATGCCTGTTCGACCGAGTTTTATCATAAATTCCCCCGGCCGTTCGGCCCGTTTGTCAACCGCGTTTTGTCGTACGCGATAACTAGAAATTATAATTCGTTTGTTAAATTTAACGCGAAACATTCGACCGCGTGGCCGTCGCGGCTTTTAACGAACGTCGTACGTAGCTACGCCGCGCTACATACGACTAAAAATTACCACATTATAGAAATATTCTTTCTAAGTGGACTGCGTATTCTTTCGCGTGAATTCCTACATTTACGAACACGTTCGAACAACTAAAATCTAAATAGAAGTTGCGAAACGTTTCAACTTGTTACATTTCCTAATCACCAAACGTTCTTAATGAAATAAAAGTTGCGAAACGACCACTGGCAACTACGGTTCGATACAATTCTCGTCGTTGCCTGGCTGCTCAACGTTCACCGATCCTCTTTAATCTTTCCCGCCGCGCGTTTCTTTCGAGCGTCCCGTCGAATCGGCGCCGATCGTCGCGAACGAGATGGAACGAAAGCAACGCGATGGAGCAAAGACAAAGTGTGCGCGCGATTTAAGTATCGGCGCAAACAACATTTTAATTTAGAATCCCCGCTCGGTGGCCGATCCGCGTTCGCCATTGTCGACACCACTGATATGTAAATAGACGACTGAACCGGCTCGGATAATTATCCGTTTTTCCAGCCCGTGATCTGTTTGTCGGCCACTTCTCTACACCCACTTTCTCTTGGATCACTTTTATCGGACGGGGGATTGGATCGACCAACGTATCACCGGGCAAGGGAAAACTCCGTGGCATTGATTAAGATATTCGTGGCTCGACTTCGTCGTCCTAATCCACCCTCGATATGCCGGTTTATTTTCCCTCGCGCCATCTTCCGTGATTGTTCGACGTGCTCGTTGCCACCGCGAATTTGCATAGCGAATTGATCGAACCCTGCGCGAAGAAAGAAGAAGAGGATTGGGATCGAGCTTCTTCTTCGTCTTCTTTCGTTGAGGGCGCCCCCCCCCCCCCCCCCTCCGCTTCTTTTTAACGCGACGAGAGGACTTCCGCGACGTAAATCGCCTAAATTCGACGTTTAATTTACCTTCGAGGTGTCCTCGAGCGCGACACCGATTACCGGATTGGATCGAGATTGCTGCTTCTCCGAGATTCGATTCGACGATACCTTCTGTCCTCGAACAATCGACAAAGATAGGGAGAATTAGAGCGGGGGTTCGATTTTCTACCATCGTAGCGTGATTATGGTGGTAATACGAATGGCGATGGAAACAAGAATTCGTTTAGGACGGTTTCAGAGATTGAGATTTATCGTGTGACTCGAATGACGAGCAAGCGTTATACGGACGCTTGATAAGAAAATGGACTGATAAAGGAAGGTTTAAGATTGGTATTTGCTTATATGAGAGCACATTAGCAACTTTTGTATCAGATACTTTTTACCCTGTTAATATGTAATATTTTCCACTGTAGAGTATACAGGAATTCTACAAAGTCGATACGTAATTTTAGAAACATGCGAGACCTGACTCACTGAAACAATTAAAATGAAATAATGAAATAATTAAGGATACTCGGATTCATATTTATTAAGAGTTTCATTTATTTATCTTGACGAATACCTGCTACGTGTTTCTAAAGTTTAACTTTGAATGAACCTGCTAGGATATCCTGTACATTGCGTCTATCTATGGGCCTAGTCGAACATAATTCCTGCTTATTTTGCGAAAGCCACGATTGGCTAGTGGATAATGGGGCATTCAGGATTATAAGACGCATGTATCTCGACCAATTTCGATGCAGTGACATCTTTAAAGTAGCGCTCGAGTACAGGAGTGCCACGGTGACGTGTGTTCCTGACACTTGTATACCGTGGTGTACCCTGTTCCACGTACTCATATACGCGCGAGGATTGGCATGGGGGTTGGTCGAAACTTTCGACACCCTTATTTCATCGTGGTTTTCACCCTGCTTTCTCCGAGACGCCAATGCCCCTGACAGACGTGTTCATCTCTCTCTCTCTCTCTCTCTTTTTCTCTTGAAATCGTTGGAAATCGGCTTCGAATCGCGCACAATACTCGAAACGTTAGCAGTCGACGTCCTCGCTCGGTTCGACAAGTTTTACGACCAGAAAAGTTGATCGAAGGTTCGATAAGGTTCGACTTCGTTTTGTAATTTCGTTGTACAATTTTCGGATAAGCTTGGATAATTTTTAGTCTTTGCACGATCTTGATAGGATCCCTAGTGGTCTTAGTAGTCAATAGCTAACGCGATATTTGATATTTTGCTGTACGGAAGGATACTTGAACGTTCACACGAATCAACCTGGAGTCAGCCTGCGTTAAGATTCTCGTTCTCATTACAATTAAGATACGAATCGATGAATATGAATCGAATATCGTACGATGAATATCAATTAACAATTGAATCGTTCAATTCCCGATGCCATTTCCAATCGAGTTTCGTTATCGTTCTCACGGGAAACGCGTTCGTAACACAACACCGTTGCCCTCCCGTAGCATCTTCCCTTTCTTAGTTTTCCCTTTGCACACGATTTTCAAGCGTATATCGACATCTGTCCTATCAACGATCGTCGATCGATTATGCAGAAATAATATTTTTTAATAATCAGCAAATCGACTCAGGTGCATTGTAGACGCGGAGAAAGGGATCCGTTGCGACTTTGAGACGAGATCACTAGGCGACAATGAACCAACGAAGAAATCGCATTGTCGAGTAGAAACGTTGCTCCGGTTGTAAAATTCGACGGCTCGTGGACGATCTACGATCGAAAAGAAGGCAACCCAAAGGGGAGAAAGTCGAGAAAGGAAGAGCCCTTCCACCGATCGACATTGTGTCCCGTAAACTGTCTCATTGTGATCCACGTGTGTTACAAATTCCCATTCGTGCTCTTTGGCTGGGAATAAACCCTTTCCTTAATTAGCATTGTATGGAATTCCTATTGGCGAATCCGTATCTAAACCTTTCGTATGGTCCTTTTCTTCGTTCTTGGTGGTCGTGATCGGCTGGGTTATCGATGGTCGATCCGGTTCCCCATCGTATTCGATGTTATTTCAATCACGTGTACGCGTATCAGAAGAAAAGGACATCGGGAGCCAGGGGTTGCTTCTCGTTGAAAGACGAACGCGATCGATGGCGAAGAAGAAATGTTACACGACTATCGTTAGATACAACGAAATCCGGCCAGGCTACTCGACAACGAGTAAGAATCGTATATGAGGGATGTTGGAATTATTAACGGGATCGAAGCGAATGGAAATCGATACGGTTTTCGAAATTGACGCGAGAAGAATGAACCGAGAAGCTGCGCTCGAGATTCGAGTGGAAGATGATCTCCGGGAAATTAGTATAATTTATTTCCTTCTATGTAACTGTAACTGTAATGTAACCGTGAGAATTCTGCGGTGCAGTGATATCCCAGTGATACCTATCGCAATCAATGAAATTAGATTCTCAAAGAAGTTTTCATTTGCAACTTTATGCAGGAAGTAGGAAGAAAATCAATGAAATGTAGAAATCCTAGTTTAACGTAATTTGACGATCGACGAGTCACGGATGAAAATCACGGGTGAAAAATATAAACGTAAAAATTAATTCTCCGAAAGCAACCTCTATCAAAGTCTCGCAACTTCGAGATTCGATTAAACGCAGTTCTTCTATGATATAATTAATTATAGATAGACTTACATCAATCGTGTAGTACGATGAATATTTTCTTAAAAATAATCGAAATATACTGAACAACACCTTTGTAACATTGGGGGCTTTCCTTTGCAATTTTTGAGAAAATCCTCGATACTTTAGTCCAGACCTTTTATTATAGCCGTACTTAAATAATAAAACTTGCAGACAGTTGTTTACGATTTAGTCCGAGATTTATGACAGTAGGCATGACAGTGGGCTCGAAGTGACACATCTGATCGCTAAATATAGCCACGGTCACGGGATGGACGTTTTTGCCAAAGAGAAGTATGACATAGTTATATAGCTTTCCTCAAAAGAAAGTTGACCCAAGAGGTACAGAGAGGTAGATAGAAAAGTACACGAGTTCAGTTTTGACTTAGACTTTGGACGAGTAAGTAAGCGCATTTGCTATCCTGTTGACCGTACGTTGGTTATTGAACTTACGATTATTGTCACTGGTATCTCGAGTATCTAATCGTCACGGTTAATTGTCAAATTCTGTAACAGTCGCATAATCATCTTGTGAATTTATTATTATATTCATTGAGTGACCGAGTTCGTTATACTCGCCTAACCCCTAAAGTACGGGCTCGACATATGTATTGTATATACAACGTATATATTATATAATTCGTACAGTACAGTTTTTGATAAAATACATACGATATTATGCGTTTATACTTGAAACTCCAACATCAACGTCCGATTAATCAAGACGAGGAAAGCAAACGGCAACTTTCTCATATCCAAGAAATCCGTTTATCCCTTGCCTCGATCGACCAGGTCGGTTATCTATTCGAAATACAATGCAAACACGGGTAACCATCGTTGCCCGATGTTGCGTCCTGCTAATCATCGTGATTATATGGAGAAGTCGTTCGCGTCTCGTCGATGGACGGACAGCTGGACAGAAATCTCCGTGTCGAGTTGCTTTAACTAGATAGACGTGGATCGCCGTGAAACGGTCGCTCTGCTCGCGCACTCCCGGTGCCCGGATCAAAGCAACACACGCTTCCTATCGGGCCACGTTGGGTGGCACCTCTTGTTCACCGCGACGTACATTAGCAGCTATCGTTTCTCCGCCAACACAGATCCGATCTGGCACTATCCTGACGTATCTGACAGTTGGACGAGCCATCAAACTGACCCTGAACGGACCTTAGCCAGAGGATCTGCTCACGGTGTACGGGAGACTCGACTCTTCCAACGGGACTTTTCGACGATTTCTTCTAAACGAACGCGAGATCGTGTGTGTACTTTGGCAGGTTTTCTCAAACGACGCCTGCAGGTTCAGGTTGGGTAAGTGAAAGCCGATGGATTTTTGTTGCTAACGCTTGGTAGGTAGGACGGGGAAGTTGAGAACAAAGTTGGCGGTGTTAAGTAAAAACGAGGCTTTGGATTTTACGAAATACTTAAAATAATATTTAAAATAATATCAAGATTCTTGGGAATCCAATTATCGGGGAACAAACAACATACGTACAATGAAATTTAAGTCCACTGGTGGTTGGTTCAGTTACATTCTGGGCTTTCTACAGAAAAATAGCTGCACGAATCGTATAAATAAATTTCTGTATACGATATTGAAAAAAGATCTTTATAAAATTTCAACGTCGATCAAAGTTTTTGGGTCGAGCACGAATGAAATATCCCTGAGAACTGATTCGCGTATCACGGAAGATGAGATTCAGGGATGGCCAACGGCGCGTTGTGCGGGCCTCGTGACGGCCGAATGAGAAAATATCGCGGGGGGCAATCGATGATTCGGATGACAGGCAAGGCGCACGGTTGACGTGACGGTGCCTGGCATCGTTCGAGCGGCAACAACACGAGGAGAGAAGATGTTCGTGTGCTCGACTCGCAACACCTGCGAGCACCAATCAGCTACGTCGTCGGACGAGTGTTCGGCGCAATAAATCAACCGGCACCTTTCCACGTAGCTACGCGAACCCCGTGGAACGTTATTATTTATGGGCGTTCGTTAGCGTGGCAACAGTTCCGAAACGTGTCGAGCCGACACCTTCGGGACTCTGTGTGGCCCCTTTGGATCCGCGTCATCGCGTCCGACCAGAGTGGTAATCACCGTTGAAGGAATCACGATTGCCCGTGGATCGGGTTATCGATAACGAACGGGTAATTTATGAACGGACCCGCCACTATTTGCCTGGTGATTGGAAATTGTTCCTTGCCACTACTTTCAACTTGACGTTTTTCCTTTTCACTGGCTACATTGTTTCGCCTTTCTTTCGATTTTACATTGGAATTGGTTTGTTGGATTTTCTTTCGATTTATGGAACGGAGAACATCGAAGTTGCTGAGATTTCCCGGACTTGGATTACGATTTTGGTTAATTTCTGGATTTTACAATTGATACGTTAGGAACTGATATTAAATGTCTGCATATTGGTTTATCGATCTTGAATAAATTAGACATAGTATGTTCTAGATATAATTCTTGCAATTTAAGTTACAGGATATATTTGGACAGAACAAAAGTTCTACAGATCGCATCGTAATTTTTCTAATAATCTGTAATAACAAATTGTCAATTGAAAGAATACCTTGAAAAACATATTCTAGTCTCTATGGAGAAATAATCACATAGTAAATACGTAGATTTCTACATAGAGCGAACAATAATATTTGTAAAATTTCGGTTTGGATCAGCGAAAGCCCCTTTGTCCCCGAAAACCAGCCACTGATCAAAAAGATTCCAGGAATCCTTGCAACGTTGGCGTCAACCGCACCATGTCACAGAGCAACCCCTTCCTCCGGTCGTAGCTTTAATTCCGCGACAGTGTCGTGAATTCAGGACGAGCGAGTAAAACCCACGAATCGGTTTTCACCGCAAATTCAGCGGTGATAAAAAAAAAAAAAAAAAAAAAAAAAAAAAAGAAACAAGCGTCAGAAGCGTCGCGAAAGAGATTGTCCGTAATTACGATGAAACCCGTGGCAAAATCGTCAACAGACAGCCGCGGTGAAAGCAGTCGTTTATTATAAATAATCGCAAATCGTCAATGAGGGAAGCGTGGATCTTCTTCGAACCGCCCTTTCGACGCGAGAAAAATTAGCATACAAGCCAGTGGTGCAGCTACAGCGAGGTAAAAAGGAAAAGAAAGGTAAAGGTGGGAAAAGAGTTGCGAAAGAATTCGCGAGAAATCAGAAGAGAAAACCTCTCCTTCTCTTTCGTGGTACGCGTGGTAGGACAAAATAAAGAAAGAGAGACGGCATACGAAGGAAAAAAGAAAAAGAAGGAAAGGGGTGCGGAATGAAAGGACAAAGAAAATATTGAAACGAATCTAACGTTTCTATTGGTCTGTCAGTGGTGTCGTGTGCCTTTCTCCGCCCCTGCTCTCGTTAGTCGCGGTTTCGCGATGTCGCGGTCGGAGCACAGGGAACCTGGCGAGAGGAAGACAGAGGTGTTATGTCGGCAAGCGAGTCTGTGGCTTTTGTCTGGCGTGGCGTCAGAGATGACGCGCGTTCCGCGCGAGCCAAAGCGTATCGTCGGATCGCGGCTGCGAGGGCATAGTCGTGAACCGGGCGAGAAAGAAGCGAACAAACGTGCAACGAAGCGACCGATGGAGAAAGAAAGCGAATGAAAAAGATGGAGAAGGAAAGAGACGTACGAAAGGAAAAGGGGCCAGAGAAGGGAGAGACACAGAGGAGTAACGAGGAAGAGCGAAGAAAGGAACGGGGTTGGTATTCGACGGTTTGAACGACCTATAGCGGCTTGGAGACTTCGCTATAATTACGATATATACGGGTATTACCGGCATTATCGTATTAACGCTGCGACGACGTATATACGCGGCGTATTATCCTCGCGCCAATGCAGCCGGCTGCCTGATGAATATTACGAATAACATTTTGGTTTTGTGCGCGTTGCTACCTTTTCTTTTCCGCCCACCACCGCCCACCCTCTATCTGGCTGCCTCTCTGACAGCAAGAAACGCGCCTAACCGCTCATATATGCTGACACAATGCCGCGTATATATTCGACGCCTCCTCCTAACCCCATCCATCCGAGCGTGCCTGCATCCCGTCTATCCATACGACTGGATACGCAGAAATTCCAAGTCTGCCGGTTTCTATGCGCGGCATCAGGCAAAAGCTTCGCGTCTGTTTCAAGCTCTGTCTCGCTCTCTTTCACTCTCAGCCTCGTATAGCTTCGCGCTGACGTCGAATGCCTGCTGCACGAACGCTTCCTCATAATGCCAGCTTTATCCCGCCAACTCATAATTAGACCGCGGCTCCCTGAATATCTTTCCTATTCCTCGCAAAAGTTTCAACCCATTTCTATTTCCCACCCTTTGCTCCGCCTCGTGTGCCCACCCAAGCGAGCTTATGTCTCTGTCTTTATCGCCCGTCTACATCTACCATCTAACCCTCCCTCCCCTCCCCCACCGATGAGAGGGTCGATGCGATCTCCTACTCGTTTCAAACCAACCGAATGTCTCGAACGATTCGTCGCTACGTTGACAACCGATGCATCGAAACTTCGTGTCCTTCGTACAAATTTGTGAATATTCGTGCGGATGTTTTTTCTTTTTTATCTTATATGCCTATTATTTTGAGAAATGTCTGACATACGTACTTGCTAACAAGATTCGATGGAATCGAAGAAATTTTCAGAGGAATATTGGAATATCTGTATGATTTGGTAGGTGGCCTATCTATTTATGGGTTTGTGGGTTATCCAGGAATCAATGTAATTTCATCGTTGATCTCGACAACTCTTGTCCATTGGGACGTAGAATTCGATATTGACCCTACCACAACGTATTGTGCAATCTCATCTCTATTTTCCTCGCATTCCACGGAATCTCCATTCACATGATACTTTCCCACTAGTCGACCAACGTATCTAATTCGTTAGAAAACTCGCAACGACGAAAATGGTGATAGGGATGACTATTAATTTCCCCATCCTATGCTGCGTTATTCGATTATCCACGCGGTAAAGATCATCGTCGTAAATTTTCACTAGCTAAGATATCGCTACGTCGTACGTAAAATTATTGAAAGATCATCGTCCAGTGAAACATCCACTACCAAACCAACCCCCTGGCCGAGCTTGGCAGGGCAACAGGAGCGTACCAGCGCGATTCGTTATCACCCTCGAATCAAGCATCGTGATGCAAAGTGACTGTTCCCCATACAGCGTTCGATTTCCAAAGAAAAGCTTCCACCACCACCCTCTGCTTACATCACACCACCACGGTCCATTTCGACCACGGACGTTATTTTTTCGTGGCATCTGGAAACCCGAAGGGGGTGACGATTGAAAAACGTGAGAAAGAAGGCGTACGTGGATGACTATTAATTTCGTAGTGGCACTTGGCCGTCGATGGTATGCATTAACGGACTGATTCGTGCCTTCGGACATCGAACATCCGACGAATACTCAATACCTATAGGTATCCACTGCTAGAGAGGGAATAGGGCGGATAGAGTGGGTGGTTGCAACGGATAGAAAAAGACGAGCAGCAAGGGTGAGCATGGCGTTTGCAAAGATTGATAGGACGGAATTCTGTTGGTGGATTCGTAATGGATAGCCCGTGTCCGAATTCACCGATACTCCGGACTCTCTATCGTTCCTCTCGCTCCTCCATTTCCCACCCCCGCACCCTGTCTCTATCTCTTTCCCCGTGTACCCAATACCTTCTAATGGAATCCCCGATTGTACTCCTTATCAAAGGGGCCGGGTAGTGCCCCGCGCGATTCGAGGGTGCTGCTCCATTATTCCGTCGCGAGCTAGCTCTCTCCGATCGGATAACTTATTTTTTTTCGACGACTGTGCGTACGCACGATTCCGCGAGCCGAATCGGGGGATCTTTGCAATAGTTTGAGGCGCGTTGAGGCAGATTTTCTTTTTTGCCGGATTGATGCGGAGGAAGTAGCTTGAAATTGATATATGTAGATATAGCGGTGAGCATATAAAGTTGCTTGGTCACAAATTTAACTAACTCTATCACGGAAAGCTTCGTTTTTATTTGTTTTTTTTTTTTGTAATATATTTATGATTATAATTATGAATGTGAATAGGTTATAAACACTTGTTCGAGTATTCGTTAAGAAAATCAGGAAACAAGAGGTTAAGATCTACGCAGATTCGGATATAGACAAATCTTGGTTAATATAACATATAATGTACATATTACAACGTAATCAGTTATAATTGCGAGATACAGTTATTCTAGTGTTTTATTTAAGCAAAGTATGAAACGATGATTTTTGAATTCTATTTTAGAATTTTCATCTTTCGCGTCCAACACGTACTCTTACACTACCAGTTAACATCACACGCAACTCGCTTCTTCTCGCTTCTTCTCGCTTCTTCACCGAGGATCCTTCAAACGTGTCTACCATAAAGTTCATGCAACGATTTCTACCTGCGTTACATTTTCCCGGTGAACCGAAGCGGCCGAGGAGAAAGGAAAGCCGGCGGTACCAACGCCACGGCAATTAGACGGAGAATATATGTGTTTCGAGCGGCAATACGGATAAATAGCCGAGCATGAGCTCGGAGACGAGAGCGATTCGCAACAGACGATACGTTCCGCGTCTGTTTTGCATAATACGAATCGTACGCGGGACATACGCGCGCGGACAAGCGTCGTGGGCCTGAAATATCACGGCTCGACTGCTTTCAATGGGGACCCCGGCGCATAGTTTACGAGCCAGCACGTCGGTGATCTCGCTTTTTCGCCGTGACACCCGATAGAATATAGAGGAGCGCTGCTTTGTCAGGGCCCTTTGGCTCGCGCGCCACTAAACTATTTCACTTTCAACTTTCGACGCGTTCGAGGGTTTACGGCCGTGTAGAGGCTGAGAAAGAAGACCAGACTTCGTTGAAAGTGACTGGTATTATACGCCTTGGAACGCGAGGAAAACGTGGCGAAATTCTCGCGTCTTCGCTTCCGGAGAACTCGAGGCATCCGGTCGTAGTTGTATGTTTTAGGTCGATGATTCTTCTACGATTCCTTTCATCTGATTCAAAACTTGAACGGCGAAGGCTAGATTGATTCTGATTCACTCGGTTATTTATTACTTTGCGAGTTATATTTTTGAATTATCAACTTATCAAACTATAATACACGAACGATTTTAGTTTCAAATCCGCGTTGCGTGAAATTTCAAGAGCCATTTATTTCGATCCAAATTCCCATCATTCCTCGATATATCTTTCAGCCAAGAAAGCGCGACCGTTGGCGCAGAATGCAAACACATATACAACTATAACCCAACGAAAGGAAGGACGCGAAAGTCGTAGCTAAAAAAAAATCTCGGTATCCGTTAACCGAGTTTCGACAATAATCCCCGTACGCATCTGTCGTTTAACAGAAGCTTTTCCCAAATTTCCTTCGAAACGAAATCCAGCCGAAGGTCGACCGCACGCGTGTATTCTCGCGAGGGTTAAAGGGTTCGACGTGGCGTCAGCCCTTCGGAATCGCGATCCATGCGCGGGACCCTTTCGCTTCCACGTAGAAAAGCCCCTTTAACAACGGTCACTCGAAGACCAGGAGCAGGTGAAGAAATAGTTACCCCTTTTTTTCCCGATCCGTGTGAAACTTTCAGCTTAGCTAACCCTTCTCGATACACGTTATTCTTTTTTTTTTCTTCTTCTTCTTTTCTTTCCGCAACCCCTTTAGCGTTCCGATCAAACAAAATCAGCTCGGTCGTTGGAAACGACGAAGATAAACCCGCTTCGTTAACTCGATCTTGCTCGAATAGGCCGACAGAAGGAATCCCGGTGAACGTTAAAACGCGACACGAGCGATAATGTATTCTTTTCTGTGCGTGGCTCCACGTTCTCGAGCGAGCAAGAAGGGAAGGGAAGGGAAGGAATAGGAAGAAAAAGCGAACGCAGCCGGAGAAATGAACCGTTCGCGCTATTCACCCGCGAGAAAAGGCAGAAAATGAGAGACGTCGTGAAGGGAAAGGTGAACGGGGCCCGCATAAATATTCTCGCGTGGATGGAAGACGACAGGGGGGAGAGGTGGACGGCAGGGGAAAAAGGAGATCGAACACGAGGTGAAGCGGGAATTGCGAACGAGCGAACGAAAGAAGGTGGAAAGGAATTGTGCGACGATGGTACGCACTCGGGTCGATTTTATTCGCGGGAGGCCCTCGTAGCCGCGGGCCGTTTTCGAACGATTAATTCGGTTTTATGGTCCGCTAAGAGTTACGACGGAAACCGTGTAAATCACACGGGAACACGAAGCCGCGTCCGACGCCCACGTGTGCCTGTATGGGATGCGCGTGGACACATACCTGCACCACACGCATACACGTTACACGTGTCCGGCCGTGCATAACATAACACTGGCAGTGCCGCGACCTGTCGAGACCGCAATAAATTCCACTTAGCCGTTTTTGCCGCGTTAGTGTTTCGACGTGCGCGCGCGTGCGCCTGACAACGCGGCGCCGTGGATTCGGTGATCGTCTTCGAACGTATTCTTCCGTCTATTGAACGCGCGGAAAGTAAGCACGTGGTTGAGGTCCGATACGAACGAGTTGCATTTGCACGCGCCTGTATTTGAAAACACAGCGCTACGGAAGAGACGCGATAAGAATGGAAAATTGTCAAAACGTGGAAGCTATTAGGTTTGGCGGAAGAAACATAACGTAGGTTCCTATCGAAAACGTTGGTTATTACTAATTACATCAATTTCTGACTTGTTACGGACTCGTGACGTGTTTCACATGCAATACGATATTAGGATCACAGAACTATGATAGAATGAAAGAACTACGCAAAATGAAGACGCACGTCCTGCATAAAACGGTGAATACCGCAGCTACGGAAGAATCGCTGCACGATTCTACGCACGATCCCACCTCCTACCACCACTGAACGTAACTTCATAACTCCACAAACCTGTCATTCACCATGCAAGGCCCCATTGAACGTCAAGAGAGCAGAACTCGTCAGAGGCATCTCTAAACTGCTCATCGAGCGTTCTCCCTCTTTTCTAAACCCTCTACATAGAACCCTCTGCTATCTAAGAAAGAAAAAAGAAAAAAAAGGAAGAAAAAAACAGAGTCTAACGTCGGTCCATTTTCCGCGACGGAAGAACGGAAGAAATAATGTATGCTAGGGGCTCGCACCCGAGTGACAATGACGTCGGAGGAGAGGAAGAAAGAAAAAGAAGTAAAAAAATACACAGAGAATGAGAGGGGTTCGATCCATTGACGAAGACTTTCGTCCGAAGGCAACGAGAAGAGAAGGTAGCAGCCAGACCCAGGAATAATCGAACGTGGCAACCGCGCGGCGCGTTCGCTGCCACACTAGATTAATGTTATTTCAATGGGGACTCCGGGGTATCGCCATAACTGACCCCGATTTGCATTAGAATCGGGACGAAATCGCGAAGGGACGCGAGGCTGCGACGCGTCGTCTTTCAGAACGCGCCAAACCGTGTACGTGTTGTCCGAAACACATCCACCGGTGTCCGGTTTGAAGTTTTAAGCCCCCCCCCCCCGCCTCGCCTCGTCCCGCCCCATCCCTTTACCATCACTCTACGAATCTCGTTTTCTTTCGTACGCTTTTCGCCAGGATTAAGATCCACCTCGTGCTATGCCATAGAGAAAAATTACTCGTTCGGAAGGGAAGATCGCGCAACCCCTTCGTAATCGTACACCGGAGGACATTGTTTCCCCGTAACTGCTATTCAGGGCCAAGTGCTCGCGAAAGACTCCACGGTATCGATACAACCTGGTGAAGAAATCGGTTGCCGACTTGGTTAACCGAACGTGTAAAGTGAGGATTATACGAGCGAAGGTGAGATATTATTTGTTGGTTCGCGAGCATTGATCTTTCACGATGAATGGAGGAAGAAGGAAGCGGAGGTTCGCGTTGGAACAGGTGGACATTGTCGTGTACAACAGTTCACACCGTCCATAGACGAATTTGAATATTTTGATAGATTCGAGAGTAACGATATATTGTATTGTCAAAGTGTGCAAATTGACGATAAATTAGTATTTAGCAACACGTGTTTTAGCAATATAGTTTAATACGTACTCTTTTATGGAATCATCAGGCTATAAATATAGATCATCTATTAAGAGACACAGCAATAATATATTTCATTATTTACTATATATTTCATTGTTTTTTATGTAAATATCACTGGTTGTTGTATTAACGTCAGACATATTTTCGCTTTATTTCGTTCGAGTAGTAAAGTGACCAGTCCGATGAAAAGGCTTCTTACTAAGAGTTCTTCTTAAAAGAGAATTTTATGGTGTTGTGGGATGAGATGGAATGTAGGCAGCTGAATGGGGTTGATAATATAACTAACGTGTCTAAAATGAGATTTAATCGGCGGAGATTTTATGGTTTCTGTGAATCGACGGAAGCGACTAATTTCGAATATCGATTCGGTCGTAAAACGTTGAAAACATGTTGTAAAATGCTTTCAGCTAACGAAGGAGATAAGGGTCTAATGCGGCGCTGTCTGCTGGAAGCCTTTGCAGATAAGACAGCTTTTACGTCTAGTCTGACAAATCAATTCTCAGGGAAATGGAAAGTGGATAGTAAAGAGAACACGTGAAGACATATTTCCGAATGTGTTAACGACGTAGAAGACTTTTAAAATGAGCTATAATTTTGCGGTAAATACGAAATTTCATTTTTCCTTCTCAACGGAAAATAATTATACCAGGACTAGTGCTCGTAACAACGATAATAAATATAATTTATAGTTCCAATTTAGATTAATTAATTATCTTAATAAAATAAAGACTAAAGACTAAAGACTATGACTAAAGTTAAAATTGTTCGAAGTAAATTACCTTTGAGCCGTCGACCCGATACCAACTCCTCGTATAAATTCATCAAAGCCAGATTGTACCTGTAACAGATTTTAAAGTGAATTTAAATTTCAGTATACTGCCACAATGACAAGTAACTAAGATTGATTTAGGTAACTTTAAAATCGACTTTAAAACGAAAAATGAAAAAAGAACTAATATTCCAATTTTTCGAACGATCACCAAAACCAATAATCATCATCAGCTGCCTAAACATCTCGCACACCGTCAAATAAAAAGGAAAGAATCTATTAAACGAATATCTTACGAGCATACCCCTCCCCCCCATGTAAATGTTCTATTTTCTTTTTCAACTAACGTTTCGTCAATGTGGCGGGAAAAAACGAGGTACAAAGAGCATCGTCGACGAAGCACGGGACGCGGCAACCACAACGGAAATGACTGGTGGAAACGTGTCATTATCCGGCTAAGTTCCAGCAAATTGGAAACAGCAGTGTACAAGGAGGGTGAACGATTTGCAGGAGCGTCGCGGGTGCTCGATGGCCCGGAACCTCGGATCATTAATATCCGGAAAATCATGTCCGGTGGTCCGTCGTCGGCCTCGGAAAGCAGCTACGTTGCTCTCAGTGCCCGAAGACGCATCTCATTTTTTATCGTCGACCGAGAAAACGCTAGGCGACATTGACGTCTCGTTAATTCACGTTACGCGGAATGGAATAATGTCGAGGGAATAGTGTCGACGACCGTCTAGCTGGGATCTCATTATCGATAGTGCCGCTTATTACGTGTCTCCGAACGCCTTTCAATCATCGTGAAATTGCATCCTCGGAAACTGTTACGATTCCTTTGGTCGAGTCGTCGCCCACCATTCTTCGCCAATTTATATGGAGAAAAGAGCAAAGTGTATTTGGTATATTTGACGGAATTGTTTCGGGCTGAATTTTCATGCTGAATGTAGAACTAGTTTTTAAATCTCTAATCCTATCAACGGAGGGGAATAATATTTGTTGAAATATTATAAGAGGATATTTTTCGTATTTTTGAAACAAGAAAACAAATTATCCAAAAAAGTATATCTATTCATCGGAGAAGTATACGTGATTACTTGCTTCTCTAGTGAAATATATCCATTATTAAGAATACCGAAAGGAATAAAGAAATACACATTTGTCACTAAATCCAACCGCGCTTCCAGCTTTTCATACCATCCACATCCAGAGAAAACCGATTTCCTAAAAAATTAAACAAACTTTGCCTCCTCACGGACGAGCCCGAGTCAATCAGAATGAATTATTCGAGGCATTCTAAAGGCACGAAGACCCTTACACGTATCCCTGTCTCTCTTTATTTTTCTTTCTCTATAAACGTATCTGTACGCTTTTCTCTAAGTGTGTATGTAGGTACTGTACGACGGTGTACGTTTGTGTCAGAGAGTTTAACGCTCGGCGCACGGGTCATACAATGCCGTGTATGGACACTATGGGTATTGTGCGAAGCGAGAGCGAATGAATATGCGCGCACGATGCATCAAAGAGTTAAGACTCAATGGCGGACCACACAGACCCCGGAATTGAGAGGACAGTCGGCTTAACGGTTAACGTATTATTATACGGATGCACGTTATAGCCGGCCATCGGAACGGTTATCATTGTCTATGATCCTTTTCCGTGGTGAAGAGAGGCCGGACGCGTACCTGACCTTTGGTCCTGAGGGGAATGCTTCGAGATACCAACCGCGTGATTCGATAATTAAACCGTGCTAGCATCTGTTTGAAACGCATTGTGTCACTCGAAAGTGCGAGTTTCGAGCTTTGTTGTCTCTTTTCAACGATTCCCCCGCGCGAAACGGGCGATCGTATGAATTTCTTTGGAAATAGAGAAATATCGTTTCTCTTTGTGTGTCGCGCTTCTGAAGAAGTTGATAGATTACTTATTTTTATACTGTTATTTTTCTATTTATGTACAGTGACTCGCAAAGATATTTAGACGTTCGTACCATTTGACACTTTCTATGAATATATTACGAGTATTGTACGGAACGTTTTGAAATTTCATTGTAACGTCTAACGACACTTGACTGTCGTGTGATCGTATCGGTAGATTTTGAAACTAAACTAAACGGATCACAGAGACGTTTAAACAACCAAATATCCATTATCAACGAGCATTAATATTCAATAGGATCATATATAACGTTTATCATCTGCATAAGGTTATTATTGATACTGCATACCAATTGTTTACTAAATATAGATTTGCAGTAAATATCTCTATAAAAATATAATTTCTATATACATTTCCGGATTGATTTCAAATTTTACCAATCGTAATCATATCGGTCAATTATTATTATTATAGTGCATTAAAAATTCTTTATATGACACACGCGATAGATAAAATTGTCTACAAGTGTCCAAATACATTTACGAGCTTCCGTACTTTGATATTATTTTGTATTAATTCCACAATGGCCGGTGCTTATCTTTAAGTCCATTCAGAAAGCATTACACGTCCGTTCCTGTGTATAGGAATATCGTTCTATCGGAGTTTCTGTGTATTGGTTTCGCTACGTTATCTATCTATGGAGAAGGAATTAGATTGGAGCGAGTTAAGTCGATAATGCTGTTTCGCGATATTCGTGTTTCTCTGAATAGAATACTCGATATTATATATTTAAAAAGATATGTATAAATAAACGAAGTGGGCCGCTGTGCTTCTTCACAGTTCTGCACGTGTGTTACCTCGTTACACAGGACGTTTATACTAAAAGGGAGATAGGAGACACAAAATATTTTTCTGTCCATTCATTGACTTCTTAAAATGCCTGCACAAGTTGGTTCGACCACTTCGATGATCCTGCTCGTTACATTCTTACCTCGATACCTTTTTCCTCTGATTCTTCGTGTATGTTCGATCGAAGAAAGGGAATGTTTACGTAGTCTGGCGCAGGACATCGAGTCCCGCTTTATCGTTTTCTTTTACCATTCTCGGCCGTCGAGGGTGGAACACTGTTATTATAATGGCATCAAGAGGGACGAGCAACAACAGAGTGACCGGTAGCTCACTGATTCCTCTGTCGAACTGTCGGAATCGTATGGTCTAACCCACCATAAATGCGAACAAGTTGACCGTAGTATATACAGGAAACGAGACCCAAGTTTTGAGTATACTATCCCTTTAATACATTGTAGCATTTACCTTAATGCCTTCGTGCATATATCTACACCATTTGTATTAAATTTTTTCAATTCTTTCAACATTTATATTAATCAGCTCGAGTTTCCTTGTACGTTATGTTACTAACTCATCGTAATATTTATTTAACAAATTTTTGCTGCATCATCGTATCACAATATTCGTTATATATTTCTTTTTTCTTCACAAACTTCATAATTTCTCTATAACTCTTCAACAGCTATATTGATCCATACATTAATCGGCTCAGTCTTTGCTTAAAAATTGTCCACTATCTGAATCATTATTCCACAATATCCATCCAATTCAAATTTTTGACACAAGTATGCACGTATCTTTCTATTAATCGCAACATTTATTTTAACTACACCTACTTCGCGTATTAATCAAAAGTTCTACTAAGAACCATCTCTATAAATTAACAAAAGAATATTCCTGCTACCCTCCTCTTAATACCTGTATCGCCTCTGCTCAATCAAAAAGAAAGAAAAAGGCGAGGCAACGAATCCTATCGCGAGGATCCATCAAGGATTTTCCAAATTGAGTTTTCCAGCTGGTTAAACAATCTCGATATCAAGCCGGACAGTGCGTACGACTCGGTACGCAAGGCTGCATGGGAGCCAGAGGGTTGGAAGGGCCGCGAGAGCTCGGCCAGCCCTCCGTGGCCGTGGCCCAGCAGGGGAACGCAGGCACCAGGCTGTCTGCCTCGAAACACGGTCCAGCCGTGACCATATCTGGGCGTTCACGTGTCCGTGGACACCCATATACACCGATGGTGAAGAGAGGTGAGAGCGGAGGCACCTACCTCGACGAGCGTCGACGGTCTGCGTGCCGGTGTAAAAATAGAAAAGCCAACGCGGGAACCCGTCCAACTACATATTACTTCGGACATCGGAATGCACAGCCCTGTGACCGGTGCACGTAGAAACGCGCGTGTGTTTTACGCCCTCCTGCTCGACCGTGGTCCTCCTTCGGAATATTTCTTTTTACTCTTTGTATCTTTATATTGTTATTTTTTTTTTTTTTTTTTTTTTCTTGACTTCTCTTCTCTGTCAGATACGACGTGAATAGCGGATGGGAGAAAGAGGAGGAGTGTAACGAAAGCAAAACGGTAGCGATTGATTCGTATTTGGGCGTGGGATCATGGTGGGCGAACAAGTGGAACGCGGGATTAGGCGACCAGCTAAGTGGATTCGAGACGCGTTGAGGGTTTTCGCTTGGCGGGATTTTCGACGGTTTCTTGGAAGGGTTACCGAGGACTCGGGTGTTAAATTGATAGAGTTTGATCATTCGAATCAAGGTATATCGCGTCGTATTCGTTTCAGACCAATCTGTGATTTGGTATAATTATTTCTTGCGCTGATTTCACCGAATAGGAAAGAGCGAGGAAATGAAAAATCTTACTGTATATTAATTTACAAATATCTATAATCTTTTTTCTTGTCGAAGGCGGACTTATAATCTCGCAAAGTTTCAACATTGTACGATAAAAATGTTCATAGTGTAAAAAGGATTAAATGCATCGTAAAGCGTAAAGAAGTGGAACCAAATTCGAACTAACGATTTCTAATCAGCCAGCGCGAGAACTATTGGCAATATCAATTGGCATCGGGCGCTCCTTGGGCCGAAGATCTTTATTCAGTTCTGTAGAGTCTGTCGGCGAATAACGAGAGAAGAGAGCCGCATGGGGACGAGGGTCAGGCCGTTTCAGAGCTTAGAGGGCCAAGAGGGAACTCTATTTTCATCTTCATTTGGCGGACGTGGCGTACGTTTCAAAAATTGCCGACCAGGGCCATAAATGGCGCAGTAAAAATCGGGTCCGCGCATTCGCCGCGGCTTAATGGCTGATTCAGCAGGATCTCGTTTGTCGTCCATTATGAACGCGAGCCGATCGACAGTATTTTTCGAGGTAGCATTGTATGGAATTCTTCACGCCTGCCAATCGGCCTCGCCGATGGGCCTCGGGTCGCATGCACGCGTAACATCCGCGAACCTAACCGTAATCCTAAACCGAGACTCGAAGAAAGAGGACGAAGAAAGACGGAGAAAGAAAAGAAGTAAACTGTATCGTTGCACGAGGGATGCGCCGATTATACGGCTCCCGAGAAGAAGAAAAGCGAGTGGAACCGTATCTTTGGTATTCAAGCGAGCCGCTCGAGCGCGAGATATTAGATGTTTTGGAAACATAAGGTGGAAGGGTGAGAGCGGGAAGTTACCTTTCTGATCCTCCGCTTGTCTATGGACCAGTCTACTTCGATGATCCCCGGGGGATGAAAAAAGAAAAGAAGATTCGAGATATGTATATACATGGAAAGATCACGCGTGAGCGAAGCCTAAAGTGAGCCCCATCGTAGATCGCCATCTGGCTCCTGGTCTAGAAGGAACCACGCTTCGATAGTCGAGATACTCTTGCGAACTATCCTCCCGAACAATCCTAGCTTTTCTCCGCTGTCCGGCAAAAAACGCTGGTCTCTTTGTAGCCGGATTTGTAATTAAAATCTAACCTGATCTTCCTATTCTTCCGTCTTCTTTTCTCCTTTTTTCCGATGTATCTAAATCCAAGTGGATCCTCGGGGTCAGTTGCTGGATCGTGAATCACGGTTATAGTGACCCCTCGGGTCTCTTCAGGTACTCCAAGCACTCGATGAGTTTTTTGATACACTCGAGGACTATCTCGAGTAGCAAATTTGCATCTTTCGTTCTTAGAAGAATATTAGGGCGATATATATTATATAAAATCTTTTAAAAGAATATTAGGGCGATACATATTATATAGATCTTTTGAAAGAATATTAGGGCGATCTAACAATAACTCGTATACAAAAGTATAAAATTACAAAAAAAAAGTGCAAGAAGGCATAAATCTGACAAGATAAAGACTCAACATCCGAGTACCCTAAATCTATCTACGATCAAAGATCATAGAAGCCATTAGGTATTATTTTCATCTTAGACGTCTAAATTCTCACGGTGGTCAGGACGAGATATCTTCCACTAGGATATGATAGGATTATCTGAGTCGAGTTAATTCGCTACATTCGACTGTGAACAATTTTTATACGAGCTACATTTGTTAGTTTACATTTGTTGTTACGAGCTACAGTCGGACAGGATCGTTTGAAAAGTTTGCTCGTTTTTCACATCTTTTTCTTGTTGGATCCTAAAGTGCACGATATTTTCCCGTTCTTTCTAATATTCTATTACGAAATAACAAAGTAACAAATAACATAAAACACGACAAATTTAATGTTTCGGTGCAAACTTTAAGACGGAGTTGTAAGACGGTGAAGCTTAACTGACCCAAATAAGTCTACTTTACTATATTATAAGAAACTGTATTCCGGAGGAAGTATAATATTTAATAGGTTCATGGACTAGTTTGATTCTCAAATAGGAGGGATCGGGAGGCGCGATGGAAGCGCCGTAGGTAGCTGATGAGTCGGTACAATGTATCGGGTAGATGTTATCTGGCTTTGATCGTAGGAAGGGTACGTCCAACCCCTTCCTCGAGTCTGGTAACGAGCCAAACAACCCCTCGTCCGTGTCCTTTTCCATTCCAATCAGTTTCAAAAGGAAGTATGCGCGGTTGCAAGCGGCCCTCCTTTGGTTTCCAAGCGTTGCCACTCTCGTGAGATCCATGGTCCACTGGCCTCGATCTCGCCTCTTCCTCTTTATCTTCTCCTTTTTTTACGAAGCCCTTCTGATTCAAGAAAGTATCATGTATCGATGGCAAAAAATGGCGTATTCATATACAGATTGTTACATCGAGGATGTGTCCTCTTCACGTGCACCACGGACGCTTCTTCGTCGTTCGAGCGTTTGCACCGTTCGGAAACTCTCGCGCGGCGGCTCGAGCGTGAAAGCGTTGCTAGGCGAGCGTAGGACGCTCGAAAGGATTAACGGCCTAAGGACCAGCTAATAACGAACTCGAGAGCCACGTATCTTCTGGATGGCGAAGCTTCTTCCGTTCGAGCGTAAATGGGTGTACTTTATGGGATGTGCAAGTGGTTGCGCGAGATTTCTGATGCGATCATTGAATTTGGCACGTACTGATTTTAAATGCATACGTAGCTGTACAGCCCTTACGCCACATTTTCACGCCTTTGGATATTAGAATTTTCTATAGATAGTATAGAAATTGAATTGTAGACCTCGCGAAGTTTGAAAATTAAGATTCTATACGACTAGGGTAAAAAATTCCGGCCTAACTGTCTTTGGGGGAGAGGGCAAATTCGCAAAGGTTTCGAATATAGACTTTGTTAAGAAGGATTGTTAATTGAAATTTCATATAGGAATTCTAGAAATTGAAACATGATCCAGCTGCAAAGTACCCGAGACTTTCGATCGGCTTGAAAATCCTCGCGAAACGTTAGATCGTCGCGCTAGCGATCTCAAGGCTCATTGGGTTAGAATAATCCTAAAAAAATAAGAGACTAGACCGCGACGAACGTTGTGGAGATTTCATTCTGGGCTCTCCGATCGGATGAGATGAGATCGCGATACTGTCTTCCTTAGACGAGAAAGCAGCCATTGTCTGGCTTATCTTACGAAGGTGTCCCACACGAGTGAAATCATCCACGAAACAAAAGGGGCGACAGGGTGTCAGGAATGGTGGAGATCGTTCAGAGAGAAGGTAGAGAGAGAGAGAGAGAGAGAGAGAGAGAAAGAGAATAAAAGGAGAAGGTTAGAGACAGTCAAGGCACAATGCCAGGTATCCACGGGGACGTGGCATAAATATATAATACATTTATGTGGCGGCGTTTCTTTTCAAAGTGTTCCGCGACAGTCTTTTATTTTCTACCTTTGAGCTACGCTAGGAGGCCCATTGAGAGAATGGAAAAGGACAGATCGGCCGGGGATCGATGTATCTTTCATCTGTGGCGATCGATTTGTGCGTAGATCGCATTGTTTGCTCGACAGCTCCACACGAGGCTTAGGAACGATCCTCCTTCTATTTCCATTCCGTATCGCCCGCTACCAAGATTACGATTCAATGGCATTTATTCAATGAAAGCGACGTTCACAATGGACGACTTAATATAAATAAAGCAGCTCCGCGGAGTGAAATGCGTTTGATACGCGTTTAGGTCGGATCACGCGTCCATGATGCGTCCTAAAGGTGCGTGTAGCTTGATCGTAATTGGATAATAGAATTCAGTGATCGATCAAGATACTTTAGCAATTTCGTTTTGCTCCTTCTTTTATGCAAGAATGACGAGAAAAGAAAACAATAGAACATAGTCTAATCGTTATTTTTCTTCTCTTTCCGATTTATGAGATCGATCGTGCGTGGCTTCTTAAGAATTTGAATATTCCGTGGACAAAACGCGTCCTTTATCCACTCGAATCCTTACCAGGATAGAAAAAAAACAGCATTTCACGCGTCGTTGCGGAACAACTGGTAGGCAGGTGTCGAAATGTCAAAAAACTTGAAACTCGAACGAGCACGAAACGAAGGAAGCGGATCGTTCTTCGTATTCGTGGTGGATGCGGGAAAAATAGGGGCGTGGTATTGCTACCTCGCGGAGTGCGCGTGCTTTTTTCCCTTGCGAATTCTTCCTGTTCCGGTATCGCCATTATGAAGTAATTGGTGGAACGGCTGGTTGCTAGAATTTCTGAAGAAAGGCTAGTTGAAGCACCGCCTCGCATCAAAATTGCCTTTCATCCGTGAATTCCATAAGCTCGGTTAATGTCCCTGCTTTGTTGCAAACATGGCCTGCGATCTACCGATGTAATAACTTTTTAAACGATCCTCTTATCCGAAGGATAAGAGTAAGCCGATTATGGCCACCTGTTCGTTTCTTCCCTTTTTTGTTTTCTTCTTGGTTGACAAACTTGCAAACGAGATCAAAATGTGATTGGAAAGAAAAAAACGGTACAGGTTGTTGTAGCTTCTTGTTGGGCTCTATTACAGAAATCTAACTTTCAGAATTACGTGCTTCTTAAAGTTCCAATTTCCTTTCGTCAGAGAATTAACCGAAATATGCACGCATTCTTTTTACGATGCTTTTCAGATTGAGTTTTTGCGTTGCTTTTAGTCATTTCCCAAAAAATAGCCACGCCATTCGTGGAACGTTTAAGACTATGAAATATAAGATAAAAATGATATTGAAATTTATGGCAACGATATAGTTTATCATTTAGACGACGCAATTTTCTGTTTTATGAACGTGTACTATCCCTGGATAATGAAGAAATAGATAAAAAAGTTACACAACCAAAAGCAAGATTCGAAACTATGCATTGCCACAGAAGACAGAGTCCAACAATTCCTCCTCTTTTTCTTTCCTCGCAAAGATTAATAAACTTGCCTTCGCAGCACTCGACAAAACTACCATCCAACTAGTATTCGGTTCGGTCCACTCTCCTAGAGTCAGGCTCAAGTACCTCGTGGTCCGAACTCGTTCCCTTCATCATCCACGAGTAACATACATATCGTCTCTCGAAACTATGTTCGTACACACGTGTATATACGCGGAGAGCAGGGAAAGGGTGTCAGAAACATTCTACGGCGAGTATAGAGGAGGTAACAGGAGGAATCGTAGTTTCGTTTGTTGCTTGGCGGGTTTACTACGATCGTTGCGGTTCCTTCTTGGCCGAAGGAGCAGGAGCTGATGTCCTTGGGGGACTCCCCGCTGGCAGCATACGTATACCATGGCTCAGGATGGAAACGGCGAGGACGAAAAGAGAGACAGAACGCGAGCAAAAGGGTGTTTGTCGAAACTAGCTTTCGAAAGAGGCGTTGCGGTGGGTTCGAGTCTCGTATACCTCCTACGAGGCACGAATTGTTTATCGGCAATTGCCGTAGAAGACCTCGACCCTCGCTCGCGTAATCTTATTACATTGTTCCTTCGAGTTCATAATCGCTATGCTTAAACGAAGTGAAGAACACAGAATCTTTATAGGAATTGACTTTTGCACCTCGACAAAGGGGAACGTACTAAATGTCATTGCTTGAAAAACGACCATAATCCTTCGTTATTGTTTGTTATATTTATTCTGCAAGGTACAGTACGTCTTAAGTAAGGTACCCGGTATTTTCTAACGGAACTAACTGATATTTAGGAACCATAGAGGGAAGAAGTTTCACTTTAAACCTTGTATTTGTGAAGGATTTATGATTATTTCCTTTTGTCTAGGGGATATTTGTCAACAAAGCGGACGTGTACAAGGATTTTGTGAAGTATAATTCGTCACGTGGGACATAATAAATAGAAAGTTTTCATCTCAAAATTTATACAGGAAAATATTATTAGAAATGAGCATTATAAGGTGCATCTATGAAATATGTTGAAGTGGTCACCACTTCTAAGAAAACTCTACATCTGGTCTCTTTAGTTTTCTCAAGCGCTGAAGCCATCGACAGCGTATAGACAAAAGACTGGGACGAAGGCAGACCATAAACAATATACGGGCGACGATGGCTTCAGGGCTTTCGGTCATAAGGTAACGCTGCTAGCGTGCGGACCCGAACCAGCTCAAATTATATTCCTTCCCTGTATTTACACTTTGGTATTAAAATATATTTTCTACCTTAGAATTTGTCCACGCGTTCCTTTCTTCATACATCCAATAACCTCGACAAAATATCTAAATTTTGTATTTTAACTAACAAATACGATCGATACTTCAAGTTTTCGGTCTGTACCTGACGGAGGGTGAAACAGCGTGTTCGTCGCTGGTCGAACGATCACGGACTAATGTCACTTATCGCGGTTCGCCCGGAGACCACGTTCTCTCCTCCCTCGATTGGCTTTCAGCCCTAACCAACGATTTGCGGACCCTTCGAATACTGGCCGACCGCGAATCGCCCGGTCGAACCGTGAATAAGAACGTATGCTGGCTGCACTTACCCCCTTGACTTTATGGGGACACATATGCGTTCGGCTTAAATGTTTGTCCGAGGGTTGTGGTTATAGTACCTCGAAAAGTAGACGAAGACATCTTTTGTGACTGCGCTGTTACAATCATTAACGTTTGAAATTGAGATTTCAGATGACATAATCTTTTACTTTACGAACGTCCACTATCTGCGAATGGAAGAATGGATGACAGCATCTTTTGTAGCCATATTATCATAACTGTGAATGTTTGAGACGAGAAGCATGTTCCTATAAAATGGGGAATTGAAATTTAAATTTTTAGGGATGTTATGAAATATGATATAGATTGTTATCTAAACAAACGGTTGTAATATATGAAATGTTCGAGTCTCTATAATTCTATTAAGGGGTTAAAATTATATATGAAAGAGAGAGAGAGAGAGAGAGAGGGAGGGAGGGAGGGAGGGAGAGAGAAAATTCCAAAATGCTTCGAAATAACATAGAATGATACGAATATTTTTCGAAAAAAATATGTAGAAAATTGCCAGAATAGAATCGAATATTTCATATTTGACAGTCGAATATCATTTTCTATGAGTGTTCAGTATTTCTAGTTATACTTTTCATTACTTTAGTATTACTTTTAAGACAAATTCCGTATAATAAGTTTCCATTGAGAAGATGGATCAGGTCCAGTTGTTTTCGAGTTGCCACAGGAGAGTTTCTAGCTGTTCCGGACTCACGTTGACCTGTCCACGTTGAACAATGGCCGATTCAGCGTTGCGAATACTGAAAATGTTGGTCCATTGTCCACGCGGTCGTACAAAGGAAAAACCTACGAATGGCATAGGAAGTACGGTTACCAGCGGCGTTTCTCACAAACGACGCACCGTTTGTGGGAAACTTGCGGACCACTCTTCCTGATTTTCCTGTTCCTGGATTTCGTCTTCCGTGAAGAGTTTCTCAATGAATTCTCTTATTTTTCCAAACATTGTCAAACTCTACGTTCTACGTCATCTAAAATCTACGAATCCTAAAGAATGGACTTTACCTTTATATCTTTTTACTCCTACAAATACATTGAAATCCTAACATACATTTTCAAACAAATATCTTCAAACAAAAATATCAATAGCGAGGGTAATTAAACTTAAAACTATTATACTATAATAAATATGTACAGTAAATAAATCCGTAAAATTTTTTTAATTACGAAGAGGATGAAACTGCATGAGCGTAAAAAAGTTTGTAGCTTTCGTATAATACGATATAATAAATACAAATATTAGAATATATAAAAACTATGGAAAATATTTCTAAAATCAAATATTATAAGAAGCGTTTTACAGGCTATTAGAGGAAGTGTTTTCAAACAGATCGTAGATAGCGATCGAAGCAATCCTTTCGGAATGCAGGAGGAATAGAAAAATAAAAACCTGGTGTTCATTGATAGTTCTGGTCGAGGTATCGGGGCGGTGGGAAATGGCGGGAATAAAGGGGATCTCTGAGACGTGTCGGGGGTGGAGTAGTTCTCGACGGGGTGCCAGGAATTTTTAAGATGGCCTTCGTTACGTTTCCTTTGCTTTGAGCGGAAAGCGTTTTCGGGAAGAGTGGGAGGCTGTCTCGACCAGACAGACTGGCACCAGCATTCTACATAGGCGTAGATCGTTCAAGTTTTTCATTCTGGCCGTCCTTTTCGATATTCTTCCTTTTCGCCATTCTAGCCACGATACAGAGTGAAAGTGTCGATTCCCCTTGATTCTCGTCTCCAGGGAATTGGTCGGAACAAAAAGCATTAACCCTTTCATGCAGAACGTTTCGCTCCTGTTTGTTTAATATTTGTTGACTAGCTTTTCTCTGAAATCTGTTGATTATTAACGACGTTCTGTTAGAAGCTTCTCTGTGGATTGTTTCTGGCTTGTTGTTTTAGGGATTAATTTTAATAGTATTAACATTCACTAGTGAAATATTTGGAGGAATTTTCAGAAAGTAGTACTTTTCAACGAATATCATGTAATACCATACTAAACCGAGTATCCTACTACCTAACTTTCGACGTACCCAACTTTCACTCGTAAAAAGAACCCAAATTAAAGAAAAAATATTCTTCCTTTTAGTAGCATCTTTGGCATAAATTGCCGCGGTAAAAGCTATTGTACAAACAAAACCCAACTTTCGAAATACTATTCGGGAAATTTCTCAGGAAAAAAGCCAACCCAAGGAAATTTCTCTCGACATTTCAACTTAACCTAAATTTAATAGGGCATCTCGAATCTTTTACATTCCGTGGAAAGAGGCGCATATATGTATCCACAGCCGCCTATCGATTAAGCCAACGAAGACACGGGATCGAAACTGGTGGCACACCCATGAACGCATCCGTGGCAACAATAGGTCAACACAGAGGGGCCAGTGGCGCAACTCGCGTAATGTAATTATGGTACACGAAGCACGGAAGGTAGTCACTGCCATAATGGGCAATTGTCCCTGGCGAATGGTGCCACAATGGCGGATTTCATTGCCGTTAACAACTGACTGTCCAAATACATCGTGCAGCCCGCGCCAGGACAATGAACGACCGCTGTCCGGATCAGGTTCTCTTTAAACCACGGACGTTGTTTATCAGCATCGCCTGGACGATGGTCGTCTTCCTCTCTCTCTCTCTTTCTCTCTCTCTCTCTTTCTCTCTGCCTCCTTTCACATCTATATTTCACCTCACTCTATTTTCCCTTGCGCTCATCTTCCCGCGATTCTAGTTTATTTTTTCTCTTTCCACGCTACTACCCTATCCATTCGCGTTCTTCCACGAACGTTCAACGAACAACCCCTTGACAAGCCTTCGGATTTGTACGAGGATTATGTTGACCTTCTGCTCGAATCTATCGTTGCCTCCAAGGGGACGACAGGTTCTAGCGTCGAGAAGCGGCGCTGGGACTTTGGGAATTCGAATGATCCAGCACCCGGTCCATCGTGTATACCTGATCCTATCTCCCAAGATATTATCTTTTCACGTTTTATATCGATGTTATCTCAAAGGATGTTATGTTATTGGTATTATAGAGCGAGGTGTTTCCATGCATACGAATATCTCTGATTTATCAATTTTCTTTGTGAATCATTTTGAAACGATATTAGCTTCTACGAATGAACACCGTCGACTATAAGCGACTAGGATATCGATTCGTTGTATTTGCTCTACTTTGTTTAACATCTTACATATTACATAATATCAAACATATGATGCGAGTGGAGTAACAAATTTATAATAAAGTATTACTTATAAGAAAGTAAAATCCCTTCTCTCACGTCCTTACAAAATTCCCACATTTCCGACGATCGATCACTTTTCCTCTAGTGGCAAAAATCGTCGGACTTCCAAGCACGAAGACAAGCTGCCTCATAGCCAATCGGCCGAGCTGTTTACTCAGGATATCTTCGTTTCTAAGAAAACTGAATGGGTCTCTTTACTCAGCCAGCCAGCCTAAACAACGTCACTATACTCTCCGTTTCTTACCTACAAAACTATACAAAATTTCTCAACTTTTATCACGTTGTGGTAGATGTAAGAATGGAACGAGATATGTCATGTTTGAATGCCGTGTTGTCGTGTTGTATCGTTTACTTGCTATCCTACTTGTACAAGAATGAAACATTTTAGGGTGGTTTTGTAGCTGCGAAACACAGTGTATAACGACCACCGTAGACACCGTAGTCTGTTTGGAAATTCATTACTACCAGATTTCCCGGTGGTTGAACTCGTCCTGTGGTAGAGTCTTCTTCACAGAACTCGTTCGCGCCCTCGAGCCGACACTTATACTCCCATTAAAAGAATCCTCGTTTATTACGGCGCTCACTTTGCGAACTTAATGGCCGGCGTGCCTACCGGTCACACGCGAGGAGACAAAGAGATACAGAGAACGAACGATGAAAGAGAGAAGAACTGTCTCTGTGTCGAGGGACACGATCACGAGGCCTGCTTGACCGATCGGACGAGTTTTTAGTTGAAAATAATCGGCGGTCACCCCATGCTCGTGCCTAGTTTGCGATCTGTAAAGGACAGTGGAATGATTTGTGAGGGCCGACAGATGTTGGCCTCGCCTCGTACAGATATTCCATCCCTTGTTCCATCGGACTCATCCTGTGTGTTGCAGAGAGCAGTGGCTCTCTCGAAAACTTATGCCCGCTCAATTGAGCGTAAAGAATGCACGCAAACATTACTGTGTAAGGTATTCTAGGTCCCTGCCTATCTGCGGCTGCCTTCTCCCTTTCCTTTCTGCGGAATATTCAGGGCAAATAATAATTTATTCGCAACAAAAGAACGTATACTACCCGTATGGAGGAGCTCCTGTAAACAGGATGTTCACAAACACGACGGATGTAAACTGCAGCCTGTGTATCTCGAGTAAGCAACGAGACGTGGATCCTTGTTAGGTAATTTTCGAGGGCATTGCGGGCCATCTTCCTCCCGGTATTATCGCGATCGATCGTTTTCTTGTGTTTTCTTCTCCGTCGGAATTTTGAATGGAACATAGGACAGTGCTCGTGGTAGACTTTCCATCGTTGATTAGTTTGAAAACCATTTTTTTCATAGCAACAAGGTACATTACGAACGACGAATGTAGTATTATAAATCGAAGTATCTACCATATTTGATCTCGAATTTTTATCTTTGAAAACTGCCTATCCCGACGGTACGATAAAATTATCCTTCAACCATAAACTACCACAGTAAGGCGCGAGTAGAATTTAATTAATCGCAAGAATCAGTCCAACAATTTGCATCGCCATTCTAGCGCGAAGGTGAAGCAATTTTCGACTTGCCAAATAAACGTCTATAAAAATCTGATTCTACAGGGGCGCGTTTCTTGCCGTGATGTTAATTAAAAATTTTGAAGTCACGCTTTAATTAAAACTCGAACGATCGGAGCGAAGACAGGCGAGAACGGTCGTTCGCTCGTGAAAACTTCACTTGATGCCGGATCGATCTACGTTCCATCCCCTGTTCCGTCTATTTTTCACCAAAGAGCCGGCGATCATTCGCCAAAAAACGAGAAGCGGATCGTAACACTTGGCGCGTACACGCGCGCGACGATACGCCGCGATCGCGAAGGAAACAAAACGAAGATCCTCGATTCTACGCGAACCCGTGTCGAACAGAATTTAATTACGCATTAAACGCGTCCTCTCTTACCCCCTTTTTCACCCCCGTCTGTTTCGTTCTGTCTCTATTTTCCTGGCTGGCTGGCCTGAAGCCGCCTTACACAGAGGCGGCCGCACCGGTGGAACTTCACAAGAGGCACAGGTACTCGACTTTCAATGACTGCCCCCGGATCCATTGTACCCGATTTCAAAGGATATAATTACGCTCACCTATGCCACGCTCGAATATCGCGAGCTTTTGTTCAGCCGTGCGAATTATCCTCGGCTCGATCGTTTCGATTCCCGATAAGACTCGCTGTTCCATCTACGATCATTTTTTTTTCTTTTTTTTTTTTTTATTCCTTTCGTTGTACGTAGCTTCGCGAGTTCCGACACGAGGGGGGGGGGGGGGGGGCGGTTGTTGGTTGGTTGGAAGCAAGTTGATTAAACCCCTTTACATATATAACATGTACGATACACGTATAACAGATGGAAACGACGTGCACATACATAACGAGTAGGATGACCAACCGATCTAGGCACAGCTAGGGCCATACACGTTACGTAGGTATTCGCGTCAGTTTATTGAAATCAATTTTTATTATCGTCAGCAGTTAAAAATACGCAAAATTGTTAATAGAATTTCGTCGTAAATAGTTAATTTGCATCCAGTCTCCTTCCTTCGAAACCAAAGTTCGTCTAACGTTAAGAAAATCCGTGAGACGAGTTTTGTTCACAGATCTACGGATATTGATTGTCAAGGAGTGAGCGTGAGTCAGCGTTTTGAGGTGTTGAAAGGCACAAAGTGAACTTTGTTCGCGAGACCTACATTATGAAATTAGCAGGCTTTCATCCGACACTGGTAGAGTCGATGCTAGTGAAGCTACAATGGCTTTATCGTCGCTTCTATTCGTCAACCGGGTTCCAATAACGAGCGAATAATTTCAGGTACGATTTTATCAAGCCACGAATCGTACCACCTATTTCTTACGATTCTTTCGTCACTGATTACTATGGCAGTGAGAATAAAATGAAAGAGGTCTGCGAAAAGATCAGTATCGTCGAAGCTCTTTTCCTTTATTCCTTTCTCACTGGCCAAATTTCACGTGTATGCTCCATTGTCCCGGTAAATAAGGGTATTGTTATATCATTTAAATAGGAGGGCGCCGAATACGTTAATGACTCGCGAGAAGGCTCTGCGAAATCGAGCACATTGCACGTTATTTCATTATTCGGCGAGGAGGAGGGAGAGACGAGGAACGTAAGATCGAGAAGTCGAGTGGTAGCAGGCGCTCCGGCTCGGTTAATAGAAATCGAGAGCAGCTTTGTCCATTTGTACGGTCCTGGCTCTCCGAGGAACTCGGCCATTGTACGAGGAGTCGAGTTTGTTCTACTCTATTCGCGTCTCGGATCAAGATCTTAATAACATTTTTCCGTGCCTGATTTTAATCCCAAGTCGATCGACCTTTTCTGTTTCGACGTTCGTGTTATAGGGCTGTTGGTCGCGTTCAAGAAACAATGGCAAAAGTACGCGACAATGAGAGGGAATATTTCTGCTGCATTTTGTGACTAGATACGTATAACAGTATGATATTAAAATAAAGAATGATTTAATACGAGTTGAATTAGCAATATTTTACGACTCGTAGATTATTCCTCCAACCCTGATTTCTTATATTAATTGTAATATTTCCACTGTACTAAATGGAAGAGGAATTTTTAAATAACAGTCTTCCAAATACTCGTCGGTCATATACACTTACATCGCGAATGTTTGTGTATTCATGTTGTGTAAGTATTAAATATTCAAAACGAAGTAATCGTTAGAACATTTATACGATTAAAGATTTCTCCAATTCTGTAGTTTTATCATATAGTGTCGTTTCATTTTCCGCCTCTGATAATATCGTAAATCAAATTTTAGTTTTATCTTTGAACAGCGATCCTCCAAAGTAACGATCCACGTCTGAAAACTGTCCAACTTTCCATAACCGCAGTCTAATCTAACGAGACCACAAGCGTGAGAAGATGGGACGCAAATTAGCCGGTCTTTCGATCCACCTTTCCATCCAGCGTGTCTTCGATGCGACGTGCGAGAAGAAAGAAGTATAAGAAGATTGCTCGTAAATAACGGGGTGTTTATACGAAATTGCGCTTCTTGGAAGCCTCCCCCATTCTTCTGGGTTTCCATCGAAATTTACGAGTAACCCGTTTTGAACGAAGACACCGTGCAACGAAGAATAGCAAACGACGATGAAACCGAGTCATATTAGCGTTCTTCGAAGAGACCAGTCACCGTTTATGTAGTGAACATCAACTAGCATCGTGCCATTGTTAGAAACGACGAATGGATTCGAGATCGACTGTGACGCGTGATTCACGATACCCACGCACACACGTTATTAAGAAACACTCGCCGAAGAAAAGAGAGCGAGCTGTTTCCTCGAGGAAACACGTGCATGAGCTTCGTAGAGACGGAACCTCCAGTGTTGAAACTTGAAATTCGAGGATTCGGAGCATAGGAATTGCTCGATGACGAACGCAATGTCATCGATAAATTGAGAAACTCTGGAACTTATTTTGAAGAATAACGATCACTTTGGAAAATTATAGAGTATGAATTGAAAAAATTGGAAATTAAATTCTTTTGGAGAGTTATGGTTATTTTGGCAATCTACTTTGGCAAACATTCTTATAATAAAAAACAGAGAATATCGTATATTGAATTACTTTACAGTATTATAGCGATTTTGGAAAAATCTCAGCGATGATGATTTTCCAATGAAAATGGATCGTCAGGATTAATATCTCCTTTTAATATTTGATAGCCACTTGCGTTTCTTAACTATTATATTTTAATAGAATTTGATAATATTAATAGAAACTCGGAAGAACGGGAAATTTCGTCTTTAACCTTCGCAATCTCGAAGAAGTCTTCGCCATTTAACTTTAATAGGAGCGCAGTCCGTAAATCACGGCTTTCTGATTTCGACGAGAATATATAACCATATTCCTCACTCCTACGTCTAAAAAAAAAAAAAAAAAAAAAAATAAATTACCCGCGTTCTCGAACAATACATTCTCACGTGAAAATGATAAAAGTGGCCAAGCGTTAATCTCCATAAATAACGAAATAATACGGTCAATTTAAAATTCCGGAAACAGTGAAATCATTCACCGTGAGGCTGGAAACGATGCAGCAGCGGAGGCGAGCCAGTGCACACGCGGCGAAAGTCCGCTCGGCCAGACTGTTTGGCACCATCGAACAATGCTAGCGCCCCATGGGCCCTACGGTATGGGGTCCCATAAAGATTCTCGGAACGGGCCGAATTCCTCGGCTTTCCCAGAATAGTAGGCGCGCGGCTATCTTTCATTCTATTCGACCGGTGGTCGACTCGGCTTAAAAACGTGACCGCGGCTCCAAAACGTTATTTTCACTCCCGCCAATGGCCGAGATTATGTAGCATTTTGGAAGCGGACAAAAGTGAAAGGGCGCGATATTTTGCCGCGACATACGACGTGATCGGTGAGCAGGTGACGCTTTTGATCGTACGAATCGCTTGTTGCACAATGGACGGCCTATTAGTAGATTTTTTATTTGCGGATTCAGTGAGTAGAAAAGGCAAATATGATTAATTAGGATTTTGCCTTTTTATTAGGAATCTGCGTACACCCGCCCTTTAATTTATCCGTTCCACGTGGATTCGTTTTACGCGAATGAAAATCGTGTAAAATAATATCTATCGGTACAAAAGAAAAAATATGACGATTAGCGCAACGTAATGTATTTTTATCCTTATCTCGTACGGCACTGACGCCTTTCGACATCGCCGAATAAGTTACTGTGTACACTTGTTACTTTTTTAAACTTGTAGGAGAATATATTCTCTGTGCGCGTAAATTAAATTGTGTTACGATTTACCGCATAAAAGTGAGAAGAAATGTGTATTCGTAACTAGAGATCGAATTAGTGTTTGTTGAAAGTGTAGATGTTATACTTTCTCCGTTCGCTAGTATTAAAATTACGTGCAGTAGAAACGTTGTATAAAAATGATAAAAATACATTGAATGGTTTAAGAAAATAATTGAACAGACTAGTTAGAACCGTGATTAATTAAAATCCAAGATATCTTAAACAGAGTTAAATGTATATCATTCATCGTTTCTATTATTTTAATTGTATTATGCGATATAAGAATAAGTGCACATAGTATGTAAAACTTTGTAATGATTCTAGATTGTTTAAACGATGCAGTAGATTGTGGTAAACGTAGAAATTGTGAAGATCGGCGAGGGAACGGTTCGTTGTGGCTCGTGCTCGCGGAATTCCACACCTAATAAAACCGAACGGACGAGGTGGGTCGAGGCCGTGCGATTGTTCACAGGACACTAGAGACAAAACCGCGTCGTTGTAGCGTTTTCGATTGAAATCGATTTACCGGACGTCCCTGTTGCCGGCACAGTTCTACCAAAGGTGAATAATCGCTTCCTTCCGCATCGTTTTTCAATCAACGATATCAAACGATATCAAACGATATCAAACGAAATCAATCTTAAGTATTCAAATTAAAAGCTTCAAGAATGAATTCGTTATCTTCTCTTATCCCGTGTTGAAACATTTAATGGCAATTTCAGAATAATCCTTCGAATATATAATAAAAGAATGTCTAGAAACATTGTAAAAGATTGGATCATACGAATTACGAAGTTGAAATGACAAACGATATAGGCGAAGAAAAAGAAAAATAGAAAATAAAAAACGATTAACAGAATTCTACAAGAATATAAGTTTAACGTGATATACTGTAACAGAATAACGTAATCACGAGTATTTATTATTATGGAGAATTTATGTTCAAAGTCTATAGCGTTCAAATTATGATAAATGACGAAGGTATCGAAATTAACGAAATACGTTTCTTCCCTGTTGGAAATCTCCGCTTTGGCCACTCACATCATTTACCATTTCAACTCGTTGATTCCATTCGATATCGAGGCAACGCGGTTATTTCGCTTTCTAAAGGTAGAAAAGCAACAACGCTACCGACAGCAGTAAGCGTAAATTCGGAGGCCGAGGGTATTCGGTGAAGGCCGAGATTAAAGAAAGGAAAGAACGAAAGGAGCATAGTGTCGGAGCCAATGTTTTTGTTATATCTGCCAACTCATTGGCCGCTCGTGGGAACGTCTTTGTAATGGGCAAACGTGGCCCACAATGTGTGAATTAAAAGAGAAGCCAGAAGCACCGGCTGTTTTTTCTTCTGGCACTGGCTGCGTGTAGAACGCGGACTATATTTTTGTTTTCGGAATGATTTGCGCGCAGTCACTTCCTGCCGATACGTTCGAAATTACATCGATTCACCGTCGACCGGACCGTATTGTCCGCCGACGCCTTTTGTCCGACATTTCGTTGCCATTGTCTGGTCAGTGTTGGATGCGGGGGCCTCGAAAAGATATATTCGTTAAATGTTAATCGTTTGCGTGCTACGGATGCAGATCGGCTGGCTACTTACCCGCCTGTGTAATTTTCTTTGTTTTCTTTGCTTCTTTTTAGCATGTTGGATAAACTATGAATAAGAAAATTCAACTGTTGCGATATAATAAAGTAGAGTTACGTATATGAGTCACCTAAGCTTCGAATTGAATCTTGTGCTTTGTACAAAATATTCCAACTAGCATATATTACACGACGAAAGAACGAGAAACTATACTGCTTCGGGCCCAGTACAGACGGATATATAGCAATGTGACGATGAGTCCAAAAAGACCTGGGACTAGGAGTTAAGCTAATGGTGAAGTTATCAAGTTAAATCGTAGATCTCGGAGATAATGAAATCGCTAAATTACAGAGCCAGAATTGAACGAGTGAGAAGGCTTAGGGAACTAGAAAACTAATCGATATCGAATAAGCTGGAACCGAATAACGAAAAAATCTTTTCACATCCTAGAGATTCGTAGCAATGTTAAATTAGAAGAAACCAGGAAACTAGAGATCTGCTATAGAAAACCTCTCGACGGGTTGCTAAACCATCGATCCAACCTTACCACCTTTACGCTAGCTCGTGCTGGTTCGCGAGGCGATTACTCGCGATGGAAAGCGTGGTTGTCCCGGGGCTGGGGCAACGAAGTCGCTTAGAAATGCAACGAAATCGTCGGGCGAACGAGCTGCACGGTGATCGACTCGCCACGGGTGGGCCGAGCGAGCCGCGGCCGAGCCGAGAAAAAGAAAAGCGACCGGCGGCCAGCCTCCGAGGAAGAAACGAGAAAAAAGAGCAACAACAACAACGGCAGCGAGCATTACTCGGCCGGACGCCCACGGGATTGTTCCAGTATTATGCACCTTGGCAGGTGAGCCTTTGTGCCGAATGGCACGTCATTTCTGTTACGACCAACCGATTCGACGAGTAATTGAATTCTCTTTTTCGACGTGGCTACGAAAAATCGGCTGCCGGGATACGCCACCGATTCCCCGCCGTGGAATTGACCAGTCGAGAGTTCTCGTCCCCTCGCCTCCTCTTGCTCAAAGACTGACGAGAGGATCATTAATTTTATTTTCGCCGAATGAACATGTTGATGGTGCTTGACCGTACTCCCGCGTCGTACACTCGTCTGCATATTATTATCGAAGCTTTTCTCTCACTGAATAGACGCTCTGTTTTTCTGGAGGGAATTGATTTTTATTTGGACAACTCGTCGATTACTTGCGATCATATTTTAAAGACTAACGTTAACGGGAGGAGTGATCGAGACGAGTACAGCGAAAGGGCGAGGACGGTATTACGAAGTGGCGTGAGAAATAATCGAAAAAATTAAGTCCAACGAACAAAAAGCAGGATTAGATATCACAGATATCCGTGCAGATAAATCAACCATTGTATTCGTGAAATGAAATCAAGCTTCGTTTAACATTGAATTCAAATAAATTCACACACGAGGACAGTATTTATTGTACAAGGAGTTACAAAAGTATTTACCTCAAAATATCATAGGAATACCATAGCTTACGATAACAAATTTTATCAAACAATTAGATCCAAGCTATCAGTTAGTATACTTGAAACTATTTCTAATGAAAACTTCATCAAGCAGGACGAAGCAGGAACGAACTTTCCCAGTCGTCTATACAGGAACGCGTGACGAGGATTGCACGGGAAAAAATGAATGGAGTCTATCGCGTTTCACAGGTGAAACGAAACAATAGAAGCTGATGGTGTTTGATGGATACGACCCCGCGTGACCCGACTAATAAGCCGTGCGAATATAAAGAACGGTGATCGAGGACTACCACTGGGTCGGCGTGGCCGTTGTGCAAGCGAGAATAACGAGAAGACAATTGACACAGAGTCCCGATCATCATTTTTCCTCGTGGGTGATTGACAAAATAATTACGTTGTCTGCACGGACAATTAATGAACATTAGAACGTGAACGCATCCTTCGTGACGGTGTGTGCTTCTCCTTTCTTGTCAAACACGATTGATATATGCTCGCACACGAGAAATGTCAGCGTTCGCGTGTATATGCACGACGAAGAGAATAATCGAAAGAAGCCCCGACAGGCCTGAAGACAGTTACACAGGTATGGTAACCAGTTTTCGCGGCAGAGATTCTTCGTGGACCATCGGTAAGGTGTAACAAATGAGCGTATCTCTGTGCTACGATTTTGTTTCCCATTATTATTTGAGACGAGTATCTTTATTCAGGCATTCGAGTATCGGTACGTAAAAGCCTGGGTTGATCGTTGGTAGAGTTCAGATTGAAATCAAGACTCGAATGTTCCATTAGTCAAGATGAAATCGAAAGTTTGATAGGCATTAGGTCGTCCAACGAGATCATGTTGCCTGTTTTTTTATTTTTTTCTTATTTTATTTTTTTTTTTTTTTTTAAGATCACGGTTTTGGTACCATTGCTATTTCTCTAAACCTGTTCATCTAGGTAGACAAGATCATACATGTTACGCTATTTCATTTCTGAATTATATTTCATTCTATCTAACTGATCTAACCAGAATTAATTTATCTTCATCAGTTTTGTAATTCTATGACCGTAGAAGATCCTGATGACTTAGGTTAGGTTAGGCTAAGAAGTTAAATACCAATGAACTTCTATTATCAGAACGTAAAAACACAAGTCCCACGTTGAAAGTAATCAAGCGATACAGTCTGTACCAACCATCTGATCAATCGTCGGACGAACGGACCTCGATCACCATCGTTGCTACCTTATATTACACGGATAGTAAAGATAAATTTCCCTTCAATTTCTATCTGACTGTGTAGATGCGAGCTCGCGACCGATTTGATCCGAGTAGATGCACTGATTTCCGACACGGTGGGGAGCAAAACAAAATTTTAGAAAATTTCCGATCTCAAACGTCGGCTATCGGCTCGCGATTCTATCGGTTCATCCCGACGTGATGTCGCATCCTGCGGCTGCATTTTGCAATATTATCTCCAAGTGCGAGAGCGCATCGATCCGTTCTCCTCATTCTCTCCCTTTCTCTCGCCTCTTCCCTTTGCCCTTCTGTCCTCACTCTCACTCACTCGCTCACTCACTCTCTCTCCGTCCCTCTCGTACTGCTTGGCCGTGTAGCGTTGCCTCGTAGAATCGTGGCTTCGTACCTTAACCATTCAATCTTTGAATCACAATAACAGCACCGTGATGTATAGCAGCGCGACTCGGCATTAACATAGGATCCAAATATGTAATCCCAGACATCGCTGGCGGCCATCTGATATGTTCATTATATATTATACCGCGAGAGAGCGTGTACCTCATGCACCGCCGCCGCGGAACAAGTAGGTGCACCCCTCCTTCTTGTATGCACCACGGTGCAACGCGTCTAGTTAGATGCATTTCAGGTGCGCACACGTGCACACGAATGCCGGCTCGAGCCGCGCTCTACTCGTCGTACTTTCAGCGCGCAATAATAAAGGGAAAAGCTGTGCACGAGCACACGGGCGCGGGCGAAAGGGAAAGGGATCAATTATTGCCGCGTCCCCGGTGAAATTTGCAAATTAAATAGCGCCAGAGAACAGTATTCTCTTTATGGGTCGATCTTTAAAAATGTCGCGGCTACACGATGCTTTGATTACGGGCGATTGATCTGAAGCTTTTCGGTGGAAATTTTTGACATATCGAGGAAGGAAGAATGATCGTGCATGGCAAAAATCTTAAATTTTCATTTCCCAATGCAACGATACTGTGGAAATCGTTTGATGTAGAATAGTGGATAGTTATGTGTATCGAGGGTAATATAAAAATTGATAAAGGAATTAATTATTGCCATGTTCTCGCTTTCCGAGTCGACCGTGTCTTTCTAGTGGCAAGAAAAATCAAACATCTCGCAAGGGATGAATTCTTCAGCTTGCCGAGTAGAGATTCAGTAAAAATATAAAGAACACAACCGCAAACTGTTTAGCGACACGGCATCAAACCATAAACAATTTCAATATCAGAAACAGCGTGCAGGATCTAACGAGAAAATACAAGTCCCGGTCATAAAGGATCACAGAACTCTTTGTATGGAAATCAGACATGATTTTTGGCAGAATTTATTTTAACATTACGCGTCAGCCATTTTCCGTGCGGTCTTCCTTACAGGGGGAGAAGAGAAAAATAAAAATGACAGAAGGATGGAATTGTGGTGCATCGAAGGGACTTTCATCGAGCGGCAGATCATCGAGTGTGGGCGCGAAATCGATCGCCCCACGTCCCCTTTATTATTAAATCTGTTTCATCGTCGAAATAGTAGGCGCGAGAGTTGCACTTTAGACATCTCTCGAGATCGTAGGATAAGGGGCTCGCGTTGGGACCGCGCCACTAGATTTCCATCGACCGATCGGCGAACGACTCGCGAAAAAATCAACAGCCTCTGGAATGCTTTTAAAATGCTAAAATGACCGGTGGTGAGCGATTCACCGCCAAGGACACACCTTCGTTTTAGCCGAGGAAGCGTCTCACTGGACGAGGAAATCAAACGTTTGCGCGTATACCTTCGCATCATTTAACTATCTCGCGTTGGAAGACGTAACGATGTCCCGATGTTGATTTAAACGCGCTTTAAAATATTTGTCAGCCTCTTCCTTGACCTTTCTGAGCAAAAGTAGATACAGAAAAGGATGGATAAAAGATACGAAACTAAATGTGGCAAATTCGAAATTTGTACGATTCTTTTAGCAACTATATTTACATATATTTGTGCCATTATCATTGTCCAGATCCTGTGTAATTCTTTTAATATCTATTCCTTCCTGTCATCCATCTTTCCTTCGTAAAGGTGAAACAGAACCGCTTAAATAGATGATTTAAACAGAACAAACGCTTGGAAATCTAGTTCCTTAAAGCAAGTGGGGAAGATCGGTATAAAGGTACAATGTTGAATATTATTGTAAATTATAAACGTTTCAAACTACCTAGCCGCCTCCGCCTTCTCGACAAATCACGAAACTGTGAACCTAGCATGCAGCAACAAGAGAATACCTACTATTTCAAACGAGTTTTACGTCGTATCTATTTCTCAGCTCGGAGACACCATTCGTTCCTTGATCTAGCTCTCGAAGAGGGGCCTCTCGAAGCCCTTATTTCACACAGGTGGCATATACATATTTGTATTCGGTAAAAGCTCCTTCCGTGCATCTTTCTTTCTCTTCCTCTCTTCGGGAGATAGAGCCTGTTCTGTCGGGAAGCGTCATACGCCCACCTCGTGTTAGATAGGATCTTTTCAGCGGCGAACAGCAGCAGCAGCAGCAGCGGTACAGGGGCGAGCCACCCGGTGCGAAGCTCCACGGCCATCATCCATTTCGCCGGAATAAAAGTTTCACGGCGCGCGGGACCGTTTTGTTGAACCGTCTCCGAGGTGTCGGCAGACAATATGACATGCTGCCACTTCCCCTACACCATGTGATTACGTAATACCGCAAACGACGTGGAATTATGGAAGAAATATTAATTCGTAGCGATTTAAGATTTTATTAAATTTGTAGCGTGGTTAGATCAATTGCTGGCGTGTCATGTACATCATGACATATGGTAGGATATGTCACTTGATATAATCGGAGAGGTGGGGAGAGCTAGAATTGTTACGAGAGTAGCAAGGAGTCCATCTATTCGCGTTTGAGTAATACTTACTGGTAGAGTAATATTAAATATAAATTCAACGGGAATTATGTTCTATTTAGTGAAAATACCACCTTTATCAATCAACGTGGTTTTGTTTGATTCTACGGCACACACACAAAAAAAAAGAAACAAAAAAATAGAAATTAATTCCTATTTTTAGATATTAACAAGTAGAAAGGTGGTAAGATTGTATATCAATGCTAACTTTAAAATAACTGATCGAGTGACAAGCCATTGTGCGCTAAAAGAATCTACGGATAAAATTCCATTTACAGTAACTATAGAATCGCGAATGATATTTAATTTTTGCATAAACATAAAAACTAGCCACAGAATCAAAGAGAGCGAGTTGCCCCTAAGAGAAAAAAACAAAAAAGATACGGAAATACATTGTGGTGACTTTATCGCAAGATCGACGATCATCCAGGTTGTCCAGGGTACGATCCTCTGTCTCCGACAATGGGTACCAATCAGTGGAAAGCATGAAGTCAAGTCGTCTCTAATTGTGCAACCTGGACAATAGCGAAAATGACATGGGCGTGAGCTTCGCTTAAACTGTGGTCGGGCCTCGGTGGCGTCTAATGGGTTTTGTATTTCGTCGATTAACGTTTGCGAATGACATTCATAGCCCTCTGTCCCTGGTCACCCCGAGATATCCTCGTGCTCTGCAACCAAGGAATATTCATGGCTGGAAGCCCTGTCGTTGGGGTCCGAAGTTGCGGTGCTCCACGTTATATCCACCGAAACAAAGTGATGCGTTCTCCCTGAGAAAACGAGAGAGACAGGCTAAAGGGTAAAGACGATAAACTCGAGAGGGATGGAGATTACGATAGAGAGGCCAGGACGCTCCTACCAGAGATACCACCGAGAAACTGGTTTCATCCCTCTTTTCCCTTCTGGTTCTTCTCTGCTTTTTTTTCTCTCTTTTCCCTCTTTCCTTTGGCGTTCCTTTTTCCTGCGTTCCAGAGAAGCCAATGGGTTATCTTTGGAAACTCGAAAGGCCAAAAAGGAGGGGGTCTGCGGCGGAACCGAAATTCACAATGAGAATTGAGTTTCATAACCGGGCCACGCGGCACAATGAGACGAAATTGCGTTACAACGAGGGTCCGGATTTATTATATCGCCGGTCCACGTGGTGGTGGGTTTCGCACCGGCGTAACATGTGTTTCCTTGGTTGTCGCGGCTCAGGGAATAATTACCCTTCGCCGCGGTGCTGCACGCAGCGCCTTACATCGAAAGGGAAGTGGAAGGAAAAGGCTGGTGGCAACGGGGAAGGGTACCGATAATGGCCCCATAATTTCGGGACGCCGACGTCTATCGCGTCACGCCCCGTACACGAGGAAAAGGACCGCTGGAGAACCGTTTTGATTTCGGGAACGTTGCTTCATACGCCCTTGTTACGTAACATTTCTTCGGTCGTTACTCTTTTACGATCGAGTAGAAAATCGAAATTCTGTGTTTTTAACGCGACAAATAGCAAAAATCGATGGGGCAAACCACTTTGGTCAAAAGCTAAATAATGTGAGAATCCTATGAATCACTTAACGTGTACAACGTGCACGAACGTGGCATAAGATGAACTTACACTGAAATCGTCTTGAAATTACACCGATCAACTTCACCTTTCATTAATTCCTTAATTTTTTTATACCAGTACGTGAAAGACAAAGTACAGATCTACCTACTTATGCGCGGAATAATAGATTACACTTTCCAACACGATTTAGAATCGAAACGAAACGTAATGGGATATGTCAAAACGTTACTAATGAACACGACTGGATCAGTTTCAAGAAAATTACTGTTATTAGGAGGTAACTGCCGTCGATTGTACTGAACTTTTAGAAAGAATCAGGTAGTTGAGCAGGGTGACAAATTATAGCGTGCGAATCTGTCGCACGGCCGAACAACAGACCCGCCAAGGCCAGACCCACCTACTTCCCAAGCGGAACTATCGTCCATTCATGGCACAATAGTCATCCATTCACAGATACTGTTGCGATCAATGGTGTACCGTTACGAGTAACACTTCCTCGTGGTCTCTGATTGCGTGGGAAAACAAACTCACTTCGACTAATTGCCGATCCATTCACTCTTTCGAAGATTTTTACCAATGACTTCCCTCCTTGTCGTTCACGCTTAATCCACCGAGTAAACAGTTTTGGAAAAAGTCAAATACACTAGCCAAGGGAATATCGTACATTGAATACTATAATCGTATCTTTAATTAAAACTTCAAATCATAAACATCGTATTATCATTCCTCTGTCCACCAGAATCTATAGTTAAGAATGGAGGTCAGAATTCTCCCATTCTCCAAGACATGTTTGCCCACAATTCCAATAGAAATCGAACTAGCAGCTATCTTATCACTTTTCAATTATATGAATTATATATTTTTAAGCAAAACATCAAATCATAGACGTAACTTCGATATCTTAACTTACTAGTTTTATATCGCTGCACCAATGAGTCTTCCCTACAAAATTTCAAGTACTAACTAAAAAAAAAAAAAAAAGAAAAAACTATCCCTCGATTCAAGAACTATTCCAAATCAGGCTGCCATTCTCAACACACGCTTCTCCACAATACGAGCATACACAATCGAACCGGTAGTCATCCCATTACCTTTTAACTTCACCATCGACGAAATAATCCGTAAAATCGGTCAATTAAACGTCGCGTACGAGGAGGCTCCTTCTGCCTAAGATCTAAGGAATCAAACAAATTCTCTAAAGAAGAGACAGACGGTACACCGGGTTCTTTGACGTCGCCACGACGCAGCGGCGCGTGCAAGGATCGCCTCTTCTCGAATCAAACGATCGTATTAGTGGTAGGAGGCAACTACGACGAAGCGAACAGAGACACTCGAAACGTCGTAGAATGGGTGAGCAGAAGCGGAACGAAGGGAAGATCGGACTAATTCGAGGAGACAGTGATCGCGGTGACCTTGTGAGAGGTGATACGCGTTCGTGAAACGATCGACGACGAACCGCAAGGACGTCGACGCGAGAGCATTCGTGTGTTACGCATCTGCGGATGATCCGACGAACCGATGGATAGGAATCATCGAGGGTTTTTTAGGGTCACGGACGGGGAAACGAAAGCCAGCAGGAGCAATGAATGACATAATTGAATTTCACGCAGCGCCGATTCCCTGGCCCAGGACCACGACGATTCCGAGCGGCGACCGCGATCTCCCAGGAATCCTTTCCTGCCTCTGCTTGGGGATTTCCGGGAGATTTCACTTGAAGGACCTAGCGCCAGCTTTGCGACAACTGGAAACGAGATTCACGTTTTCGAGGACGCTCGAATTCTCTGATTTTGGTAATTAAACTTCTGATGAACGTTCTGTTCGTTTAACTTTCTAATGAATTTTTTATGAGACAAAAATCAGATAATTTTATTTCTTTGTTTTAATCATCGATGAAGATATAATAAATCCGCGATAGAATTGCTCAGACGAGATCTACATATAACGTCTCATTACGTTGAATAATGACGAAAACTAGAGGACGAAGCTTAAGGTTTGTCGATTTTTATTTTCCTCTATTGCATTGTTATCGATATTTATTTTAGCTATTAAATATTACCCCAGTTCATAGACAGGCGTCATTCGCATCCCCATGGCAAAACCGTGAATTCCATCCAGCCGGGCTACACTATACTTACACGATCTGTGTAAGGAACAAACGCGACGGATGAATAGTGTTTCGTATGTTCCGTCATTGACTGTAATAGCGGGGTGGAACCCCCAATAGACGCCGCTCGTATTCACCGGATTGAACGCGCACCGTGAGCATTTAGCGCTTTCCCATTGTCCGTTTGTCCGGATGTCAGCATCACTCTCTGATTGGCGGAGAGTGATGCTGACATCCAATCGCCATTGAAAATCGTTAACTGTTGACTGTGGGGTCAACCTGCCCGGCATTCAAGCGTTTCTCTCTCGTCGTTTCCCCTAAATAAAACGGTCCCGGGCAGTCACAACATTTCTGAACAAATTGATCGAACCATGTTTCCTTCCTCCACCTCAGAATTCGTCGAATCGCGCTTGGAATTAGTTTCAGAGTATTTTCGAAGCGATGAAAAATTGAAGACGAGTTCCTCTAACAAATTCTTTTACCTCAGATCATCGTGTCTATTCTTTATTGTTCGTGGTTGGAAAAATGGCTAGTGGTAAAGCTTAAATCCGATTTTTAGACATAATATATTCGAGCAATCTTCTATGACACGCTCTTAAAAATAAAACACACGTATGTTTACTATTGATCAAAATGGTCACTCCTATGATTCGATTATCTACTTATCATTCAACGATTCGAGTCGATAAAAAATTTGTTTCGAGCAAGACTATAACTTTAAAATACCACGCCAATTTAATTCGTTCAATCTGAACGAAATCTCGCTCACGCGAACTTTTACCCGGCTGTCTCGAAGTGCAACTTAATGCGATCGAGTCCAATCAAATCTTAAGGACAATTCGGAAAATGCCAGAGATAAGCGCGTATACTTGATACAGGAAATGTTTACTTAATCATGTTCTACTAAAGCATATTAAGCGTGTCACGTAATTATCGGTGCAATTGGTGAAGCGTAAGAACAGGCACGCGCCGTATGTCTTCGTTTGCGTATACGGAACAGTGAGTTTGAATTGTTATGGGCCTATTCGCGAGGATCCGACGTGGTATATAGATCGATTCAATGACGATTAATTGCGATTCGAGTAATTTCCATTCGGTATATATCGCGACTGTTAACGTATCGATTCGTTCCGATCGACTTTCAATTGCCAGAGCTGCTGCGTAAAGAGCTTGGCCTTTGATATGACGGGGCTTAGAAGACCCAGCGGATCAAGCAATCTCGCGATTCGTGGTAAGATGGTCCGTGTTTATATATAATATATATATATATCACGAAGAACAACTTAACTGCAATTGAGTCACGTTAAAACTTGAGGACAATTTGGAAGGAACCAGGAGTAGACGCGTATACTTCGCTCAACAAAGTTCTGCCGCCGACTGATGATAGAAACGACGCTCGTAGTTAGGAAACCTTGCCGAGGATAGACACTCAAAGTACCTGATTTCCCATTTTCCCGAAATAAAGAGGTAAATACCAGACACCTTAGGGTAGCAACAGGTCAGAAAGTGACTGTACGGTACAACTTTCACAATTGAAGCAGAGCCTAAGAAATAGAAATGCTTGCGACAGAGTTTAAATAACGCACACACGAATAACTAAGAAACGCATCATTGAATTTTCCTGAATTAAAAAAAAAATTATCCTTTATTAAACTACTTCTAGAGAATCATTAACATTACCTTTACGTTGCAACCGTGAATAACAACGATCAATTTAGACTGGATTAATGTACTCTATCTAAATTATCGTGTCAATTATCAACTTTTATATACCCATCACAAAATACATCCATCTAGACTTATTAACATTTCTCTCCAATCCCTCGATCCGTCGGATAAAGAGTAACCATAACCGAAAATAAATATATTAACCGGATTGTATTTTAAAGAACTCGAGCTAATCAAAGAGCTATTAATCGATACTCCTTACAGAAGTCTATCGATGCAGTACCGAGAGAAACGAAGGAAGACGAATAAGCGTTCTCCTAGCGTTGTAGCTAGTAACAAGGGCGAATTACGCGCGCAATCGGTTCACCTGAAAGAGGAAAGGATTGGCACGGTGCACCCTGCTGAAAGGTTCGACCGCTTCTGAAAACGTTCTGTTTCCGTCGTTCGCCCATACGTGTCAGACACGTCGTTTTATCCCTAGAAGGGATCAGAGATGCGTATCCACTCCTCTTCTTTTTTAATCTAGCCATTGTGATGGTAATGCACAGTGTTAGTTTCACGGATGGCGGTGGGGGGCGGGGGGGTGGGAGGAGGGGAGACATTGTATCGTGCGCGAGGAAGGGCACGCCGAACGTGTACGCGCGTACGTGTGCGCCTCTATGGAGCCGCAAGGACTGCTCTAATTTCAAGGGGGGTTTGTTTTACGAGCACTTCAATCCCACGGCAAAAAGCAATACGGCCTGAGTAGGACCTGACGTTGTTGTAAACAATTCGTTCACGGCCCCCACCCTCTCCGGGATGCTGCGAGAGAAAGAGAGATAGAACGAATAGGAGAGAAAGAAAGCTGGTAATATGAAATAGGGAAAATTTCTTTTGACTTTTCTACGCGACCGTTACACGCACAATAGCGACCTGGCACTTTCGATACTGGGCAGCGCACAAGAGTTAGACGTTCCATCAATCTTAAAATTGCGCCGTTTCGAATTCCGGAAGAGGGTGATTAATGGGACTCGCGACCGCTCGACAATTCCACCGGATCACAGACTCGCTGGACGGAAGATCGGCATGGCGCGAACATTCGCGTGCAACACGACGCGACTGGAAATTTACGAGCCGAAAGCTGCACGCAAATTTACATCTTTCAAGCGGAGGGCGAATTTACAGGTAAATGATACTTTGAAAGATAATTTAACGCTTTGTTCCCTGTGAGAATAGTATAATGTATATTCATGCGAGGCTAAAGCTTTTGAAAAATTGCTAATAATTTATACACTTCGTCCGAATTTCCTTGTGTGGTTTAGTAATTAGAACGGTATAGAGTATACAGGTACTATCTAAAACGCTTAAGCAGCGAACGTGTCGAGGAAGTATAGTTTCCCTTGTAAAAGTCGAACACAAAGGATTTCTATTTAGGATTTGCGGTAGCGTGGACGAAAGAAAATGGTAAAAAGGAGCAGCATGCACGTTGATGCGTCTGAAAACGACGACACCGAGCATGTACCTGCCAGGTCGACGCGTCCAACAAAAGGTGCGGAATATCATCAGTTTCAACGACACCCGAGACAAAACTCGAGCGCCGGCGAGGAACGAAAGAGAAGGGGGTGGGCGAGGGTCAAAAATCTACCGTTAAAAAGCACACCCACCGCTATACGTGTCGCCTTGACAATGACTGCGTGGAAAAGTGTCCATAACCAACCGGGGGCATGGGCGGCGACAATGGACATTCGAAGAAACGTATGTTTGGTCCGTACAATGGTGGACAAAGGAACGATCTAAGTGCCTACATGTTGCACACCAGCGTGCTACAAATGTGCCGGATGCGTGCCCTATGGATCTTAACGTGAGTCGTATCACCGCCTGTCTCGGGAAACGTCTTCCAACGATGAAAGAAAATGCTTCGCCGCCAGATGACCAAAGAACCTATCGCTTTTATCCGTCAAGTCGTTCTATTCGTTCGCTACTGTTCGCTATAAAAGAGCCAGGATTATGCGATTCATGTCATGGATAATAATCTGCGAGTTACACGCGTTTTCCAAGAATGGAAAAAATTGTAAGGGCTTTCGAATGGATTTTTAATCTTCGAATTATCATCGATAAGTTGTTTACTTAAGTTTTTATGAAAATCTTTTTTATATCGTTTATCTTGTATATTTAATAATGGGTATATTAGACCATTGAACGAACGTGTTATGTCAATAAACGTATTATTCATATATTATTCTTACGACATTTCAATATTTATAATAAATAACTTAAGTATATAAAGATAAGTATACAGGTATTTCCGAATAAATATAAAAATTTCAAAGTACCTATGTACTAACGCATATAGCGCGTACCTATAACAAAAATTAAACCATAAATTGCGAAGAAAATAAATTAAGGAAATACCCTAATGCAAGATATCGAGAAAACAGAGAATTTAATCTTTCAATATACTATAACTCCATTATACAGAATTGTTTGTCTAACCTCTGGTTAAGGTCCTACATAATCGTCCTATGCCATTACCTACAAAAATATCTCTTTACAGTTTAACTAAGTCGGAGAAAGAGAAATAAAATGTCCCTGTCGTTCCTCGATGGTTCGTTATTAACACGAAATACCTCTTGACACGAAGAACAAAGCAAAAGAGAAAGGAAAAGCATTAGTGTACAACTGTAGCAGGAAAGAGAAAAAGCAATAAGAATCTTTGTAAATTTATGGTTTGACGACCGTAAGAAACGTGAAGATAGAAAGTTGGGCATTTGCCGTCTTTCCCGTAATCAATATGAAAATATTGCTCCGGTCGCGGGGCCATTTTGTTTTAATTGCTTGTGCTGTAAAACGAAATGGTCAACCTGGACGCTTTTCAAGTAGTAAACAATATTTTAACAGTTGTAAACACTCAGCCTTGGTCATAATTCTCCTGTACCTGAGCATATTTTCTCTTCCGCACTAGACACCCGTCCAAATCCGCTTTTCATATTTGAAACGGAAGCATTTTCATTTGTTGACCTCTTCACTTCGCTGACTTCTTGCTTTAGGATAAAACTTTTATTAACTATTAAGGTTTTGTCTGGTGAAATGTTCCTGCAAATAATTGGGTCCTCGTTCGAAGATGATTCTTTACAGTGTAGGTATTTTAAGAAATTTCCATTGAGACGCTTGATTGGCAATATTTTAAATAAGACAGTTTAAAGTTTGCCTGAAATTTCTAATCCAATACGGACGATATAGAAGGTTATAGATAGTTGAAAAATTTCTAAAATTAGAGTACAGTATAAAGTACCCTTTAATTTGGGAGGAAGATTTGCTGATTAAATACGAATGGCTCGGTAATGCGTATAAATCCTGACTAAAAAAAAAGAATGGATAGACAGTGAGAAAGAGGGAGAAGAAGAAAGGATACAGGGGTTTGGGTGGCGAGGTAAAAAGACAGACTTTCCAACCCGGTCACCGTTGATTCGCGCTAATTACAGCGTTTTATACCACTCGAGCTTAAAGAGGGTATTAGTTGAGGCGTTGTAGAAATTCCGCGTGTTTTCGCTACGGTCCGTTGTTCGGGCGTAACAGACGAAGGACCCAAGCTTCGACCGTTTCTCTCGCGTAAGACCGGTAGGCAATTGCGGCACGCAACAAAACAACCCTCGCGTTCACGGTGTTTATATTCCTTTGACGGCGCTCAGAACCCCTCCGTATTTCCGTGGTAATTATTTGTACATCACGATGGAATTATATTTTAATTTTCCTGTTAAAATCTCGAGAGACGAAGGACGCGCGAATAAAATGAGTTCGTTATACCTTTGGTCTAATTTTACGTTCTCAAAAATAACACATCGCGAACAAGATACAATGACTGAAATTAACTAAATTTTAGACTTGGCTAGTATAATTATTTATCCAGGGGACGATGGAATGGTTTCTCAAAATATTCGCGATACTTCATTGATACAAAATTAAAGGTTGTTTCCAATCATTTTAACGCTTATTTAGGCAATCATAATGTAATAATAAATTCGGTGAAAAAATATCGAAAGAATATTTTCATTAGAAAATAAAAAATTGTTAAGAGAAATATAGAAATGGATATCTAAAAGTAAACGTTATCAGGAATGATGATCATTCCACGTGAATCTTATAAAACTCCAAGTGTCTAAAGATGGAAAACACGTCTTTCCCTCCCATTTACGATTCTCCTTGTCAGGAGTCTTTGAACTGGACGACGAGTGACGGTCGATGCGTAACGCGTCTGTTGGCGCAGTCAACCCCACGTGACACGGGAAACTTCAGCCCTTCCTTCCACCGGGTCGTTTTAATTAATTACTCGCTAGTTTTGTGTGCGAGACTTCCTCGCTGCTGTCGTGCTTTGAGGTCCATGCTGACTCGCGCGGATCGTCGATGCAAACCTTCGGAAACCCGGTAGCGGCCGCTCTCTTCACGAAGAAGAAGAAAGTGCGCGCGAACAGGGCACGAAGGGTTGGTGGGCGTGAACATGCGCGTTAAACGGCCAGGTATTTACAGAGGGTCGTCCCTTGGTCGGGTACTTAGCTATCGTCACCACCTTTTTTCAATGCCAATTAGCGTCGCCTACGCTCCAATTGGTCTGACTGCGCGTAATCCCCAGAGAAGAAGGAAGGTAGAGGAGGGAAAGAAAAAAGAAGAAGAAAAAAAAAAAATAAAGGTAAAAGGGCGAGAAGCGGCAGAAGGCCATTCAGAGAAAGGACCGCCACTTCCGCCCTGTAGAACAACCCGTCACTTTGTTCCTCAGCGATAACGACGAATTATGGCGGTGAACGGTGGCTACGAACTCACATACGCGCAAACCTCTCGTGACTGGCTTGTGAACGCACGCCCTTTCTGACATCAGTGCGCGCCGCGGTACCAAGGGTAGCGGGAACCCAGTCATCAAAGATTGCTGTGACGCGATGAATTTCTACACGCTTAATGGAGATGGTGCATATGTTTCACAAGGGAAAAAAGATAGTGATACGCGGACCTGAGTGAACTAATTATATTGATTGATTCAAGACATTGAAGATGTATTATCGGTACTTTAATTTTAATTGCCGAGTTTCCTGGGAGAAACACCCATAATGTAAGTCGTAAATTGGTGATATTAATATAGAATTTAAAGAACAGTTCTTTAAGTAGAACCTAATGGATTAAGTGAATAACGCAGTAAATTATCATTCAGAAATATTAATAGATTCTTTCTGATAAATTACTCTCTAGGTGGAACCAATAGACGAACTAATTAACCAATAGATAATCAATGGAAACTTATTCTTCAAGAAGAATAGACAGGCTCCATTAAAAGCTGTATTATATATTTCCCAATAGATTTCTAATAATTTTAGTTCATACAAATAAGTTTATACATACATAAGTACATCAATCACACCTATAACACAGGAACCAGGAAATTCGTGTATTTTCAAAATTCACTTACTCGCTTCCACGTACAGCGTGTTTCTCAGGAAACAAACGATCCAGGAACGAACGAGGACCGTTTAACAAGTTAATAAGTCGCATCGCGCAAGCGCAGGCGTTCGCGCGAGTGAACGCGAATGCTGGCTCGCGTCAAGGCTTCCTTTTGGTCGCGCGAAACGGTTTTATGGCTCGTGGAAGAAGGGTTCGCCGCGAAATTCCGACCTGCCACTCTCTTTCTCCCTCCATGGTAATTGGCGTTGAACCCTTTGAAGTCTGGCGCTCCTGTTTTCAGCTCTTCTCCATGCGCGCACGACCAGCACACCAATTTTTTCCCTTCCTTTTTTGTTGCCGGGTGTCACGATTTACGCGACGGCGCACGTACGCCAGGCGGAATTTAAAAATCCGCGCCAGGAGAGGGTACGCGCGTTTCAAATCGCGAAAATCACGGCCCTTGATAACGCGTTCGCGTATCAACGCGCGTCAAGCTCGAGGGTCGGCCACCGCAATCAAATTAGAGAAATTAGCGACCCTTCGTTTTTAGCAGGCGAATTAAAAGCGGGGCTCGATGATTGGATTGCGTTGGAAGTCACGAGGGGCTTATTCTGCTTTCGGTCATCCAGAGAGAAAAGCTTTTTAATCCGTTAAGGCGATTTATGGATGAGCGAAAATTAGTCATTAGTAGCTGGAAGAACGAATAGAAAGCTGCCCACAACCAGTATCTTTACAAGAGCATCCTATACATTGCGCAAGAGATAAGAAAAACTTTCATTCTCCCAAATCATCTGAAATATTAATAACCAGATGGCGCGTGTTTACACATTTATGACAAACGTTAATATGTAAAAAGTTATAAGAATAAACAGGAATGCAAATGTACATATATAATAATAAAAAATATACAATTGTCGCTGTTGTATTATCTACAGAAAAGTATTTGTCTATAGTACTGCCCATGAAGATATAAATCTGTATAAACATCCATAGTCCAATAAGTAATCCCAAGTATATAATAATTCCAAATCAAACAACACAAAATTTCCATCAGAGGAGAACTATCTGATAAAGCGGTAACATTTCTGAATTACAATAACCATTTCATAGGCAAAGGACCATTCATAGTCGACCGACTTCTCACCATAATTAAGCCGAGCCACGAATTCTACCCGATTAATAATCACGCCTAAATGCGCAAGGGTGGTTTCTCCGCGAAGCAGGACCGGGTATTATCGTGCCAAGCAAGATAGTTTCGCAGCAGGAAGAAGACAGAGTTCGCTAGCGTTGGTAAAAGAAAGGACGAGGGTGGTCGCTCGTAGTGGAGGCAGGCGACAAAGTGGCAGATCGCGTACAATTAGAGTTACACGGTTCTCGCCTGCTTTTTGACGTTTTAAAACAGAGGTAGCCGCTTGAAGTGACGGAAAAGAGTCGACTAGCGAGTCAGAGGCGTGAAGATAAAAAGGAAAGGGTTAGCACGAGAAAAGAAAGTGAAAAGAGGCAGACGCGTCAGGAATCCGCGTTCTCTCTGTGATCTTTTTCCATGAATCTTCTCTCTTTTCCTATCTCTCTGCGAGCGTCAGCGCGGTTCGTTTCTTTTCCTTCTTTTCCGGCTTGTATGCCTCGCACACTGGGCTTCAAACTCTCTTTCTAGGTTGACACCTTGCGATTCTTACGCAGCTTTCACTCGTTCGCCTCGTGCAGCTCGCTGGGCTCTAAAATCGCCCTGTTGAAAGCATTTAATTAAAGCGAGCTACCCGCGCTGATGGAACAGGGAAAACTGGGCTCCCGGGGGTGAGAACGACGCCTCGCAAAACTGAGAAGGGAGAGAATCCGTATCTGAGAGTCGAATAAGGAACGAGATAACGAAGAAAGATAGGCAGGAGAATGAGTGGGGGAGAAAGGGAGAGAGATGGAGAGAGAGAGAGAGAGAGAGAAACGACGATGACTGCGAGCATGTATGTGTGACGTATCTCTCACCGTAGGGTGCGAGAGCAACCACATCGGCGAGGGAGTGGCGCGAAACTGCGCAACATTGTCTCTTCACCGCAGCGTATGCAAGCTGCCAGGCATTTACTTAATTAGAGGCCAAACCGTATATACGTCTGTCGTTCGTTAGAGGGTGAGAAAAACGCCGGAGGGAAGAAAGAACGAGAAAAGATGCGCGTCGCGGTGCTTCTCGTTTTTACGAGCCACGGCTCTACCATTGCGTTTGAAGGACAATTCTGTGGACCACGGTTGAGATTATTTTGTGCCTTTAAGACGGGGATACTTATTATTCCTGGATCGTTACTTGGTACACGTACCTTTGAATATAAATCCTGATTCTTTTCAACTTTAGCGTCTGCACGTTTATAAATAGCAATTTACACCATGATCCTTTCTACTCGGAATCTATTTGCCGGTAGATATTTAAATCTTCTGGTTTAAATGGAAACGTGTATAGTAAAACGATCAATTAACCGGCTTGAAGACACCAGCTAGTTCTAAGTCTACCCTCGAACGACTCGGTAAGAAAGTTTCAGTTTCCTTTTTAAACCGGCCCGTTGCGAACCGCTTCAAAGAACATCCTCGCATTGATCTGTTAGCTTAGGTCTTTTCTCGGTCGTTTGTTTGTCGCTTCGTGACAATGCATTACGAATACCGACAGAGCGGAGTTTTCGACGCCCGCAGCGAGTGGACATCGGCCACGATTGCGTTCTGTGTTGCTGTCTCTGCCGCTTCAACGAAAAAAGAACAAGGAGGACGCGAAGACGAGAGGAGAGAAGAGGAAAAAAGTGGAAAGGGGCAGCAGCAGAGCACCTGGCAGAGATTCCGCCACCGAGACTGCGCGGCATTATATTTGGTGACAATGGATGAAAAACATGGCTTCGCACAACTCGCGTACTCTCCTTTTCTGGACCTTCTTTATTGCCGGGGATAATGTCCCTTTATCCCTTCACGGGACCTAGGACTCGTTTCGCCATTGTAAGCGGACACTTCTCTGGAGCCTCGAGACAGCATCCATCCACCGGTGACCTTTTCTTTCTCCTCTAACTCCACCTCACTCCCTTGTTCCACGAACTATCCTGGAACGTGCATCGAACGGGAGGATAATTCTTGCCTTCTCTCGTGGAAAACCATTCTCACCGGAAATGATCGAACTCTTAGGAATTCCACTTTAGTCTGGGTACACCTTAAACATCCATGGGATGACCATGAGCGTGCATAATGCAGATCAGGCGGATCATATAGAAGCTTAGTGATCCAGAAATGTGTATCTTTGGGGTACGACAATCGCCAGATTTTGGGAATAGGAATTTTTCGAGACGTTGCTGTGATATGTTTGAAATAGATAAATGCTAAACTTGATTTTGGACCACTAGTTGCTTCGTGTTTCATTAGTTTATCATGTATCTATGAAACACATTGTAAAAAATATTAGATTATTCTTGGAAATTATCACCTCGTTATCCTGAATGGGAAATATTTACTCTAAATCTAAACAATTTTGTTGTTAGAAATTTTAGAATATCAGTACGAAGTTAATTATACAAACTCATTTGACAAATTTACGCCTATTAGTAGTACTTAAGACCATAAAACTAATTTGTCAACTATTTTTGTATTGTAGTCGTGCAACAATGGTGTTATATGACGGGTTGGGCCAAAGGTCCAACCATCTGAAGAAAAGTATACAACTTTATCTATTGTTTCGGCAATGTAAATTTCCTATCGTATACAAGTGAATTAAGGTAATTGACTTTTACGTCTAAGGAAATTTCTCAATTTGTTTGTATTGAGATATGTATAATTTTATGTCCTAGATTAGATTGACCTCGTAGTAGTGATACATGTATGTAAATATGAGTGCGCGTAAGTATGTGTGTGAGCGGCGTGTCGAAAACAAAAGAATGTAAACTGTTAACAGTCGGTTAACAGTCATTAACATGGAAGAAGATGAGACGCGTGCAAGTGTGTATCGATGAATATCTTTGAAATAGTTTATCAAATAAATATATAACTTTTCTAATGTAAATTCTAAGTGTAAATTTAGCGTTCCTATACCATTATTTCGGCAGTTAAGATTCAAAATTTTCAACAGCTCGAAGTCTGACTCACATCTAATAGAAAGGTGTCCGATGTAGGAACTGAAAACGTTTGACCGAATTATAAAAAATGTTCAAACTTTTAATCCATTACGTTCCTCTTGCACCTCTTACGAGTACAACTAGTTTTTATAAATTACAGTGTGTTTACAATTCTAGTTTCTAATTATAGTATTATCTTGAAAGAATACAAGATTATGGATTAACCATTCGCTTAATAATTTAAACGAATTAACACATCTTACAGGATGCTAGAAAGCGTCTCACCTAAATACTTACGAACAAGCGTATATGTAGGTGCATCGAGCTAACAGAAGGAAAACGCCGAAGCGGCGACAGCAGAGAATAATCTCAACGACAAGGGAGATTTCGCGAGGCACGTGAGCCGCAAGAATATTTCTCCGCTCGGATCGAACTCCGGTAGCAGGAATTTTTATTATGCCACGTAGTACACGGGTGTCCGGTGGACAATGAATACAAATTCCCGGGCAGAAAAGAACACGAGCCACCAGCGACGTAGCCGACGTCAGAGCGACGGTGAAACAACCGCTTGGCCGTCCACCCTCTTTTTCCGCGCGCGGCGTGCATCCCTTTAGCGATGGTTCTCCCGTCCTGTACACACCGAAGGAAAGAGGGCCGAAGCCGATAATGCCATACAATGACTGCCGTCTAACCACCCCTCTGTCCGTTGGTGTGCCGCTGTGACGGCTGCAGCGTTCATAAACGGAAAAAAGTCGCGGCCGCTATACGTGAATGCTGCTAACCGTGCACGGCTGAAAAGCCACGTATCTTATCGTCGTCAATCCGCGCACGAAGGCATTCAGCGTCGACTATTCTATCGGGTTGCAGCAGGGAGGAGGGAGGGAAAAAAGCGGCGGACAATCCGACACGACGGCTGGATACGTGCGGACAAACCGGGGTAATTAAATGTACCACGATATTCCCGGATTCTCTGTTCGTTCCATGAATACCAGCTGGAAAGAGAAAAGCGCGCGAAGAAGGGAGAAGAGACACTGGATCAAAATTTGCCGATGATTTTTCTGAAAATACTTGGCTGATTGTATGGGACGATCGGGTTCTCGAATTATCGCGGTTTCGCGAATCTCGCGCGTATATTGTTCGATTCTGGGTCGGAGGGGACAGCGATGCGACATCCGTCCGTTTGACTCGGTCGAAAGCGACCGAAGGCTGCTGATTGACGGATTTCGTTACGTCGACGTAGAATTTCAATGGTTCGTAATGAAAAACAGAAAGAACGGTGGAGAAATGTGTATGCCCGGTAAGTTTGCATCGAAGTGATGTAAATTATCAAGAGACAGACAGCAAGGGGTAGACCAAAACTGGGAACAGGTTCAAGCCCCGGTTCAGTCATTGGTCCATGGACGACCCCACAGCGATTTCAGGGAACAATCGACGCGTACACGAGCGGAAGCCACGAGCCTGGACGTAGGTCGCGATAAATTCGAAACTGAAACTATCGACAGGAATAACGAGGAGTAGGACGAACGCTCTCGTTTCTTTTGTCGGGTGAAACGAGGCAGCAGCCTCTCTGGCCGAGAGGTACGCGAGGTACAGAAAGAGGGGGTGAGCGTAGCCGACTCCCGGTGTACACCGTTGAAAGAAGCGAACGCTGGTTCTTGGACGTTGTTTTGGACGTTCTCCAACATGCTGATATAGGCCTCGGCCGCCCCTTCGCCGCGCGTCCGGCGCACGTGGATGACGATGCCGGAGATTCGAAACGAGCCGGTGGCCGGCCAGCGAGAGGGAGAGGGTGGAAGAGTCGGAACAGGGTGGTGGCATTACAAAAGCTTGGAGGCCTTCGATCGACCAGTCATCTAGGCAACAATGTAGCTGACAATGGGCAGCGGGCCAGCAGTGTTTCATTAAAACATGCATTGAATTCGAGAGAGCCGACGAATTGGCTGAAACCGAGAGAGCCGGACCGGACCGAAACCCATCCCAAACTACTCCGCGGCCGCTTCTGGACCAGGGGTGGTATCAGGTTCGGTTGGAGTACGAACGACGGTCATGTCTGATTGAAATGTCGAAAACTCCATTTCTCCTCTTCCTCCGAGCCCTCCCTCGGCCCTCCTTTCTCTTCTCCCGTTTGTTCCCCTCCTGTTGTTGTTGTTGCCGTTGTTGTTTCGTTGGTAAGAGAGAAAAGACCGCCGGTAGGACAGTGGAGAGATCGAGATTCGAGAGAGGAGAGGCCAGAGGCTTGTCCGGGTTAAATTGGAATTGTCATGTGAGGGAGAGCGAGGCGAATCAAAAGAAAAACAACTTGTATAGGATTGAGTTTAATTGTGACCCATCCATCCTATAGAACCCGGCCTCCGATCCCGCTTTCGTCCCCTCGCCTCTTCTTCGTCCCCTGTCACCGCCTCTCGTACAACCACGACCCCTTCTAGGTGGTATTCGCCACCGTCATCGTCGCAAACCAGAGTTGGCGGAAGCTCGAACGAAACGGACTCGGAACCGGAGTCGACTGTGGCCCGGAGAGCAAAAGGAAGAAAGAACAGAATAGGCCTGGTGGAGGATAGAGTTCGGGTAGGGTGGAATGGAAGCAATGGAGGTCCTATCGAACTGCTCCCGATAAACTGGTAATTAGAAAACCGTTGTCTCGTGTTTGCAAGGAGTACGGTCATTCAGGCTCTTTTCGGACGTTTAACGCGGTCGTGGGTGGTCATCTTGTACCTTTGAAAAAGAATGTTTTACGTTTCAACGTTGGAAAAGTTTCATCTTTATGTCGCGTCAATTTTTTTAACGTTTCGTGTTTCCGAAACGTTCGAGTACAATCGATCGTCACGCAGATATAAGATTACGACATTTTTAAAGAGAGAGAGTCGCGCAGCTAAGTTTATGCAACGTAAGAATGACGTCGCCTGGCCGATTAAATTATCGTCGCGATGCAACATCTAAAAATTACGATCGACTATGGTTGGACAATGGATTTACACCAAGATTCACGAGTCACCACTACGATGTCCAAGAATCACGATTGTCGCGAGTTTCTAAGCGCCGCGTTGTAAAAATTGTTTTCTGAAATTGCCGCGAGGTTTATCGATAGAATCGATATTCTCGACTGTTAACGTACGACGTAGTCGCATTGCCCCGTCTTTTTCTCTTTAAATGAAGTTCTTTGTTGATCCTGTCCACAAAGACAGCCCTCAAGACAGTTCGACAATGAGCTCTCCCTGGACACAGTAACGCCTCCCTTACTTCTTCCATCGGCTCGGCTCTCCTCTTACGCTCTTCCACGTACGCTCAATCTCGTAGCGTCTCTTTCTCCCCGTTCTCCTCTCTATTTTCGACATAACGTACCACCACTTATCCGTCTCTATCGTTCTCGCGTACAATCGGTTCTCTCCACTCCCGGCGCAATTTTGTTCTCAATTTTGTTCTACGTCGTCTTCGGCCCCGACAATCGCCAATAAGCCGCCAACTGAGATCCAATTTAAACCGTTAATTACCACAGAGACCGCCTCCACCCATCTATTCCACCCGCTTGTGTCCGACCACCCATCCGTCCTCACCCTGGTACATTCTCTCCCTTTTCGTTACTATCTCTACCACCCCCTCTGCTGTATCCTAGGCCCTCATTCTCCGTCCACCGTATTTTTCCAATTTAAAATCCTATCTCTTAATTTCCTACGTGTCACCGCTACGTCTGGGGATTTTTATGGAAACGATGATATCTGTCCTCTTTTCACTGTTCCTATGCGAGAGCAGCGATATCGCTGCGCCAGTCTGCCGATTCTATCGATGACTCTCGCATTTTTCTCCTGTTTCTCTCTTGCTCAACGGGCGATCACAATCCGGCTGCCTGTGCCAGCAGCCGCGGGAAATTGCGCGGTACAGTCATTCGATCCGCACAGCCTGAAATCGACATCCCCGACGCTCGTCATTATGCCCATCGTACAAATGTACCTTCCCTCTATTCGCACTGCTCTTCGTTCTAACCAAGTGCTATTTAATTTCGCTTTGCTCGAATCCGCCTTAGCTTAGTCGAATTGTCCTCATTTATCGTGAGGTGTATCCTCGCAAATGGTTCATTTACAAACGAACACGTTTATAATGCGAGAATCGAAGAACATCGTGAACGTTAAGTGGACGAACAGCTATCAGACATCTTACCGACAACGACAAATATATTTTCTTCGTTCATGATCCTTGCTTCATCGATTCGAAGAACATCGTGTACGTAAGAGTCTTGCCGTAGATGCTCGACAACAATGTTTCACGCACATATTCACGAACAATATGCAAACGGATAACAAACGAACGAACGAACGAACGAACGACTATTCGTAAACTGTTCTTGAACACCACTAAGGACGTATCTTACAGTTCATAGTGGTATCCCATAAAATAGACGCAAAATGTTTGCGAATATTTTGCGAGCACTATTCGCGAACAATGTTTCTGAACACGTGAACGCACCTGTTCTTACGCGTCTTCCTTCGAAATCTATTTCCTTTCCTCGGGAGACTCGCTACGTGAATGAACGGTTCGTCGAAAACCGAATGGTTTGTCAAAATGTTTTCACCCTTCGAATAGGAAAAACGAGGGAAACGTTCTGAAGTAAAAATGTTGGCAAATAGTTTTCGGTGCAAGGTACAAGTATATGTATATATGATTCTATAGGAAAAATAAGAGACACAGGGGTAGGGGAGAATACGATCGGGAATCGCGGGTGGCCGGTACTCCCTACGGAATCAGCATCGGCAAGCAGTACCAACGTTGGCCAGTGCTACCACCATTACCAGCACGAACGAGCCAGCCCTCGGTCTCTGCCCGGTAATATCCACACCAGCAACAATCATGGATTAATGCCATTGTTCGCGTGTATCTACTCGAAATGTACGGGCGCGCAAGTCTATGGGTATATACGCTCGTGATGCATCGACAATGGGAATGGGTCTGTTCGGCGACCCAACGAGGTATTACCGACCGAACAAGCATGCAGTTTGTCCCCCATTGTCGCCTCTCGATACAGTGGGAATAACGCCCACCCGCTGTATTTACAGTATTCGGCACGGTTTCGTCCGGTTGCTGTTTGCCGTCGGCCCGTCTTATTCGACATTATATCCGATTTGAAGGATACCCATTGTCCCGCCTTGCGCGCCACCATGATTGGTAACGCGATCGCTAGACGAGGAAAAAAAATTTCAGGAACATGAGTGCCGAATTGTTACGATTTTTCTGACGGATAGGGTGGAGGTTGGTTTTGGAGAAACTGAGAGAAATGTGTTTGCTCGAGGGGATCACCTGCTATGAGCGTAGGAGACGCTCGTGAAAAGGTCATTCTGCTGAATTTTTATACAAGATTGATTAACACGGAAGTAAGAGAATTAGCGTTAACTACAAAGGATGAAATAGAAGTTGTTTGGAAATAATTAAAACCTTTCATTTTCCTGGACTTTCATAAAAAAATTAATTAAAACGAAAAGAAAATAAATAACAGAAATATTGCGTCTAGTGATTAATCGATATCTTAAATAACGAAAAGCGTATCAAAATATCAAGTAAGCGTCGTTCAGAATGCCAGATAATAAAAGTTCCATTCTTGTGGCATTTCACATGAAACTGATTGACGCAGAACAAGTGATGTTTAACTAAAGACATACGTAGATGCTATAATTAATTATATAAGACATTTATACATTTTCTATACATTTTCTACTAAATAAAAACTGCTTACGTCTGTATATAAAAGATGGTTACAATTCCGAGAGTACGACAGCAAGAAGATTAACACAATGGAAAAATGTATTTAATGGCAAGAGAAAAATTTAGTTTCGAGGATTAATGGAGAAGTTCTGAAACGAGACCGGAAATCGCCGACGGTAACCGCGGTTCACGAGCGCCTCGTGTCGAAGGGATAGAACGAGAGGAGAAAACACGAGGATGATCGCGTGCAGTAGGCAGAGCGCGGATTTGGCGCGGACTGAAGCGCATCTGCCTGTAATCCGTAGTGAGACCGCTCGTTGTTTCGCTGATCCCTGCATTGTGACGTCGCTTGTATACTTCATTGTTCCGCATTCGGCGTCCATTATTCGCAGATTGTGTACACCTACTAACACCAAAGTCCTGCGCCATTGCGCTGAGCCACGCATCTACGCGCGTATACACGAGTTTCCTATCTGGCTCCGTATCGCTCATTTTCTCTTTCCCTCCTGCTGTATTTTCTATTTGTTTCTGTTTAATTTTTTCGTCCGCGGGAAATTTCTGCCTGTTCCAGACTCCTTTTAGAACATTTCAGGTCTACTTTTTCATCCTCTATATTTTATTTCTTAGTGAAAAATATTGCAGTTTAACAAACGTTGAGAGAATTTGAAAGAAAGCAATTGAAATGGGAGGAATAAAATAAATGGCGACGGAAATACGCTATAAATCATATAAGAGAAGTATACCGAAGCGATCATCAGTTCCTTTTTCATTTTAATTTCTCGAAATTTGTATTCCCAGCCTAAACAACAATTTAAAAGTGACCACGCACTTTTAACATTTCCACGATGATATACTTGGGGCACATGGGTGCGCGAACAAAAAATCATTCCTCGATACAACAATAAAAAGATTCTTGAGCTGCTCGGCTCCTTTTAACTCCGACAAACAAAGGTTTAATCTATCGGGCCATCTATTCATTTGGTTCGCCTGCCCGTTCTGTCTCTTTCATTTATCCGACTGCATCCATGCTCGTGGGATTAGCCAGAGGTGTTCCCGATCCTAAACGAACGACTCGTCTCGAACTGAGTGGATCAGCCAGAACTGTTTAGTGGCTCCTAATCGTTCCGAATTGTGCACAATGGTACGGATGCACCGTGCGACACATGCCCCCCTTTGTAAACTCACGACAACGCACCCCCTGCGATTTCCCGCTGATTCCTAACGACGGGATAAGACAGCGCGATTCAATCGACTGGAAATCCAACAGGAGGGGTCCAGCGAACGATGGCTTTTTCCTCGACAGCGATACAATGCCCTGTTCAACGAGCTGGAGTGCGATCGGTTTCTAATTATTCTGAACATGCTGAACATGTGTAAGATTCGACACAATGAATACACGTTGTCTTGATACGTATCTGTGTTCCAACAACGGTAGGATATTTGGAGTAATTTTAAGACCAGGTAGGAAGATTACTTTGGAATATTTAATTCAGAAAAATTATTAGTAATAATAGTAGTATTTGTGCGTGAAATTGACGTGCGTTAAGTCGAATGCAACGAGCATTCGGTGAAAAAGTGAAAAAGTTTACGTAAGAATATCTAATTTTAAGGCACTTGTGTGAAGATAAACCGAGTAAAGAAATCTTATGCTGTTCAGATAAAAATGAAATATACTGAGAAATTTTAAATTCAATTACGAGAATAGCAATGCAACACGATATATAATTAAAAAAAAAAAAAAAGAATACCACTTAAGAAGAATTAACATATGTAAAAATGAATACAGTGGGATTGGTAACTGATTCGATACTTGATAATCGATTGAGAATTATTTAAATCGCGTTAAATTTTCATTTAACAAATCGAATTATGCAAAGCTTTCGTCAAAGATCTAAAAATATCATGAACCACTTGCGCTCGTCGTGAAATCTAAATGAAACTAAATTAAACTGAAAATATCATTGCAGATATTGAAAGAGAAACTTGCACTAGTCAGGCATCTCATAAGTCTCTCTCTGAAAGAACGAATTGTCATTAGGAACAATGCGTCATATCCTAGATACATAATTTCCTCGCGGAGACTCTCAGTTTCCACTCCTTAGTAGAAATATCTTTCAAACAACGTAGAGGCGAAAGTCATCGAGCCGAAGCGGCGAGGCAAATCACCTCGTGGCAAACATAGTATCGAACCTATCCAATTCCAAAAGAATTCAGCTCGGTGTCGTGCGTGGCCGCACAAAGACGGTCGCGCGCACCGACACGAGCACACACGCGTCCGCATCGCCGGTGTATGGAAGGGCAACCTTGCCCTGTCTGTGCATAAACAAAATGGCCCATAAAACCTGGAGGCGCTAATCCGCGCAGAATGCCGCCGCGAGGATATTGTCAAACCCTCCTGTGGACCCGTTCACTCCGCAGGAAGACCAGCTGATTCATGCGGCCATATTTCACGTCTTTATGCATTCGCGAATATTTCAGGCCTCTCCGCGCCGGCCAACAGGAGAGACAAAGAAAATAAAACATCGAAGAAAGAGAGGAAGCTGGACGAGTGCGACCAGAAGATGGGAAAATGGGTGGGGATTAGTTGCCGCACGTCCGCGCGAAATTTCATATTAAGGGTCTATTGATCCGCCTATGGCGAAGAAGACGTTCGTGGTTTACGTCCTAAACCGCGATTCCCTGTCTCGTTTCCCCTTTTCTTTTTTGCCAACGCGATCGTTCCAAGTTCTTAGGGTCAGCCCGTTTCAATTTCGGTGGACGCGCTCGCCCACTGTCATTTCTATCGTTCAGTGGTTTCTGGTGGAATTGGAAAAATGTACACAGCATCTGAAGACGATGAATTTTCGTAGACGATCGATACATACGATAGATTTTACGGTTTTGTCAAATTGCGAGAACTTTAGAATTTTTAAGCCACGTATAATTTAAACAATCGATAAAATGTATAAATTAATGACGAGCGAATAGAACGACATATATAAATATATATTTATCATGGTCTTACGGCATTTATTGGTTACAAATATTATTGTTCGAATTAGAATAAAAAGTCATTTCCTATCTGATTTGTATGTTGTATTTGCCTAGAAATTTGTCTCAAATTTTCTTGAAGAATTGTACTACGTTTAGTTTCATTCTTTTAAATGCAACTATTAAATCGTTTCTAAAGGATGTATTTCAGGTTAAAGAAAGTATAAAGGAAAATCATGATAGCAGTAGCTTCCCTGGCAATAGAATAGACCGGATTGGTTTGTTAAAATAAATGAACGTGTAAAGGAAAATAAAGATGGCGATAAACTTAAGTACGTTTTCACACAGATATAATTTGGTTTTAGCATGGTCAATGAGACGACAGCCGATTCAATCGCGGAGAATCGACGAGCTTACTCTTTTCGCTACCCGAAAAATGTCCTTTAGTGGCCACGAGAAGGGAAATGTCATTCGTTCTAATGTAATTCACACCAACGTGTAAAATTCGTCACATACCGACGGCGAAGCGACACCGAGTTGAGAATCTGGTGTGTCCGACTACCAAACATCGAATCCCCTCCATGAAAAACCGGATAGATAGAAAAATTCGAAGAATTTCGTCCTCTCTTTAGTTACGATACGCTCTTCAATACTACGCTACCGAATAAAAATTAATAAATCGTACGTCGAGTCCCTAGAAGCAGTTTCACTGGTTCATCTTAAACAGCTACCATAAAAAAGTAGGAAAAGAAGCTTAACTTCTTCTTAGATTCCTTAGTAGTTTTCTTCTTTCGAAACGATCATCGACGATCGACGGTGTTTGTCACCGAAACCAACGGAAGGTGCCAGGAATCAATAAATACACGCGATATACGCGAGTTCCTCTCCCAACACTGAAGGAACACTCGCTAGGTACACACAGGCCTAGTTATGTAGCTAGGATAGGTTTACAAAGCACTAACGATTGGAAGAGCCTCTACACTTGCAACCTATGCAAACAAGTGGCGTATTCTGTGCTATTGGACCAGCCACACCGTGATGTTTGTAAATGATAATGACTATTAGAACGTCTTGACCGGCAGCGCAGAAGGTTTCTTTTTGCCGCGATGATTCTTCCACTTAGCGATCGGCGGATGCGAAGAGCTCCTGTCTTGTGTTTACTCGAAGACAAAGGGGACGCCTTCGAGTTTTGGCGCCCGTAGAGAAAGGGTCTATGCTTGATTGACTTCGAATTTTTAGAATAGAATTAGAGTAAAATTATTTGATATAAAGAATTATTTAATAATCGATCCTAAAACAGCAGGTTATTGTCCATCTTGAATTTTTATTTTTAAATTTACCCAATCACGGAGACGTATTATACGCATAATTAAGGTTAGTACAATTTTAAGCACTCGTTTAATTTAACGAACGAGCTCTAAATGTAGTATTCATAAAATTCAGAACAATGAAAACAGTTAGACTTCGACACGAACTTAAGTTTCTAACGCTACTCATCTAAGAAACAAACTGCATAACTTTGAAACTTTCAATTCGATTCGAACGAAACGTAAACAAAGAATTAACAAGCATCGTTCGATCGATCATAACTGGTACCGTGTATTGCTATGTACTTGTAACTATGTACCTACTTTTCGTCAAAGACACCGATCGATAGAGAAACACGCAACAATGTTTCCCGTAATTACGCGGTGGATGATAAGGTCGCTGTTACGAAAGATGAGTGATCGTCTATTAGCGAGCGATATAAAGCGGCTCGATTCACACGAAAAGTTTACCAGGCCGGTTTGTTAAAGACTTAATGAGGCTTGTGTCTCTGACAAAGAGTACGCCACGGAAATCAGTCACGCATTGTCTGTTAATACTTTACGAGGCAACCGAGCGTGGGCCAGACTGACAGTCATGGCTGTTCAAAACGACAGCTAAGAAGATTGCTTATCCATTCCCGGTTGCGTCCTCATCGGCTTGGCTTTATCGCTTTGGCAAACGACTGGCTTGGAATTACACAGGTTCCATTAGGTTTTGCGGACCGTTCGTTTCGTCATTCGAGTAAGGATGTAATATCTCGTTGCCCGGTGATAAGCACCGAGCAACCGGGTCTCGGGAGTAAAGTATCGATCGTTACTATAGAATAAGTTATTTTATTTGTTATAAATCGATTTGCGTTCGAGGTGCGGTATGATTCACGCAAGTATGCATTCGCTTGACGGGCTTAAGGAATAAAACATAATAGCATCGGTGTAAGTATTGTGTCAATATTAGAATGGTCCATAGATATCATCGCGATACAAGTAATTCTGTTTGTTCGTTAGATTTTAGTCTGTGTTTATTGAAAAATATGTATGTAGATATTTGTTGCGTCGATGAATAAGTAGAAATATAATATTGTGGTATCTCTTAAGCTATTTATGATAGTGGTTTTATAAATACAAATTAAAAAAAAAATTTCCACATACTGTTATACAGAAACGAATGTTTAAATGTTCTTTTCGTGATGTTATTTACTTATCTATAGTCTATCCTTTAAAACTTCAAATTCTTAGAATTTAGATTGAATAGTAAAATTCTTCGAAAACTATATGATTACTATTATATATGATATTCTATTTAATTTGTATATATAGAATTAAAACGTTGTATCGTGAATGGCGGATACCAAAGTTAATATTTCTTTCCTAGAATGAGAGGGGGAGGGGGAGGAGTCTCGGATAATACCCTGGAACGTTTGTTTCCGTAATCTGTCGACGATACGCCTCGTGATTACCCTCTGAAGTACTCTATTTCCCCGGTACAATGGCCAACTATGCTTTTCTTAATATAGTCGAATAAATTAATCTCACGGGTTGTTGTCGACATTTAATACTATGTTACCATATAATACGCGTGGCGAATTCGATTGCGAATAAAGGCAAACATGTTAGGGGCGTATCATTCAACAAGTCAACCACTGTCAAGGCAAACAGAGTAAAATCAACTTGCTCACGGCAAAACGTTTAATGCTTTGTTTGCATATGAGAGAAGATTATTTGTTTCTTGAACTTTATGAATATTAGATAACATTAGACAAGTATAATACAAGAGTTTTTAAATAAAACTGTAACAATCTCTTGCATCTCATTCCAAAATTTTTCATTAGTTTTCATTTTCACAATCGATCGCTTAATCTGTATATTGATAATCGAGATTTTATGGTACACAAATTCTTAGCTACATCCCATGTATTTTACCCTTCCAATATCTCATTCATCAGAACAGAACACGAGTCCGTTGTAACCATAGCCTTAGACAGTTCCATTCCAAAAGGGTTAAAATAATACAATTGCTTTTCTTAGGAAAAATGTACGGTTCTCAAATTGACATAAGATTAAATCCACGTATGTCGAAAGTGAAAATTTTATCGGTTAACGTTGATTATCAAGCACTTATCTCGTTAACATTGTGTCCTCTCGTTCCTGGTAGAAAGTACAAACTGCTTTCGAAGAAACGGTAGCAGAGGATAACATTTGTCGTCTGTCAGGAAACTTTGTGGTGCCGGTTTTATTAAAAAAAATACGCACCATCTGTGCCAACAGCTTTTCCGTAGGGTGTGCGTGTGCGTGAGCAAACAATGGCAGTCTAACTAAACGCCTAGACAAACAAATAGAACCAGATACCTGCATTTACACTTAGCCCCGTGTCAGTGAAACAGTTGGAAAGAATTTTGATGACCCGTAACAATTCCATCTTTAACTACCAATTGAACGCTGAGTTTTTTCCCTTCTTTTCTCTTTTATTTTTTCACATAAACGATGGAACGATTATGTATGTATCTTAAACATTATTAAGAGAAGTATAAAGAAACAGAATAAAAATAGACAGTGGCTACACTTTGTGATAGAATAATAGCAGTTTGTTACAGTTCTTTATGGGACGAAGAATTATGTGTTCGTGAATTATGGGAAAGAATGCAACAGGAATGGTACAATATTGAATCACGAATAATTAAAAATTTAATTGGCAGTATGCCTGGTAGATTAAAAGCATTAAAAAAAAGTAAAGGAAAGTGGACGAAATACTAGGTTTAAAGCTTAATTCGACGAGTATAATTGAAGTGCAAAACTGTAAACATAGTTTGAGATGTCCATTTTTGTAAAATGTTCTGTACATTATTAATGTTAATGAAAATGAACTATTACATTACGTTAATCAGACGTAGCTTGTAGTTACTGTTACCTAATCTTTACCGATCACTTGAAAAACTAGTCGTATTATCGCCTTTTACATAAAATCAGCCGAGTGTGTTTACACTTTTGCTCGTCACTGTACATTCCCAGAGTATAGATTAATTGTTGCAAGTATTAATAGCATTGTTTTACAAATATTGGGAATTATGCATATTGGTATCAACGTTGCTCGATATAATGAAAACGTCAAACATCCTGACAATGACGGAAATACCGATGATGAAAAAACCGTAGATAATGGCATTTGATAATTATTGCAACATGCGGTCCTGTGATTATCTCTACTATTGTATCAAAAGTGTAGAATGCGGGACTGAATACGAATATATCTTCCTTTTCAAAACGTCGATCTATTAATACGTAACAATTGAACAGGAAAATTGAGAACCATTCTCGTTGATTTATCGCAAACTACATTTATCGCAACATGACTCTTACTAAAACCATAAAAAATGAGGAAAAAGAAAACTGAAGTTGAGAGCAGCACTAACGGACATAAAATAAATATTAACGCGAGGAACGAACGTCGGAAAATCGTCGTCAGAATCAGCTAATTAAATTAATTCGTGCGTCAAAGCCAATTCGGGAGAGGGTGGAAAGCAGCGATTTTCCGAGCCGACGCGTGACCGCCATATTAGCCAAACGATATCGTTCATTATTTCGCGTTAGCTTTTGCTATTTTCTTTTTTTCCCGTTCTCTTTTCATCTTTCTCTCTCTCTCTCTCTCTCTCTCTCCTTTCCTTGTTTTCTCTCTTTCCTTCTTTTCTCAGTTGTTTTTTCCTCGTCGCCCTTTCTCGCCTCCCTCCGCTTTGAAACCGCGGATCAAACGTCGACTTTGTCGCAGAAAGTCGTACCCACGGCGCGAAATAAAACGTAGAAGCCGCCATTGCGGCAGACGAACCCGGCGTGTACAATCCGCAGATAATTACGGCGTCCAATTAGCATTAATTACTGACCTCTTTCTAATTAGTGGCACCGGTTGAAATATTGCCGATATCATTCCCTCGACGCGATTCGAGTGGTCCTTTCATGCTCGGAAGCCTCTGATAGTTGATTATCTGTTACCCTATCTGATACTTTAAAACATCCGATTACCTTTTCCTTCTCTCTTTTTCCCTCAAATTACGCAACCGTATGCGTGCATACGCGATTTTGTTCCTTTAATTTTTTTCCCCCGTTCCCCTTCACGATTTATCTCGTACGATTTAGTTTCGTTCGATCACGAGCAAGGGCGTTAATAATTTGACTTCAGTCAAGGAGTCCTTATTGTACAGGAAGCAGACACGTTTGATCGGTTACCACCGGGATGCTGAATAATTCGTTGATTAAAATCCGCGATACGTCAGAGTTCAGGGCAGTAAGGGAGGGGTAATTACGAGAAATAAAGTCTCCGTTGTATAGCGCCACGATGGTGCCCACAGTTGGAAAAGAGACGAGGGGTTGGACGGTTGGGAGAAATTCGCGTTTTAATGATTCCTCTTTGATAAATTTATTTCTTGTAATTATGAGAAGCAAGATCTTTGCAATGAAAGCGCCGTCTTCCTCGTTAATTACGACCTACGCTGTGACTTTTATCTCCTAATATTTTTATCGATGGCCTGTTCTAACTTCTTCTGATAAAATAGTTAACGAGTTTTAAATATCTGCGTATAACTTTTTAAATATAACGTGTGAAACTCACAGATTTATTATCTATCTGTTCCATCTTCCTTTCTCTACCCTTTACCTTTTTTAACGCCTACGGAATTTTTTTTATATATATCTACAAAAAATCGAACGCAAGACACTAACAGCGTTATAAATTTTCTGAAACTTTCTTACAATGAAGTTTTTAAAACCGACACCCTTTGAAGAACGACCATTTCAGCCGTTTTATAGTCAAGAGCTAAGAACAATTTAATGGCAGACGACTCATTACTTCCGACCTTGGACAATGTTTAATGATTCTTGTCGTTTCCTTCATCTCATTGATAAGCTAGGAAAAAGGGACAGTACTGGGCATTGTTTCCTCTCACGTAACTTAACTAACTCGAGGATTATATGACCATGGATTGCCAGGTCGTATAACAATTCTTCGAGTAATGAGATTATTCACAAATAACAGTTACATAGCAATACAAACACCAGGAAGTCCCCGTTCGTCATTTTATTGTCTCCGCTTGAACCTCCTCTACCTTTTCCTCGGTATTGTGAATTATCTACATATAGCAAGGAACTCGAAAAACTAATTTTCCGATGTGTATCGATTCTCGTTCAATACAGTTGTTGCAATTCACTTGTTATTATAAATATTTTTTATTAGCTCATTACACCTACGGAATCTAATGGGAATTAGTCGTAGAAGAAAACCAACTTTGTCACGACAATCAAAGCTATTGTTTCAGCTATGTAGGAGATCTTTTGAAGCTGTTAGGTATAAACAATGTTTAAATTTACCTTCCATTTAATCCCTCTTTAGTATCTTCCATTTTGTCTAATTAGGCCTGAATATGTTTCTTGTAACTAAAAATCTTAATGATATTCTTATTCGAATAGGATTTCTTTTTTTGTTTTCATGTTAAAGTAAATGTTAGCTGAAACGTTATCAATATAATAATAAAAGCGGACAATTTTATGAGAATTCGTGCCATTCTTTCTTCGCCAGCTAATCCGAAGGGGAAATCCCACAAACTAATCCGGTCATTTCAGGAGAAATGGCCAATAAACCCCACGCGCTTGTAATAAGCCAAACAGCCGTAAATGGATATTATATTAAAGGCAAATAATAATCTTAATTGTACTTTATGGACGATTAGTTGACTTTTCCTTTGATCTTAGATAAATACTTTTGGTAATTCAGTCGAAACAAATAAGAATCGTTATCGATGGATACATTTCATCGAGAATGACGTAAATATAAACGAAATTTCTCTCGCTGGATATCTTCTATATTACCATTAAATCTAAGATAAACCATTCTCCCATTCACTTATTCAAATCATTACCATAGAACAGCAAACTTTCTCACATCCGCGATACCGTAAACTCAACGACGACTCGGAACACGCGTTAATTATTCATACGGGACGGGACAACGAACAATATCCATCCGATTCGGCAACAAATAAAGACGCAGACCGAGACGTGGCTCGAGCATCCTAATGATCGCGCCGGGAGAAACAACGTCGTCGAGTAATCCTAATAAGTAACGCCGTAACAGAGTTATTATTCATCCGGCCCGTTGTCTATTGACCCTCCAAAGTGTCTCTAATAAAATACCATTAACCGCATCATCAATCATCGCCGCACAATCGGAGACAAAACATACGCTTTTACGTTCTCTGCCTGTTTCCCTCCTTCTCTTTGCCTCTGCCCTCTACCTCCCAGCCCTGTATACTTTGCTCTTTCTCTCTCACTCTCATTCTAGTCGAAGCCATTCACCGTAACCACCATACCCATCGTCATCATACAGCGCCATTTATTCGCATTCAAACGAGCGAGGAGACACACTGTCATATACATTTTTTTGGCGGTTAGAGAGGGATGGAAGGGGCACGGTAGAACGTACGCACGGGGGAAAGAGAGGAGGGGGTACGGGCAGGGGGTAGACGGCAGTAAATCCGCGCACTGATTCGATTAATTTGTCCGACGTTGACAAGCAACTCATTGTTAGCCATCCCCACCAATGGGGGTCAGGAATTTTCGCCAGAACAGAATGACGATTTTCGATAAATCATCGCTGGCCCTGGCCGACCGCGGACAATGCTATTGTAAATTGTGTAGGCTTATGGACAACTAGTCGCCAAATACACCGGCCGTTTTTCCCGCCGTTCGCCATCGCTTTTCCTCCCGGTCTAATACTTTTTTTTTTCCCCCGCGCCGGCTTTATTAATCGCCTATCGTGGCGCCATTAATAATCGCGTCGTCGTTCGAACACTTTCCCCGCTTCGAATTTTCGGAACGCCGTTTTCCTATATACAACCGTTGATTGGATTCTTTGTTTCGAGATTTTTTTAACGAGTGATCGACGTTAAACAATAATTTAAATTATATAATTTGGAATAGAGGGGAGTTAGAGAGCATTTGGTTGTAGGTCGTGCACGTAAGGTATGGCGTTGGTTTACACTTTGAGTCATTCGAGATAGTACAATTACATCACACAATGGTAATTATCTTGACAAAAGGAACTCCCATTTTTGAGATTGTACATTGTTACAATGACGATGCATACTTTGTAATACCTATTCTTAATACACAATATGAGTATTTAAGCTACTAAATCATGTTTAAATACAGTCAATAGAAATGAGAGTACGTAATGCTATTGGAAGTAACTCGAAAGCTATGAATTCAGTCGACTTTAATTCTGCATATTCTATCATTTCATTATACATATATTATGCTTATTTTTAGGTTATTTCGTTTCGCCTTAAAAACTGTAAAGGCGAATAAAAAGATCGCATTGGCTTCAATTTTCCGTATATGTCAAATTTAGAACGAATTACTTTAATATTTTCAAGTGGGACGCCATATTTGTACAACAGAGATTACTCTCCCCTCCCCCCTCCCAATCCCGAGCTAAAATGTCAGCATGTTGCATCGATTTCAATCTTTAATATGCCTCAAATTTACAACGAATTATTCTATTACATTCACATATTAACTTAAGAAAAGAATACTCGTTCAAAAATCGCTCGTGCTCTGTCATTTCGAAAACCACAAAAGAGTTATAGCAAAGTTCGCTCCTTCTCACCAGGCGACATTATTATTGCGACGCATTTTGAACTAACAGCTGCTAAATAAATGTAGGTTTGCGTAGCTTTGGTGGTTACGTTGCACGCAACAATGCCGCCGGGTGCGAAAGAATATATGTACGATTATATGCGTGTAATAGTACTTAACCGTACGTGTCCATTGCCCTCCCGCAATCTCGGAGGCGGAACGTTGATTTTAACCGCAATGGATAAATCGGTGCTGCGAGCATAGGGGTTCCCTCTTTATTCACTGGCGTCCCGTCGTTATTGTTCGAGAGAGAGAGGCTGCCGCCGTGAGAGCCACTTCTAATCATTATTGTCACCCGCACTCGCGTTAGAGAAGTAACACTCTTTCTGTGTTCGCTTTCACCAGACTAATGACTTTCGCGAATCACTCCGAGCGCTTGGCGGAAACAACGCCGCGATGCTTCTTTTTGTTAACGAATCGAACGAGAATATCGAACGGCCGAATCGACCGTAGTGAAGTTGCACGAGTGTCCATTCGCGCTCTCGAGCAGGTGTTTTCGTTTAGATTTTAGATTGTAGTTACGCGAGTGATTAATTGTCCGGTTGTATGAACATTAAAACGTGTGAAAATTGTGTGAGAAAGAAGGTTTTCGGGTGCTGAATGACGGCTAGAGATTGCTTGGCTGTGACAGGTTAATATTAATTTTGACTTATTATTCTATGGCGAACGACCCGCGTAGTTAACCTTTTGGTTGAAAATAAGCAGAGAAAACTTTGTATAATTTTTAATCGTTACGCATATAATATTTATAACGATAGAATATATATATACGTATAATATTTCACAAACTTTACACTGTAAACCGCGCTGTAATGTTTACATCTGAATCACTCGAGACAATAAGAAGGAATAACGACGACCTCCTACGGTTATAGCATCACATTACAAAAACAATGTTTCGCTGATCACAACAAGCGTTGTCATTACATTAGTTTTGCGTCTATTCGAATACTTTACAGTTAATGTTATGTGACCGACACGTCATAGAATTTCGAAATAGTGTTTCTTTTTTTAAATAAGATAGATTTGAGATTTTTATATTGGAAATACGTAATTATCAGAATTGAGGTTACATAAACCACACTGCTATATATACATTGATGTGTTATTCGACTTTTAATGGCGCTACGTGTAATGATTATGAGGAGTTACAATATTCTGTATGAAAAGAAGACCTGAAAATCTCAACTTTGATAAATTTTTGTTTTATTCTTTGTATAAAATATAGTGTAATGAATAAAATCATATTATTTCATGTAAATTTATGCGTTATTTATTTATGTTTTTATGTACAGAAATGTTGAAACACCACAAAAAGGAAAATCTGCGATTTACTAACAAGAAATTGTAGCAGGGAGAGTGCATTGCCTAGGAATGAACGTAAGTGTTACTAGATCATACTATCCTATTTTTATTTTGTAATATATAATATGTAATATGGGATGTGTATGCTCCCTTAAGGTTGTTAACACTAGTACTACCGATTTGTAATATACATTCAAAGATATTGTACATAATTCATTAGAATTAAACCAGTATAACGAAACTTAATAAGTAAATGTAAACAAGTTTTCATTTCAGTAAAATTAAACATCGATATTATCAAGAATACTTGTATGTTTTTAGTAATTGCAAAAACACTAAATCCGTTACCAATGATTGTAACTGGTTTGATAATTGTAATGTTGAACATATAATTTTCGATTATTATTGAATATCAATCAAAGACGCAAAAACGAAAATAGCTCGTACTAGCGACTCACTAACGAAAGTAAGTTGTGGCAACCTTCAAGCAGGGATGTATTTAGTTTATATTCGGCAATCGCGATACAAAATAGCGAACCGCCGTGAAACCGGTTCGAAAACGTTTCCCCGCAATTCATGGGCTCCTTTTAGCGTTGGAAAAAAAGTTCGATGTACTGACAAAAGCGTGGTATCAACAGCGATGGAACACGGTGCCTCTCTACAGAGTATGACCCACTCGAGAGGAGAAAAAGGACCCCCTCGCGTTTTCATTCGTGGGGGCCAAAGGTCAATGCCTGCACGCACTCGACATCGCGAAACGTAAGAACGAGGCATAATGGCGTTCGAAAAAGAGGAAGGAATCAGAAAAGAAGGAGAACGGTGAGGGGCGGTAGAAGTCAGGCGGGGGGGAGGGGGTGAAAAGAGGAGCGAGAAAGAGGGCAAGAATCCACGGCCCACTCGAAAACCTCGGTCATATTATGCCAAAGCCCGGGCAGAATCTTGACTCGCGACGATATTTTTCAAGTGCCGAGAAACCAAGCTCTCCCGGCTCTCCCCTTCCTTCACTGAGCACCGATAATGCTGAAAGAAACATTTATGCGCGAACCCTCGAATGTTTTTCCAAAGCTTTATACGAATAAAGGGCGATTCGGCACAGTGGTGTTCGTCGATGGTGCCGCTTTCACGAGTTGAACGTTCGTTTCCCATAATACATCTCGCATTAATTGCATTCGACTATCGAATCTATCTTGAATTTCATAACACACTCCTTGCGTATTTTCTGTACTTTTTCCAAAATTATCACGTGATCGATAAAGAACCATGCTTTAAAACTTCTAAATAACAACTGCGTCTGTTGATAAATATACATATCTTCCATCCATATCAAACAGAAAATGTTCCATCCAAACTCAAAGGCGATACAATTCACATTCTCTCTTACTATCATTCTCATCGTCGAACTCCTATACTGTACCCACGACACATACGTGGATACGCGTAACCGGCGGCTTCAGTCGCGAGTTATTCATCTAAAAAAAAAAAAAAAAAAAAAAAAAAAAGGGATTTTCAAAAGGATCCCGGCGCACAGGCCATTAAAAGGTTTACATTCACGACCTCCTTTCTCTGCCCCCGCGGTCGAGGGTCAAGGGATGATGCGTTTCCCGAAAGAGCAAAGAGCCGCGAGTGTCCACAGAGAGAGAGAGAGAGAGAGAGAGAGAGAGAATGCCATTCCTCCGTTCTCCTCCCTCTCCTTCCTCTTTTTTCTCTCCGCAATCGCGCGACCCTCATTCACTCCCCGAAGCGTCTTCGTCTTCCTCTCGAATCGGCTCGCGTGTCGGTCTCGTTCTGGTCGCTGGCTCGTTCCTATGCATCGCGGTACACACCGCTGAAAATTATCATCGTGCGTTTGATTGTCGGGAGGAAACGCAGTAGGAATGGCATGCATTCATCCGGCGCACTTGATGCGACCATTGCATCGCCTGACTTTCGTGCAGCAACCTCGCTGCGACATCCCGCGCTGAAAGGCCCTCCTTGATACGCGGCAGATATCCCGTAAATGGTCGTACGAGGGCCCTCGTGCAGGGAAAAGCGGATTGCCGGGCGAAGGACGAATGCCGGCGGGTTCCCCTGCGCTGGAAAGAAATTAGTGAGGAAGGAAAAAACATCGTTCTGTGTCGCGTAAACGCTCGCGAAATCTTGACGAAGCCGCTGCGATCAAGCGGGGGTACGTTTATTATGATGGTCTCATTGTGTTACGACTGTATACAGCATGTCGAGTATTATGTTTTTTAATTGTGCGTTCCTTCGAGGAAATCATTCGTTATTCGAAATGATGTTATATCGGTTATAATAATGGAAATTTCGTTTATTTTGGATACTTTGATATCACAGTTTCTTTTACAGTTACAGGAAATCATGTCAGAACAATCTTAAGTGATTCGGAACAACAGACATTACGAACCGTAATTTTCTTCTTTTCAAATTTCACTATTGTTTTCGAGCTCTCAAGCTCGTCGGTATTTTTTTAAATGAGACACTATCTATATATCTTTTAGACTTACTTTACTTCTTTACTTTCTATAAAACTAAATATATTTTGAATTATTTTGGAGGAACGATTAGTTTGAAACGTATTTTACCTTTAACTTTAAAATACATACATAGAATACGTTACGTCAAAAGTAAAATGTCCGAATACCTTTCCACGGTAGTATATACATTTAAATATGTTCGCTTTTTCCCCCCTATTCTTTTGTAATGGTTTTCTTCTTAATTGTCAGAAAGTTATAATAAGAAGTTTCCGTTGTTACCTTGAAGATTTCCCTGGTACAATGTTGGCACGTTACGAATGAGCGTGAAAATATCGAAACGATACAATAGTATTTTCGTTTCTATGGAGTAAAAGCACGAAAAAGTCTTTAATCGTTTGTTCCCGGGATTTTGTATGCACCATAAAAACTGGGGTGGAAACGTCTCGGTGAATTTCGACGATTATTCTCGCGTCTCAGGCCTCCGAGTGTTACCGTTTTTCCGCGGGTTTATAGCTGGGGTTTCGCTGGAACGTTGCCTCGATAAGAATGGCGTCTTGCATTGCATTGACACAAGTTGAATGCAATTTACCTGCGTTTATCCGAGCGATTCTTCGGATTGTGTTTCACGCGTTTTTCGCTGGTGGAAGCGGTTATTCGAAGGAAGAAATCTGCCCCGATATTATTCTATATTTGTCCCCTTCTGACTTTTCACTGGAGAAAACTTCTTGCCACGGAGCAAATTCGATTGTCGTTTCGAGTGACACGGCGCACGAAAATAATTGTCGTAGCTGGCGAACAGTGGCGAGGAAGAAGTTCAGCGGGCAAAATTCACGCGCGAATAAGGCGCTGGGCATTGTTCGAAATGGGAAAGGCTTGTTTTTCGTGGCGACCTCGGCCAAAAACTCGTTCAGCGAAAGACTTTCCGCGCGGTATTAGACGACTCCTTTGGAACGCGCCGCGAGACAATCGCGTCGATGGCAAAACGGTCTGCTGCTTGATAAATGTCCAACCCTTTATCAGGGTCGCCACAGAGGGCCACCTAAGTGGTTTTCTTAATTATTTAGTTCGGAAGTTCTTGTTCCTTCGGTGGGAGTTTTGTTCTGAATGAAAAGAAGGAGCTTTCAAAACTTTATGCGGAGAGACATCTGATGCGACACGCTCTTCGCACTTTCGATGGCCAACTTTTTACTTTAAATCATTTGTGTCCTTCGCTATTCAGGAAGTCAGGTCAATTAATATTATTCTTTTTGCAAGAAATCTACCGACAAACATTGCAAATTCCCTCTGCTACGATTATCGAGTCGTCGCACAATATTGCTCCGTTCTATCGCGCACTGCCAAAGGTTGAATACATCCATTAGCGGTGAAAAAGGGGTGGCGGAAAGAGCAAGCACGTGGCATCGTCTTTTTCAATCAGTCTCAGCTAGCATCAGAAAGGCTTCCGGTTTTCGCTACAAACGTTCCTGCTTTTGTATATAACCCGAACGGATTGCGTATCCACCTCGGTATCGTTTCAACTATATTTAATTAACTAATCATTCACGCGGTACGAAGCCAGAATCAGTTTGATTCGTTACAATCTTCCTTTCTATTTTTCAACTAAATTATACAAGTTATCGTGATAACTCGTGGCATATGTGGCCATCAGTGATTCTAGTGGATCCCAACGATGCTTCGAATACGATTTTACTGCTTTGCATTCGGGCCAAATGTCCAGGAACATTATCGAGCGCTTTCAAGATGGATCGACAAGGTGGCACAAAGAACGACGCTTTAATAATGCAACCGAGTCAAGAGGAAACGAATTCTCCTCATTCCACCCCCTCTCGGTGAAGGAGCCTTTTCTTCGACGCTGTTCGATCCTCGAGGATGCCACTTTTTCATTTATGACAGCGACGTCGAGCACCTCGGGCCCAGGCATTGCGAAAACAGTTAAGCGCATTATATTATCCGTAGGACAGAGTTCTCGATTCAAAGTGGACTTTGTTTCAATTCGTTCGACGAAAACAATAGCATAGGAGTCGAGTGCTTGTACGTTGAAACACTTTTGCCTACCAGTCAGCGCCGACAATGATCTCGTTAAAGAGGCCTGACCGGCCCACTTTGGATCCGATAATGCCTTTCTTTTCAACCTCTTTTCACCCTACTCTCTCGATCATTGACACCTTTGTTTCGCGGCGAGTAAAGTCTCCAGGCTGTGTCAGTTTCTTCTTTTGACTTTTTCGGCACCGAGTGGGCCTCGCAACGGATGTCGATCGACGAGGGTTGAAGTTCCGCTGCAACTGCGACCTCTTGGGATTATTTCGCCGTAATTCTCGCTCTATTTGTTTTTTTTTTTTTTTTCAATATGGTCTGTGTACTTGTGTTTCCATTATCATGATCGTGAAGAGTATTCAAATTTTGAGGAGTATGATATAGATACGTACAGATGTAGATAAGCAGTTCTTGTGTAATAGGAGAAAGATATGAGTCTGTCAGAAGTCGTACTGATTAACTCCGCATTTGTGAATTTTTTAATGTTATTTATCCGGGAGTATAATTAGGCCATTCTATATTTATAACGCTTCAAATTATAAGAAACTTTTAAAAAATGTTTAAAAATCCTATAGCAAAAGAAGTATAGGAAGAACATTTTTCATAATACGTAATTAGTTGAATTTACTACACTTGGTTTAGTTGAATTTTCTTCATTTCCCTATTTATGCGCTCGTCACTGTACGCCCTTTATATCAGAAGAGTTGAAATTATAAAAAGCTGTTTTTAAAATTTAATTACAGTTTACTTGGCAAAAGGTGCCACTAGTCCCTTTCATACTCTCGCATTCATAATTTCTCTAATAACTGTTTCACGTCATTAAGCAGTCGAAAAAATTGAATTAACAATAATAACAACCGCTAAAATCAACGACGAAAGCTGTCATTCGAATTTCTCGTGGCGCGGAAAACACATTAACAGTATCGAATAAAAAGTTTGAAATGCGAGCTGTGACTAAAGGGTGGTCAAGAAGTTTGGCCGCAAGAATCAGGAAAAAAGGAACTCGCACCCCGTTATGGATACGCGAGAACGCATAAGAGTATGTATAATGTACACACAGGATCAACCCGGCGAGAAAAAGAAAGGAAAGGAGAGAGGAAAGTACGCACCCTACTGAGGAAACGGGCCAACAGAGCCAGCGGGGTTTCTTAGGGTGAAAGAAGTAAAAAGATCCCCGTGCCAATACAATTGACCTCTAAACAGAGGGTAGTTATAGCGAAACGCAATGCCCATTGGGGCGACACTGAAGACGAAAACCGACCGATTCTCCTTCTTCCTCTTTCCTACTTGTGTCCCATAAAAGCAAAGGGTGGCCACCTTCGACCAAATCGGGGCGAAACTTTTCAATGCACCGACCGAACGAGCATAGAGAAAAAATTTTTATATATATGCATACGTGTATATAATAAGTATAGGTGTATAGGAAAGGAAGTACGACGAGAGGTGCCGTTTGACGAGAACCTGACGTCTCTCTGCTTTCTTTCTGCTTTTATATTTTCATTCTCTTTTCCCTAAGGCTAGCTGGTGGCTTTGAATAGCCGCTCCAGCCTCTCCAATGTCGCAACGAAATTCGAGGTTACGAATTTTGTTCGACGACTCTCGCGCCATTGTCCCGCAGCTGGCGCGGCGTTGCGCTGTGCGAAATCTTCGTTCCAAGGATTTCGATCTTGATTCCAAATCGCTTTGGATCCGTACGATACCTGACACTCGATCGATCTGTTCGACGACCTCGAATCTTTTCGATCAAATATCCATCTTAATGCTTTGACGGTGGTTGGGGTTAGGTTGAAATGAGTTTTTAGGGACAATCGCTGGTGCACTCGATTTTTTCGATCGATTCCAATGCATTTTGCTTCTAGTTTTCAAACAATTGAAAATATTCGTGTCATTGTCGAGTTTCTTGAAACTCTTTTCTTCATAAGAGTTTTAATTCTATATAAGGATATTCTTTTGTTTAATTCAATCGTAATACAACTGGTTTGCTCAGATTGAAGATAGAAATAACAGAAAGAAGTTGATTACTGAAATTCATAGGGTCATCTATTACCTTGATGTCTAAGCAATAATAAATAAAACCACATATATGATAAGAGACTTTGTTCCTTCCTTTCATCGATCCCCATCGCTGATCGTTGTCGATGATAAAATTATTTCTGCTCGATAAATTACTGTTAAAAATGAAAGCAGGGTGAATTTCGATCGATCGCTCAACCAACATCATTCACGTTAGACAGATGCGTTTTACACAGTCGTGCATCGGATAAATAATAACAATTTATTCATAACGAAACACAAATGGACTTAACATATGTACACAAGTATAATGGACGAACTCATATATGTACATATATACACTCTTATCGATCACGTTGACAATTTTGGTTTTCGCTCTCGTACTTATACACAAAACGTACGTAACATTAGACATATAGCTAATATAATATTATACATATATTCCATGCATAAACAAATTTAAACTAGGAGTAAAAGAATGAAGATAAAGATCGAGGAGGATTGAAGGGATAGAAATTTATTATAATACACGAATGTATTTTTCAGACACAATCTTTGTCTTCTCCCTCCATTGAATAACTTTTATATAATTACGATGCAACCATATCGTACGTGTGCTTTAGTCAGAACAAGTGGTACACAAATGTCAACTTTTTAAAACTATGGAAAAACACGTACGCGTGGATTTGTTGCATTCGACGTAAGTACCCGTGATAAATACGAATATACGCGGAAACTCGCAATAAAATCACAGTTAACAATTGGTCCATCTACATCCGGACCAGAGTCAAAATGCTTTCAAGATGAGCTTAATAAAATGGTGCTGCGAACAACTACAAGAAACGACTCGAAGGCAATACATATCTTTACTATCGTACCTATACGCACTTTTACGAAAAAACTAATTAATTAATTCGTTAAAAGTAATTATCGTTGAGATACAACTATATATGCTAATAGCATAATAAAAATATATAAAATCTTTGAATCTTTCCTCGTTCGTTGTTGGAAACTCCATTCCCGGGGATAGTCGTTAATATATAATATAATTTAATGTATAATTCCCAGAATAATGACCAATATGAATTAAACTCCACAACAGAATAGAAATATCGTTTGCTTTTCACGAATTCGTATTTTTAGATTTTCAAGGTAGATGATACGATCGTTCGCTAAGAACGAGCCTGCTGTCCGTAGATCTTGCTCTATGTTAGTCATTAGCTGTTTTTTTTTTTTTTCCATACAGTTCTTAGTTGTACACGTTTATATAGAAAAGTTTTGTTGGAATTTTGAGTAAAAAGTTTCAATCTGTCTACTTGGTTAGTCGAATGCGAATGAGTGGTTATCGAGTAAAATAAAATCTGACGGATACACAGGACGCGCTGTTTTACGAAATATCTAATTTCTAAAAAACCATAAGCGAACACGACTCGTACACTTAACCTACGCGATTCGTGTATTTTACGGACTATTTACAGTTGTAGAAACGATATATTATTAAAACGATATATGGTAACGCTCGAGAGTCAAGAACGAGCAATGGGGCGTAAAGCGTGGACGGACTAAGCCATTTCCACCGACGTAGATAAGTCGAGGCCTGTTCGAAATCAAAGGAGTAGAACAATAGATCGTAAGGCCTAGAGCTCGGAGAAAGGTGGTGCGCCAGAAGTGATCTCAAGAGCGTCGCGCCGCGGGTGTTCGAAAGCATTTTCTCGATATCATTCACGCAGGTCAAGATCTCTTTTGGTATCGATGACCGTAAAAGGCATATCTGCAATTAGAAAACATTATTTGAAAACAATACAGTTCATCTCATGGAAGGGGGGCACCGTCTATTCATGTACAATTTGAGTATACAATGAAGCACATTCAATAAAGCAAAACGAATTCCGGGCCTAAACGGCTCTTTTGTTCCATCGTATTAATATGCTAATTCAATTATCCGTGTGGATGCCGGCAAGCCTTTCCCGAACCCCGAATCGATCGCCCTTGAAAATCACGCCTCCGTTCCCCCTCCCACTCTACGATCGGTAAAGTAATTCGTAATCGGCAAAAAGATTCCCACGGTTGTGTCCCCTTGTGTGCGTCAAGTTCATCGATGTTTCTCGTATGTATCTCGTGTTTCAGCTCTCGAGCGCCGCCGATATAAATATATTATGCCGTTTTCCCTCACGGGAGACCATAAATGCGATCAGAAATATGATATAAACTGAATGTGATCACGATATACGATTTTTAAAAACTAAACTTGTACGATCCTACCTATTCTGAGAGAGTTACATCATAATAGTTCGCGAACGAATCTCAAATTTTGTGCTTCATCTGTTTTTTCTGCTGCTTTTCTCTTTCCAACTTTTATTCCTTTTCATTCGTTAATCTCTTCTTGTTCCTGGAATGTTGCAAGTTTTCCGCTCCCCCCTCTAATCTTCCTTTTTGTTTAAATCGGTGGGTTTAAAATATCACGGAGACTGGTCGACGTAGCTGCTCCATGTCTAACGTGGTCTGCGTATCCGATGTAGGGACATGCTGATGGGACGATGGTATAGGAGTAGATCGTGGACTGCTTCCAGGACTGCTGGTCGTCGTCGCAATGCTTCCGGGGTCGGTTGCCGTCGAAGATTGGAACATTAAAGGTGGGTGAGGTGTAGTCGATGGTACGCTGTGGTGCCCAGTTGGAAATAGTGTTCCCAGATGAGACGCCGTCGTCGGGTACGGCTTAGCTGCTGCCGTAGGTGTGGAATAGAATCCCGAGTAGAAACTACTGACTACTGCTGCCGCAGAAGCTGCGTTATTGTTGGCCGCATCTGCTGCCGCGTTCGTCGATGGCGATCCTGTCCCACTACCAGCAACCAGCTTGCTCAAGTGGACGGTGTCGAAGGCGGATCCAAAGTAGGGCGGCAGAGGCGGATAATCGAGAGGATGTGGATGGTGGTGATGATGAGAGACTGGTGTAGCAGGTGCAGCGAAGTACGGCGGTAATGGGAAACTAGCGAAACCACCAGAATTTATCGACACTGTTTTACCATTGCCGATGGATACTGGAATCTTTGGTTTTCTTCGTGGACGGTACTTGTAGTCTGGATGTTGCTTCATATGCACGGCACGCAAGCGTTTTGCCTCGTCGATGAAGGGTCGTTTTTCCGAATCAGACAAAAGCTTCCATTCCGCGCCAAGTCGTTTAGAAATTTCTGAATTATGCATCTTAGGGTTATCTAATGCGATCTTTTTTCTCTGAATCCGAGACCATACCATAAACGCGTTCATAGGCCTCTTGATATGCTGTTGTTCTTGCGTGGTTGACGTCTGCTGGTTCATATCCTGGCTCACATGGTGAACGGAATGGAGGTCTATGCTGGAGAAGAACCCATAGCTGGGATGCTGTTGGTGAGAGCTTATCATAGCAGTGAATCGCCGTTGTTATAAATCTAATAGATGGATGTGTTGTCAACTCGAATCGAACCTTTCGTAAGTCTCTTTAACTTCACACAGTTGCGATGAATTCGGTGAAACTCAATGACGGTCTTTATTTACACACCAAACCACTAACGGAATTTTCTGTTTTCTCGAAAGTTTGAAGACACTGTATACAACTAGTAGGAAGAAAAGAAGTACACGAAGAACAGAAAGGACAAACGTCCTAGGCGTAAGTAAACGAACTAAACAGCTGAACGTGCGCGTCTCAACTGCCAATATCGACTGAGCGTCGACTGACAAGCGACCGGTTTGTGACCTGCTGGGGGAATCCATTCTTCCTCTCTGTTTCTCTCTCTTTTCTCCGATAGATGTTTCTCTGTCCACCTGGATTTCGAGGGCGGAACCGACGCAGAGCGTCGTATGCCGCGCCCACAAACCGACCCTCTTCACGCTATTCGCCGAAGTCGCTTCGGTGCATACGTACGTGTTCTACCCTTTCTCCCTAGTAAACGACACCGACACACCAAACGAGGAACAGCAGCATCCCCTCTGAGCCGTAGCCGAACCGAGGAGGGCTGCTGCTGCCTCGGAGACCGCGAGCTGCAATTATTATTATCGATTACCTCGATACGATGAAGTACAAATAGCGTATAGGCTGCCCGTTATTCACTACCTCTGTTCGTCTACTGCTTTGCACGCAAACGGCGATGCGATATCGCGCGATAATTGGTTATGCTTATTCCCACCCCCGTTCATCCCTGTCGGCCCACCACGACCACGACGACGACATGGAGTATTCTTGGTCAACGAGCTCGAGCACTTTCGAGTGGATTAGGTCTTTCGCTTCGATCATCGTGCATTCTCCTACTTCTGACCTCGAAAGAAGCGAGTCTCGACCAGCATTTATACGATTCTCGTGATTAGAGGCTGGAATCTTGTTACGTTGACATTTTCGTTTCATTTGTTTCATTATTTGAGATTTTAATTTTTCTGCTTTACTTATGGCTGGTTCGTAGGTAATGTCTAGCGGAGTAACAAGGAGGTACCGACCTTTTTATTTTTTGAACGAGGATTTTTAGCAGAATTATTTTTACTCTTCTGCAGGTACATACACAGACTATTTTTTAAATTTTCATTTCGCGCAGCGGGTATTAAAAATTCTTCCTATTCTATATTTTTCAATGACGAAATATCCATGATGCTAATTATTTTCCTTAATCAACAGTGATAAACGTTACTACTTTTCTTTCATCCTATCTAATGAAATCAATCGTGTTACGAAGCCAATAGTCTAATGCAATTGCGAAGACGAATGATCAGCGTCGTTTCTTTGCCAGGCGACTAATTCAGGGTCGTCGTTTTGTCGAGTAATTAATCAGAATTCGTATGTTGGTGTCCTTCTTTCGCCCGGCAGAAACAATGAAAGGCAGAAATCTGCCGGTTCCTTTCCTGTGGGAAATCTGAGGAACAATGAAAAAAATCTCTCGACGACAGGCACTTGGATTAGAATGGAAAGCAACAGCGGCGAAAGGAGCGAGCGGTGCCCCTTTCCCAATCTCGACTCACCGCGCCCTCCGCTCCCAAAGGACATTCAGCAATGCGAACGAATAAAAGCTCCTGTGCTCTCTCCCTCTTTCTCCTTTTCACCCTTTCCATCTCTCTCTCTCTCTCTCTCTCTCCCTCTCTCTCTCTATCTATCGGTGAACTGCATTAGTCGTTTGTGCTTTTATGTCGCGGAGGCGCGTACGCCTCGCTGCGATGTCTCCTTACTTCGATTTTCAAATAATCGATTAAGCTTCCTCCGGTATTTTGGAACGAAGTGGCGGTCGACCGAGCAGTATCGTATCGACTTAACGATTATTACTTCAAGAGTTATTCCAGTTGTAACAATGAGATCGAACAGGACAATTTTTCTCGGTATATAATTTCGTATCTGCGGAGAAGTTTCTAGGAATGTTTTCCAGGGAATATTATTTTAAAGAATTTTCGGAATTTATTCGTACGACCGTGGAGAATATTGCTGCGTATCTATTGTCTGGTCGTATAATAGCGAGAATCTGCCGAATAAAACTGCTATCAAAATCTTCTGCTACTTAAAAAAATCGTCGATGTCGCTCGCCGAAGCGACGTGGAACGGTAGGATGACGTAGCGCCAATAAGAGAACGGTAAACAGAGGGAGGAAGCGATTATAGCGCAAAAAAAAAAAAGAAAAAAAGAGGAAGGAGAGCGAGGAAAAGAGGAGCCGGACTCTTCCGGGGGAGGAAAAAAATCCGTCGGCGGATGGTCGCCATTCCGTCGGTCCGGATCCTGGGAAATACGCGCACGGTCCCCCGTGGACTCACACAAGTCGGCCAGGCTACCAATACACTTCCTATCTTTCTCTATGCAGTTAGGTGCAAATTGGTATTGAAAAATCTCGAAGTCAATTAAAACTCGAGATACAAAGGATTTGGCGAGACAAAATACCAATTATCTCATGTCCTCCGCCTCTGCCTGTCCCTTCGATTCCCTCCACCGCCGCCCCCAAGGGGTGCAACGGGTTGGGCGGTGGGTGAACGAGGTGACTAGCGGAGGGGCTGAGAGCGCTTACAAGAATTCAATTCCATTAAGCATTGAAGTGAATAAAACGAGGCAGCTCAGCGTGGATGGGCATCTATATAACGCAGCTCGCATCTCGGTTATCTACCTAATAAAGGTTCGACTGCCGCCGCAACACTCCCCCCCCCCGCTTATCCTCCTCTTTCTCCACCTCGTGGCCCCTGTCTCACCGAACTACCACCCTCTGCACCGGTTCTCCGCTACCCTCTACGACATAAAGCATGTGCCAGTGAGGTGTCTATGAGACAATCCCCCGGGATGACAATGCTTATCCCACGTATGAATGCCAGCGATGCTTCCTAGGTAATTTAAGTATAGCCTCCTCCCTCTTTTTCATCCACCCAATACACCCCAACCGCGTCACCCACTCTTTTCATCGTTTTACGTCATCCACCTTCAACCATTCGAGAAAGCTGCATATCTTTAGGCGTGCACGTATGAAAACCCGTTGTCCTCGTTTAATGATTGCCATTAGGAACAAAATCTTTTCGCAGCCCACACCACTTTGCTCTCTCTCTCGTCTCCCCCTTCTCTGTCTCCTTTTCCACTATTTTTCAGTTAGATAAGCAGAGGCTCTTCGTTTCTTCGGGTTCTGTGAATTTCGAATGAGTCTAAGATCCGTCTGGGGACTGCGCGTTAATGTTTTTGTACCCTATTGCCAAGGTCGATCTGAATGGAAGTGCGACGAAAATCGCGGGACCCGAACAATGCCTGGCTTTTGTTTCACCAGAGATTACGATTTCGAGAGTGTAAGCTCGCGAATGAATTTCGCCTCGCGACTGATATATTTCTCTTTCCTCCTCTTTCTTCTATCTACTTACCTATTCTCCTTTTTTTACCCCGTTTGGTCTACCTTTAACCGCGATTTGATTGTGCTACTGGAGCACCCACAGTGCAGAAACCAAAACAATTATATTGATTTCATCTTTGATTAAGTTATTCGCTTAGTGTAGCATAACTTCGAAGTCGAATGATCAATTAATTATGGTTAGAATAATTGGTCGGATGTGTGAAATCAATGTGAATACGATGGGAAGCAATGAAATTAGTTTACTATAAAACGATCGAGCAACCCTGACTCAACTTTGACAAACTTTCTCAATCCATACTCAGAACCATAAAGTAGGGCTTTACGAGTTCTACGTGTCTGTTAGTGTGATACGTATCAATTGAGGCTTATTTTTCAACTTGTAAGCAATTAAGTCTTACGTTAAAAACGGTTGAACAGGCAATTGACGCCACTATCTGTGGTACACAATTACTGCAATCCGCTAACGTATTAGGCATCACTATTCTCGTTCAAAGAACGCTCTTCTAGTCGCAAATCGAATAGAAACGTCTACGAACCTCCATCCTTCCGGAGATCACGTGCATCGAGCGGGGGTAGTATCTCAGCGAGGTAGCGAAATCCCAGCTAATTAGTAATCGTTCTCCGCCTCCGTTAAATCCGCAGGTGCTCATCCTATCTAGACAGGACGCCGAGCATGTAATTCGAATGCGCTGAATTATCCGCGCGACGTTTCAACGTTGATCCTGCAAATTAAGTCGACTGCTCGACTCGGCCAAGCTGTTACAAGCAACCTCGTCACCGTGAAGGGGGATCCGAAGGGTGGCGGAGGATGGCTAAGGGATGGTGAAGAGGGGTTGGTCCTGGAAGCAGGTGGGGCAGAACGGGAACGTAATCGCAGCGTACTTTGGGTGATTATAGGCAATCGTAAAAGTACCAGAAAGCGGCTGGTAAGAGGGAACAAGACAGAGAAGAGGGGTTGGCATACGGAGAGAGGGGTAGGACGGAAGAAAGGAAGGTGGAGACGGGGCGAGGACGAGGGATACGCGGGCCCGTGACGGTGCTACGTCGCCACCCCGACGTATACGCTCGAACGCGTTGCGTAATTAGCGACTGCCTCTCCGGTTTTGTGGGTGGGTGAGGGGGTTGTTGGACGGCTTGGATGGCGAGGGTGAAGTGGGCGCACCGTTACCGTGCATCGGGATTGGGGCACTCCCCGAGAACGCGTTCGAGTAACTGGCGATCGGCTGAAGCCCACCGCGTGCATGAGCAGTAGCGAACACACGTGCGATCTACAGGGTGGTTCTTCGTATAAGATGTGAAGCTTTTAGAAAATCGTTTTTGTTAGCGTATGATTTGTCGTCGATTCATTCTGGTAGTTATTATGTTATTGCGTATACTACTAATCCGGTGATTATAGTTAGATACTTTTGAAGAGGTGATGATGATTCTATCGAAGTCTGAATCAGTTTAACCCCTTACTTTGTAACATCGAGCACCACTAATGGTACAGTTTGATTTTTATTTGATAACGGCAGGTTTTATTCGTAATGAGTTTTAGCGTCGGTTGTTCAGATCAAAGATTAGTAAATACATATCGTATCCAGTCGACGCCGTATGATCGTACCTTTCGTTCACAAATATGCGATTCGATCGCGTCCAACCTGTATGGAAATTAACGGTGACGCCTTGTAGCTACTCCGAGGAAGCCTCACGCACAAACGGTTCGTAACGATCAATTATCGGGCATAACGCTAGACCGGGAATCATTATATATCGCCAAAGCGACAGCGGATTTTACTACGTAAATAACGTCTTGGAGGGAGCGATTCTCGTGTTAGTCGGCCGCAGATCTGATTTTCCTCGTGGAGAGGGGCGAATTATGCGGTTCGTGGCGTCGACACTAATCCTTGTCGAAACAGCCCCTGGCACCAGCCAAGGAAATAGGAGCGAGGGGGCAACGAATGGAGAACCAAGGGGGTGGCGTAGACTGACGTAGACGCAATTAATGCAGAGAAACCAGCCGCGGACGTTGGGGGAGATTCGAGGCGGGCATCGAAGCTATGCCACGCCGTGAGACGTAATGACTAATTGAGATTGGAAGAGAGAAGGGAATAATACGATCCGGCTGGTCACGGTAAAACGCGCTTTTTTTCTTCTTTCTTTCTCTTTCCTCCTTTATCCTTCCGTTCCCTTCTCCCTTTTCTCTGGCCCACACTCCTCTCCCTCGTGTCGATTACAAAGGATCTCTCGCCTGCAGGCACACCAATGGAATTACGAACTACGCTGTCGCGTACCTCGCAGAGCCCCGATCTCCGTCACGATTTTAATACGATCGATTTATCGGCCCGCTCTTAAGTATCTCGAGTATACCGATCTATAAATTTCTTCCGCTCGTTTTTCGGTTAGCGAATACTCGTCTCCACATATAACGTTTACTCTGTATAGCTCGTATTGTTCGTACGATTAGGTATACGATAAGGTAAAGTGGGATCATTTGAATCAGAAGGAGATACTTGCGACGAACTAAGTAATTTGCGTGGTACGATACTGCTATGATATGTAAATAGGGACAACTCGATGGCAATAGTTACCTATGAGGATATAACTTCTTTTTATCAAAAGGAAAATTTGTTCCAGTATTAACTAATATTAATATCGTTTATTTTATCACATACTCGAATCGTTTTCTCGTTTTTAATATTTTTTCTTACCGAATCTAAAAGTACCATTCCCATTCTTATTCGTTATTTATGAACCAAAGTTCAAGACTGAATTGTAAAGTGTCGAAGCTTGGGTGACTTAAATAACTCTATCTTTCCATAGTAAACTTTCCCTATTAAATTGCTGCCTATTGTCAAAGAGGAGAAAGAATAAAATAAGCAGAAAAATCGCGAAAGAAATCTCGTACGAGATGCATGAAACGAAGTAAATGATCCAACATCTTCCCCGCGGTTAAAGGGGTTGAACAACGTCGAAGTCCATCTTACCGGAACCAACGAACCCGGTAATGCGTCCCGGCTGCTTCCAAAGCGTATTCATCAAGCGGCGAGACAATTCCGGCGCGTGTTGCGATGCGATTTGTCACGATATCGCGGGAACGGTTCACGGCATCGATATTGTGCCGCGCACAATCCGCATCCAAGAGTGAAACAACGAGACAAGGCGGGCGAATGGGTAAGGTGGGAAGAGGAAGGTGAAAAGGAAGGAAGGAAGGAAGGAAGGAAGTAAGGAAGGAAGGAAGGAAGGAAGGAAGTATGGAAGGCAAAAGGAAAGGGAATGACACGGTGGGAGGGCAAAAGCAAGCGGAGTAACCAAGCCAAGAGATTCCTCACACAAGGCAAGCGTTCGCTCGCGAGTGTACTCCATTCGTTGGCGCTGAGCTCGTCGACATTAAGATAATTACTTTCCAGCAGGACGTGCGCGTTCATTGTTGCCGTTACCGCGGCAGAATGGCATTATGCATTGTCAGGAAGAAAGTGAGGGAATGCGTGGCTAGAAGGAGGTTGAACGGGGGTGCGAGGTAGCACAAGAGGAGAGCAGAAGGGTAGAAGGTACACTCCTATACCTTATGTATCTTTATATACCGTTGGTATACCTTAGCCCGTGGGTGGAGCATTATTCCGTCAGTTCCATGTTTCGCCATTGAAACTAGCACGAGAGGGAAGGGGGGCTTGGAGAAGGGGGCGAGTTTCTGCTTTCTGTTTCTCGAGGAAGAGCCAAACGCCAAGAGGGGTGGGCATCTACCGATGTATCCAACAGCTTTCTCCAGGCCCGACGCCATTAATGTAATTATTTCCACCGAGTGTTCCCGCAGCCTCGAAACGCTTCGCGGGAATTGAGACTGATCAGTCGGCTGCTGCACCGAGAAAGAATCCGCGCTTTCCTCGGGGATCCGAATGCCTTCGCGGCTCTCCATTTTCCTTCTTCCATTTTTCACGTCCCCGCGCCCTGTTTCTCTGCGACACCTCGGGGCCTTTCCGCTCTCGACACTCTGTGTCTCCCTTCCATCCCCGTAACGCTTACGCGTTCGGTCCTTCGTGACAACCGGAGGGATGGATGACTCGTCAGAGCGGTGACGAAGCGTTAAAACGAGACGCGCTTGTCGGATTTGTGTCGCTCGCTTGCAACCACGATAATACCCTGATTTCGCGTAATGGGTTTTGCTCGTAGTTTGTCGCTTTCTGATTCTCTCTCTCTCTCTCTCTCTCCCCCTTTTTCCCTCTCTCTTCCTCTCTTCGTCTTCTATCTGTCTGTCTCTTCTTCGTATTCCACCTGAAAATCGCGAATTCTTTTGTCGAACTGATGACACTTTGTGCGGTGTTCGCGTATACACACGCCTCGTTTCTTCTCGGAGCGCTTTCGAGAAAACACTTCCCTTTGAGGAGTTCCGGCGAGGAGCTATAAGAATCGCGGAAAGAGGGTGTCGACGCTGATGAATTCACGAACTCTTCGTTTCTGACACGCCGTCTAAATGTTTGAAAATGCATTTCTCGGAGGAAGAAATTTCCTTTTGGAAAATGTCTTCGCGTAAGAATAAATCGTGGATTCTTTTCTTTGATGCGTCATTGTGTACGAGTGACAATCGTTTTCTTCTTCCTTTTTCTCGACGCGAAGTTGCTGCTCTTTCGAACAGGTATTTCGGTTTCGTAACCTCGTTGGATGATCGACGGTCAAAATTGTCCGTGAAAACTGGTCGACTGAATGGCTTTTTAACCGGGAAATTGAAAACGTGGAGATGCAAGCGGGCTAAATTGTCCGTTGAGGATTAAATCGTTCGGAAAAGAGAGTAAATTCGTGTCCGCGTTGCATCATGTCCGTAGCGGAAACATTTATCGAGGAAGATGGTTTTGGGCTCGTTCCCAGGCCAGATCGTAATAAATATAATAAACCATTCGAAATTGTTAGAAGGTAAATCACACATATGCTGCCAGCCATGAGGACTGTTATGCTCGTTGTACTATGATTCACGAAAGTATAAAACAATTAGAAAATGAAAATTTGTACTGAATATTTCTTTCTAGACAGTAAACGTTCTAATATGAGAGCTTATTTCCGACAGTGCACTCGATATTTCCTGTTTTCCTACTTTATTCTTCCATTATTTGCTCCGTCAGATACACAATGACGAACAAACACAAAGCATCGGTGCAGTTGATATCTTGGGGCGCTGGTATTCAAGCTATTAAAGTTCCAAATCAATCAGGAATTTTAGGTGATGTTGTTTTAGGATTCGACGATATGGAGGGTAAAAGAAAATTCGTCAAAGATGAACAAACAATTTGATTATCGTTTTCGAGAATTCATTCGTGAAAAATATAATCAGGTTATTTGAAGAACAGGTACATAGGAAGCATAATCGGACGAGTGGTGAATCGCATTTCTTGTGCCAAAATGAGGATTGAAAATAAGATTTACTGTTTATCTCCGAATGATGAAAATGGCCTTGACCATTTTAACGGTGGCTTCGTTGGATTCGATAATGTTAATTGGAATTCTTACATAATGAAGAAGCATGTGGTGAATATTTTCATAATTATCGTTTCAGTTATCAGTTTTTATTCCTATCCTTTTAATGCAACAGGTTATGTCTCACGTAAGTCCAGCAAAATGCGAAGGATACCCAGGAGATGTGTTAACGCAGATTAAATATTCTTGGACCGACGATAATCAACTTCTTATGAATATTCGTGCTACTGCTACGCAACCAACACCTGTTAACATTGCTTCTAATTGTTTGATGAATCTCGCTGGTCATGTAAAGTTGCTATTAGCATTACCTACTATACTCTTTGAAATCGTTCAATTCTATTTATACAACATTATCCTTTTTTCTGCTTGTGCACCATGCTTTTAATTTCATGCTTTATTATAATTGAAGAACTTTTTTGTAAAATGGATCCATAGGTGTATATGGTAAATATGTAAGAGCCGAATGTACGTTCAGCATGTTTAAGTCACTATTTTATTTATTGAATTCTTCTTTTCAGAAAGCTACGCTGAATTTGGTTTGAAAGTTTGTTCCGATTTACATTTCTATTCGATATACATTTATCGAATTATATAGGTGCCATTTTGTTCCGCAACTTTTCTCCATCTTTCACGCAACTTGAATATTCCATTCTTCCAGAAGCTGTCAGGTTTTTCGGCGGAAAACACTTCAGTATGATTTTTCATGTCGACCAAGTTTCTTAAAAATTGGAACGTACTTTCTGCAGCGACCCGATATATATATAGTCGAAAATAAAATCACAGTTATCAAAGAACAATTGTTAATTAAATTATTTCTTTCTGTTTTTGCTACAGGCTGCTGGTTCACGTGAATTGAAGAAACATCTGATTTCGTTGAACGCAGATAGCTGGACACCTGCGGATATTAGGAACAATTTGCCGACAGATGTTATATATCCAGTTGATCGTACAGTGTTCGACCTACGTTTACCGACTCAGTTAACCAAGAGGCGGCTTTACATCGTACCAGGGGGTGGTTACAATCAAAATCTCTGCGTAAATAGTCCCAGCAGTTGGTCTTACCGATTTCACGCTAGGTAAGTATAGAAACAGTCAACTTACACGCACAGTCGTAGAGTAAACCTTGCCCTTAATTTTACGATCAACTTTTCTTTTTATAGCGATTTACCTGCTTTTTTTTAAATTTTATTATACTACCTAGCTCCTTAACAGTTTCATACTATTACCATTGCCCTATATTTATAGCTTTTTTACATATCAACGTTATTACATAGCCGTAATATAAAACTACTCCAAAGTGTACTAAAGTCATACACCCGTATGATAGGAACATAGACATTTGAAATTTGCAGACATTTGATAATACGGATGCTTTATATTAACTTTCAGTTACTTTCCATTAATGTACCCCGTTTTTCTCTCTTTGTTCTCAAAGAATAATTCACCCTGGTTCAGGAAGAACTTTAGAAGTATATTCGAATCATCCAGGATTGCAATTTTCCACCGGAAACGATTTGCCGGATCCTGATTGCAATTATCCACCTGATTTTGAGGATTACTGCGATTGCACGGATAATGTTAGATAACTTATTGTTGAACGTTCATGATCAAAGTCATCATAAATCTATGAAATGTCGAACATAATCATTACAGGAGCCGAAAATAAAAGAGCAACAGAAAGAAATTTGGGGGAAGGATGGTGTGCGATATCAGAGGCACGGTGGGTTTATTTTGTCACCACAAAACTACCCCGATGCGGTCAATATAAGCAATTTTCCTCCTTGTATACTTTATCCTGGCCAGGTTTACGCACACGATATAACATATAAGTTTGGTTTATTGTCAGAAAATTTAGACACGTCCACTTGAATATTTACTAATAAAAAGTTCAACCGTATGAACCAACTCATGATAACATCGCATTTGCAACTTTATTTCGGTTTATATATATCGTCAACATTTTGTTTCAACATTGTGGTTGTGAGAGGATGTTTTGCTCAAAGATTTGCTTAATATTTTTCTGAATCACTATTTCTTGCTCCGTCTATCTCCTACAATTTAATAATTTTAATTTGTAGAACTTGAAATATTTATACCACAATGATGGTATTTTTATCCGAATTATAGGAGTTTCTCTTTATATCAAAATACGTACAATGGGTTAATTTATTTACATGTACCGATAATTTTGCGTTTGCACAACTTTGATCAATTATTTCAATTTGTCTTGAATAAATTAAAGGGTAGATCAACGAATATTGGTAAAAAGAACGTAGATTTATAATACATATATTTGTAAACCATCTCGGCTGGAATAATCTTCTTGTCCGCGCCGATTGTACAAAATTATCCGTCATTATCTCGGAAAATTATTCACATATTTATCGTAAGAACGATCGAGTGTGTTCGCCTTAATGACACAATTAAGGTTACACAGTGATCGCTATTAATTAAATTGTACATATTATCGGGTCGATTAACATTACCTTCCTTATATAATTCTCTTTTAATTGTCCCGAAGGCACTTTGTATAACTGTATGAGAGAAATATAGACATTTATCGAGAATCATCCACAATTTTGGTATAAAATTACCGATCTCGATATTTGTGGGCTGATAGTCTCGATTAACCCTATATGTAGACAATCTAAAACGTTTGCGTATGTTTTGACGTAAAAATATCGAGCGATCGAATAAATCCAGAGTGATTTTCAGGTATTCTCGCTAGAAAATAAAAAGTTGTCAAAAGTATTGCCAATGCTAGGGTTAATTTAATCTATGATCTCTACACCAGTTTGCGCTAATTCGTTTTCTTACCTGCTAGTAGACTATAAACGTTTATAAATATATAAAACTATGTCTGTATATGTATACATCTTTTTCATTCACTTAGGTTTAATAGAAAAATTCATTTCCGTTTTGTACATCCCTAGAGTGTTATTTCTACGTGTAACATGTTACTGCGGGCAGTTAAAACATACGGCAGAGATTCTGAGGGCAGTTTCGTGTTTCCATGTGTCTTTTTAACATTAACCTATTCCTTTTAATATTTTTCTACAAAACATTTGCATTCTCCATTATTTACTCGATTATTCTCGATTATTTCGATCGTTAAATATCAAACGTTAAAAAAAAAACATCTATCGTAAAAAATAAGAACGAACGAAAATACGTAAAAGCAGAGGCAGTGTTGTTAAAGAATCATTTTACATAGCAACGTAAAAAGAAAGAATAAGAATAATTATTTGGCAGTGAGACGACGCGAATCAGGCTGCAAATGAACACAAATTTCAAAGCGTTTAATTCGAGAATGGAATCGTGCCTGTATAATACTCAGCCCGGCAATCTCTCGTTCTCGCTCGGATTATCTTCCGTTTCGGTATTCTGAGTGGCAACGTAAAAATTGACTAAAAGAACCGAAACATCGAGCAACGTTTCCCTAAGAATTACTCGGTTACTATTAAGTGTACTCTAAAGGTCAGAGGCCTTTCCCAGACCTCGTTCTCCTCGCTGATACCGTTTCGTGGTCGTCCATGGATTACCAATCGGAATTGACCAGGTTCCTTTAATCGATTGCGGAAGTGAAGAGCCGATATTCCGTGCTCGTTCACGATCTCGAAGTGATTGTCGTTGTTTCCTTTAACTATCGTGTATTCCATGTCTTCGTCCTGCAAATAGATACAGAAAATTATAAATTGCAAAAGGAATAATTTTAGAAATAATTGCTTTTGAAGTTAACGTTGATAGAAAATACGTTTTCGCGAAATGAAAGATCATAAAATTTCTTATTTGAAATCGGTTTCTCGAAAAATACATTTTTCCCAATTTTGTCATTCTTTTAACAAATCGACGATACAAAAATTTTCAACGAACCTTAACAGCCGGTTGCAATTTAATGATTCTCATTCGGTGCCGGGTCTGTCTCAGACTGATTTTAAGAACATGTTCCTCGCCATGATGGTGCCTTTTCGCTGATCTGGCGAACCGCCTTTTTGTAATTACGTTTCTTCGTGCACTCAATTCTTGGTCCTTCGATTTCGATCGTGAGTCTCTTCTGTGTCTTCCTTTGCCATTGACCTGTTTGAAAAACAGCGATCGACTCTTTTTTTCACCTGTTCGTTTGATCGAAGTAAAATGATTCGGTTTTAAGATCGAGCTTTCAGGTACCTTGCAGGAGAAGCAACCTTCGGTCGATATAGTTTTATCATCCGCAGGTGGTATGTGATAAGGATCTGGATTTATCACGAAAGTGGGAGCGTTGCTAATATCTTCGCCGTAATGTCCTTGCGATAGTGGGTTTATCGTCGACAGACAATGACCCTGGTCGTCGAAATGAAAAATACCAAATTCGAATAAAATTGAAGTTTCGATTAAAAAATGCAAAATCCGTGTATTAAAATTAGATTACAAGGTTAAAGATGCAAAATTCAAATATTGAAATTTAAAATACGAAGTTTAAATATTGAATAAAATATTAAATAAAACGAACCTGTCCAATTCGTTGATATCCAGTGGGACATCCACATATGAAACCGTTAGCTCCATTGGGAGTGCATCCAAAGGCGCAAGGACTTCCGATGCACCCGGCGCTAACCTAAACCCAGCAGTATCTCTTCTTTAACATCCATGGTATTTGAAATTGTGATTGTTCCAGAACTCGGACACTTACCTGAACACATATTTGCAAATTACTATCGAACTGGTAACCATCCGGGCAGCCACATTTATAGCTACCAATCGTGTTGATGCAAGTGTTGTCCCCGCATGGCGACGTGTTACATTCGTTTTCGTCAATGCACTGATTATAGTAAAGATGTTGAACGAATCCTTCGGGACATCCGCAACGGTAGCTTCCCATAAAGTTCTACGGGTGTAATTATATAATTAAAAGTTTACTAATCCCAATGAACATATAGTATACAATACTCCATAAAATTCCAGTGGAGTTGTGTAATTTTACTACGATCTTGGGATTTTTACATTTCAGTCTTGCTTTCATTTCAACGATATAAAAGGGTTCTTAATATTCTATGAAATATCTCTAATATAAGTATTACTCTCTAAAACGAGTAATCATACGTATCAATAAAAATTCTTTCATATTTTTCTCAAACTTCAGATATTTTTCGATACCAGAATAATACAGAGTGCAGCAATGTTAAATTTAAACGACGCAGTCTCGTTACTTAGAATTAGAATTTAAGCGAAGACTATCGTAGGTATTTGGGTATTCGAACGACGAGTAAGAATCATTTTTCTATTTCATTTACCTGACAACCGTGTTCGCACGCGGTATCGTCAGCGCACTCGTTCTGATCCACGCAGATTCGTCCAGATTGATCAAGCTTGAATCCTCGCGGACAAATACAACGGAAACTGCCAAGAGTATTGATACAAGTGCCTGGTTTCGGACAAGTTCCAGCCTGGTCGCACTCGTTTATATCTAGAAGATATAGAATTAAATAATTTCCAATAAAGCTGGATTAAAAGTTGTTTGACTTTCTACACGAACCATGACAAGCATCTCCATCTTGCGTATAACCTTCCTGGCAGCCACAAGTGTAACTGCCTTGAGTGTTGATACAATTCTGTTGGCATAGATGATTTCCAGTCGCGCATTCGTCCAGATCTCTACAACTGACGCCGTCAGGATTTAAGATGAAACCGGCAGGACAGGAACAGATGAAACTTCCTTCCGTGTTCTGGCAATTATATTTGCATGGCCTTGGCGTTAGCTCGCACTCGTTTATGTCTGAAATTGGACATATTTCGCGAAGTCAATTTTATATATGTATTTAATGTATTCGAAGGAATTTTATATCTTTGTATATTCTATTGAACGCATTGTGTGCATTGTGTGAATTTTTGCATTTTCAAATTTCTAATTATCATTAATCTTAAGGAATGCCTACCGACGCATTGGGTTCCAGATTTGTCAGCCTTGTAACCCTTATTACATACACATCTATAAGAACCAAGCGTATTGATACACAACCCGTTTCTACACAAATCAGGAATCGTTTTACATTCATCGATATCTGAAAGAAATTTTCGTTTTCGGATTATATATATATGTTGAATTATAATTGAAAATTGTTCCACTCGAAGGAAAATTCAAGTACCTTGACCGTCTATGGAAAAACCTTTGTCCAAACAGAGTTCGTTGTAATTGTCGGAATCTTTCGACGGACAAATCTCACAATAGGGGCCCCAAGCTGCGCCCATCGTGCAACAGCAGTCTGCTTTTGTCACTGTCTTTATGTCGGAAGCTCTTGTAGTGCATCTGCCAGCGATCGTTTGCAAGAAACAATAACCTATCCTGCGATCTGAAAACACAATTTTGAAACTTAATATCGAGTAGTTCGATACTTGTTTCCCTTTTTTAATTTTTAATACCTATGCAAGATTTTCCATCAGGACTCTGTTCAAAGCCATCGTAGCAGAGACATTGATAACTAGCCTCTAGATTGACGCATCGACCATTTCGACATAGGCCTGAATTAATTGCACATTCGTCGATATCCTTACACTCGTCAGCCATACCGATTTGTTGATATCCAGGTGGACAGATGCACATAAAGGAACCAATAAGATTCTTGCATTGATATTTGCAACTGTTGGCTGGTGTTGCGCACTCGTCTACGTCTGGAAAGATAATCGTACAGCGTTTAATCCGGCGATTTAATTGTCAGAAATCTCGGAAAACCCGTGACAATGTTTCTCGCATTATTTTTTAACACTACATATAACTACGTGCTTAGGCGCGAGTAAAGTATAAGTGTCAAAGAAATGAAAATAAGAAATGAAAGAAGAAGAAATGTATAATGCAAAGGGAAAAACAAGCTTTATATTCCACAAAATCTTTTAAACGATACATTGCACGTTTATAATATTCATACCTATACAATGTCGTCCATCGGGAGCCAAAGTGTAACCATAAGGACAAATGCATCTGAAAGAACCAGGCGCATTGTGACACCGGAACGCGCACTGGTTGCCGATTTCCAGACACTCGTTCACATCTTCGCAAACTTGATTTACTCCGGGAGTGAATCCTTCGTTACAGGAACACTCGAAACCACCGTCAATGTTCGTGCACGTTCCATTGCCACAGATATTTTGTTGGGACAAGCATTCGTTATTATCAATGCAACGCCTGCCACTTGCATCTAATACGTATCCAGAGGGACACTCACACCGGAAGGAACCATCGGTGTTGATACACTCGCCACCGACACAGGCGTCTGGCATGAACAGACACTCGTTCAAGTCGATCCCTGTGTCATCTCTGCCTGGTCCCTCCGGACATAGCCTTTTGAATTCCTCTGTATAAAAAAATGTACAGAAAAGTTTAATTAGATTTAATTATCCATCGTAGATCGTCCTATGTATTTAATTCTATTGCTTAATTAATGATTTTGATCACCGTTTATCAAGATATTCAGGTATTTTCTATTTGTTGTTATTCTTAAAAAATTATTTACAATGGAAGAAATACTTACCGCTGTCTTCTGGAGGACACTCTTCGCAGTATTTTCCCCACGCTTTTCCCATAGTACAACAACAATGTTTTTTCGTCATGGCGCCCGTTCGAGGAGAGGAACATCGTGCACCGTGTCTTATATACCGATCGTAACAGAGTTCTTCTCTGACATCGATGCACCGCATCGAATTGGGTTTGTCGCTTAGTTTGTATCCAACAGGACATTCACAGATCACTCCTCCTTCTGTATTAATGCAGCGACCGTTTTCACAAATTCCCTGCGTCTCCTCGCATTCGTCCACATCTGATATATAAATTTCAATTATAATTGAAATATTCGAATCACGTTACGTAGTCTGTTGAATATTTTACTCACCGACGCACTTCTTTCTCGCGTGATCCAACTCGTAACCCGGAGGGCAGTTGCATATGTACGATCCCATCAAGTTCTGACATTTTCCTGGTGACGGACAGAGTCCAGGAATCTGATGCAATTATTCGTTATGTGATATTTTCAACAAGATTTCAGTCGGTTACGGTATCGGATTATAGTTAGAATCGTGAAAAGTTTTGTTCCTACGAACAACTTACTTCGTGACACTCGTCGATGTCTCTACAGTGCTGGCCATCTTGGGCCAATACATAGCCATCAGCACATTCACAGTTGAAAGCGCCAATTGTATTTCGACATCTTCCATTGCGACATAGGAATGGCATTATTCGACACTCGTCGATGTCTGTTCAAAAAGTTCAGACATTTTACTCGTGAAATGAGAACAGAAGAATTCTGTGGATAAAATAGAATTTACCAGCGCAATCGTTATTAGGGCTTAGCTTGAATCCTTGATAGCAGATGCATTTGTACGATCCAAGTGTATTTACGCAAGTTCCGTTGTTGCAAATGTTCGGATTGCGTTGACACTCGTCGATGTCCACGCAGTTATCTCTATCTCTCGTTAATGCGAAACCAAGACGACAGACGCACTGGAAGCTACCTTGCAGGTTGTTACATGCACCGTTGTTGCAAATTCCGGGTCGTTCGTAGCACTCGTCGATGTCCACACAGTCTCGTTGACTGAGGCCTAGTTTGTATCCTGCTGGGCAAACGCATTCGAAGTAACCTTGCTTGTTTATACATTGCGCGTTGCCACTGCAGGGATTTGGAATCTTGAATGAAAAAATAAAATAGTCGAATAAAAATATTTTAAGTAATATATCTAAATAAAAACAACCATCCGACGAAAGAAATTATTCGATCAACACTGAAAAATATACGTATAACTAAAATGTAATATATATATATATTATATAATATGATAATAAAGATATAATTGAATTTGTGTTATCACTAATGGAAATCGATCTTATACTTATAGATGGAAAAATATTTGAAAGATTATATTACGTTGTTTTACCTGCAAACATTCATTTTCATCGATACACTGATGCGAATCCTGATCATACACGTATCCTCGATCACACTGGCACTCGAAACTGCCAGGAGTGTTCATGCAACGACCGTGAGTGCACATTGTTGGCATAAGAGCGCACTCGTCGATTTCTTCCGTATGATTCGTTATGGGATTCATTATTTGGCCTGGTACCATGCCACATAGAATGTCGTGCTCTCCTAAATCAGATACATTTAATCTTAATAATTAGAGGATAATTCGTATTAATACGATAATTATTATTAAGCAAGAAGCGGCAGAGAGACTGCATTTTGAGCAGGACATCGATATCTTCTTATTAATCTCTCTGATGGGTATCTTATCATAAAGTTTCTCGGATCTTACGAGTTCTATCAGCTGGGCATTTCTCACAAGGACTTCCCCATGCAGCTCCCATGGAACAGCAGCACAACATTTTCGTTTGTGGTTGCATCATGGAATTGAAGCATTGACCATCCTCGTAATTTAGGTAACACGATTCCTTTCTCATATCGACACATTCCTCTGGGAAAATATTCAAGTTTATTAAATGTCAGAAATAGCGTTACATATATAACAACATGAATGATATTTGCTTACTTCCTCCTGGCATTGCCATATATCCTTCTGGACATTCGCAATGATATTTTCCTTGATCGTTGATACAGCGGCCTACTCCGCATATTTGCGGATGCAAAGCACATTCATCTATGTCTATACAAATGCAGATAATTAATCCATAAGTTTCTCGAGATCCAAAGTACATAATAATTAAAATAGTTAAATTCAATGATACCTATACAACTGGTTTTAGTGTCATCCAAAATAAAGCCCTCGTTGCAGGAGCACATAAAGCTACCAAAAGTATTCGTACAATGACCATTCTGACAAATATTCTCGTGTTCCTCGCATTCGTTGATGTCCTCTAAAATGACAGTCTCCTGATTGGGTCTGTAGCCGGAACCACCGGGACATAATTCTTCGAATTCTTTGGTTCCAGCGCGAGGACACTCCTCGCAGCGATTCCCCCAAGCGTTGCCAATACTGCAGCAACAGGTCGCTTTGGTAACCGAAGAAGCTACGTCGAAGATGCACTGCGGTTTTCCGGTACCGTGTTCGAAGCCGGTGAAACACATTGATTTTCGTCTATCTGTAATATTAAATTCACTTTAAAAATTTTTTAAAGTTGAAAGAATTTCGGACATTCGATGCATACGACGAAAATGTTTATCTTTTTAAGCGAGAGATGATTCTTTTTTTAAATATCGTAAAATATTACAATTAGTATAAATGGATAAATTTTATACGAATATCAGTTTCCATCACCAGAATTTCCACTTATTTCCATTTCTTTTGCTGCACTGAACGCACTGATTTAAGAAGTTAATTCTTAGAGAAATCAATGTAAAAATAGTCACTTACCTACACAGGCGTTTCCAGCTTCGACTAACTCGTAATAAGGCGGACACTTGCAAATATATTTCCCCTGAGTATTTATGCACGTGCCGTACTGACACGACTGTGGATTCTCACATTCATCGATATCTGTACAATTTCCACCTGAACCATCCAACTTGTAACCTTCGGTGCACTCGCAGCGGAACATACCGAATATATTCTCACACCGACCAAATACACAGAGATTACTGAACATCTCGCACTCGTTTATATCCACGCAAGTTTGCTCGTTATTTTCGTCAGGATGCATGAAGCCCATTTCACATTCACATCGAAATGACCCAGGGTAATTGAGACAGTGTCCATTTTCACAGAGAGTATTGTCATTGGCGCATTCGTCGATGTCCTTGCAGGCATAGCCGTCGCCTCTAAAGCCAGCGTCACAGACGCACTAAAACAATTAGGAATCTTTTTCTAATTTCTCTTATTTGCCTATGCAAATTGAAAATGTTAAGTATCGCTTGATTAAATGAATTTCTACTGACTGATCCAATTCTTGAACTTATGTTATTTAAATAAAAAATCATATATACGTGAATAATTGATAAAATCTTATATTATTATTATTAATTATATCAACTACTCATTCTCGAATATATGCGTATGCGTAGGTTCAGATAAATATCATTCCACTGTATTTTATTTGATTTATATAATGTGTACCTTAAAGGATCCCTCGGTATTTATACACTGCGCGTTAGAATCGCATCCTCCGTTATTCGTTAGACACTCATTGATATCTCTGCACTCGACTCCATTCCCTACAAAACCTTCATGACACGTGCACTCATATGAACCTTGTGTGTTCTGACATTCCGCGAATTCGCTACAGGAATACGCGTTTAAGAGACATTCGTCGTCGTCGGTACATCCTGGACCTTGGTCTGGCTTCACCGAATATCCTTCTTCGCATCGACAATTGTAAGAACCAATGGTATTGTAACATTCACCATAGCCACAAATGTTTGGCCGCGTGGTGCACTCGTCGACATCTGAACAGTTATAACATCTGGGTAATTAAATGTTTGAGATTCTGAAAGTTGACTAATCTCAAGATTACGCTTACCAATGCAAGAGGCACTATCCTTGCCAGGAATTAATCCATCGGTGCAAGTACATATGTAACCGCCAGCTATATTACTGCATTTTCCTCCGTTACAGATTCGCGGATTTTCTTTACATTCGTCGATGTCCATGCACGATCGACCATCGAGATTCAACGCGAATCCAGTGCTGTTTAAATGAAAGACATTTTACTAAATATTAGAATATACTCATATTCGTTTAGATGTCTCGATTAATTTTTAACTTTGTTTCTAATTTCGCTCATTTTTTAATCCGCCGTATTATTTCTATTACAAGCGAATTATATTTACACTCGCAAGAATTCAAATCTTATCTTAACCAACTCTCATTTCCATGACGATAGAGATTTCTGATTAAAGAAAATTCACCTGCAAGAACAGGAAAAGCTTCCAGGCATGTTCAGGCAGATATCCTCGCAGCCGCCGTTGTTGGTAGCGCATTCGTTTATGTCTTCGCAATGAGACTTCAATCCAGTTTGCTGATAACCATCGTCGCATATGCACTGATAAGTGCCCATCATGTTCTCGCAAACGCCGTTCGAACAGATCCCACTGGTTCTCGAGCACTCGTCGATATCCTTGCAGGACTGCTTGTCAGGACTCAGCTCGTGACCAGGCGGGCATTGACATTTGAAGCTGCCCTCGGTGTTGATACAGGTTCCTCCTCGACACAGTCCTGGTATCTCCTCGCATTCGTTTATATCTGAAATTCGTCATGTTTGTGGATCGATACGATGATTCCTATTTTGTACACTTGATTTGAGAAATTAAATCTTCTTATCTTCTTAGTATGAGAGTGTTAAGAGATTAATTTCACGTTACATACCCATGCAAATTTTCATTATATCGCTGCTGCGATATCCAGGATTGCAATCACATTGAAAATTGCCAGGCGTATTTCTGCAGGTCCCATTTCCGCACACTCCATGCATGATCTCGCATTCATCTATGTCTGTACAAGTAACGAGATTCGAACATTATACAAAACATTTTTATACAATTTCATTTAACGTTAATATAAAAAGTCAAACGATATTTAAATTTAAATAAACGCCTTAAACACTCGGTAATCTAAATTTTCAACGAAGATAATATACAGTATAACTCTGTAACACGATTGAATGTTAGTAAACTCCAAACACACGAATGAACAAATATAGTATCATTTAATATCCTCAGCAGTGTATAAATATCTAACTCACCGTTACATTTAATTCCATGTTCGTCCAACGCAAAACCCTGGTTACACTTGCAACTGAAACTGCCAACCGTGTTCTTGCATCTTCCGTTTAGACACATTCCAGGAAACTCGATACATTCGTTGATGTCCTGTTTGTCCGTGAAACCGTTTCCTCTTGGGCATAGTTCTTGGTGCGCGTGGGTGCCTGGTTTTGGACAGGATTCGCATCTTTCGCTACCCCATGCACGACCCACGGAACAGCAACACAGACTCTTAGAAAATTGTCCTTCTATCGCATTTGTGCACTGTCCATGGCGATAATCCAAATAACAAGTCTCCTGCCTCGTGTCTATGCACGTGATATCTGTACGAAAAATAGATCAACGCTTACTCGTAGAAAAATATATTAAGAAAAATAAATATTATGTTAGAAGAAGTGCATTCTTTCATATCTAAGTAAAAAGACCAGGAATATTTTTTTCAATTTTATTTTTCAGAACTCACGCGTTGCATCTAAAGTTAAACCAGGAGGGCATTCGCAACGATAAGATCCATCGGTGTTCACGCACGTGCCTCCACCTTTGCAGATACCACTGTTTAATTCGCATTCGTTTACGTCCACGCAGTCTTTCCCGCCGAATTTCGCGTAACCCTTAGAACATTCGCAGATCGAACGGTCGCAGAGTTCGCACGGGCTTCCCCAAGCTACACCCACCGAGCAGCAGCACTCAGATTTCAGTGCCAGTCTGGGCAAATTGTACTCGCATCGACCATCTATCATCTTGGTCCAGCAGGAACCTCTCCTGTTGTCTGAGAGGAATTTTAATTGTATTTTCGTTCTTTTATTTTCTCAAAAATTCAATTGAAATCTATTGGAAGAAGATAATAATAAACAGATGTTTGATCTGATTTACAAAGAGGCTGCAAAGTATTTTCCAAAGTTCGATCAGTCTCTTAGTTTCGATATATCGTATCACTTTTACACAATATCACATCTCACTCCGTTCAGTACTAAATGAAAATAAAAAATCTCTACTTGGAGTTTACTTTTTCAATTATCCTTATAAAAACATAAAATCGCATAGACATATCAATCTACTCATAAGTTCCCATACTTCCAACTTTTTGTTAAATATTTAATATATATGTTAAATATTATACCCATGCAAATGTGGCCAGTATGATCGAGAATGTATCCAGGAGAACACTCGCACTCGTAGGAACCCGGAACATTTACACAGATTCCGTTCAAACAAACATCCGGTCCAAGTTCCTCGCACTCGTCGATGTCCTCGCACATATGGTTGCCCGTGTTGAATCTCGTACCAGTCGGGCAAACACACTGTTCGAATATCATGCTTAAATGTTTCAATTGGTCAGAGCGTATCTTCCGACGAATCGTTACACCTAATCAAAGATTGGTTTAACACGCGAGTATTTACTTGCCTGGAAGCTCCCAGGGATGTTTCGACATTGTCCACCGCTGCACAATGACTCCTCCAATTCACATTCGTTTATATCGCTGCAAACTTTTCCTGTAGCATCTACCTCGTAACCACTGTCGCAGATACAGCGATAGGTTCCCATAAGATTCTCGCAGCCACCGTTCACACAGATATTCGGATTCTGTGCACACTCGTTGATATCTATTTTAAGGGACAAGAGAGTAGGTTGACTAATCATAATTTATTAAATTATTGCTATTAATTTAGAAGATATATCTCAATGCTGTCTATATTTTATCTATAATTAGTATTTATGTAATTCGATACTCTTATAAATATGAAGAGAAACTAGTATTTTACTTTTGTTCTATACTCTATACCTATACTTTATACTTATTTATATTTTAACACAGAAATTTTGCGCAAGTACAAGAAGAAGAATTTTTTTCTTATTAATTTCGGTACTTACCATCTCCATTGTAAGTCATTCCTGCGCCATGTGGACACAAAGCGTCGAATTCGCTGGTACCCGGGAGTGGACAGGGTTGACACGTGCTTCCCCAGCCCATAGGTTGTCCTAGTATTACGGTACAACAGCAGCAACTTGATTTTGTTACCGCTGTCGATGTAGGATTCGAGCATTGTCCGTCTCTGTACTGGGAATAGCATAGGTCTCTTCTCGTATCTGATAATAATTAGAATTTTTCCATGTAAATCGGCTAAAACTTTTTTTAATTAAAAAAATAGAAAATAAATCAAGACTAACCTAAACAAGATCTTCCATCTGGTCCCAGATTCAATCCGGAATAACACTCACATCGGAAGCTACCGGGCGTATTGGTGCAGCGACCATTTTGGCATGGGCCACTCAAGCATTCGTCGATGTCTAGTCAGCGATAAAATCTTTACTTTTCTAATATCAGAGTTGGAAAAAATTTCATTTACCAAGAAATAGGAATACACACCGATGCAGTGACTCTGATCCGGTCCAATTCGGAAGCCAGAATCGCAGACACATTTGAAGGATCCCTCCATATTCACGCATTTTCCATTCTCACACATTCCGCTTGTCGAACATTCATCCATGTCTACGCAGAACGTATTATCTCGAGAGGCTGTAAATCCAGATTGACAAATACAATGATACGATCCTGGTGTGTTTTCACATCGACCGTTTAAACAGATTCTCGGATTGTCGGCACATTCGTTGATATCTGCAAATGTACGATAGATTGATTAATTAAATCTAAGAAAATCATGAATTATTAATTCCATATAGGAAAGAGAAAATGAACTGTGTTTACCGATGCAGGTATTTTTTGTAGGAGATAAAGTGTAACCATCGTTGCACTTGCATTTGAAAGATCCGTTCATGTTGATGCAATGTCCATTATTGCACATTCCGGTGTCCTGACATTCATCGTGATCTATAGAAAAAGAAGTCAAACAAAAATTCATGGTATTCTAAGAATTTACATAAATTTTATAAAGTATCAGCTACTTACAGACATGGACGATACTATCTTTTTAATCTACTTTTTATTTATAATATTCCTCTCTTTTTCTTATTTTTTTATTTTTTTTTCTTTAAATTTCTTACCCGTGCAATATCTGCCTTCGCCAGAAACGACGAATCCTGGCGGGCACTCGCACGTGAAGCTTCCTTCGTAATTCTGACAAGTACCACCTTGGCAATATCCCAACAGACACTCGTCAACGTCCTCGCATCTGCCAGCCTTCTTCGTGAATCCAGGATAACAGGCGCACTCGTATCCGTCCTTTGTGTCTATACACTTCCCGTTTCCGCAAATGTCCGGTCTCAGCGCGCACTCGTTTATCGCGATGATCGGCTGCAGTTGTTGCAAGCAAAGCCTGTTGTAATCGTCTATAATTGAGTAATAACACGGATCCCGTTACTCGCCATTACTATCAGCGTTATCCGCGCTTTCTGGGTGACTTTATTTTCGTTCGTTCCACTTGAACGCTCATTATTTGTCGTAAGCCTGCTATTTTCGTATCGTTTAGCATTTTTGCCGTTCTACATACCACTTCCGTGATTCGGACAGATGTAGCACTCGTCACCCCAGCCACGTCCCATGTTCTTGCCGCAGCAACAATCCTTCTTGCTCAGCCTCATTGAAAGCCGATTCTTGCATTGCCCGTTTCTGTTCACGGACGTGTAACACAGACCTTGTCTTCCATCTATGATTTTGTCAATGGCGATATCGTTATTGGCGAATCATTTTTGTCGATAATTTTGTTCAATACATACGATCATTCACAAAAGCTTTCGTATTTTTATCAAAGGTATAGATATATAAAAATAGTCTGGTTATAGAGCGTACGAAGATGATTTCGTACGATTCACGATTGATTCTCATCGATTAATTTTCTATGATGATTTTCATTCGTTCGCAATCACTCATAGTTCTCACCGATACAGAATCTTCGGTCTTGGCTCTGGATAAATCCTGGATTACAGAGGCAATAATAGCCACCGTTCGTGTTTATGCATCGTCCATCTGCGCAGATTCCTTCTTCTTGACATTCGTCTCTATCCTTGCAAGAGTTGGTCTCGGGATCTCTGGCCTGGCCATCGGGACACTCGCAGGTAAATGAGCCCGGTGTGTTCACGCACTTGCCACCCTCGCATAAGCCCGGTATCGCCTCACACTCATTGATATCTAATCAATGATGATATAAAATTAAACCTGAACCAATCCTATATCTACAGATACCACAAGTTGAAATTTTATATGTATGAATCAAGTACTATCTTCAAATTGTACGAAACGAAAAATTGTCACAAGAACAATTCGATAAAGTTAATTCTAAATAAATTCCATTGATATTATAATCGCAATTATTCGACTCATTTATGTCAATTACGTGTCAATTACATGTTAATATATTAGATTGTCTCAAAAGTTTCTTTCGTTTTATAAGGAAATAATAGATGCACAACGTTGTTTTATATTATTTTCTTGAATTATGTATAATCCCTTTTCTTCTGTTGCTACAAAATTTCTTTCTTTACTACAAAATGGATTATACACAATTCAATAAAATAATATAATACAAAAAATGTTACGCTTCTATTATTTCCTTATAAAACGAAAGATAGTTCTGAGACAACCTGATACAAAAACGAAGCACACATACGTATAAGTATAAAAACCGGAAAAAGTGAAATACGCGTTACAACATAGAATTCTTCCCATTTATTTATCATTCTTTCTTCGTGTTTATGAAAATATAATACTCCATAAATTGTCAAAATTGCGATCCAGTAATCACTCACCAACGCATTGGCCTTGGTTAGTCTTCAAGTGACCCAGCTCGCAGTCGAGTCGGGCGGGACACCTTTCGCAAGGGTGACCCCAGCCCTTGCCCACGGTGGCGCAGCACAACTGTCGCGTGCAAACGACACCCTGCAGATTTGCCAAGCACTGTCCATTTTTCACTTTCGTATAACACGGCCCAGTTCTGAAGGGAAAAGAAGATTAACGAAATCACTGCTCTCGAACCGATGGAAATACGAGGGCCTTAAATAGTCGCATACCTATAATCTGTTTCACATCGTCTACCGGTATAACCGTAGATACATGCACAACGATCTGGACCGATACATCTTCCTTGGTTCAAGCATGGCTCTCGACAAATTGCTATTTTAAATAGACGATGAAATCACGAATTGTGTCTAGCATAAATTATTGCAAGGAATTAGGCGAAACGATAAGTTTTGATGACTCACGTTCGTTACAAAATTCGCCCTGATATCCATTACGACACTGACATTTGCCATCCACGCAGTTGCCATTTATACAATGCACCCTGCATCTTCCAGACTCACCCCTATCTAACGCGTTGCCAGTTTCGTGTGTAGTAACTACGAAAGTAGACACATGGACTATTTTTAGAAAATTACGATACAAATAGCTTTCGTTCACTTTTAATAAATACAATTTATATGTTCGAGCTGCTTATTTGTCGCTATCAACACTTTTCTAAAATTCCAAAGAAATGTTCTCTCACCTTTGGTTTGACTGCTGCTGCAAGACGAAGATACTGTGCCACCCTCGCACAAGCAAATATTCGGCCTGATGCATCTGCCCAGTGGGCCGCATCGTCTAACGCATATAGCTAAAAAGATATCGATATTTTTCTTTCCATGCTCCATATTTTGTATAAATCAAAGCATATTATTTCATTAGTAAATTTCCGTAGACAAAGTTCCTTCGTACGATTATCCAGATTTTCAAACACAAATCGTTTAAGAGAAATTATATAATATTTTACACTGTTACAATACCAAAGAAATCTTTATCGAAAAAGGAAAGTCACATATTTCGTTTCAAGACACGAAGCCGTTTGAAATTTGAACTCGAGATCGGTATCGCGACCGCATTCGCGCGCAACCATGCTATATAGAAGCATTGTGGAGACAATGCGATCAACAGGAAGCGTGTAACAGGCCATTAAAGTAATTTCGTTGGAGAAGTCGATCGGTTGTGTCGCATGAACACTCATTCGCTGGTTGCGCAATGGATGCAATTATTCGTCGCGAATGCGAGCCTCTCGATGATCGCGATGCTCCTTTCAGCTTGGCGGTTTCGATAACGAACGCTAAAATTGAATGTACTCGAGCTCGTGAGATCACGTCCAATTACGGGACGTAGAGATTCGATTATGATCGAGTCTCGATTCGAGATACGGGCTACGACGGTCTCCGTACTTACGAATTACGCAGAGGCCGGTCTCAGGCTTCTTTGACCAACCGGGGCAACAGTAATTCTTGTATCTTGACCTGCACACGTTCGGCCTGGAAAATTAAACGAGCATAAGCGTAATGGGTGGTGAAAGCTGGCTGGTAATAGCTACTCTGGGAAGATTTTTTTTCTCTTTGTTACTCTCAGCCGATATCATTGAATTGTAGACGATTACAACGGTTTGAATTAGATGTGATTTAAATTACATAATTTTAGATTATTATGTCTTAACCCTATATTTCGTATTTCACATGTTCAATTTCACTGATTGTCTTTACCATAGAAAATACAGAATACACGAACAGTAGATACTATGGTATATATTTTATTATGTAAACGATCATAGTGATTTTGCGATACGCTAAGAGTGACGTTGCATGATTTATTTAGCAGTCTTATATTTTCAGTAACAAGATCGAACGCTCGTGTACGTTGCATCGCTGACAATATAAATTTGCCTAAGTATACAGCGTCATCACTATGCAATTGTAACGATGTTGCATCGCTTGCCTGTAGATGAATGTTTATCAATTTTCATTCAGAAAGGAAATCTATCCAAGGCTGTAATAAACAGGCGAGAGACAAGGTCGAATTAAGGGGGGGGGTGTTATCCCGCTTTCCACCTTTGAACCCGTAAAATAGCTGCAGAATCACCGACTAATCATTAACCCTCGACACGTTCGAATAATCAATCTTACGGCTGCCAATAAACGGACTTCGAACCACTTTGAACCCCCTCCTCTTGGTTCTTTACGTCTGAGCTCAAGATGATCTCATGGATCGAAGCTGTCGTCACGATTGAATAAAACCACGAACCAGCTAGCCTATGGAAATATGAAAAAAGGACAAAAAAAAAAGGGGGTCGTGTTTACAGGCGTGTAAATACGGCGACGCGAAGTGAGCCGCGGCGCCGAGGCGCGTAAGTGGAAGTACTCAAAGGCCGCCTATAGCAGCTGACGTTAATTACAGGCGGCTCGATGTGAATGGCCGCCTTGTTCCGAGGTGGCACACCGCGTTCTCTTCCCATTTTTCTCTTTTCCGTGACGTCGCTTGCAAGCCGAACGCGTGCCACGACAACGTGTTCACCGGAGTTTGTTCCTTCGTCAGCGAGCTCGCGCGTTTCCTGCAAAAATTCCGTTTCCGCCTTCTGATAGCGTCACGCGACCTCGTTTCGACGCTTCATCGCCGGAATCGTGGATATCGAGGCGAAACTTTCGTTTTTTCAATGGACCTGTGAAACCGTTTTAGGTACCTACTTCGTATAAAAGTAACGAAACGAAAGTGAAGAATAGTTTTTGTACGATTTTAGCGGTGATAAAAGGGAGGATATTTCAGGTTGTTTGATATTTCCCTATTATATGAATATATTACATCATCTACATTATTATAACAATCGTTCGAATGATTCTGTGCGTAGGCTCGCGGAGCTTTTATGTACTTCGCATGGAAATAGTGGAAGCTGGGATAATTTTTATCCGTTTGTAGCGGTGAATGTAATGAAAATGAGGGATCATTTATATATGGTTTGAATGGTGAAAGAGGAATAGTAATTCTTTGAAGGCGTTTTCATACAAAATGTTGCACGTTCCTGCTCTCTTGAATTTTCCATAAAATAGTGATCATTTGAGATGTAATAATAACATGTACCTATGTACCTAACGTTAACAACTTATCAAGGATTTGAAATAACAGATTTGAAAAATTCACGAAATCCACAGAAAAACTAGGATCATTTATCTCAGTCGGCAATTCGTTGAGGAAGGGTATCATTAGAGGCAGCTGTTAAATATTACACTTCACAGGTAATTGTACGCGACGATCGACACGCTTGATTCGCGAGACAACGAAGAGATTTCGGAAAGGGTCGCTGATCTGCATACAGATTGGCTGAAACATCCTCGCGACAGTAATTTTCACATCCATCGCGTAATTCTCAACGAGCCAACGAGTTCTGGTAAACTGTAATTTTCCAATTAAATCGCGCGATAACAATTAATCATTGTCGGTCTCGCGATAACCACACCTTTCGCGATTTTCTCTTTTCGCGATACTCAGGATCCAGTTACCTGGATAATTTATCGTTTCGATATTCGTTTAACTATAAATTTCGTTGATGAGGAAAGGATAAAGCAAGAAGTCTCTCCCTGGGTAGTTTCATAATGATTTTAAGCTATATTTGGTTAAATGTAGTTTATATCGACTGACATAAATATATCAATTATTAAGAAATAACATTCAAATTATAAGATATGAATATTACGTATTATATGTGTATTGCAATTTTATCTTGTAGAGAATTTCTAAATTAATCAAATCAGCGGCCATAAAATTTTAGTAAATTTTCCTATAATCTTTAAATGGAAACAGCTGAAAGCTTAGATGTTCGATCAATCGCTTCGAAAATACCGGATCATTTCGTCGAGGCACGAGCGCGTTCAATCGTTCCAATCGACGAAACAAAGAGAGCACAGAAATAAAACCAGAAGGAAAAATGTTGCGCCCGTTGCAACGTAACCCCCAACGTTGTCCATGGCATCGCTTTAATTCGCAAAATGGTTGGCGGTAACGAGGCGCGCGCGTTCGCGTGCTCGCGCAATAATCCAATAAACCAACTGCACAAACCCTGATGCGTGTCTAAACAGCTTCAGCGGTGGGTGTGGGCTTAAAAGTTCAATTGGAAAGTGCGCTTAATGGATCTGAAACGGCCGCTGGAATGACTCTCCGGATGATGGATTACAGTCCATTAAAATTAAAGCGATCAAAACGCGACTGCGTTGCGTTTAAGGTCGTGCTTCGTTCACACACATACGCGCGTCCTAAGATAGAAGAAATAAAAATGGCTATAGGAGGCTGAAGTAAAAACGCGTGGACGGAGAATTAGGTAGGGCAAACATCGAGCATTATTTACGATCTCTTAAAACTACATCGAGAGATTAAAGGAGCCTATTGAGGCCAGCCTGTGTTACGAAACCAACGGGGATAATATCAACGGGTTGTGATAGAAATTTATCGTGCCGCTTATTATCCTCTGCCACTGATAATTACGACGGGGATTAAGGAGTTCCTTCGACGAAGAATCGGTCACCGCTTGTTAATTGTCGCAATTGACACTTCTTTCGATAAAAGATATGGCAATTTAACGAGAGAATGTTGCAATACAAGTTATGGAAATGCTTATATTACGCTTAGAACTCGGCGAGGAATTTGAAAAATTTGCAAAGATTTTTAATGGCCATTAACATTAATATTACGCAAATGAAATTGCAGGCAGTTATTTCATAAACAGCGATACTCGCTTAGCGCTACAACTACCAAAGCTGGATTTCAAAATTACCATTTTGTTATTACCAATACATGTAGGTAATTAATAAGTGTGAACATTCTGCATCCTTTCATCCGCCCAATTTCTTACGTTCGTCGATATAAAAAGTGCTTCCATTTCTTTCGAATTTTCGAGGCTCGTAAGAATATATAAAAACAATCCTTTTACCCTCGAGAAATATTAGCTGCTATAGCTCTATCGGCACTTAAAAACATCAAATTCTTCGAATTTAAAAAGGACAACGAGGAACGACGCGGGCTTTTCCGAAAGACCGTGAACGCCAGGACTTTGGCCGAAAATAGGATAGGACCTATTTCACGCTTAGTGGAATCATCGCTTACATAATTATTCACGGTTAGGCTGGCTGGATTAGTTGGATCTTAAGTGGACCTTTACGTAACGCACGAGGGAGGAAGTGAAAGAGGAACCGTGGAGGGAGGAAAAGTGGCATCTCTTCGTTGCATACCGACACGTTTTAGTTAAAATCGCCGTCGACGAGAATTGTTCGCCAATTAGGATCGGTTCGGAGAATGGGGTCGGACGTAACTCGGATTCGGAGAAATCGCAATTCGGTCAGATAAAACCGTGATGGACCGATAGATATGATGTCGCTTCGAAAGTTGCTTCACGACGAATAAAGCCAATCCGGCGTGAGAATAACAGCCAACGACATTTCTGTCGTGAGAAGTTTCATTAATAATAATAAAATCAGACGCGCCGATCTTACTGAATCGATGCGTGCGTGCAAAGGATGAATGAACTTACAGGTAGTTGAGAATTCGTTGATAGAGACTAATATTAAATGGTATTTTTCTTGTAATTTTTATTCTAAAGTATTAAACTTCTACGAGATAAAATGAATATCAGTATAAATAGATTCACTGGGAAGTTCTTGAATAAAAAATGAAATAACCTTGAATAATTGATAATCAGATATTGATACAAAGTACATACACTTGGTTTTTCATTAGTTCAAGAGTAATTCCAAAAGATACAATAGACGTTATTACGAGAAGATATTCAGTGGGAAAATTCTCAATAAAAGAAGATATCCTAGTAATTGATAATTAATCTCTCGAGGAATACCAATACGTACGTATGCATAGGTTTATTTAATTCTTGTTTAATTCAAGGACCATCCCGAATGTTACAATAGGCATCGCTATGAATAGATTATTCGATGGGAAATTCTTCAAGCAAAAAGAAGATACCTTAAAAGATATCTTTATACCGACATATAGGTATATGTCATACATAAATATATGTGCGTTCATTTGATGTTTCTTTAATTCAAAGATACGGATCCGAAGAATACAATGAATCTTATTATAAAAAGATATTTATCAGAAAATTCCCTAATAGGAGAAAGAAATAATAACGAATACTCTAGTAATTAATCAGATAGGAATTTTGACTTTAATAAACGCATTCGTTCGTCTTAACTCCAAGGGATTAAAACTAAAAGTATGTAAATAGTACGATATCTGGGAATGCGTGATCTCACACAAAAGTTCGGATCGCTTTCGTGTTTGCTTTTAAACATCTTTTTTTAGAAGGCTTACATAATACTACGCGATATCGAGTATTTGAAAATAACGTTCATTCACAGATTTCAATTACCATCCATTTTTGCAAATGGATAAATATCTAACGAACTTTTTATATTCAAGATACTTATTTAGTGGGACAAGAGTAATCGGTAGTTATATTCTCTGAGGATTGTACAGGAAATGATGTTAAAGAGATGAAGTAATGAATCTGTCACTGAGGAAGGTTGTCCACGTAGTGGGCAGAGAGGCGATAAGAAAGCGAGCCACCCGTTGAATCGTTTTCTTCTTGCGTTAGCTAATTTCATTTCCAAACACGCGCACACGTTCCTTCGTTTTTTCTCCAAATAATTCTAACAACTTTTGTCAAACAGAACTATCATAACATCCCACTTTGAAGATCATTAAAAATTTGTTCACGTATTTCTATTTATAAAAAGAATAATATTTTTATCCGTTTTCCATTTGTTCGACGTTCTTTCCTGTTAATTAATTACTTAACTAATTACAAAAACTAGCGTTTGTGTCAGCGCTATCGATTAAACGTCTGTTACATGAAAAAACCAGAGCACAGTGAAACATGTCCTCTTGAAACACTCGAATGTTTCTTTACGTCCTTAAAATCAGTCAACGTTTATCTTTTGATCACCGTAACAAATACCTCAGACTGCTCTCAATCGTTATCAATACAATCGTAAGAATCACGTCCCATTATAGTGTTAATGAAATTGCAAAATGTCCTTTATAGCGCACGCAACAAACACATCACAGTGTTTTATGGTAAGTGTTCAAAGTTCAAATATTTTCATCAGCCATTCTATCGTACAGAAGTATAAGAAACAAAACGTAATCTGTGACGAACGTTTCATTCTAATTCTCCGTAGTGGCGAACGTGTTAAAATTCAACGTGATTCATTATTCGTACCCGAATTCGCGATGTTCAATTCCAATTACGAATGTCATACGCTCACAAGCAACCCATTAACTGTCGAGCATCGTCTTCGAATCCATTGAACGGAGATTAAAAGAGGCGGCATTCGGGTCAACCTTTAACCTACTGGGTACGAGTGTCGAGTATAGTCGACAATCACCAAATGCATGGCCACGACCGATCATCGACTAAAGTTAATAATAGATATACGCAATCGTTGTTATTCGCGGCCGTTAAGTGACACTACACAGCGGATGAGCGCTATACCAAAGAGGTTAAACAGTTTGTCGAAACGTTACGTGTAACTCGGCCTGCTTTATTAATTCGCTCTAGAACATTGTTATCATCGCGTTTGAAGAACAACCGATAAATAACAAAGTTCATCGATTGTAGGGCACGAGTTATCTATCTAGCTTGACTGATTACAGATGCCTCCAACTAGGCAGCCTCTTCTGTATTCTCATCGTGATTTTTCTACGAGGCTAGAATCGTAGTTGCTATTTTCAAATACAATAGAACTTTGATAATCCAGTCGTGACATACATTGTTCCGACAATCGCATTGTTCTTATGATCTCGTGACTTCGTTTTAATATGCAAATGCGTCATTTATTTTTTACTATATACTTATTTATAATTTATTATTATTATCTATTTCCGTTAATTCGTGTTCTAATAATTGATCGTTCCATTAATTGGTGGCCTGATAATCGAGGTTCTAGTGTAGTAGTGCTGTTACTCATATTTATACAGAAATGTACAATTCTCGTATGTGTTGCTATTAATATGACAATATAAAATATATACCTAAACACGTGCCACGTATCTCATCGTATCGAGAAACAATTCATTCTCCTGTTTTCCGAAAGAGGATAGATTATTAGGAATTCGTACGTGTCGACGAAGAATCGATCGATAAACGGGTAAAACGAGAATCAAAATCGAAAGTATATTGAATGCTATCCTATCGGCGATTCCTGTTTCTTCTTACGTCTTAATTGAGTGCTCGAGAAATGTTTCATACGAGGAATGATAATTGATGTGACGGTATTAATCGCGCAGTTGAACGTCAATGGTTAGGTGGAGTCACGTGAAACATGCTACTAATTGACCGTGACAAGATACCGGCTAATACGTGTTTATTAATGAAAAAGTTGCTCGAGCGTGACGCTCTGCCGCCTAAGCTAACCGATTCGCTCGATTTTCGGTGGCCTTCCTTCTCAGGGTCGATTATCGTGCGATCAACGCTGATAGACGCGAATTTGCCCGACGAATTCAGTCGAATAATTCGACGTGGAGGATGTTTTATGACCGATCATTAGGTCTGTGTTTCTTGCCTTGCCTTATCTGTGGGTAGTAATCACGTGAAAATCACAGACAAAGAACATGATAAGCAAATTTAAAATCCAATAATTAATACCATGATACTATAAATCTTCTTTCGTTCGATTATGAGATTAAATACGTATTTCGAATATTTAAACTGTTTCGTTTCCTTCCTATAAAATTTCATCCATTTGAATCGTAACACTTTTAAAATACATGTACGATATATTTGTCTAAATTTCTCTGTTTATGTAACCAATATAAAAACAGATAAATCCAATATTTATCATAGATCTGTAAGTCCTTTTTCAGAAAGTTCTTCGATTATCTTGAATAACGTTGGTACTTATTTCCGTAAGGAATTAAATGGTCGGGAAATTCAAACGGTGACAATTAGAGGAACTTTTTCGCGGCTGTGAATGGCAACAACCTCGTCCGTAAAACCACCGATTGAATCGACGTTATCGCCTCGGCTAATGTCTCGTATTAAGTGAAATCACGAGACTCGCTGGTTATTCCGATTTTACTTATTTCTCGCATTCGAGATCCACCGGCTGCGGCGCCGCGGCAAAGATCCTGTGCCGGTGCCGGTGCCACTATCGCGTGCAATGAGCTGCCAAGAATCTTTTACCGTAACAAACTAGTTCCTCTGCTGCCAGCTATACGATATACCCTCGCTAATGTCCAATACTTTTCCGCAGGGGCCTGGCTAATACCGTCAGTTGGAAGCTTTTGTATAATAAACCGTCACAGGCGCTCTCTCTCTCTCTCTCTCTCTCTCTCTCTCTCTCACTCACTTTTTCTCTGTCTGTTTGCGCCAGCATTCCGATCACCGATCAATACCATCGTTTTTTCGTGCCTCTCGTTTCTTCTAGATAGGATCGTGTATCGAGGAATCAGGAAGACGTTCCATTTTTCAAGAACGTGCAAGAATCGCGGTTGACGGCTGTTCTTCTTGCTTCTTTGTGGAAACAAAATAAGATTGGTCAACACTAGAAGTATCGAATCTGTCAAAACGATTGAGATGTTTCTTTGTTTTCTTGTTTGATGAAAATACGTATGTGGTTTTGTCAAAGTCAATCTTGAATTTTATTTACGTAAAAATATGCTCATCGGATGAGAGGAAACTCGAATGCATAGAAATGATGTAGAAATGCCTACAAATGCGAAAAGTACTATATTATTTCGACGTAACAAACCTTTGCTTAGCTTCTATTCCTTTGCGTTATGTCTATAAAGATATTTTTAATAAGAATTATACACGTTAGTATCGTATCGAAATATATCAATCGGGCATTTTCACAAGCAAATACTCTCTTTCATCAAAAACATTGATTTTATTTTGTCTTTAATGGTTTCAAAATATTTTACATAACACGTACAATATGGACATAAAAGTTTTCTGAGGTAAGCGTTCGAGCATTTTCACGAGCCAATGTATATCAAGCGATTTTGCGAAATCGTAGATTTTGTCAGATCCAGAATCTCGTTCTGGGCATAGCGTCGCGTCGCGACGAACCGCCTGCGATAACTCTTCTAATTGGGTTATCTACGCACTACATTACGCATTCGCAGTTTAATCCCCATTTTTCCTCTCCGTTTTTTCCCTCGCCTCTTGCTCACACTATCAGAAGGCAAGGTTTCATGCGTTCGCGCGATTTCCCGCGTTCCGCGTCAATTCCAAGCGAATCCAAACGGATGATGGACCATTATTATCCATCCATTAGGCCTAATTGACCATAGAGTGTTTCAAGCCGGAAACGCTTTTCACGGATCCGCCTGAGAATACGTCTTGCACCGAGTTTCGTCACGCGGCGATTTAACTTCAGCTTCTCGCTGAACACGACCTTCCAGTAGACAAGCTTAATTCGTCGTGTGTAATTAGTCAGGCTTTTCACCGGTTAATCCAGGAAACCTGGTCGATCCGCTACGTGGCGATCGTTATTCCGTATTTTATGACCGTGCGTCGTGTGAAGTCGTTTAGAAATGAAAGTGACTTCGAGTTAACCCTGGAACTTTCAGCTAAAAGTAAATTTTATGCCCTGTTCGTTTACACATGTTTGATATAGCATTTTTCGTCGTTCTAATAGACTGGCTCATTCGCTTTAACTTTCTATTCGAAAACTGAAAGCACGAAATCAAAAGTAACAAATTTTTTCAACGTACAATCGAATTTGAGACGTATATTGGTTTATATTAATTTCAATTTTTATCGTAAACAGGTTTCTATTATAGTTAAGTCGATGTAATATTTCCTTTCGATTTTTACCATAAATTTTAAATTACGAATCTTCGTCGTTGCTAGAGTCAAAATTTTTTCAACCGTTCCGCTTGAAGCAATTAATTCCAAGGTCAATAGCGGTGTCACAAGTGTTTAGTTGCACAATTGCATGTTTGCCACATTATATTTTGAGATTGCATCAAGATCGAGCGTTTATGATTGATAACGAGCCGCAATGGTCTTTTATCGTTTGCTAGGTTTCTTTCAATCGGTCTCTTTGGCACCAACTGAGTGATCTTTGCACTTTCCTTGATCTCGGGGTGAAGTTTCTAATTTAACAAAATCATTACGAATCATTTTCGCGATATTGCTATTATGCAAATTTACAAAATATGGTATATTTATTGGCGTAGAATTCATTATATGATGCTTGGGACGAATGTTGAGGAACTACATTTTTCTGCTTTTTTTTTTTTTTTTTTTTTTTTTTTTCAGAGAAATGTTTAGAATGTTTCTATATCGTGTCTTCGATGCGAGTAAAAAGAAAGAAAGGGGAAACGCGATAAATATTATGCTGGCCCGAAAACGCGCGATATTACGTAATTCGAATGAAAAAAGAAACTAGAACGTACAGTTCCTTGCTGGAGCTATTTCATTATGTTCCTGGTCCGCGGCAAGTAAAAATAGAAACGAGCTGAGAAGAGTCTTATCACTGGCATTGTCATCTTTGGAACTCGGGGACGCGTCAAACGTCTATCGCTCGCAGCCTGAGAATTCGGTCATGAACCCTCTCTATTGCTTTGATAATTACGACGATACTTTTGACTGCAATTCCCAATTACATTTTCATCTACAATTTTATTGGATTCATCCAGAAGATAAAACGAAACTACGCAGATATATATTGTCTATCGCATGGTCACATTAGCGCGAAAAATCGCATGAATCTGAATGAAACGCTCATAAATGTGAACCGGGAAGAATTAACAGTTTCAACAAGAATTCTCTTCCCTCCGCTCTAGAACAAACTAATAAATAAAAAAAAGCCGACAAACCATAAAAATATTTCTCGATTATCTACCCCAAAATTTCAAGATACACGCGGCATATCCTTAGTGATCACACCTCGGACACTTCACGAAAATTACTGTGCTCCGCGATTGTGATCGATCGTTCGCGAACGCGATATCTCGGATCGCGATGCTCGCAGATTGGCCGGTTCGCGTTTCATGGTTTTAGGGATGCTCTATAACTGGATACTCACCCGACAGGCGGCACCGATTGCAAAGTGTTATCCAGATCCTGAGTCGGGCTGGTCGTGTATCGTTGTCCCGTGCTCGACACATCTCGAGGAACGATCAGCAGTAACCAGGTAGCAAGGATCAACGCCACGTTCGGCATTTTGGCGGGTGGCGTCATCGATTCTCACGTCTCGTCGAAACGAGAAAACTGTTCAACGATCCGTCTTGTGCGTTATTCGTATGCTCGTCTCATGATCAATCGACGATCACACGCGGAAATGAAGTCTCTCTCCTCTGTCTATCTGTCTATCTGTCTGTCTGTCTGTCTGTTTGTTTCTCTCTCTCTCTCTCTCTCTCTCTTTCTCTCTGGAGGACTCGAACGATTTCAACGCTGGCTCGCGATCGACACCACGATCGGTTCCACGATCATGGTTCCCGATCGACTGGATACTGGGTAATCCGACGCGCTTGGAATTCTGTAATAGACGCGTCTCCGTTCCAGAGGGGAGATTTTCTGATTCGATTCGTCGGGAATCTTTGGGGTAGAAAACAAGTCTCCTGCGCGTAATTTTCCTTCAGATTCTTCCTGAAAATCTGTGGAATTTATTATGGGATATCAATAACATCGAAAGTTTTGAAAATTAATGCAAGTGAATTCTAGCTCGTCTTAGTTTTCGACGATTGTATTTGACAAATTTAATAACGCGGTTGCTTAACTATTGGGTAAAGTTTAGAGGCGAAGGAATTATTGTTTGTTGGAAGTCGCTTGAATTGTGAAAATATATCGGTTTATCGTTTTCCAAAATAAGCTAATTTCCCATCTATTTAAAGTTAATACATCGAACGAATTTTCGTATTATTCTTTTCAAAGATATGGACACCTTCCCAGAAGAATTGGATAGTGGGAATAGTCTAGGCAAAAATGAGGAAATAAAATTATTTTGCAATCATATTTCCGGAAGAATCATAATAGGGAGAACGAAACTAGTCACACTCGTGGAAATTATGTTTCGTTTTCGATCTCGCGAGAACAGCGAAAACCTCACCACGTAAACCAAGCGAGGAGACAATGTGCGATAATTGTCGCGATTCCGTGCTGACTATGACGCCTTTCCGGAAGCACCAAATTAGTACGATGAGATAGATGGAACTATCTTTTGATATAAATATTCACAATAGCTGTTCCTTCGTCAAAACGGAGCTGGAACTACGAAATTCATTTTCAGGTCATGCAATATTCTAGAAACGAACACAATTAAACATAATTTAACTGGTTCGGGATGAATTTTTCTTTCAGAGTAATAGCAATATGACGACACAGACGATATAATTCATCCAAATCTGACAAAAATAGGTTAACAGTAATTTTTCAAATTGTATAAACGTCCACTGTCTAATTATAGCGATCTAACAGTAATCTCAAAAAATTACTTCGATACGTATTGTATGTATGAGCCTGGAAAGGTTTAAAACGGAAAAAGTTAAACTATTTGTTCTAGAATTTTTGCTAGTAAAAATGAATCCCACTGGCATATTATTTATCCATACTGACTATTTTTCATTCCAATAACCGTTTGAACTTTTCAAGCTATGCGTTTCTTAGGAAACCAATCTCTTATGCATTAGACGTACATTAGAAAGATTATACTTTAGAATGTCGTACAATTTATCATCTTTATACCTATCTTTAAAAGGAAACTACAGAATTTCCAGTTGGAATTCCACGCTTACAGCGTCCATTTATTAATCGAGATCTCGTTCTAGCCAGGAAGGACCCTATTCCTGGTGGAAAAAAGGGAAACAGGCGATTCGAGTCGACGCCACGTTCCTCGGAAATTCGCCGTAGCGAGATACACACTCCCGCTTTCACTCGTTATCATAACGTAAAAGCGGACCGAGCAGAGGCTATCATTAAAGTTCCATAAAGCCTGGTATGCTCGTGCAAAACTCGCATAAAAAGAGATCAGTCTGGTTCGCACGTTCTATTATGTCGAGAACGGGGCAAGCGGATTGATAAATGCCTCTATTAATCGTTTACTTGCCCGAGGAAAACGGAATAACAAGTCAATATCGGCAACCTTTTTTTCGACGAATTCTCTAGCAATTAGTCACTATACTTATGGAATAAACGAAACGAACGATTCACTTTGTGTTGTGGATCTTTAGTGATTAATCGTTGTGTTTGCACGAGCCAGCAAGATGGTCTATTTTACAAGTTTCCAGTGAATATATCGTGAATCGCGTAAAGTTAAGAGTACAAGCTCGATGAATAAAGGAACGGAAAAGCTGAATAAACTATCTATCCTGTGATTCGTTTTCTTCTTTGGTTAATCGCTGTATTTGCATAAGGTAAGAAAGTTTCCAATCGATATTTAACGAATTACGTAAAGCTAACGGTAATGGAACAATTATTTTCTGTGAAAAATTTCACCCAAGATCAACTTCTCCGTAGAAAACTATCAGAATATCAAAGGACATCCTCGCAAACCTCTCGGCGGAATTAACACGCTTAAATTAACATGCTTAATGGCATCGGACTTAGCAGCTTCAAAGTATCTTACGCTCTCAACTACTAATCCATAAGATAATGATAAACCGGATCGTGTACGAAACGAGCAATGTCACGAAACGGACGCAAGAAACTTCCAACAACAATAAACGTACCTTCCTAACAACTTTATTACACTCGAAATTAGTCTCAATTTCGCGCCATACCTGTCAACGAAATCATCAACATTACTCCACCACGAGCAACCGATCCTCCAACAAATTCGCTCTCAGGCTTCGAGCTTAGTCTCAACCATCTGCTTCGTATAATTCCTCGAATAATATCCAATCACCAATTCTCCAGCATTCGCCCCGACAATTTTAAGCTCACCCCCCTCCCCTAAGAATTTCCTTAATCGAGTTCGAGTGCCAGACTGATCGAGTGAAAGAAAGATATTTATCGTTAGCCAGTTACACGAATTTATACGTATTCTTCGATAGATATAAATTTGTTAAGAAAGAATAAGAGAAATAGTAAGAAAAAGAAGTTCGATCGCACTTCGCGTTGATGTTGAACGTCGTTTCCGCGAATGGGAAGCCGAAGAGGAGCAACGAAGGAAAGGAGCCCCGAAAAGATGCGGCGACGGGACTCGACGCGAGACTGGAGCAGCAGATTGTGAACGAGCCGTACCGAGAGAGGGCTCATCCGGAGAGAAGAGGCTCTCTTCCCTCGTCTTCTCGTCTCTCGTTCCCTCCACGGGCGTCCTTTCCCTCCTCGCCCTGCTCGCGGCCACGTCCAGCTGACGGCCGGGAGAAAACACCAAGAAGAGAACCACCGATAGTCCCACCCCGTCTTTTTCTTTCTCGTCCCTGTCAACACGTTCACGAATGTGTGCTACACCATGACACGCGTGAAGCGAGTCCGAATATACCGGGAAATGTTTGAGAAATGCGTGTACATCGAGATCCGAGATGTAACTATCTGTATTATATTAGAACATCTACTACTCGTTGCACTTATTGGAAAATTCTATATCAAATTATATTTCACTTAATATTTTATATCATAAGACAGAGGCTTGCGAAAGTATTGAAACACTTGCCATATATATGGTATACTTATGGTCAGCAGTGTGTTTACTTATATCTGTGATTGTAGAAAAAAAAAAAAAAGAAAAAACGCCGGGCTTCGTAATTTTTAAAAATTCGAATTTACACGGTCGAAGAATATATGATAATATGTAATATATATTATAATATATAGGAATATATAATAATAATATAGAGTGAATAAAAATTGAATACGTTCAAAAAGGTCGTGCAATTTAATCGAAATCCGATGTTTCAATTCATACGCATTAGGCAAAATAACGTAGGTAAGTTATCTTCAGAATACGACGATTATTCGTGTCTTCCTTTCGCCATTGCTTTCTATTTTCTACTAGAGAAGATTACGTAGAGACGGGGCGATTTTTATTTTGGGCTCGGATGGAATGACGAACTTACATGGATATCGTGTGTCAATTGGATTTTGTGTGGGATAGAGAGAGTGAAAATTTGAAGGAAGGTTCGAGAACAGGGTAGGAAGATCTTCAGAAGTTAAACGTTTCTTTGACTGTCTTTTTTTTCTTTTTTTTTTTTTTTTTTTTTTTTTTTTTTTTTTTTTGAGGCAGCGTGTGACAGTGTTTCATAATTGGATTCTTAGGGGAACCGAAAGAAGGAAAATTGTAGATGGCAAGCTATAGGTCCCGCTAAAAAGATCTTAAAACACGAAGTAAGTAGTATGATTAGATTTCTTAGAGAAACGAAGAAAGAAAAAGTTAGGGAGGATCTTCGAACTGGAGAAAATTTCGAGACGTAGATATTCGAATTATATGTATGTAGTGGATAATGTTTTCGAGGAAATATTTTAAAATTAAATTTCTGGAGGAAATAAAAATAGGAAGATTAGATGTGGATGAAGTTTTAGAATAGTAGAAAGTTTTCGAAATTTTGAAGTTTTCTTCGTTTTATTTTTAAACGAAGATTTTATTTCCTAATTTTATCGATACAGATAAAATCTCATTTTAAAGGTATAATGGGCTTTAATGAAGATTATGGATATTGAAGGTTCGAAACGTTCTAATTAATAGGATTTTCGCAACAAAGTGTAGACGTTATCAGACGAGGCTCGAGCTACCATTGAGAAATACCAACGACATTGGCCTCTGCGTTCTGAACTAATAAGCGTGTTAAAAAGCCATCACTTCCGGCCACTTCGATTAAAAACATCCATTGTTAGCTGACGAGTCATGTGCGATATTCGAACGAAGACAAAAAGAATAAAATAGGGCACGTCAAATAGCTATTTTTATTGCAGAACGATTTATCGCTTGCAACGCAATGAAAAATCCAATACATAACTATCAAAGTATTCCTTTATCAACTAATCTATAGCACATGAAAAAAATCTAATCTTCCTGACATCATCGTTCTTACAGCCGTTCTTTTTATTGTCATTACGTAACCTCATTCGAATGGAGTTATATGCGGGTGGCGATAATAACAATGAGATGCAGAACCACCGAGTTTCCTTGACATCGAGGTTAAAAGTTAACTTCACGCATGAAACATAACTTCCTTATTTTCGTCATTGCAACATTATTCTATTACGAACTCACGATTTTAAGCTACTTACGACGTTAAATTCTCAATTTTAATTATATTGAAGGAAAAGAAAAAAGGAGGAAAGAATGTACTAATATACCGATGAAAAATTTAACGTTATTAGATTTTAATAAAAATTAAACCCAGTAAAATTTGTGAATGCAAAAGCTAGAGGTATATAACTTTCATTCAAAAGGCTCCAAAAAGTTTTTGTTAAACGTGCGTTGTAAGATCTGAAATAAAATTTTTTATTTCGATAGATAAGAAAAGCTGTGGATTGACGCGCAACAAAGAACCAATAGACAAATGTTACGTCTTACGTATAATTCGATACAAAGTGAAAATCGCGCAACTTTATGTTCCATCCTAAATTGTAAATGTGTAAAAAGCTGAAGGTAGTGTGCGCGTTCGTGGGAAAATGAATAGGCGAGAAATGGTACAGAGAGCTAACGGGGACGCGTAACACGCAGGGCGAGCCTTTGCGGCTTCTACCAGCGAGATATTCCCGATAACAACGGCTCGTAAAACGCGATTTTCCGATCGGCGGCCACGATTTTGAGCGACGACGGTGAAAATTGTCGACCGTCTCTAATGCGAGTCGCGACTCTCCAGCGAGATCAACGATGATTAACGACGGCCGCGTTCATTCTCTTGCCTTTTCTTTTTCTTTTCTAACTAGCCAGTGGCCCGTTTAACAGCTATAAAACAAGAAACGAACGATCGTACGCACACGGGGAGGTTTTACCGATTGTAAGGCGGCTTCGTTTATCGCGAAAGCGTTAAACTAACGTCACCATACTCCGTTTTATGAGCGGAAACGTCCTAATAGCTTCGTGAAAAAGGAAATTGAAATTGCAATTCACTGACAAGAATACTTTTAATCCTGCTATACGATCTTTCAATCGTTCTCGATAGTTCATTATGCTTGTAAATAAAATGGAAGAATTATTATTGATATTTGTAATGTACTATTTTGAATTGTATTTGTATCTTTGTGAGAACATCTTTCCAATTACGCTAGAAGCCTTTTGTTTCTTTAATAGCAATCGATATATACGAAACAAATTCTTCGCAAGGTAGAATCAAGTTAGAATGACTACGATTTCTTTACAAGTTAAAGACACTACGCGAGGAATTCTTGGACAAGGAAGGAATTCATGAAAGCTCTGGCGATGGTCGCGAATGACAAGTAGATTCTGAACTAAAAATCACGATGACGAGGAATAATCCATGACTAAACTCTACCTCCTCTTCGTTCTTGCCATATAGAAAGTATAAGTACGCTCAAATTTATCTTCAATGCTATTTCTATTAAATCACAGGCAATGATTACACTCCAATATTTTTATTAAATCATAGATGTTGTTAATTATTCGCCGATATTGTTACTAGGTCGATCCACGTACAAACTAAAATTATCAAGCTCGTGTTCGTAAATCTCGATCTTATCTCATCAGACCTGCGGTGTAAGTTATAGTACGCACGTGAGTTGGATATTTGCCAGGTGAATCGGCGTCCGTAGTTTGCAGAAGCCAGTGTACCACCATGATCGTTAATTTGTTCGGCGACACGCGAGATCGAGCAACAAACACGATCGACACTGATCACAGGATTGCCGACCAGGCGATGCACTGCTGCCTTCGAACGTTGAACATCGGCGGATAGTCTGCAACGTGGATGCACCTGCAATCAACGCGCATGTTGCAGCAACGTACAGCGTGTTTTGTAAACGTTTCAATGAAACTTTGTAGCTTAAGTGCCGTATTCCGTCGATCAGCTGAGTTTAATGAATCGTTTGATATTTCTCAAGTGATATCTTAATAGAATTATAATCGAAGTTTAAATGGAATTCTACGAGTGATACTGTGAAGTGCATATCACTTGAATACTTCAATTAATTAGATCGTGCTCTTAGTATTGTCGGTATTTATAGAAATTCTTCATTGACTCCGTCATTGAGTATTATCTAGTGATACTCAACATCTCGTTATGGGAATAAATAGCAGAAACACGGCCATAACTTGTCACTTTGATCAGTTTAATAGTTCTAGCGTTAATTGGTATGGTGTGACCTATTTTCTCTGAATAATGAATCAAATGTTTATCTTCGTTTTCCTTGCACCCAACTGCAAATACTCCAAGTTTTAGTAATTGCAAAAACAAAAGATGTAAAACTTGTTATTTTAACAGATTCGATAATTCCGCTAGCGTTAACTGAGCGAAGATAGCTCATATATCTAAACTTTATCTTGTTAGATAAACCAGTACAAGTCAACAAGAAATAAACCTATATACACATATTCATCATCCACCACCTTTTTACTATATTACCAATAAAAACCTGCTCTACATACAACCATGCAGAACACTTCCAACTTACCTCTTCGTTATATCTCCTTTCAATCAATTTCTCCAATAAAAACAAATCGATCAAACGAAAGCAACTGGCTACGACATAAAAAAAAAAAAGATTAAAAGATAAAAAATAAATATAGAAAAGGAAGGAACTGCACATTAAGCACACGGAGGATAAAACAGCTCTGCACGTTGCTCGCTGACGCTGTACCTGTTCTTGTGCTTAACCTAGACCTCTTCCCCGCGCAGTTTTGTAATAATCTTGCTAGACGACAGGGACTGGTCCTGGATGAAAAATGAACGGAACGGATCAGCGTGCTTTTCTTTTCCAGAGGCGAGCGGGGAGCACGTCATTAAAAGGTGCCCCGTCGACGGTCATCTCTTCGCGATGCACCGCAGGCTACCGGTCGCCAGTATGCAAACATCGACTTCTTTTCGAGTTCCACCTATGTCGCACGTTCTCCACCGTATTAAGTAGCGATGAGATCTAAAACATTTTGAATCGTATCGTATAGTAGGGTAGAGTTATTCGAGTCACCTAAGCTCCAATATCTGAAAATTCAATCTTTATACGAAATAATCAAAGTCGTTGTACGTTATGAGACACCATTAGTCTCGAATATAATAGAGAAAGAATAAGAAAATGTCGTGCGCTTTGCATCCAGCGGAAAAATATTACAAAAAAAAAAAAAAACAACAACAAAATGGTACGAATAATCGTATGGTAGGATGTTTTGCAAACTTTTTACATGTATATAATACCTTCTTGCTGACTGAAATAAGGCTACCATAGAATTATTTAGATTTGATTACTCCGTTCGAAATTGAACTTTAAGATGTGGAAGTTTACGCGAGTTAAATAACTCTACCTTACTATATTTCTTGCGAGTTGATATCGTGCAGCCTTGAACGAAGTTCTAGATCCTTATAAACCCCATTACGTTTCTAATTGCTCGTTACGGTCATCAAAAGCTGTAATCTTTAATCTATGACCGATTTTGCAATTTCACTATATCGCTTCCACCTACCGTGAGTAGGTATCGTTCGATGTGTCCCTGACCGACCACCGATCTAGATAAGTGGCGATGAAAAATCGTGACTGTTTAAAGGGTCCCGCTGAATCATCGATCGCTATCGTTTAGAACGTAATACGTAGATTATTCGCTTGGAGGAGGAATAGAAGCTGGTGGAATCCGCGGCGCCAGGAATGTCGCTGCACCGGAATATGCATGACGCTGGCGGTTACAACGATTAGTAAGCACAAGGTTCATGCAGCAATTAAAGATACTTTTCTTGTGAACCGGGTGTCGTGAATATGTAAATTCTAAGGTATACTGGCCTTCGTGTGTATTTCTTAAGTTTTTAAGAGGCAGAACTTAAAGGATGCGACTTAACATAAATAGCGTTTAAACGTCTTAAATCTTGTTCGGATTAGTTCAGTTACTGGAACTCAAGTAGTTTGACTATGCAATGAGAAGAGAGCTAGAAATTTGGAAGAATATTTCAAGTATAGTAAATAACAGGTTCACACTGGTGAAGTGTCTTCTTCCTATCCTCATCTTCTTATTAAATACAACACGATTTGTTCTGACTATTTAATCTAGCATAACTACATTAACCAAATATTTACTAAGTTTTCTTCGATTTCTTGCTCCTCTTAGTAGACTTGGTGCTCGAAGCAGCTAAAGGCTTCGTACTAGCTATATATCCTTTTCGAGCTTCGTACACGTCTTCCAACATTCCTCTTCTATCTAAAAATGCATCTATATATCTTCCATACAATGTTTCGTATTGGTACTTCTGTCTTTTATATAGATTGTCCAGATATTCGAGAAAATGCGCGTAGTCTTCTTGAGCGTACAAGATATTCATTATACGAGTATTCCTCAGCATTTCTTCATCCGACTCTGTCTTTACCCATGCTTCGTCCTGCTCGTCCTCTTTAACCTCGTAGATAGTCAAATCCAAGGGTGGAAGTCTACGAAGGGACGGAGGTGGCTTCAACGTCCTCTTCTCCAGACGAGCCATTGAAATCCTGAATGTCTCGATGTGCGACAAACGATGGCTCTCCCTTTTCGTCAACGATTTCTCGGAATGACTCGAAGGTTTCTTTTCGAACGAATCCATCGAGCATTTGGACTTGATCTCGTGTTTCTTTATGAAAGCTTCACGGAGTTCTCTACCACGTTGCAAGCTGTCAGGATTCTCTTTCGCCCAAGCTTCCTTCATCCTCGCTATCTCCCTTTTCTTCGTCCTATCTTGGGATATCTATCGATCGGAAACATAATCGTCATAGATGATTTGAAAAGATTTTGATAGAAGTTTTGAAAAATCATTAACAACTCATTAAGTTATTTTAACTAATCTTAAGATTAGTAAAAAATACGTTGTGTAAGTATGGTATATACCTTTAATTCGCTTCCAGAATCAGTAACTACCTGAAGAATCCAATAAGGCGACTCGACAGCCGGAACACTTTCAACAGACTGCTTCGAAACTCTCCTCGACCTTAACGACTCGCTCTTCGACGGTCTTCCTGTATTCGAAAAAGGTGGTAGTTTCTTTTTAATAACAGAGCCTGTCGGTTTCACTTTAAATTCTGACACAAGACTCCATTCTGTTTCGGTCAATGGCCAGCTGTTATCAAGCACTGAGGCTTCTACGTGATAAATCGTATGAGGTATCGCGTCATCCTTGCTTCTACTTTCGTTGCTATCAACTTTCTCTTCGCTGGAATTCTCTTCATCGATGTTATCAGAATTATCCCTTTGAAGCGTAATTTCGGTAGATCTCCTTCGAAATTCCAAATACACCATCGGCAAAATAACTACACAAGTACCTTTTATTTGCGACAACACTTGACCTTCCTCATCCGCGACTCTCAATCTCATTCTTACCTTATCATACGATACTCTTAATCTAAACGAGACCAAGCTAGGTTTCACAACTCGAACGATCCACTTCGAAATATAATTTCTCGAATTAGGAATATAACTGTTGGATAATTCTTCTACAGCTAATATAGGAGGCATGTTAATCGTGAGAAACGATACTTCGTCAATTAGAAAATAGAACACAGGTTGTCCTTTCGTTGTAATTATATTTAAGGACCAAGGTAACTCTTTAAACGTCTGATCTTCGCTCCAACCGTAGCAGAAGATAGTGTAACCCAGTTTCGTATGCTGGTACCGAGTTGGAACCACATTGTTTACCACTCGTTGTATTTCTTTACCTGTCTCGTTTTTAAACATGCGTACACTATACTTTGGTAGGTTAACAAATAAATCTATACTGGCAAACACTGTCTCTGAGGGTTGAGGATTGACCACGAGTCTCGTAATAGGGAGCCATTGGTTTGGCGTGATATTTGTCAACGTCCCTTTCAATTCTTGCGTTTGCAAGGTGTACTCGAAGTCTTTAAAACAATAGTAAATGTCGTGTAATTTATCATGATGCTTTAACATATTCCTCAGTACCTGATTAGCTAAAGATTCTCGCTTATTATAATTATACAATTCTGCAACTTTCAATAGATTCTGTAAAACTTGATTATGCTGTTCGTGACGAGGATTATGTATTTTCAAATATCTTCTAATGGTAATCGTTTTGAAAAACGCTTGAATAACAGCAGCAGCCTTATTTTGTACAATAATTTTTTCCGTGGGATGCTGACTAGCGTATCTTCTATTCTCAATCAAGCTTCTCGTTATGTTCAGCAAGTTCTTCAACACGATCGTGGCGTCTTTGAAGCATTCTAAGCCAACAGTATGATTCAGAAAAAATATTCTCAGAGCTCGTAAAACACTTGGAACCTCGTCTTCAGGCATGATTTTTCTAATTAATTGTACCTGTTCTTCGATAAAGTAGTCGTGTATCTGATTATAGAACAACTTGTCCCTCACCTTTCGATCTTCAATTGGTGGCAAGTAGCTTTTGTAGTAAGTCTTCAAGGCTTCCGAGTATCTTTCAGTGCCAAACGCTTGATAGACGCTACAAACGGAGTTGCTGATGTGCCTCGCCATCTGATCGACCGTTTCAGATTCAGTGCACATTAGTTGATACATCCTTCGTCTGTCCCCCACGTAGAAAACCGTATCCGATGAGATAGATACGAGGCAATCGGATTCTGAGTGACAGTAAACTCGTAAAAGGTGTCTCCCTCGATCTATTTCCATCACGGTTGATTTTGTCCCAGCAGTTGAAACTGAGACCAAGAAGATAGATTTTTCTGGCCTGTGAAACCAACAATGCTCCTCTATACTTAGACAATCTTTATTTCCCTTTAATTTGGTTCTGGGGATTACAGTTTCATCGTCGACGTCTTCGACGATTTCGATGGAAACTTGAAACGTTGCAAAGTCGATGAGAAAGAATTTCTCTTCCAACGAATCGGTGAAGACATATAGCGGCTCGTTTCTGGTTTTTGACATTTTTTTAGGCCAACTATAAGCGTCGATGAATTCAGAGTTTTTGAACGTTGTTTTAGACGGTGAACTTCTCCTGCTACCCTTCTTACTATCTTTTTTAGTTTCAGATTTTTCATCGTTTGATTGTCTCGGTGCAAATCGATCCGACAGTTTCATACTGTATTGAAAGTAATCTAGTTTATAGAAAAAATGTACGTCTTTCACGTAAGGTTCCATTTTGTTGAAATCTGCCCAGAAACTGATGTCCTCTGAAAAATCTGCCGAAATTTTCTTCTCTTCCTTCGACATTTCACGAGCCCTATCTTTCTGACTTGTTTCGTCTTGAAGATCTTCCTCTATGGTTGTCGTAATGTATTTGTTCATCACGCTATCCTCGCATTTCCTCAAAGGGCTGACTATTTTTAGGGATCGAATCGGCACGAAGTATTCAACTGGATCGATTATTCCTTCGTTGATCGCCCATTTTAACCAACGATAAAATTTCCATCTTGCTAACGGAGGCTTCACCTATTATTTATATCATTTATTTTTTTCATTTATATCGATATCCTATCATGGGCGAAAGTTTACCGCAATATATCTCGTTCAAATTAAAAAATTAATGCAGTTAAACGAACGGAATGAAATGTCTTATTGTTATTCAATCTTAAAAAGTAATTATTTTTAGAGAAATCATTATTTTCAGTGGTTACGAATTATAACATTGCTAGAATATTACCACAGCACGATAATATTAAAATAAGATTCAAATGGTTTGAAGTTTCACGATATTCGTCGTACTAAGTTCCAAAAATTATTTAACATACATCTTTCGGATCCAACGGAATATCGCGTGACTGAGCTACATAAATAAAATGGCCCCAACACGGTGCTATTTCTGGCATAATTTCTGAAGATACTTCATTCGTGTCTTTCAAACCGAGAAACAGAGTAACTGGTTGTGGCTTGATCAAAGCGCTGAGCTTCTGATTATTTTTCGATTTCCTCGATCGATCGGTTTTCTTGGACTTTTTCGTATCAGCAGTGTTGTTGGATCTTCTCGTAAGATCCGTATCCTTGGATTTTTTCGTCCTCGCCGTTTCTTTAGACTTTCTCTCCTCTTTACTTTTCTTAGACCTCGATGCGTCTATTTACAAAGCGTTAAAACTATATACAAATTGTAAGAATGACAGATACAGGAGACACGCGACTAACCCTGACTTTCCTGCTCCGTAACTTCCGCTTCCCATTCGAAATGGTCTGCATACTGTCTCAAAAAGTCCCATTTATCTTGGGGTGACAGATACTCCACCTCTAATCGCAAGCAAACCCATCCTGCATTTGATCGAAGAGAAACGGTATATGACAGAGAAAGAGAAATATATTTTTATATCTCTAATTAAATGCATATTTTACATATTTTTCCATATTACATGCGTTTTGAATATTTCTGCACTTTTAAATTTTCCATAGGTGCATAGATTAAATAGTTTAGTTATTACATTACCTGTTAAACACGTGACAGGATGGAAATCTACGATCTCGTAATAGTCCGTCCAGGTCAAAGAGCACAACTTCAATAGAGCCTTTGAAAGAAGCATGGGCCATAATTCAAAATTATTAGTAGTTCGAGGTAAAAGTGGTACTTTCTCTCCGTTCACTGGTATCATATCATCCACGAGAATCCGGCGCCAAGCTCCCAAGAAATATAATCTTACGACGTATTTGCCTTCGACGTAATACAAATTTTTCAAAAATCTTTATACACAGGAATAAAGTTTCTTCGCGGAGGAAAAAATATAGTTTTCATGGAACGGGACACTAAATCCTAAGAAATTAAAAAAACCGTCGAAACGCACAAAGTATCGAATTCGCGAATCTAAGAAATTAGGTTTCAAGAAATCTCTAAGCGTATCGAAATATAATATATAATAAGAGATCTCTAGATCTTCTTTATTCAGACTCAGGATATACGCATTAACGAACATCACGCGTTAAAAATACACGAATAAAGCCAAGAAAATAAAATGACGATAAAATGGTAATAGTAGACGCTGGAGTGCGCGAATTTATTTGGAGAGATAAGGAACGAGCAACATTCGCGTCGCGGATAATTTGCGTCTGATGTAGAGAAATGAAATAAAAAAATGGATGATTGATAAAATGTTGGGAGGATACCGTTTGGATTTATGACGGGCCGATGTAGCATACCCTTGCCGGCCTTGTTCATCGAATACACATTCATCCAGCCCTGCCAAGATTGGTACCGACCATTCCAAATAAAATTGCTGCTCTCGCTACTTATTTCCAATCCATCCCGACCGCAGTATTGGAGATTTATTAGCGCGGAAATGAACCACCGTGCGAACTGAAAGTCGTCCCTTCATTGAACCACGTTCAATTGCGAGCAGGTCGCTTCTTGATCGGTGTGTACGCTCCGATCAATTGTGCCGCGATCTCGAACAATCGTGGATCGCTTTGCGACTATTTCTCAATGGACACTACTTTTTAATTAGCAATTTTTCTTTCCTGTTGTTTAATATTTCTGTTATATGAGGAGAAGTCGCTTAGAAACTAAGCTGATCAATCTGATACGTTAGAATACATTATTTTTGGAAATATTTTTGCATGCATCCAATTTAAACCGCAAATAGGGAAGAAAATGATAATACTTTGAAAGATTTTGTTAGAAAATCCGGGCATATCTGAATTAATATAGATTACCTGACTGTGTAATAAGTGTTTGTTATTCGCGATATGGTCTGGACTCTTTGAATTAGCGACAAATACTGTCAGTTGTCCCTAAATTCAAGTTATACAATTGTAAATAAGTTAAGTAAAGTTGATTTTTTCAACGGTAGAATTCGAGTAAAATTAATAGAAATTAATTTTTTAAGGGAGCATACATACATTTAGGTTGTCTAAATTCTTTGCTCTTATCCACTTATGAGGTACTAAAGATGGGGGTAATTGAACGAGCTGTGTGTCGAGAAACAAACCATCCGGTCCATCTAGAATCAATATAAAATTACAATAAACAATATTATGAAAGGACAATTTTTCTTATTAATTACTTTTGGGATGAGCCCAATTTTCCTTGTTTAACGCTGCATCGGACCATTCTGGCCACAACGTTGAATCATCTATGGAAGAAGCTTCAAATACAGATTCTGAAGGCTTTTTGGACATCACAGACATATTTGAAACATCTTTCTTTTAGTAAAAGACGATCGTCCTTATGTGAAAAATAAAAATGTTCATTGAGAACAAACAATAATTAAATTAATTAAAATTTGTGGAAAAAGTATATATATATATTTATTGAATCTCTATATTATACATAACTATATGAGGGTGAGATGTAAATCTACGTCAAAAACAGACTCCATAAAAAAATAGTACAATTTGAAGAAACTATATTATCTCATTAGTACCTAGTCCGCTATGATGCCATCGCGAACCTTAAGAAACTAAATGTATTAAAGATATAAAATGTACTACAAACGTAACATCTGCAAAAAAATAGTATTACTGATCTTTCGTTATTATATAAACTCAATAACGAATCAATAGTTACTTCGATTCTTTCAATGACGACAGTTATGAACGATGAGCTTGTACGTTTACACCATTAGAACGAATTTCTTTTTTTTTTTTTTTTGTTCTTTAACTCACTTTTCGTTTCAAGTTCATGTAGTTACACAATTTTCTTAACAAGAAAAATAATACTATAATTCATACATACAGGAAATACAATTAGTTCTCGTCCTTCCTTTTACATGACATTAATAATTTTTTTCTCCAACAATACTCGAACGTAGTTTTATAGTCGCTTGACCAGGCTCGGCTTAATTTTATATTAGCTTCCATAGTTAAGTTTAGATTTTAGTACACATGTATAATAAGTAGGCATGAAACGGTTTAGCCTCAAAGTACACGTACACGCATAGTAGGTCGATAGAATTACATAAACTTATTAAGGCATTGTTCCAATCTTCTTCTTGTTTTCTCTTTTAGATCCTTGAAGCGTTTTATTTCTAATAATCTCCCTATCGCATATCCGAAAACAAACAACGCGTAGGATTTACATTAGGTTATTTATCGGTAAGATATCTTTAAAGGTTATAAATATAATATGGAATATTTAATGGAATGTTTAATACGTTCCTCTTTTAATAAATGTATTATCCAAGTATTTGTCTTTTCAAAGTTCTTAGAACACAACGAGATCAGGATGATACAGTGGATTGTATCAAATTAAGTTTGAGAATCCTTATAAATTGAATTCTCTTATGCATAATTAAGTCTGTCTGAAAGTTTTAAGATGGAATATCCATATAGAGTTTTGTAGTTAGGTACTATTGGAATTAAAGATGATCATGGTCGATCCAGTCTATCCACAGATACACCATTAACACTTCATCTACTTGGAATGTGCAGAGTATAGATGAAAGACGGAAGCTGGTTACAACATCATATAATTAATAGAAGTGGTAACATTGGTTATAAATTATTATAATTATACGTGTTACAAACTTCGATTAATTCACATGCATTTATCAATATATAATAGGGAAAACAGTGAATACAGAAAAATAGACAAACAACGAAGACCAACAATTTCTTCATTCTTCTTTATACTATATATTCAGATTCCAACAGATCAATTCTTTTTGGCACCAATTTTATCACGTAGTACCTCGCAATTCACGAACATAATCGATATCTAATTATACAATACTGAATATGGAAAAAATAATGCCAGGGTTGATAAATCTTCATCGTTCCATGCTCATGACTAACATTTTAAGTTCTTTGAAGAAACGTTTGTATGACTCACTCAACCTGGCAGTGTTTATAATGTTATCAATTTAATTTTTTTATCGTGAATTATTTAGTCACTTTCTAATCGCAGCTAAAAAAAAAAAAAAAAAAAAAAAAAAAAAAAAAAAACATACTCTTGTATCTCAAAAATATTAATACAAAGTTATTTTCTATTTAATGTCGTGCAACATTTCCTGATTGGTTATACGAACAACATAGGTTCGTATATACAGAATTTGGCACCATATTATGGATACTCGAGCAGTTAAAAGAAAAAGTCGTTTTCAGCTTAGCAAAATCAGTAGTATGCTATGATCGTAACAATATGGTATCGTTACGCTGTTCTACGTATAAAGTGAAGAACCAATGTCAGTGGACGGTATAATAGTACCTTGCAGTTTCCTAAAGTCTGAATCATACTTGTACAATGATTTCATAGGCTACGAGCGGAATCCATAAATTAAGCATTGATTGTTTCGTAAATCATAAAAGAAGACAACGAGAAATTGCGTGGAACGAATCGTAGAATTTCAAGCAGGTTCATTACCATAAGATTTCCCACAATTATATATATTAATGCTTTAACAGGTTTTGCCAGGACCAGAGGCTCTTTGATCTTCCATTCGTCCGGCCTGAAGTCTTTGTATTAAAGCGAAAAGATCCTCCTCAGGCACTGTCGACCCTGCTTGAGTAGTCCCATTAGATCTTTGGTTGTGTTCCTCTTCAGCATCGTGCACTGTTGATGCTGCTGGTAAAGGGCTCCGCTGATCTTCTAAACGCGAGCCCTATATACGCAATTTATTTAACATTTTATATGGTGAGTTTAATAGAAGAAAAGTGCACGAGTGTGTGATACGTACCTGGCACCTAACCAACATTTCGATAAAGGAATCGTCGGAATCTTGATTACTGTTTAGGCCAGGTAAGTAAGGCAGCGTTACTCGTTGCTCATCCATTCTTTTACTTTGCATTCCAGCAATCAGTTCTAGTAAATCTTCTCCATCCCTGAAAATAGAATTAATGTATTTTAATATATACTATTAGTAAATAAAATAATGATTTTTGCAAAAGACACGTACTTATCTTCCGACTCGCACACCTCAGGTGTTATCGTTCTAAACTTCGGATTGCGATTTATATTCAATGCACAACGTTGATCGTCCATTCTACCAGATTGAAAACGAGATAGAAGATCAAAGAAACTATCTTCTTCTTTTTGAGTAAGTTGTGGTGTCGCGTTATTACTTTTATCTATTTGAGATTCAGCTTGCTCTTTTAGTTTTGCGTCCGGCGTGAGCTAAATAAAAATGATAATTTTGTTAGAAATCTCCAACTCAATATTGTAATATTTTAAAATAAAATTATATTAAATAACCAAATTACCTTAATGAGATCAAGATTATCCATGCTTTGTCGTCTAAGTCTATATCTACACGGTGAAGATATATTAACATTTGAGCCAGTATTGGTCGATAGTTTTTGTGCAATATTTTCTTTATTATTTTCTTGCTGCCCTTTTTCCAAACCCAGAATCTTTTGTAAATCATCGACGTTCATTTGTGCAGTAGCTTGTCCCATTGGATCTTCCAATTCTTTGGAAATGTTTAGATGTAGATTGGCATAGTGTAGTGCTTTTTCATGGTTACCCATTGCAGCATATGCATTTCCCAAAGACCAGCAGGCACGGCCTTCACCTACACGATCTTTAAGCTGTTGTGCTATTTCAAGGTGCCACAAATGGTATTCTATTGCAGTTGGATAATCTCGCAATAGAGTATATGTATTTCCTAGAGAATAGCATGCCTGCGCTTCTACTTCTCTATCTCCTAACTCTTGTGCAAGGACTAGAGTTCTCCTAGAGCATAATAATTAATGTTTATCCGCATATTCATTTCTTGATTTGTAGAAAAAATGTAACCTAAATACATACTTATAATGTTGTGCAGCTTTCTCAAATTCTCCAAGAAATATATGTGAATTTCCTAGATTACTGTTTGCCCTCCTCTCAGCAGCTTTATCACCAAATTCTCTGGCAATCTTTAATCTTTCATTGTGATAATAAATTGCTTGTTGAAAATCTCCAAGAAGATAAAATGTATTTCCTAAATTTCCACAAGCTCTACCTTGAGCAGCAGAATCTTCCAATTCCTTCATCAATTCTAAGTTTTCTCTATAAAAGGAATTTATATGATTTATGTGTATTGGTCTATATCCCAGCTTAAGAGCTTCAATTTTCTTACTCATAATAATGTACAGCTTGTTGTAAACATTGTCTGACATCCTCAGAGAATTCCCCAGGATCTTGATGACCTACTCTACCCGCCTGTTTGCCTTTAGCATGGTAGACATTCCCCAAATTGTATAAAGCTCTTCCTTCGCTTAGCTATGTGAGAAATTATTTTTTTTAATAACTAGTAGGAAATAAATATAAGTTTTTGATCATATACACACCTTGTCTCCAATTTCTCTTGAAATTTCCAAGTGTCTTTTGCAACAAATCATAGCCTCATCAAACTTTCCCATGACTTTCAATGTATTTCCCAAGTTTCCACTAGACTTTGCTTCTCCTAATTTGTCTCCCATATTACGTGCTAGTGTCAAATCCAATTTATGATATTGCATTGCTTTCACATAGTCTCCGAGGTAAAAATAAGCATTTCCTAATTGGCTGTAAATTGCACTTAAGATCCTTAAGTCATCTGTACCAGCTTGAATTGCAGCTTGAAAAAATGCTACCCCAGATTTACAATCTCCAGCCTTACACAGACGTTCACCCTCAAGCGCCAATTCAAGGCACATATTCCACCTTTCACTATTCTGTCAAATGTAAAAAATTTCATCAATCATATACTTGTTTATCATTCCTCCAATTTGTGTTTTCATCACTTCAAATATATTAGATACATATGTCAATTTAGCAGGAAGGATAATAACATAATTTTTAATGCACAATCACAATGTGAAAAAAGAAAAATAGAAAAGAAAGGAAAGAATATTGGAATGATCATGGGAGTGGCTGATCATGCAATTGTAATAAATTGATTAGAGATAGAATATTTATACTGAAAGCTTAGATTTATTCTTATTAGTTATTTAAGACGGATAATAAATTCATGGAATGTTTACATAATCGTAAAGATAATTCATTAATTGATAGGTATATATGACAACTTGAGTAAGCACATAATATCCATCACTTCTTTATTTTTGGCGTGATATGTTTTTTGTTATTTGTAGAAAGCTCCAAGAAATTATATGCTGCTAATAAATAGTAAAAAGTGAAACGAATAAAAGCGAATTAATTGTGCACAGTAACGCGATGATAGACCAGTATGAGTCACGCGAGTCATGTAAAAGCGAATTAATTAGTATGGTTCACTTACTTGCCCTTCTGATGTTAAATTTTCCGCACTCGCGCTCAGAGACATTGTGCTCCCTTTCGTTTTCGTTCTCCCCTCGTAAATTAACAATCGATCCTTGAAGTTCCACGACCGTAAATAACAGCGAGTCTTACGTACGCGGTAGGCGATTATGCGGGTTACGACGGTAATTCGATGTGCACAATTTCTCACGCATCGTGTTATTGCTGTTTTCGGTGGTACTGCGATTTTATTATTTCTTTGCAATAATCACATCCGCGTGCTTCTCGCGAGTAAAACGCGCATCACTTTTCCCTCCAATCCCGTAATCACTCGCCGCAGTTTCCAAATGCAACTGACCGAAAATTGAGCGTCCAAACAAATGGCGCTGGATGTATGTCCCTGGTGCAACGTCCAATCGCATTCCATTTGGTGACAAAACGAAATTCTCTAAGATGCAACACATAGTGTCAGAGACTACTCACACCCATAGTTCTAGTTGTTTATACATACGGTGCTGTACCATGCGGCCAAGTGCTGAGTTTAATTGACATTAGTATGTACAAGAACCTATAAAATTAGGGATCTGCTCTCTGTAGTTGGAACTTAGAATACATAGTTTGTTGTCTCGACTACGTACAATTAATGAATTATACAATTAAATATGCGGCTCTAGAATTTAACTTATTATCATATAAGATATCCGCACTAGAGGGCACTACAGGCCTACACCAATTCACAACATATGCACTGATTTTGGACTCGACCGCAAATGTGTAATCGCACACGATGCGTATCTTGTATACATTTTTTTGTTCATGCTATTCATCTTCGGTATTCTGAAGTACTCTTCGTATTTACAGTGTTCGATCGGTAGAGTTTGACAGAACATGGAGTTCGTATATGATTCTGTTTTTGTCGAATGATGTTTAAGTCGGTAAACGGAGAAGTAAATCTGTGAGAAGTGAGTCGAGTCGCGCGGTGAACAGAACGATATTAAACGGTGAAGTGAAGGAGGAGAATCTTTTTGGGTCTGAGGAAGATTTACTAATTTCGAATGAATACACAACCTCTCTACTGAATGGTTTTCATCTCACTGGGTTTACTTTGTCGTAAGATAGATATTTAACAATAATTGTAGCTTTTTCCCTTGTATTTCGTAACTTTATATCGCGTTCCTCTACCGTATAGAAAGTATTCGTTATATTAATAATGAGCGATGGTAAGAAAGTAGGTGAAAATTCCAGTACTGAGGTTGTTAACCAATTTCGAAGCTGTAGGGATCTTAGTGATATCGTGCCTCTGTATACGCAACGCGCGCTTTACTTAAAACCAGTCGCAAAGATAAATGTTTCTGTTAATCTTCCTCAACTAAAAGTAGCAGGTAAAACGGTCATGAATGATATGTATTTTATCTTTATCTGCATTTTTACTTACCGAGAAAGATCACATTTATGTTTTCGTTTAAACTTATGTTTGTCATTTCTTATTACTGAGAACTTTATCAAATGACTCTTTATTCACATGTCAATCACTATTTATGTTATTAGAAACATATTTATGCATATCTTAATCATGATTCTTCTAGGTTTATAAAATGAATTTAATAAATGCACCGATTAACTATGTTGAAATTTTGCGACAGGAAACAACTTTATTGTTTCAAATTCTATGTATATTTATAATTATATGTAATATTTTTAGCATAGTAGGTTTTTACAGAAAATTAACTGCGATATAAATAGGAAAGACAATATCAACATGGGAAGTAATGGAGAAGATCCGTGCCCTTATATTACCGGACGAGTTTGCATCTCTGAAAGTAGCCAAGAGTACATTGGAATTTATCAGATTGGAAGGAGATTTGCAAGACAGATGCAGACTACAGCGTGTGCTTGCAAGATTGGATTCCCAGCGTTTGAACTTGACTGGATTCCCCAATGTGCTAAAAGTTCGTGCAGCAGAAACAAAGGATGATTTTCCAACGAGGCATAGTTGGAATTCTTATTTCAGAGATGCCAAGCATATGAATGAACTAAAACCTGGAGAAAGGCCTGATACTGTACACATAACAGGCTTACCTGTTAAATGGTTCACCGAAGATGGTGCAACTATTCCCAGTGAATCCTTGATGAACAAGATCTTTAAGAAATGGGGAATACTTAGAAGAATAGATGTACCTGCTGCTGATCCTTATAGGTCTAGAATGCGTCTTGGCACAAATATAAATAAATTTAGTTACGAAGATGGCATATTTTTTGATGCATATATTCAATATGTTGAATATATGGATTTTGTTAAAGCTATGGATGCATTGCGTGGTATGAAACTTCTTAAAAAAGAAGAAGGAAAAGCATTTACAGCCTCTATTAAGGTGCGTTTGCGATGCAGGCATACATACATACATAAGTTATAGGAATTGTAATAATAAAATTAAAAAAGTCGTTTTTTGTATTTGTTATTTTATATAGATTACTTTTGATAAAACAAAACACATGAGCGATAGTTCCGTTGCACATAGAGATTTTGAAAGAAAACGTCTTATAGCCCAGGATACATTAGCAGCAGAACGACTTCGTAGGAAAGAAGAAGCTGAAGAAAAACGTCGAGAAGAACTAAAGTAATTAGCAGTAATATTTATAGTGGAGACTGTAAATAAAACACCATGTAACATTTCGTACATTATCTCTTCTAGGAAAAAAGAAGAAGCTGATGCAATAGCTAAAGAAAATAGGCGGAAAAAACGAGAAGAGAAACGAAAGCGTAGAGCTATAACTATATTTCGAAAGAAGGAAGAGGATAAAGTGTCCATGAAGATTGCCAGAGAAGGTCAAAAATTAATAAAAGCACAAAGGCAACTTGAAAGCATTCGTTTGTTAGATGAATTATTTGATAGAATAAAGGTAAAGTTCAGTGGAATTTTCATTATATCTTGGTAAGAATAAAATTGACTAAAATTAATTTTCCATATTAAGATAAAAGTGGAAAACAATGAGATTAAAATAGATGAATTCTCAAACGATACAAAAAGGGAAGACAAGAGAAGTAATAAAGTAGATGGTACTATCGAAATATTGAGTTCGGAAGAAGATTCTAAGGATGAAAAGAAAGATAAGAAAGTAAAAAAATCAAAAAAGAAAAAATCTAAGAAAGAAAAAAAGAAAAAAGTAATAAATGTATTTCTTTTATTTCTATCGTTTTCTTCCTTTCTTTTTTTAAATTTTTATATCGTGCAATCTAATGCTTTTCAGAAGAAACGAAAGAAGGGTGGTAAGGATTCCGAAAATTCTGCAAGCCTAAGCGAGGAATCAGGCGCAGAAGAGCAAACAAAAAAATTAAAAAGTGTTCTGAATCAAAATGTTACATATCCATCATCGTCAACAGGTAAACACGAATAATAACAAAAATCAGTACGTGTCACCAAAGATACTAATTAATTGTATTTTTTCTTTCAGCACCGTCGACTTTAGAATCTCTTTCGTATCCCACCCTCTATCCGCGTTTTCCACAACCGTGGTATTATGAAGCGCCTCTGCCTGTGATTTACCCCAGTTTACCGAGAAGTATATCCAGAGGTGGTCGTTTTCCACGAGGACGGGGAAGGGGATTTTCATGGCGTAATGCTGGAAATCCTCATACGTTGCATACATTTAATCCTCATCTGTATAACGAACAATACTACAAATACTTTGCTCATTTAGTAGGTCAAGATTATCATTCTTTCGACTACAGAAGCTCACGGTCACGTAGTCGTAAAAGATCGTTCAGCAGATCTAGATCGAGATCAAGATCAATATCAAGATCGAGGTCAAAGTCACGGTCGCGGTCAAGATCAAGGTCAAGATCGAGGTCTCGCTTGAAATCACGTGGCAAATCGAGGTCGAAATCACGTTCAAGATCGAAATTGAGGTCTGGATCGAGATCTCGTAGTAGAAGACAGAGCAGAAGTAGATCCCGTTCGAAAAGACGACGAGGAAGATCGAGATCAAGATCGAAATCCGGCACTAGAATGAGGTCTCGATCGCGACGATCGAGATCTAAGAGGAAATCTCGTTCGAAGAGTCACTCTAATTCTCGAAACAACAGTAAACATCCTTATAGGCGCAGGCGAGAAAGATCAATGTCGAAGGTGAAAATCACAAGAGCTAAATCTCGTAGTATGTCGCCTAAAAGAAGATCGCGTAGTAGTACCTGGTCCATGCCTAAATCTCCTGGCAGAAGAAGCTGTTCTTGGTCAAAAGGGACAGAAGCTGTGAGCAATAAAACGGACAGTGTTCAATCGACAAGTATAATGGAGCAAGAAACTGCAAATAAAGAAGCGCCACAAATCTTTCATTTGGAGAATATAACTTCCGATTGACAAGAATCGAAGACCATTCTTCCACATTGTGTCTTCGATGCTCCGACGTGAGAAAAGCATATAGCTAATTCTTTGTACAAAATCTTTATGAAATCCGTGGAGTTCGCAATCCTAATCATTTGGAGTATTTCTTTGATAAAAGAAGATATATATTTTTATTCACATGCTAGCTCTTCCTAGTTTTAAAGAATTCCATATATATAGCAATATATACGAGAGACGATATTTAAGTGCATCACTTATACATGTACGTGCAAAGTATTGTTAACGATCTAATCCTATGGATGTTTGAACTTTGAACGTGTATTGTACATATATTATGAATGATATAGTCAACAAAGATTGCTAAAGTATGCATTTTTATCTCAAGATTAAAAATAAACCTGTGACATCGACGTATTAAATATCTGTTGAACCATCCCATGTGTGGTAGTATATTGATGTCTATTTTGGTAAATTGTTTATTGATCCAAATATATGTACGTTTTGGGATACTCTTCGTTGTTACGTAAACCAGACTTCATCTCTTTAGTTTCTTTTCGGGAAAGGTACAGGATGCATCAAAGTAAAAGACATTGAGATTCGACTTGCAAATTTTATTTGTTTTTCGGCATGAAAATGCATTGGTTCATAAACATTGTTAGTCATTATACTCCTATCCTTTCGTAAAGGATCGAAGATCGTTTTTTTTTCTCTTAGCAGCGTTCTTCGGAGATACACGCTACGATTAGAGATTTATCGACTGATGCTTCGCTTGATATTAATTAATTCGCCTATGATTAACAAAGATCATCGAAATTCATCGGTTTTATTTTCTTTCATTCTTTAACTTATTAGTGCCGTGATTAGCACCGCACGTGCGTATCCGCTCGACGTATCGCTTTCTCAAAACACGGTTTTTTGTTCATTTCTTCATCTTTTTCTCTTTAAAAATATGTGCTACGTTTTTTGTTTGTTTGTCTTCTCATCGCTATATTTAATTATATAATAATATGTATGTATATATATAATACATATATATATATACACATCGCATCGCCACTCGTATGTTTCGGAATAACAACACCGGTTTGCTCTATTTTTCCTTCTTAGTTTTACAATCGATGCTCGACAATGATATTCAATCTAACGAAAAATTCTTCATCATTCGCTTGAATATCGTTCACTTTACAAGCGTGTTTTGCCTTGTCTCTTTCCTTTCTTTACTCATTCAACGTTATTGGCATTACTCTTTTTACACTGGTTTCTCATTTTTTCCGCTTTTTTTTTCTTGTTTTCTTAAATCGTCTACCGCTACGGTATCTTCGGAATTGATTAGATATTGACTACTTTCAAGATTCGTTGCGTGGGAATTGTTTTTTTTTTTCTTTTTTAAATTTATTCGTTGCACGACGATAGCGTTCGTTCACTATCGCGTTAACAAGATTCACGATCACATCGCAAATTTCCTTCGGTTAGATAAAATTATAAATTCCTTCTTCCTATCTTTATTCTTGCTCACGATTCCCTTTGTAAAACGAACGCTATCATCCGTGTTCATTGGATCGGTGATCAGGGAAACGAGCTTGTTAGAATTGTACATGAAGTTATAAGTATACAATACATTTAGCAATAAACAGAAGAATAGTCGAGTCATATAAAAATAAAAACAGTGAACAGTGATAAATCGAATGAGCATCCAATTTCGCAGTCCAATCATAAAATTGCAAGGTAAATCTTTTTCACTTAAATATTATCACATAAATACATTTACCATTAATCACTGCAAAATTGAATTAAAATGTTTCGATTCTACTGAACAAAATTCTACAGGATTCTGATTAGCCCTCGAATCACCGATCCAATATTTATCGAAATTAACTTTGCGTCATCGTACGCTTCACGCCTATGGAATACAGAGGTACCATATTTTTTTGTTCAATCACGGTTCCATTCACCACGGTGTTTACATTCTATATGTGAATCGTCCATTTTCCAATGGTGAAGCTTCTAAAGTTTACTCACCATCAATCATGGTACTAGGTACAAAGAATCCTATGAAACACAATAGGGCAATTGAACGTGGAAGAAACAAAGTTCGAAACGAAAGCCTAGATTTCTGTCCAACGTACAGGTGGTGCGGTTCGTTTAATTTTTAATCGATTCTCATTCACTCGATAATCTCGATATTATAATTATATTTGGCTAAAAATTCACTGGCCCTTTCAAGTATCGTCGCTAATTTATTTTCTCTTCTAAAAAGTTTCTATCTAGCTTCACTTTTTATTCTCCTGCCGATTGTTCGCTTTTTTTCGTTTTTTCTTTTTTACAATCGATAGTTCAAGTAACAACGGTATTTTGTGAACGGGTTTTGATAGAAAATTAGCAAGAAATATAGATTTCTCTCAGTTCCTCTAAATTCAGTGGATACACCGAACGTTTGGGAAATGAACGACCCAAAGATTTACAATTTTTTCGCAGTTGAGCAAGCATCATGTGCTTTTTCATCGCCAGCAATCGTTCAGCAATGTACAAGTGCTAACGTGGCACCCTGTGGGTTACTCGTTCGTAATCTAGACCTCTTTCGATGGGCTGTCACACTGAAAGGACACACAGAAGATGCAGCCTGTACACGATAGGAGTTCTACTTTGAAAAGCTCCTCCTCATCCATGAGACCGGAAACCGTAAAAGCGATGTACGATATCTCTTCACGCGCTATCGAACATGAAAAGAATGATCGAGGAAGATCGGATGAACAAATTCTTATTTGTGCCATGAAAAATTTCGTATATAAATTTGTCTATTCTTAAGTTGAATTTTTTTTTTTTTTTTTTTTTTAATAAATTACAATGTTTTTATGCTTTTTACAATATCTGTAAAAAAGAGAAAAGAATGTTTAAGTATCGTTATTTTAGTTCCTCTAAATAGTTGTTGGAGTTTTATAAAATTCTTTCCAAAGTACGTGAAAAGCTTTGCAGATTTTTATTCGATATTATATCGTGAAATTTGTACGCGTTGCAGCTACATATACTATTCCACGAATAGTTTACTAGCAAGTAGAATCTTACAAAGTAGCTTTACGTGTTTTCCATCTGATTGAATTTGCAACTGTCGCCAGAAACTGAGACCCTTTCGACGATTTGTTTCAGCGATTTTCATGTTCTGTGCAAGTTGTCTGCGAACAAAACTCTCTGGACTTACGTAATCAATCGCAATGTCAACGGCACTCGCGATGGATTTATATAAACGAAAGTACTCTCGAATCGTATCGTGAACAAAAATATTGTACGCTGACTAGTCGTTATTAAATCATCTGAAGACGTCAATAACGAGGTAAACCAAAGAATATTCTAAATTATGCAACATGATTCGATAAAATGTACGTGGCAAGCGAAACTTCCTGGTAATACTAATATTATTTGCTTGGAAAAAAAAAAAAAAAGAAATAGGTTTCCAAATATTTTAAACTTTCTTCACTTCTCTTTGTATTATATTCTTTCTATTAACAATTTTTCAACTTTATTTTATTTGATATCTTTATAACGCAAAACGACTAAGAGAGCCACAATGGCCCTTCCATTGTTTTTATTTTACGTTAAAAACGGGAGTAAGTAAAGAAATATTCAATAAAGTCACAGATGATAGAATGAAATGACTGAAATTGATTACAAATGACAAAGTTATTGTGAAGCTAGTTGATAAAATCGATTCGTTGTAAGCAATTGAGCGATAGTATAAGTCTCTTTCAATGCACCATTCGTTCAACGCACCATCTATTAATGATGTTCATTTGTTAGAGCTTAACGATGATCAACGTTGATCGTTTAGACTAAATAAAACTACTTCCATACGACTCATTTATCAATCATGACGAGACAAGTACTGAAACGGTTTTTTCCAGTAGTACGAGTCAACCATGTATCAGGCACAGATGCAACCAGACTGAATTCATTCGTATAAAGACTCGACGACACGACGATTATATGATAAATGAGCGCGATGACGCGTTAAGAACGAGAATAACGATTTCGAGAAATAACAACAAGCGATTCTACCTTGCTTCATCTTGTGTGTCTCCTGTCAATGATAAATAGTAAGAAAAATGGAGAAATTGGGAGATAGAGAGAGAGCTCATTAAAAAAGACTGTTTCCCCTTAACTCGTGGTCGCTAAATCACCCTATATAGATTAATAGATAGTACATTACTTAGTAATTTTTTGGTCATTTTACGTAACAGTTAGACGGCGACAGCCCGCTAGTTAATTATTGGTAAAGATCTTAATAAAGTATTTGAGAGTTAAAACCGTTTAAACGCTACCGTTATTCATCATAATAATCATAATAATCCGTAATAATCATAGTAATGATCCGTAATAATAATAACAATAATAAATGACCAATATGTAGTTATAACGTGGTAATTTTTGTATAAATCGCTCGGAGAAGCCGGTTTTCTCCGATATTCTTTTCGATATTTTCTCGCCATCCATCGTTTTCTTCTTTTTCCCCGTTTTCGTTACTTTTTTCATTCATCTTTCGTACGAATCATCATCGATCAACCGTGCCCGAAGACGATCAATCGCAACCGTTCGCGATTTCAAAGCGATCGCCCACGTTATTTTACACTCTTTCGCGTGTTAAGTATCTTTTACGTCTTACTACCCCTCTACGGTCCTATACAAGTTCTTTTGAAAACTTCTCTCTTCGTTTTTCTCCTCTTACTTCTTCGAGTATCGCGTAATCGCTCTGTCAGCCCGTCGATCCAAAAATTCGCTAATTAATCGCAACAGGAAGGAAGAAAGTATACGAGGATCAACGTGGAAACAACGTGTCTCTGTTCGACTACGTTTATGTACAAAGATAGCCCGATTTAGCCTACGTTTCGGTTACTCTCGACCGTTCGTTCGTTTATTCTACTTTTGTCCACAGCGCGATTCGCGTGTTTCATTTAGTTTCTGGTGTTCGTGTGCGCGTTTTTTCTTCGCTCATTGCAGCATAATCTTCTGTTATATTTTTCTTCTTTCTCATTCTACCTTTTTTTTCTTTTTGAATTACGACGCATTCTCATGACTGACAGCACTGACGACCGGTGGCACGAACGATTCATGGAACGAAGGCGGCAGTTACGCGGTCCCCGTGCATATTGCGTAGCACGTCGCTTTCATGCTTCTCGAGAAACACAAGAACGCGCTTCATTGTGCCGCTGTGTAACACGGTGCGCAGCGTTTTAAACTTGACACAATCGCATGTTCCGTAACACGCATAGAGATATGAAAACAGAGTGCATGAGCGAGCTGAGAAAGCGATATAGGTGTAGAAAGAGAACGCTGCGTAAGGGCCTCTTGTATCCTTATCTAATAACGTATGCACATTCGTACAGTAAACATGTAAGTTATAATACCGATCAACGAGTGGCATCGTTACGCATGCTTGATTAGATAAGGACAAAAGCAGCGTTTTATGCAGCGTTCTTGTTCTTTTCCCATATCGTATCCATTTAGACACGAATCGGATACTTTATCTTTATATCTTTATGGTAATACAGAAAACGAAGCGCTACGTCGATCGATTCGAATAACACAAACGTTTACATATCTTGGAATGTTTGTTCATTCATATGCAACGAATTTGAAAATTTCCTCTTGAATTCTAAAATTTTGACAGAGTAGATCTACATTTATACGAATAAACATTGAAATTGGAGCTTAACGCAAAAGAATTAGATTTTTCTTCTTTAGATAATCTTCTTCGAAGAGTCTACAAAATTTTATTTCCATATCGTTCGGTGCAAGAGATTAGGTACAATTTTTTTTTTTTTTTTTTTTAAGAAGATATTCTATATTAGATATAAATAATTATTTAATATATAGAAATATCTAATATTTATAATATTCTGTTTTGTGGGACTAGCGTTTGCATTATTCTCACTATCGACGACCATAAATTTAGACCTCGAACGAATTAACATCAACATAGTATACCGCCGTGCGTCGCGCAACAAGGGGAGACCACCCTTATTTTCGACAGCAGGGTGTTCGACCACGCTTTGCGCCCAGTATTCTCGAGCTCATCGAACGTACAAAATACGTATGTACACATGTAAAGTACAACATTTAAACATTCACGAAACACTCGACGGGCGCAAAAGTATGGCGATCGTAAGTGCGTGTATGTCGGAACTTGTGCCCCTGAACACAAAAGCGTCCTCCTTTGCTTCCTTAAACATACGTATATAAACTTTGCTTGAAACAAAGGCCATAATACATGTTTCGATATATATATATATATATATACACTATATACTATAATATCGTGTATATTACATAATATAGTATACACATATGTACAGGTATAAACATACAAATCAATCTCGGCATATCTGCGACGGGGTAGGAGCTTTGTCTTTTGAAAATATTTCTGTTATTCTGACCAATACGATCGAATAGTCGTTAATTACTCTATATAATTAATTATAATATATAATTAATTAGTTACTCTGTAATTAACCTTAATAAAAAGTATATTTGGTAGTGATTAAAAATTTGTTCGTTTAAAGCGAAACAAAGACTAGATTCTTTTAATCTTTGTGTACTTATTTGGTAGAGTCGTTGGAAATATTTATGTCGTCAGCATTGTTCAAAATAACGAAAATATTTCGAGTGGACAAAGGCGCTTCGTCCCATATGCACACGCGATATAATTATTTGAGTGTATGAACGTGTGAGGAAGAGTTATCGATGAAACAATTTCACTCGGGCAATATATATATATATATATATTTATATAGATCGCCGGTTAAGGTCCTTTTCACGGGTTATCACATTGAGTCGATCCCCCTTTTCCCTCCATTTCCGTCCATTCTCCTGCGAAAACAAACCTTTCCTGCGAAGATATGTTTACATGCTCCTGGCAAGGAATTCATTTCCATAATTTTCCTTTCGCCTTCCTCTTTGTTCTCCTTTTATTAACCTTCTGCTAACTCGATGATGTTATTATTTCGGAAGTTAGGTCGATTTTTAGAGTATTTTCTCGTTGAAATAAAATCGTGGAAGGATTCTGTAATCGATATTCACTGTTCTATTCGTCGATAAAGGGCGCAACTTATTTTTCGAAACGATATCAACGTCTGCAATGTGAACGAAGCAACAAGTAGCTTATTTTCCTCTCTTGTATTTCCTGTTATTCTGTTAACAGCTGTCTCTTAAAAAACGATCCTTGCCGCTGTTTAACTTTGCCTTTAAAGAATACCGTTTCTTTCAAAAGATATCGCGTTATGTTTCTTCAAACGATCCAGCCGTAAATCTTTCCATCGATGTTTCTCACCTTCATCAGCGGAAATCTCTCGCGGAGTCTTCAACTTATCTCGATCGTTCACCGGAAACGATAAGTTCCCTTGATCCTAGCTGCTCGCTGTCTACGTGGCAGACTAGTTTACGATTCAAAGCAACGATGTTACGCTCGTCAGTCTAATTTTATTCGTCGATAATCTTGTTCTTTGGTTATCAGCGAACGACGCAGCCTGGAACACTCGAAAATTTACAACGTCGTACAAACGATTGGCGTGTACGTTTTGGTCGAATAAAATTCTGTTCACTTCGGTGCTTCGTAAAACCGCGATATAAATCGCTATAATTAAGCATGCGTTGATTTTTTTAACAGTTCCAATTTTCATTCCCCTTTTTTCTCTTTTTGTATGAAGCCGCCTCGATCGTGTCCCTCATGACCAATGCGCCGCTTCGTTGATCGCTTCGACGATCATTCAGCTACACGAAAGCCCGTAATTTATACATCATAATACTTATAGAATCAATCTCCTATCGCCTAATGAATCAATATTGAGACTGCACGTTACGTGTCTGTTTTTTTATTTTACTTTTTTTTTTATTATTTCGTTAACTTGGCGTGGTCTTTCTGGCACTATAATGCACTTTTAAGAAATCTATATAAAAATATCGTGTGGAGTTGTCGTGTCCAGTAGGTTGAGCCGCGACAGAGAAGTATAGAGAGAGAAAGAGAGAGAGAGAGAGAGAGAGAGAGAGGTAGAGCGGAATTAGGAGAAAGCGAGACGTATGGAGGTAGAGGACAGATAGAGAGGTGTACTTTTATAATGGATAACAGAGAATTGGCTAAGAAGAGAGAATCGTAGGAGTTAGAGAGGCAGAGAGAGATTGAATGGAGGCAGCCAGAGAAGAGGATAGAAGACAGAAGGGGAATGAGAACGTTTTGTGACAATTGTGTCTTTTTTTTCTTTGGTCCCGTTTCGCGTTTCGTAGTGGCCGCGAAACAACGCTTTCGAAATGAAACAATGACGGACAAGACAAACCAGGTCCCAACATTTATCGCGGGAATGAACGCTCGACTATTTCTGAGGGCAGAGAATAAGCCTTCTTTTCTTCCATCGTTGATTAAGGAACTAGCTTTTGTTCTTTCATGAGTGTATATATGTGTGTGTGTGTGTGTGAATGAATATGTGCGCGTTTTTTTCTTCAACATGAAGTAACTGTCTAGAGAGCTACGTGACCCTTTTCCCTTTCATCCAATCGATCCGCTTTTTGCATCTCTTCTTCGTCGTTTCCTTCTCCTTCGAGACTTTCCATCCCGTCTGCCCCCAAAAATCTCGATCTTCGTAGTTTCTCTAAATTTTCCCTGCGTGTTGATCGTACAATCTTATCGTTACTATCTTCTTTCCTTTCGCTCTCTCACCTCGTTTTTCTCCACTTTATCCTCGCTACGTGTATAACGTCGTCGCTGTACGTTCGTTTCACTGAGGTCTGAACAACATCGGGATTGATCACGTCGGATAGAACGAATCTCTGCACGTCAAATGCATCGATAACTTAACAACGCGTCATTACCGCGTGGAAAATTAATAATATATTACGGAAGAATCCATCGAATATCATAATATGTTATTAATAATAGGTATCTGTTTTTCTCTCTATGTATATTATTCGTGTATTCGTTCATTGTATAACGATGTCCTCGTATGGTATATTGTTTTTCATGTATGCGTGTCCGTGTGCGTGCGTATGTGTATAATATATATGTATATATATGTGTGTGTGTATGTATATAACATGTATATATACGTGATCGCGTCGAAGAAATTAATCGTCGCGTCGCGTGACACGATTACTTCCGTCGACGCAGCTCGTTAACGTACTCTCGTTTTCCCTTCCTCCGATCACGTAGTTAACGTCAACGTTTAGTATCAATTAAAGTAATTAACTTGAATTGCCAGCGGCAACGTAACGCGTCCGGTACGTTTCCGTATCGAGAGATATCGGTGTGATCGCATTCGCAGACTTGCCCGGGAACGATCGAACGTCACGCGACCGGAACCTCGGCCACCCTCGGCGGATTAACCGCGATAAGGTCGACCGACCCGTGGCCGCGTTAACTTCCGCTCAGAACCGGCAACAGTTTTCACGGTCGCACACAATGCATACACGGCGAGGAAGGGCGTCTGTCTTTCCGGATTGACTGAAATCCTCACTCAAACAGGAAGTGGTAATTTAATCGAATATCCTGGCTGTGTAAAGAATTGTGTGTTATACGTGAAGAACTTTTATACAATTATGTATAGATGGTGGATTTTTATGGAATTCATACCGTTATGAATACAACTAAAGAAACGGGAGCTAAGTAAAGAATTTTCATTCACCTTTCACCCGATACGAATTTTGTATTAATATTGCATATGATAATAACAATTGCATTTGTTTGACTTTATTCATTTCTGAAATAAAAAAATCATATGTACTCTTTTGATTAAAATGTGAGTATGATGTTCTCGGAAATGGAAGCGTGTTTTGTGGACAAGGTACAATAGAACTTCGTTTACGTGAAGCCTATTTATTTAAACGAGATCTTATTTAATGAATGATTAAACGAACTGTTATCGATTAATTTTTTTGTAAATGTGATCTCCTATTTGAACAAAGAATCATAGATAATAGGGAGAATCGGAGAATTTCTTTGCGTATATGAATTGCTTGTCAAACAGGTTCATATAAAGTTCTGCTATATACGAGGATGTAGTGAGGTTTCATGGGGTATGTTACAACTTCCTGTTTTATGTGTCGTTTCACGCAGTCTCGTAGATTTCGTTTGCGAATTGATTACATTCTATTTGTCTAGTCCTATTTCGTTCAATTAAACTTATCTCTGGCGCGGCGGTTTCATGTGAGTGCACGGATTGGTCCAGTTAAAATTGCACCATCTTATAAATATTTATTTTTTAAATATTGTTAAGAAAATAATACAGTTCACAGGAGATCCTTCTACTTGTTATTAAAAGTTCTACGTTTTACGATATAATTTCAAAACTATCTTAAAACTTTGCGGAAAAGGAATTTACTTATGTAATTTAAAATCTGGACACAATCTCAAAAAGACGTTTAAATTGTACAAAATAATTTCGTGAGAAATTTCAATATGTATAAACACGTGATTCAGAGTCGACTATACTTTTTACATTTTTAATTAGTCGCCATGATTTTATCGTCTTCATCGTGGAAATATTTCTGCCTTAACGAGAAATGTGCTAACATCATTTCCTTCGTCGGAGAAGAATTAACGTAACACTTTTTGGATACTTCGAAGTATCTCGCGACTTCGAATTTCTGAACACATCTGAGAGCAGTTTCTTCCACACGAACGTCCAAATGTCTAAAAGATTCGGATACACGAAAGAAATTGTCACGGTGTAGGAAGATAGGTCAAGGTAAATCTCAGGTTACATTTTCATTTTTTAACACGCCAATAAATTTATTGCAATGTTCTATCGCGGGAAATAAACTCGTTCTTTCGAAAATATACTATTTGCCTTTGTGAATCGGTGTAATAATCCCTTTGAGACGATTAAACAAGTTACACGGTGCATCCCCTTTGAACTATAGCATTTTCGTCGGTAACAATTTTCGATAAAATCAATATTTACGGTGGACCATCGTGCACACACGCGTAGACCGGCGTGCGTAGACCGTTTATAAAAAAAATTTCCCCCTTTGGTGGAAACGTAGCCTTTGTACCCATGCGCCATGTACATACACTTTGTATACACTAACAATATAATATCCTATGTAACCTACGGACGTTAAAGCGGATAAGATCACTTTGCGTTCTCCTTCCATCAGCTTCGGACATTTGCTTCGTGGCTTCTTCGGTGGCCCTTCAAGCTCGTCCAGCGTGATTCAACACGGAAGTGCGTTGACAATATACTTTGTCCTCGATTAACCACCGCTCACTCGATCGACCCGATTTTCTTTCCCTCCGTTCGTGTTCGGTTGTCTTTTGGAAGGTATATTGCGGAGGTACAATCACGAGATGATATAGTTTACTCATTATCGATAACATAAAATTGGGAAGAGGTAAAAATATTGACGGGAGGGAGGGGGGCTAAATGGCCAATCGTAACAAAATTTTAGTTCCCTCTTTTCTTCTTTAAATAAATCGGTTCGTTATAAATTTTTTAGATATTTCTTTCAAGTTGTTTCTCTCGAAAGATATAATACAATTTCGAAGTTTGGTATTTGTGTATATGTGCTATGATTCACGCAAGATACGTCACCACGTGATTGTACTTAATAAGCATTCGACGTAACGTTAATCACAGCTCGGAGAAGAATTGTACGTTTTCCATTTTCTTCGTCCACTGACAGAAAACGTAAGGATCAGCTCGCAAAGAGGAGAAGATAGTCAGACAAGTAGTATATGTCAGACGTTTCGTTATTTCGAATATCGAAACGACTAAGAAATTGTCATTTGGAAACCTATTTACGCGTGTATCGTTTAAAATATTCGTAAAATACTGTACGCTATCTTTTCACCTTCTTGCACGCGATCTCAAGTGAAACAAAAATTCACGTAAACGAACACAATGTCGTATATATTCCCTTCCTTAAAACGATATATATTTTCCTAGTAAACGAGTTTGAAACTTTTCTTTCTAACATGTGACGTTCGCTGTGCGCTCGTCCAGCTTAAGAGCCACCCTTGTCCTCATCTAGGGGAGACGTTCTCCACGCACATTACACGCAAAACGTTAAATACACCTTGTGCCTGTCCATGTTCCTTTTCTTTCTTCTTTCTCTTTCTCCTCTTTCCCTTCTTCTTCTTTTTTATTCACAAGGTATACAGAGATAAGATGGAGTTCGTGTGTGTCGAATATATATTTAAACATTAAGAAAAAAGTTTTCAGGCACGCAAGTTGGGCAGGGGAGCAGCTCGCAGCAATTGGAAGTGGACGCTCGCGTCCGTGAGTCCCTCCCTTTCGTCCACGCACGCCTCTTTGAATCTCCATCACGAAACTTTCGATCGATTTTCCCTCTTGTTATACACGTATGTTGTGTGTTGTATGTTCGCATAGGTGCACGGTTTCCTTCTCTAGTATCTCTTTTTTTTTTTTTTGGTATCATTTGACGTAAGAAAACACAGTCAATCGGGAAGAGGATTGGACCCGTCGTTGATGCTACTGCAAGACTTTCGTTTTATCTGCGGCTATAAAAGTAGGCAAGTCGGTTTATTCAGCGATGGTCTCGAAGTTTCGTTATTTGGCTCGTTAGAAACATCGAATTCGATACCATCTTTGTGTATCGATTCGATTCGTAATTAAAAGAAATGGATGTTTGAATTAGCTACGACGGATGCAGATACTGAGACGTCCAAGTATACCTGAAAAATCAATTCCTTCGGGTAGTTTGTAAAGGAGTGGAGCACTTATTTAGGTTGCCCACAGGATTTCTTCGCATCGATATACTTCTGAATTCTCAAGGATGCCGTTAAAATCACGAAACTTAATTTGAAGAAAGGAATATCTTAAACGTAACGTTCGCTATACGCAAACCGATTTGATAATTGCCTACCAATTAATAAATTAAATACATTACACTCTAGACAACATTTATACACATAATATCGACACGATCGATATCGCCTCACGGCCAAGCCGATGTTAAACTTTCTCCGATCAAACACGACCCTATCACTATTCGTGAGGCTCGCGGACACTGGTCAACGAATTCACAGTACACTCGAAGATGGACCTGGAGAAGCTTCCCGTCCTCGAAAGAGTTTAGCAAACAGGCAGAACAGACGTAGATTTACAGACAACGAGACTAGAGAATCGGTCCGCAGGGAAAGGACTCAATGATACGCGAGCGTCGTTCAGGACATCGAATCATAGGTTCATGTCCTGTTTTAATACGAGTGCTGCGGCTGCAAAGACGAGACTCAGCTGTGTGGAGACGTGTCGGACCCCTGACTGTTGCCCAGTCCTCCCATTCCAGATTGCGAGGCGAACCTGGTGGCCGACTGCGAGGTCGTGGTCGTGGCCACCGTGGAATGTGCCAGACTGTGATGCCTTCCGGTTTCAGGCACCAGGTGAGGCGTACGACTCGAAACTGGCGGTAGGATCGAGTTGGCCGGCCAAGGGTGAAGGGACGTGGTGCTGGGCGCGCTTGGGACGCTCCTGGAGTGTGGCAGCGAGTTTGACAGATTGGCCAGAGGATGATGAGCGGACACGGAGACGCCCATTGATAGGCTATTTCCGGTTGGGATACCGCTACCACCGCCTCCAGTCGACGCCATCGCGACTGCGGTATCCGGGTGAAGGAAGTTTCGCCTCTGCTCTATACGCTCGGCATGCTGAGCCAAGCATCTGGTCAACTCCTCTGGCAGCAGATCCAGCTGGGACTGCAGACTGCTCAGTTTCTCTTCTAGGGCGACCAACTGGTCCGTCAGGTTCACCAGACGTTCTTCGAGTCCGTCCTGACGCGTGCTCATGTGTGACACGATCTCGTACACTGTGTTCTGCGTCTATTTGGGAAATCGTCAAATGGAGTTAGTTTGGATTTATCATATATGAACTTCTCGGAAGTCAAATCGATCAATTCCACCTTTTGCAAGTGTGTCACTTTTCTTTATTTTTCCATTTATGGAGATAATCAATCTGGCTTCTGAACAGCTCATACGAGAACGATTCATTTGTTAGAATTTAATCCTTAAAAACTATCGTCAAGAAAGACCATGTTATCATGCTATTATGGGTGAAATTTCACGCCAATAGAACACCCCTTTTCGTTTAAAGAATCGATAAACTTAAGCTACTGGCCTTAAATCGTAATTAGTATAAACCCAACAATATAAGTAGCGAATGCTTAATATCCTGGGACAATTCTGCTTTTCTATCCAACATATTGCTGCTTCGAAAGCATCTTGAAGCCATGAAACGTGTCTTTGAAATAATTTAGAAATATAATTATACGCAAACTTTGATTCAGAAATAAAATATTGGCCCTTCAGTTCAACGACCTCGAGCAATCACAATCATAGCCATCGACCATAGTGGATCAACAGTGGTACAATGAGAGTCGCGGCGTGTCGAACAATCGAAAACTTTCATGAATGGAGATTAACGAACAACGGACTCGAACGGACAGCGTTGTTACGAGTTACCGGGAGACAATATTTTTTTCATCACGTTGGAGAGTATAGGTCGCCAAACGAAGAGCTTGTTCGCAGACACAGAAGCTCCGATCGATCAACGCGATACGATTCATCGTCATAGCGATGACCAAGAAAATTTAATTGGATTCCATGTTACTTGCGTGCTGGTACCTTGGCCATATCCGTGATGGTGTTGGCATTGTCCATTAATTTTCGCTGATCCATTTTCACTTTCCTGAGTCTGAAACGTTCGATATTGTGGATGAGAAATGTTAATCGCTTCTCGTTCTAGCAGAATTGTACAATGCCAATCAAAGCCAAATTAGTCACGAGTTTGTACATCGACTTACGCGTATATAGCCAGCAGGAATTTCCGCTGATGCGTTCGAACACGTCCCGGATTGACACGCTTCACCAGCCGAGTGTGCTTGTAAATTAGCCACGTCTCGCGCAACACGTTCGCCGCGGCGTTTTTCAACTGAAAGAGAACGGATCTCGTTATTCCGCGTTTAACTAACGGATCCCTTGCCTGTTTATTTTTATTCCCCTGATGTTCGACTCTGATGGAATTACAGTCGAAATGTCGGTCGAATAAAATACGAGATAAATAAAATAAACGAAACAAGCCAAATACAATTGGAATAGTTTTTCAAACAAATATTCTTTTCTTGATTTTTACATAAATGAAGTTATTGCGTTATTTTGTCGTCGTGATGTTTGATTTTAGCGAAATCGTAGTTGCAGTATCGATAAATTTTCGAACAAATGCTGGAGGAATCATTTAAAGAAAATATACTCTTCTTGGTTTTTAAATAAATAAGTTTTACTGTTCGATTTTAGTGAAATTAAAGATGGACGGTAAATAGATTTCGAAGCAACACTCTTGAACACGTTATAACTTCCTTTGCACGCCAATATACCGAATGTTTGTAGTAGGAACTAAACATGCTGCAATAATCGATTTTATCGATTTAAGATATGTAACCTTTGTCTCGTTAGATCTACCGCCGCAATCTTTTCTTTTAATCATTTATACATTCTGCATTTATATCTCGTTCTGTCTCTAAACGAATCATGCTATCCACGGAACCCAAATCAAACTACAATTCCTCAACAAACAAACTATCAATCACATTTCACGCGTATAATTGTATTTGTAAAAATTACAAACAGAACTTTTTCAAAAGTACGATATAATACTTCTTTCTAACAGCTTTCCTCGTTCGTGGTTAATCGGATAAAAGTTCAATATGTAAAAGTATTGACGATCCAAGTTGGAAAGCTGTAAGTTCAAATACGTTCAATAATTGCTGAGGAGCGATCGAGATGATGTTCTTGAATGAATGTCTTCATTTACATGTTTTGACATTTGTAAGCCGTAAACTTAAGCCGCCGCTAATTTTATAACCGCGCTACAACACTTGCAGAATATTTTAAACATTTGATTTTCCTTCAGAAGATACGTCACGAACTTTCCCTTACTTATGATGTAACCGCTATCGCTGTTACTCTTTGATATTTCCGTGGTTTATACATATCACCAACTATTAATTAATTCATTGGTTGTGACTAAAGTCTTCGATCGAGAGGCAGAAACGAGACGGCTGCCGTTCATATGCCGCTTGTCGGCTGCGACGAGACTGAATACTTCATAAGTAGCTTGAAATATACTCTCATTCGTTAATTGGCTTATCAAGGCCCTTGATGTTCCCTTGACACTCGAAAATATCGGAGGTTCATCGATTGAAATCGCAAAGATGGAACGAAACGTCCTCGATCTTCGGAGAGAAATGAATCGATTTTTCAGGTTACTATCGAGAGAGGTCTGGTTTCTAGCTTGCCATTTTTCTTTCCCTCATTTTTCATGTCTTCCCCTTCGGTGGATGACAGAAGGTCGATGCAGTTCTTGCCTTTTAAGATGCGATTCTCTTGTTCCAGGCTGGACGATCGATAGCGACACTCGAACCATCAAGAACGGATAGAAATGACAATGACACATTAGATGGTCTGGTTGGTTCGCATCCGGCCTGGAAACACGAGCGGCGCTTCTCTTGTTGCGAAAGATTCTCGTACGTCAACATCGGTATACATGTCATGAAGATATCGAAACTCTCATGTGCGAGCTTGTTCGAGTTTAGTGGTTTTTCGATCGTAAAGTAGAAATTGAATGTAAAATTGAAATAAAACAAATTTCATTAAGCATTCCTCACAAATCATACAAATACCGAGGATTTCGAAAATGTGCATGAAACATGTTGTTTAATGTCACAAAAATTATCGAGATATATATATGTCGGAGATGAAAGGACACCGGAGCCTTTCTTTCGGAACGTTTGGGAAAATCCCCAATACTTTAGTCCAGACTTTTTATTATAGCCGTACTTAAACAATAAAACTGAGAAATAGCTGTTTATGAGTTAAGTCGATTATGATTATCCGAGATTCATGACAGTGGGCTTGGGCTCGAAGTGACATAATGGGTCACTGAACGTAGCCACGGTCACGGGAGTGACGTATATCTAACAGAGGTATAAAGTAATTAAATAACTCTCCTTAAAAACAGGGATTTATTTGAGGGATACAGAGAGATACGAAGAGGAGTATATAAGGGCAGTTCCACTTGGATCGAGGCTCAATCCGATAAGTTCGACTAGCCCAGTGAACACGTACATCGAGTTCCTAATCGCAATCGTCATCCTGTTGACCGTGTATTCGTTATCGAACCTAAATTCATCGTCATCGACGTCTCGATTATTCACTCACCGATATCACTTGTTCACCTTTGCAGTACATTCGCTTCAATCAATATCATCTGGTATACAACAATGATGGACAACTCGCAGAACGATTCATTACACGCCCCGTTTTCCAAAGACCACCCGACATATATACAGTTACAGACAAAAACAATCTCCGCGAGATGTACGAACAGGTGCGTCTTACCCTTTTCGTTAATTGCGTATCCATCATGAAGTTATGAACGTGCTTCTCCGCCCTGGTGAGCTCCAGCTTTCGGGAAACAACGGCCACCAGCAAGGCCGTACATCCGGCGCCCTAAAAACACCGTCAAACGTACCTGTGAAACTATTCAACTAGCAATTCGGCCAGGTATGAGTTAATTGAACAAAAACTTCTCAGTCATCGTCATTGGAAGAAATTGTCTGTAAGTACACAACGCGCTGTATGCACGCAACGTTTGTCTTATTAATGTTACAGAAAATTATATTTTTTAATACTTTAGCGCTGAAGCATTTTTACCACACGCGTGTAAATATTTAACGATTACGTATATTAGAAATTAACAATTATAGCGAGTATTATGTTTTACGTTTCTACAGCTTTTAATTTTCCATAAACTGTATAGATATTTGCAGCTTGTATGCGAGTAAACAAAACTTTGATTATAGGAAATTAAAGAAGATTCGACTAATATATTCTACATTATTTATTTAAAAATAGCCAGATGCGTATCAATATTTCAGCTACTAGTATTTTATATTTACATTATACACTGTCATGTATCTATATCGATTAATTTCATTTGAGTTGGTCTGCTCCATCGTTAATGCATTAACGTAATATCACGATTCGTGTAATTTCGATGAAAATTTTCGTAATTTTTCTTTTTCCGTAATATCGAAAAATATAATTTCGTCCTTTCGTTCCTTGTACAGGGGCAATTTTGCGAGGCCGCCATGTTTTCTACGTAAAAGACTTCTCTCAGGAAATTACTTCGGCTTGACGTTGTTTTCTCTGCGAAATTTTATCGAGAGAGTAAAGGACTCAAAGTAAAACGAATTTCATAGTCTTTTCCTCGATTATTGCCCTTTTACGACTGTTTGCTAACTAACAGCAATGCGATGTAGCCGTCGATGGATTTTTATCGAATAAAAACTTTCCAAACTGATTGATTCTTCGGCCAAAGGAACTTTCTCAGGATAGAAACTCTACTTTTCTGTAAGTGGATAAAATTTCATGGTTCATCGGTTGTCACGTGTTTCACGTTTGAAGTTACCTTATACAGAGGGTTCTGGGCAAAACCATACCGCAATTGACAAGGGGATTTTACGTGAAAAGCTAAGTCGAAAATACAGAATCAAATGTTTTCATATGACACTTTGTTCTCGAGAAAGTCGAAATTGAAAATTTGTTCGATACTGTATGCGAAAGTACGTAAAAAATAAACAATGAATCTTTTCCATTTAAAGCCCTGTTAAAAAAAAAAAGAACTTGAACATGTTTAGTGAAGAACTGTTGCACGTGTATTTCGTAAATTTCCAAATTTAATTTTATTCTACATTTTCACTTTACTTTCACATACATGTTAATTATTCACATCTGTTCACTTCGGAATTAACCAAGTTCCATAATATGTGTCTATTCGATAAATTTTGAAACTCGATTTTCTATTTTATCTCTATATTCTATATTTCTATATTTTCAGATTTATTCGTTTATGTAATATCATTCGAAAGTTTTCAGACTTCTGCGTGTTGATAAAAGATCTTGTCCCCTTGTTGACAAAGTTACCACGTGACTAATAAGGAATTCTGACCACGAACACATGGTATTTTGTCCCGATTAAGGGTGTAATCTTCTCTTTTCTGCGTCGGTGGAATTATATTCACTTTGCGGTAGCAATACCCCTTATTTGATTCCATTGTACGTGTAATCTGTTTTTCTTGACACAAGAGGGACGCGAACACGGTATAAACCTAATTCGTTGCTAGAATTCGGTCCACGAATTAGACATATCACAATGTGAAGGATAATTCTTTTAAAATTTAGCAGCTGATTCTTCTCGAGTGTCGTGTTATGAGTTTTCTATTTAAGCGGAAACCTTTACCGAAGATCGTAAACAATATTCTTGGAAAAACTAATGTTTCAAGTATGTCGTAAGTAGGGACAATTTTTATATTAAATTGAACTTTGAATATTTCCTCTAAATGTATAAACATCCGCAGTCTAATAATTATTACTCGGAATAAAGATTCGAAAGTCCCTTTGTATTCAAAGTGCTTTGACAATCTGTATTTTTGAATCCTATATTATAAAAAAAGAAAAAAAAATGGAAATAAAATTTGGTGTAATATAATTGGTTGAATTTACGAGTAAGCATTTCCCCGTTTATACGCTCGCCACTGTACAAAAAGGATGTCCTCGTTCGAAAGTAGAAGTTTGTTCATTTGTGATTAAAATTTCACTTGCGCGTGAGAAAAATTTTTTAATAAATCATAGATTTTTACTTTGCTCTAAATACTAGGAATTAACACCTGTTATGAGCACATTACAACAATTTAGCAATACATAAAAAAAGAATTATATAGCATATTAAAAAGTAAAATGTTAAAATATAAAGTGAAATCAAGGTATTTATTATACTAACAATGAAGAGTAACCGCTTGCTATAAATTTATCTAAACGATAAAGTTATCTTCGAGCTCAATTAGTTTAAGAGGATCATCCGATATACAATCAAATGAGAATCAAGGCGATAAACGTGAATATTACTGGACCATCCAGAATTTGAACACGTTTGTTAAGTGAAAAGGGAGAATTGGCCATGACTATTAAATTGGTTAACGATCCGCAACTACGAGTGATCTCAAATCCGTGAATTAACATCAGTCACAGTGAACGGTAACAATAAGGAACCAGGCGCATTCCCAATGGAGAGATTGGAACACGCTGTCGCGTTTATCGTCACAAAGTGTCGCTTCGAATGCATCGTAACTGCACTTGGCGCGATGCTGCGATCGATAGCACTTGCTTCCCCTTTGTACTGTCGAAACATCCTGAAATTTCTATCAAATATTTTTGACGAGAACCCGTACAGATTTCATCGGCATCTTCTTGTTATAATTGTACGAAAGAGATTCGAATCTACGTTTCACGAATTGCCAACGATTGAAGCATAAATTTATAGGAATCAAAATGAAAAATGTGCAATGCAAAGAGAGAAGCAAGTAAATATACTATCGTAAATTTATAAAATTCCTATGAAATATAACGAAACGCCCATTTTGATTGTTTAGTAATTTTAATATTAAATATACGTAATAAACGTTTTTGATGCATTTAAAAATGCGAAAAATATTCAGACACTTGCTTATTTTTGACAAGACAAGTGTTTTAATTAAAGTATTACGAATAAAACGAACTGCATTGATTTTATTATTTATAGTCATCATTTCTACGTATAGTACAATATAATAGAATATTATGACACGATCAATAGCATTTCTGTCTTCAAAGTAATGCGATAGATGTGTAAATCTTGCGAGAATTTCCGTATTGTAATACAGCTATGTTTCAGTCTAGTATTTACTATCAAAATCTATGAAAGATTTTAGTTAACATGCTATCCCTAGAGAAATGCGGTAGGTGCATGCAAATCTCGCGAGAATTTCTATATTAAACTTTGGATCTTGGCCTTACCATTATTCCAGTAGAAACGGCTATACCTCGACCGCAGTACGTGTTGGGCACGATGTCACCGAAACCGACGCTCAGAAACGTGATAGCAATGAGCCACATAGCATTAAGGAGATTCGCGTGCTCCTCGTCGTGAAACCTGCCGCCGTAAAACGAAAAACATGATAAAATATTAGTCGACGTTTAAATTAGGCTCCGATAAATAATCGTATCACTCGGCGATTAAATGTTTCATTAAATACTTTATTTCATTCGCAATTACGGCGAAATTTCGTTAAGAGATAACTGCAGATTACTGATTCTGACTTCAATGCCAAAAAATCGTTTAAAATTCGTTAAAACGTTCATTGCCATTGACGCGCCAGTATAGTTATTTAACAATGAAATTTCTGCTTAATACAAATTGTTTAATCAATAGACACTTCCGATGGAATAATACAGTTCTCCAGTGCAAATTTAATAGCAATGAATGTATTAATAGGTTGGTATTTTAAAAGTATCGTGTAAAATTGTTTAAAGATATTTGAAGTTTTAGTTAATCCGAGATAGCTAAGAATATAATATAGGAAGAGGAAACGTTATGGAAGATCGTTGTTTATTAAAGTCTCGAGAGTCAGCAAAACAAGTCTGACCACGCATGGTCTTACTCTACTTTCACTTACGCTACTACCGTTCTCCTAATCGCATGATGTATTACATTTTATTATACATTTTCTTTCTATATTTTAACTATACTGCATAAAAATATTGTTTCTTTATATGTAATAATTCATTATAAAGATTCATTAGGTACAACAAGTAATTATTGTTAGACGGCGGATGTTACACATTTATAGAAAATTTACATGTACCAAAATAAACAAATAAGTTTCTTTTTATAAAATTTTCATAAAAATATGAAGTTGTATAAATATCTATAGCCGAGAGACCATAGTTCAACGCAGAAAGTATTTGTGACGCAAAGACTATACTAACAACATTCAAACAAGTCTGACACTAAAATTAGTCTTTAAAGCTGTTCAAAGAAAAGTTCGTACTTTTCTTTACCTTTCTTCCCCTATATATTATATTTCCACTATACTTTCATGAGCCTGTGTGATACGAACGCATATCGGTAAGAACTTTTCCAATGCTATGTATCCCTATTTACTCTTACTTTCTTTTCATGACCCTCTTCCTCATACTTCTGAAAACTACGCGAAAAATTAACGAGCACATCCTTACAATACCACCGTTATTTCGCGACCCTTCTTACCAGTTAATTGCTTAAGCTTGATTTTCGAAACTGTTAAACCGCATCCAGGCGATTCAATACGACTACGCTCGTGATTTGCACGACAAGAGGCTGAATTAAAAAACGAATTACAAATGCATTTGCTCGAGTTAAATTGCTGCTCGAGAACAAAATGTTCCGAAAGATTAACGGCGCCTGTTATGATAATACCGCTGCATTCAATCTCGTTTGTTAAAATGCGTATACGAGCAAACGAGGTCTTTTCTTCGACCGGTCGAATCCACGAAATTCATTATCGGAAATCGTTAACCGGGGTGGGACATCAGAATAACACGCGCCTCGACTAATCCTGCTCGTTAAACCGAACTCTTCTAATGGGACGGTTAGTGTTACAGCAGATTCCTTTTAGGGCGAGATCTCTTTTGCTACTTGTCCAGAGCACGATGTGTCCTGTACTCGAGAGATCGAAGCAGATTCATCGACTCGATATTTGGTACTTTGGTTCTGATGTCGCTAGACCTACGATCCCACAGTTTGTTTTAGTTTCCATTCTTCGATTTTACCCTTATATTTTCATCGATTTATATTTTTTGGACATTTTGTTTATTGGAAATTGGATTAAATATTCTGTGTAAAAATACTTTTTATACTCATGTATGTTAAACAAAAGAGAAAAAGGCAAATCTTATTGTTGTGATTAAACAAAAGATACAGTAGATGTAAATGTCAAGAGATATAAACGTAACGTGTCTTTCTAAAAAGTCATATCGTACTTTTTATGTCAGCATTATTGTTTTGCGATATGCATCCAAATATATTACAGCTTTGCTACTCTTCTCCTAATTCGTCAAATTATTAGTTTTGTTTTCAAGAATTTTTCAAATTATACTAATGCCAACATTCCCTTATCTGCGACGTTTCCAATTTATTCGCCGTAACATGTTTAAACGCCATTAAGAGTGATTCCATCAGTCTCGCTTTATCGATTGAAGCACTTTTTTTAATTAGCTGTCGGTATTAAGGCGCGTAATTGGGTTACGCGGCGAGGTGTTTTCACCAAATGTACGGTTCCCTATCGAAATAATTGAAACAATGGAACGAGGATGATGGAACGAGATATGGGATTTTCGAAATCGAGCGTGATACGTTGTACGCCTCAATGGGAGACAGATGGAGGAAAAAAACGTGATTGAGTGGTTGCTTTCGTAAGACTTCTTGCACTATTACGACTGCATCATCTACCTATTTGACAGAGGAAGGTAGACATAAGGATCAAAACGTTTCTGGCATATAGTTAAAATAAATTTTCGTCCAGTTTGAAATTATTGAAATAAACTCTAAATAAAATATTAGATCAATGGAAAATGATTATATGAAATTCAGTAAATCGAACGAATGATAAAACTAGATTGAATAGAACATCAAATCTCATTCGTTAAATATGTCGATTTTTATTACCATGTTTTATAGTAATCTGCAAGAAAATATCATTGTTGGACATAAAGATCAACCACAAAAGTGTGACAACAGAGGCGTGTAATTCAGCGGTAAAGAAACACGGGTAATCTTAAAAGCTTGAAAAGTGTCAAGCTATTGGCCGTAACATTTCTCATCGTTAGAAGCATCGAATAGCGTTAAAGGTACTAGATAAGACAGGTTGAGACCATAAAACGGGAAAGGAAGCACACGATCTAGCAGATTACCTGCCGAAAGAAGATGATAATGCCTACTGCTCTAAAACGAAAATCTGCCATCGATATTGGCAACTGAACATCAGTGGTAGAGAATATTGACAGTTTATTAAGAAAGTAACATACTTGAAAAGTCGTAAATTCTTAGATATCTGCAAGGGTTATCTTTAAAAATGAATTATTTTCTAGAACGTTACTTAATACATCGTCATATTACTTAAGAAAGAGAATATTACGATTTAATGTCTATCTAGTGCATCGTGTAGCTGTTTCATCGTGATCTTGTATCTTGTATCTTGTTACATTGAATTTTACGTCGACAACGATCATGATAAAATGTAAGTAAAAACTGCAACGAGACTTTATCTTTGCTTTCCACGCATGGAAATAAAAAGGTACAGTGAGTTTCCATTAGAGCTCTCTTTACAAACGAGTCGGTGGATCTCGAGGAAAAGGTTCGTTCCTACCTTGGATCGCGTGTGTAAAATTCTAATTCCGGAAGAAACTCGGACTTTGGGAAAACGAGATGAAGGGGAATGAAGGAAAAAGTAACACGGAAAAGACAGCGATAGAAGAAAATGCTCTTTTGCAAGTTCTAAGGACAAAAAAAGTATTCTCTCTTTACGTGAACGACAGCTTTACGAATAGATATATTGATATATTGCATTGATAGATTTTGCGATTTCCTATTAAATATGAATCTCTCAGAAAACAAACCGATCAATTACATTTTTCGTAATTACGTAAGTGTAAGTAAGTGCTCACCATATATGGAAGTGTTTCTCAAACAGATCCACATAGAACGTATTAATAAGCACTTCACCAAACAGACAGATTTTATATATAAATCTTATCACCTTTTACGAAGCTTCTGCTGCAATCTTTCCGGAGCGTGTCTTTGTCGAAGCAGCGTTATAAATTCTCAGAAAATTTCATTGGCATCCGGCTTGAAGAATCGAGAAGCTCTTTTCTTCGAAGGTAGACATCGACCTCGGAAAGAGGATCGTGAATGAGATAGAAACAGAAAGAGAGAATAGCTTCGACAATACATACATGGACGAAAATTTAACTCGTCTCCTCTTCGTCCAGCACAGACACATCGAGATAAGGGAGAGAGAGAACGATAGTAGTCGGTGGATGTCTTATTTAAGGGCGGAAGACTGGAATAGATCTATTCATCGGGAAGGGAAAGAGGGAAAAGTCGAACGAAGGTTTTATCGAGAGCAACGACGGGAAAGGAAAAAGAGAAAAAATCTGAAGGTATGGCGCTTAGTGGCGCGAGAGACTGGCGAAATCTTATATCGGCCCGCAAGATTGATCGTTTCGATGCTCTTTACGATTCCCTAAATCGGCTCCGCTATTTACAGGAGAATTTAATTATACGCGGCCTGGCAATCTCGAGCCCTGTAGTAAATCCTTCATTGTCGTTTTAACTACCGATCCCTACGTTCCAGTCTCTTCGACGTTCGAACGTTAATCGCGAAGATCTACGTGTTTGTCCTGTATGCGTCATTTAGGGCCTCACAATGTTCGCAGATTGTGTATGGATTATGAAATGTGCAATGGATCTATTTCTTAATTTACACATCTATGCACACTGGCTCACGAAAGTTGTATTTGAATACTTTTATTATACGTGTTTTATAAAATATTTCGAAATTTCAAATCCAAGTTTCAAAACATTCTGAAAAAAAAAAGATATATATATATATATATTCAAGACAATGGTAAAGATATAAAAGGGGATCTCTTTCTGGTATCAAGGTATAAATTAAAGGACGACAAATTTGATTTGGTTTTCTTCTGTAATCTTCTATCATTACATTAGTCGATTTATATGTTCTTGCTATCGGTTAGTATTGGAGGAACGATCAAAGGAGTAAAATCACGTAGCATTGTGGAAAATATTGTATGGAATTAAAGCGATATTTGTTTCAAGAAAAATAAAGGACTGTGTAGTTTACAACCAGGACAATGAGAACTCACAAATATCTGTATCTGAGAGTTACTAACTTTAAATGAAAAAAATTCTAATTGTCGAATAGTTTATTTTTCTTGATTGCCATAATATTGATGTTTCGCGTGTAATACGTATATTTTCCTAAAGTCTGGCCAACAACATTACGTATACTTGATACGAAATTAAACGCTAATTAAAAATACAAATAAATTCTAATTGTCTTACCTCTCGCACTGGCGTAACGTCCACGAGGCGATGATCCATAAGGAGACCATGAAGACTAGCAACACGGTTCCCGGGCAGATGGTCATCAGGGTCTTCAGGACGAATCTGGTGTTGAAGTTAATACGATTCAAGGCCCCTATGCTGCGCGACGAGGCGTCCGTGAACAGCTTCGAGTGCAGCAGCATAACGCGACAGATGAGGTAGAGTCTGAAGAACATCGGCAACGATAGGATGACGTCGTACGGCACCCATGTCGAACCGATGTTACCGCCCTTGTTTGCCAGCTTGGTCGTCCACAGGAAATAATCTTCCCTTGGGATCGGATGGATCGCACAGATTAACAACTCGAGTGAAATCTGCGCGATCCTCTGCCAGGTCATCGCGATCCGCCAGTCGTCCGCGCAGTTATCGATCATGAACAACTGTTGACAAAAAAAGTTATCTTTTGTCATAATTGGTTATGGGGATGATAATAGCTTTTCTCTATTAATTAGCGAAGACGAATTAACTGATCATTCGGATTGCAAATCTTTCAGATTCTTTCATCGTCTCATCGAAATTCAACTGTTTTATATCATTTTTTAACATCTTTTAACATTTTTTATTTATATAAGATTTGTTGCATGATATTGTATAACCAGGATACAAATAATGTTATTTGAGACATCATTTAATCATTTACGCGTCACTGGAGCCTAGCAGGCAACTTGACGCTTTCGAATGAGCTTATCATAATATGACAAGATGCACAGCGATGAGAAGCATAGTTAAGTTACATTGTAGTTTCCTATACGCTGGCATGTCGTTTCTCGAGCTTTCCGTTTTTTCGTGGCCAGTCTACGGTGACGTTATACCCTGGTTTACCATTCTCATGCGACATGATATCACCGACTTGCCGAACCGCTCGATAGGATAAATATTTAATCCTGCCGTTACTTTTCAACTCGGCTCAAAGGGGAATTTGTGGCCAGGTAAAAGGCGCTGAGAATGCAAACGATATTTCACTCTCAAGGTTAAGCGCATCGAAAAGATCGAAGGTAAACTACTACTTTAAGAGAGCGAAATATGTAGAAACCGGTTTCAGTTAAAGAGATAAAAACCGATTGGATTCATTTTTCCATATCTTTTTACTCTTTCGCGCAGAAAATAGATTTCTCGTTTTTCAGTTAATGGTAACGCGTGTTTGATACTGGATATGGTAAAATAGGCTAAAAAGTATAAAAATAAGCAGAGAAGTTAAGAATACAATGAAAACGGCTAGAAAACACTGAAATTCTTGGAGTAAAGACATTTTTGTATAGAATTGTTTTTATACTTTTATGTAAAAAAGTGATTTTGTCTTTTTTATTCGATATTCGATATTGGAAAATAGCACGATAGAACGAAACAATTGAAGATAAAGAGAAAGATTACAAAGAGTAACAAAGTTTACGATGAATCCAAAAATTCTATGTACCAAGAAATTTTCTATACAGAATTCTTCTTTTATTCCTTCATACAGGAAATACATTTCGTTTTTTTTTTTCTTTTAATTTGACTAAAACATATTACAAAAGAAAATTCTTAGAAGAAAGAAATGTCTTTACAAGAAATTGCGTTAAGGGAGAGATTCGCTAGAATGACAAAGGTGCAAAGAAAGGTTGTGACAAAACAACAGTCGTAAAACTCGCGAAATATTGCCGATAATGTTTGCAGTGCATCGATGCTTGTGTTTTACGAGAGATAATATTCGTTCGTGGGATAACGATGGTTCGAGAAATCCTGTTCTTCGCTCCAGCAATCTTCCCAGTTGGTATCGATAAAACGAATTACGTCAGTTACGAAGAGATCGTAGCGAGGTTGCACCAGGGTGACGGAGAGAGCGTTCGTATTTCAGTGCTCCTTGTCACTGGATTTCACCCTTCGCACGGCAAGTGTGTTCTGCATTTTACAGTCAATTTGTAACACGATACCGGCTTAATATCGTCACAGGGAATACTTCAACTTTTAGCCATTTTGCGTTTTGTAGCGCCGACAGTTGCAGTTTATTGCACTGCTCGTTGTAAAAATATAAGACGATGAAGTCATACGAAAGTTTGTCCATAAATATGACAAAATATCAATACAATATAAACGATGTTGTTACATAAAATAGCTTTTAGTTTTACTTTCATTAAACAACTAGGCTGTTTCCGCATTGTCCACATACACACACGATTCCTTCTCTCTTTTAATCTAGCCGTATCGTTCTAATTACATGCTTAAAGTATTCAAGCAGACATCCTTACTATTCCAACGTTCACGATAATCAATATCGGCCGGAAGAACTTGCAGCGGAATTCAAACAACGTAACAACTTCGTCGGGCTTCGAACTTGAAGACACAAAATAAGAGGAAGGAAACGGAAGCCTTCTTAAAACATCACACAAGATCACAGCCTCTGTTAAAGAAGCGAAAAGAATTAATCTACAGCTTTCTACGAATCAATGATCCTTACTATGAAAAGGAAACACGTTATAAGTCAACCTGGAATCCCGATCAAAGGCAAGACATTAATCTCTCTGTAGCAAGCATGAAGCCATTAATCCTTCTCAACTTCTCTCCAATTCCACTTATATCTCTTCATTCGCGATTCAATGACGGCTACCAGTCATGAACTAACATCTCTGGCTTGTTGCATGTTTTTCAAGGTTATCGTCGAGGTTTTCCATTGAAATTCTTCAGTTTATAGGACGTTTTATCGTTATCAAAAATCGATGAAAATTCTGGCAACTGTTAGTTATCGAGCATCTCAATTTCCTAATAACGAGAGGAAACTCGAGCAGCGAGGCATTTAGAAAGATAGAGAGACGAGGAAAAGGGTTGAAGAGCGAGACATAGCGAGGCACCGGTAGCGAATCGAAAATCAATAAATTTGAACTTCGCTACGAGTCACGGGACATCGCGACGCAGAGAGATCGTCTACGTCGATCAACGCGCTGCTCGAGGATAAGCTTTTCATTTCGTCGAGCGAAGTCAGGTGATCCGAGCAAATCTGCGCATGCAAATCGTTGATAAACGGCGATCAACAGGTGCTGAAAGGTCAACGGGCCATTAGGCTCAAATCCAAGCGTTCGCCACTAGGAAATGCGGACCTCGTTCTCATTCGTTTACATGGCGCGGCGCGTACTTCGACGCTTAAAATTAGACCGCTTCTCCGCCTCCCTATTTATCCCCGGACCCTATCCCTCTCACTTCTCTTTGTAACGGGGAAACGGTTCATTGAAAACTGGTAATTCAACGGGAACGTGTGCCCGGTCCTATTACGTGATTTGCTTCTGTCGATAATAGTTTCGCGTTTCATCCTGATAAAACCGGTGTTGCTGATGTTTGTTTGATAGTTTGGTGCTTTGTGAACGTTAAGTAAGAAAAATTACGGCAGAATCTTTTACGGCATTTAAAATTTGTTTTCAAAGTCGAGTGACACGATGAATATTTTTTAACTTTGTTGAAGTTGCTTCGATCAGTTGGTAATACCACCAGAAAAGTACACCGGCCACGTAGGTGTAATTGTGATTGTTAGAGTATGTTCGGAATTTTGAGTGGCCGTCTGTTTATGGCACGGACAGGCAGGTCCATTCCCTTCTTTACCAGGAAAGGTCGATGTCGACCGATCGGTTTGACCTGACCGGTTGCTCTTTAGTCGAGAATTCGCAACAGAGTAGAGATGTTTTTTTGACGAACAAAAGTAATATCTGACACGTGACATTTTCTATTAAGACACAAAAAGAGGAAGTTACAATTGATGAGATATTTAAATTGTTGATCCGTGGAACAAAGAATTTACCTTCATAACTGTGACGCTGCATCAAAGTATACCAGGACGGTCGAATCTTCGGTCAAGAACTGTCGTTTCAACGCGAATATTAAACGTCGGAAAATTCATTCTTTGCTTGGAGGGCGTCTCACAGTTTCCCAAAACCTTCCTTTCGGCTGAGTTATTACGCTGTCTGTCATTCGATGCAACGTTCCCGATACACAGTTATGACATAGTACGACGTTTCGTTCCGAATTTTCAGCAAAAATATCGGGGACAAGTCGACGAGCTTCGTATGATATCGAATGATCGTTGGCAACATTGTTTTCTCCTTATTCCTTTCTTTTTCAATAAAAACATAGGACGAGAAATTCGGCCTGTTTCGTTTGGTGGTATAACAAATTTTTCTTTTATTTTTTGCGAGTGACGTTAATATTCGTGTTGTTGAACAGGTTAACTGGAAACTTGGGAAATATCATGGTTTCCATGCTCGCCTTTGGAATCTGCGTTTATATTTCCTATGAAAACTCACGATATTACCTTGGAATAGTTGAATCTTATTCATTGTACTTGGACAAAATTTTAGTGTGGTGGTATAACGATGCTATGAAAACTTTTGCAAGTTTATGTTTTGAAACACATTTTGGAATAAACCAAATGATAAAACTTTAGTTTCGGGATGGCGGATAAAATATTTTATCTAAGAAGGTCAGATTAATCTTCGAGTATTTACAAAGATCTGTCGAAACACATCTCTCTAATAATTAATAAAAAAAAACTTTTCCAATAACTTGATAATATTTCAATTTCCCATGCATACGTATATTTCGTAGCGTGATCTGCACATTTCTATCAAACGCAATTATCCGTAGTTACTCAACAGACTTAACAGGAAACCGAGCAAATTGGATCGACAACATTCCATACCGCAAAATTCTAATTGGCAATGTTTCGTCACAATTAACGAGAAACTGTAAAGTAGAAAACACATTCTTTCTGCACTTCTTTGATGTATCCATTAAACGTGCAAATACGGCTGAGGAAACGAGGAAACCATGAAACGTACTTGACCCCTAAAAATAATCCACGAAAGTAGAAACGGCAAGGATCGTATTATGAACCGCGTTCCTGACGGATCTCTCTTATGAATATGTATCGTTTCAGGACAACTTGGGCTCGCTTATACGACCACAGGTAAATCGGCTTTCATGCATGCCTTCCGTCGAAATTCCGCCGTCTTTTGCCGAGGATTACGTCGTAGATCCGAACGTCCACCTAGCATCACGCTTCATTAAACAATGAACATCTGAACATAATACTGTTAGGGTCAACAGAATGATTTAACATCGTGGTGCTTATCGCTGGAGCAACTCGATCATTTCCAGTTAACTGATGAACAGAAGGGTGGATTTTCCATGATTAATAAGAATAACTGAAAAGTGGAGAGTGGAAAGAAAGTAGGGATATTTTTGAATTCTTTATTGGACAATATTTGATAACACGCGTTTGAGTTGTTGATTTTTGCCATGTGCTACTTTTAGATTCAAATCTGAAATCCCTAAAAATTTAATATTGAATAGGTCGATTATTAAGTGCGATAGATTTTGTGGAAGTTACACGCGTAAAATTACGAAATATGTTAAAATATTACTTTTAAACTCGTTATAAGATTATAGGTAAGTTCAAGCCTGTGTAATTGACAGGAGTTCAGGAAACGTGTGAATTGAAAGGGAAATTATGACGTAAAATGCTGTTCAATAAATGTGTTTTCGAATCGCTTATATTTGTAAACGAATGAGTTAGAAACTGCTTACGCCTATGCGTTCGAACTGCCTTTTAACTCTTTTTTCTGTCGATTTCGTTTGAAAATTGGAACGAGTTTTTCCTCTGGACGTGTGATTGACGTTTCTACGTTGTTGTGGAATATCGAAGGGTTTATTTGCGTATTGACTCTACGCACGGTTATCTCTGCTAGCCGTACTGACACGTGACTCGTGGAAATAAAATGGTCTTCCTCTGGTAGATTAGAACAAACAACATACCGTACAAGCTTAATAAAAACATAACAAATACTTTTAATTTAACAAAAACTTTTTGTTAAATTGTACAATTTCTTTTGTTTCATTATCAAACTTGTTAATATTATGCAAGGTAATAGTATCAATGCTGGTTATTTATATATTTTTGCAAATTTTAATTGATATACGTCAATGTAGTCAAAGCATGGGCATCCGGATATAAAAGAGAGTACAGTTTCAGGCACATGTATAATATTTCAGGCAATTCAATATCCTGAAAAATAAAAACTGTTAATCCGCTTTTTACTTACCGTGAATTGATAATCAACGGAACACGGAACACGGAAATACAGTGGAAAATGAAAAAATTACAACTTCTATCGCATCAGTGCAATAAATATTATTTATTTTCCTGGATTTCAGCTGGGTTTAGTGATATTTTCTTCGATTTTAATCAAATTCAAAACAATATGCATCATATCCTAATCCATTATACAGAATGCAATAGATAAGATTTTCATCGTTTCATCGTTTTTTAAAATTCGAATATTATATTCTCGATAAAACGCTAATTGTGGATAAAGACGAAGCCTCGATAAAAAGTGTTTAAATCCGTGAAATCACAATTCCATAAAACACTTACAAACAATAAAACCCTAAATGTTCCAAAAAGAATAATGGAAAAAAATCGGTTTTCGGTAATTGAATTTCGGGTTTCTTTATAATTATACAAACGTTAAAATTTATACAGGAGATAATTTCCAAAAGTGTATAAGTATGTATCACACGAGTGATTTCTATCAAATTTCTTTGGTACAATTTTTTACTCGAAACAAATATGTTAATCAGAGTATTTCTAACAGAAGCGATCTCTCTTAAATTTTTCGATTTTATTAGGATAAAAAACTGGGGAAAAATTGGGAAAAGTTATTAAACTGCATAATTACCAAAAAGATGAATCCTTCGTAATACGAACGCTTCGTTTTCAACATTGCGAACACGAACATTTCGATATAAATCCTACGTGATTGCATCGAAAAAATAGATTATCTTCTTATCGAATGAGCATTCGCGAAAGTGGAGATCGGCAGGCGTGACGCTCGGACATCCAAGGAATTAAATTCAAATTTCAACGGAGTATCCTGGTTAAGCCGTCCCGCGAGATTATCGTGATCTCGAAGAATCGCGTGCAGCGTACCCATTAAAATTTGCAATAACGGGGATCGTTTGTAGTATACAACGCTCGTTGCTCTCGGATTAGTTAGTTACTCTTACAGGCGGGGCTCGTGTATCGATTACGTAGCAAGAATCGAATCGGTCTACGACTGGCCCTTACATAAACCTGTGAAACGCTCGATTTGAAACGCATGGAAATGGCTGAGGTTATCAAACATCGTCAGGAATTCGTTCGTTTTGCATGGAATTTCCCTCGAGTTGGTTTTCCTTTGGCAGATCGTTGGCGGAGGAAGAATCTCCGAGGCAAACACGTTTCTGGGAACGAGGGGAGATAAAATAATTCAAAATTTTCGTCTTCTTTTCATATTTACTTAGACGAATAACAGAATATTGATAAAATATCGTGAAATATTTATTTCACTCGCGTTCTTCTTATTCCAATACAACAATTCCAATGTAACATTTCGTATAAACAAAAATCTTTTTACAAATACAAATTATAAGATTAAAGACGAATAACATGTAAATAAATTTACAAAATTCTTTTAACAGTGCAACATTAAGAATTAAAGGATTAATACAGCACCAATATATAAATAATTAATACTATTTCCTAATTATAGCACGGATAAACAGAATTATTCTAACCTTTGCCTGTTTGCTTTTTAATTACTACTAGTTACTTTTAGTTGATGGAAAGAAATGTTAAAATGCTTCCCAAGTTCAAAGGGTTAACGCGGGAACCGCGCCAGGATACGCCTATTCAACCGAGAACACAGCTCCCAAGGGGAACGAATAAGTTGCCTCGTCACGACGAAAAATGAGTATCTGATAACGAGTAATAGACACGTAAAAGAGTCAGCTGTGAAAAATGTTGACACACTCCTCGTGGGAATGCATCGTTTTAACGGAGCGTTAAAATACAGTTGGCAGATACTCGAAAAGCGATCACAGTGTTGCTGGAAATCAACAACCCGATGTTTAGCAAAGCAAATAATTATATGGACCGTGTGTATGCAGTAACGTTCGACGATTTTCTCGTGTTGAGATCGACGTTTCAAAAAATTGGTGCGCAGGGTCTGTATTCACGCTCTTTGATTACCGGCGTTTTCGAAATCGCTCGCTGGAAAACGTGATTTTAATTGCACCGAAGAGAGTGTACCGAATCGTTGCATCCGATATCGACACACAATTTATGTGTGCGTCGGTTCTCGTCAACAGCGTTGGCCGGGTCGATCGCGCGTAGGAAATCGGCGAAATTAATTTTATGGCGAATGCGAAGTTTCTGCAAACATTACACGGCAAGTGTAATGGGGTTTGCGTCAGTTTTACTGGAATTTCACTATCTACGCTGATAGTCTTTATCGCTTTCACGAAGACCAGACTTGGCGGAATTTTCTATCGGTTGGGTTGGACGAAAAATCAATATTTCTCTCTTGCTCTCAATAATAGAATCTTCTCTTTTGATCTCTTTGCCCTCTTAAATTTCTTCACTGATTTGAAAGAAAAATTCGAACATCTGGGAAGAAAAGGTTTCTGAGAATCTCACGAATTTCCTTTCTTGGTGAAGTATTTTTCATCGGTCGAATATGCATGAAAGTTTCGGTAACGTGACTCATTGAGCGCGACCGTCTAAGTAAGAAAATAGGTCTGCGATATAAAGACTGAAGAAGAAGATATTTCGCGAGGTTTTGAATAGCGGTCTCCCAACGGAAGTTGGGATCTTAATATGGTAGCCTAGGGGCTGTTCGAATGTCTTCCCTTTGACGCGGATTCACGAAGCTCACAAAGGGATCAAATGCAAAGAAGTACACAGCAACTTTAAACTCCTGTAAACTATGTTAAATTATTTTCTCATTAATTTAGTGAAATATAGATTGGTATTGAATATGCGCTTAATTTTAATGTAATATTGGAATTTTTAATAAGTAATTTTCTACACATTTTGTAACAAACCACCGTCATTCTCGACGAGATGACGATTATACCTACAAGGGTATAACACTGTCAGTTATTCAAAGTAAGTAGACCAAGCAAGTTATGTCAGCAAAGTGGCGATCGATACTCCCAAATTGTTTTAGTATATTTAAGGAACCAATAATTTCAATGAATGATTTTGATAGAACTTTTAAACAATGATAATTCAGGCAAAGCTTTCAGCGATGCACCAAAAAGTTTTATCACGCATTATCTTTAGTGAAAGGGAAAAGGAAAGGAACACGATAAAAAATGGATGGTACTTATTTTCAGAACCTAGATTCTAATTTTATAAAGTCTAGAAAGCCTGAAATATTTATAGCATTCTGATGAAATATCTTTCAGTTTAAATCATGAGAGTGAATCGCGCAATGCTTGGTTGATGTTTGTGCAGTTTCTATAAAATATTTTAATACAGTTTCTCCATACGCACAAAATAACATGTACATTACTTTAGTTATGCTTTTTAATAATATCACGTTTAACCAGCTTGTAGATATTATTTCATTCCTTGGCCCTTATTGAGCGAAAGCACAAAAACAGCCCGGCAATTTACGAAGTGGTTTGGTAGAGTGGCGAAAAAGTGGCTCGGCCCATTTCGACGTAGTTATTACAAAGTTAAGGAGTGCACTTGACGCTCTGCTGGTGAGAAAGAAATCGCGAGCCAAATAGGCATGAATTGAGAAGATAAATTTCCATCGATTACGCAGTAGGATTTAATGGCAGCCTCATCTATGGAAAAATAGGTCGAAATGAAGGTACCATTCCGCTATAGTTAAAACGTTCCCGCTAATTTATCGAATCGTCCGATTAACGCCATTTACGATCGACTTCGGTCACTGACTGTATTTTGTACATTACTTACGCAACAGCTTGCTCGGATTACATGATCGCACGGAGAAGTGGGATAATGAAAAGCTAACGAATCACCCGTTAATGAACACTAATCGACACGAATATTGTCGCACTCTGTCAACTTAAAATTGGAAACTTAAAACTTGAATCTCTGATCACGAATGCCCCATTTTCAAATTACTACAACAAAGATAGTGATTATTTCTTGAATAATTATTTTGGTATGAAATTTTGTATTAATTAATTGTTACCCATAACGGTCCTTTAATTGTAACGAGTAGACAAATGAGGTGTAAAACGGAGTAGTACATTATAGTACTGTATAAACACTATAAAATGTCCCTTTACAGTGTAGAATATTTGTCTTTTGTCCCTGTAGGTTTTATGCGGTAGTTTATACGCTATTTTCCTTCATAACGTCTCGTAAAGCTTTAATGTAAGGCGATTTAAATATCCTTTTAATACAAGGGGATCCCATTGAATTCCCTTTAAGCTTGAATCTTGGATGCTCTTACTAAATATTTATTTAAAACCTCCGTTCCAATATCGTATCTCATATATACCGTCTTTTACGACGTAAGAATAAATTAAATCTAAAATTTTGAGTCTATTTAATTTAATCTAAGCGGATGAGAAAATTGTTTTTATTAAACGGTCGTTAATTACTCGTAAAGTAGTTGTAAGTAAATGTAATCAAAAGCATTAAAAGATGTATCGCGAAATTAATTTATTGGAAGAAAAAAATTCCGCTCCCTCTTCACACGAACGACTTTTGAAACGTCGATGAAAACATTCTTTTCAGTATCCCGACGTGGCAGACCGTCACTCGACATGAATATTCTAATAGTAGCAATTGTCGACTCTTCTTATGGTGGAAAGTTTCTTGTAATTCTCGAGCAAATTGAACGAAAGTATCCATTAAAGTCCGTAATAAATGTTACGTTACCGATAGTTTATCTCCATATACTGATATCCATCTTAGATTTGTTTTGTAGGATCGATTTATTGTAAACGTTCGAACTCGAACTGACTGTCGAATCGTTTTTACTTCGTTGTGCCTATAAAATCGCGATTGAAAGATTCGAAGCACATTTCTAACTAATATTTTGAAATTCATCGGATGATCGATGGCTTTTCCTTTATTAGAATATTCTTCTAGCTAGAGAGAATTGAGAATGTCCTCATCGATCGTGTATTGATCAATCAAAATTTACAAATCTAACGTTTTTATTTCAAACTAGAATTTAAATTCCAAGCTTAACAAATACGTACATTAAATTTTGATTGTTAAAAAGTATCGTGAGAAGTGTTATTACACGATCAAACAATTTGCAATATTCTATTTTTTCTAGCAGGTTTATAATTTTTTTTGATAGAATTTCGATGATCGATAATTGAATTGTTACACCCTTGAAATCCTAGTAATATTGAAAAAAATGTTAACCAATCCCGTAAAATGTTAAATATATCTTACTTAGAAAAAAGATTTACATCGGAAAGTTTCTGAATTCCTCTCGTAAAATCTTGAAACATCGAATTTTACTTAGCAGCATGGAGAAATTTTCCGCGAAGGAGAGCATAAGAATTTGTGAAATACTTGCAAAAAAAAAAAAAAAAAAAAAAAAAACGGACTTCCTAATGGAGCCAAGCTTCTGAATACCGATGTTAGCATTCCTGTAACTTTTTCCCGAGTTACGCCCGGCACACCGAATTAAATGTAATCTTCTCCTTGTGTATTTTTTTTAAAGGCAAAGGAAATCGTATTTTCCGGTGTGAATTCTCCGCCTGCATTGTTCGCGGATCTTTTTTACAAATTCTTGCACTGATGTATGTTTTCTCCCTGGCTGGATTTATGCGAAACGTTTCAAAGCCACGGCGAAAATCGACTTACTCCTCGAGATTGCGACGGAATTCTCTGTTCGCCGTGGGACGAATCTGCTTTGCCAGGATTAAAAATAAACAATTTCGAATGGTACGATTAAACGAAACAGGAGAACCTTCCTCGTGGCTTCTTCTGGAACAACACAGGAACGCAATCTTCTTGAAGGAATTGCTACCAATTCTCTTAGATTTTTAATAATGCATTTCTACACCCTGAATGTTCTTGGCATAGATTTAAGAAAAAGAATTCCAGGCTTTTAGGGAGAGTCGCTCTGTTTGCGGAAAAATACGCTATTGCCAGGATACCTCTAGAGAGTTAAGGGATGCTTATAGAGGAGAATTCACTCCGTGGTCTGTTCTAATAGTTTTAAATTGCGGTTCTATGTCGTTGTGATATATTTCCTTCCTGTACACTTCCTTCTTACAACTCTCTTAGTAAATATTATAAAGACTATTGTATTTTAGATATTTTATCCACCTTTGGATATTACAATATTTTTTATTAAAGATTCAATTTAGTTATAACATATGGAATATTCAATTTTTCACACGTTTTTTCCATACAGTCTGTCACACAAGAGCGTGTCTGCGATATTTCTGTAAATATTTATATATTTGTAAAAGAATTTATATGAGTTGAATCCACATCTAAAACACTAATACGCTATTACTTAGTAGGGTGTCCAATCTTCTCCATTAGCGATTATAGCTTGACATCGTTTCGGCATACTCTCGACTAATTTTTGAGCGTAGGATTCTGGTAACGACCTCCATATCTTTCGAATGTGATGTACAAGTGTTCTTATTTTTGTGATACGTCTTCCTCTCAGCTTGCATTTCATTAGGGACCACACATTTTCGATAGGGTTTGCATCAGGGGACTGCGATGGCCAAGGAAGTACTGTGATGGCGTTTTTCGCTTTCCATTGGGTGCAGATGCGACTTCGATGTTTAGGGTCGTTGTCTTCTTGCAATATCCATTGGTCCTCGGTTTGGTTGAACCAACGTTTCACGGATGTGAGAAGTCCCCTTTGGTACAATTTCACCATCTTTTGTGCATTCAGATTGTCTGTAAAGACGCACAAAGTCCCAAAACCGCGTGCGTTAAAGCAACCCCAAACATGCACTTTTATAGGGTGTTTTACACTTCTTTGAATCATCCTTCTTCCATGGATAGTCCAAGCACGCCTAATAGGACACCATGCCCAAAACGAAGATTCATCAGTGAATATTATATTACTCCAATCACGATCTCTGTTTTCATTCGCCCATGCCAGACGATTTTCGACGTTTCGCGTACGCGGCACTCATATTAAAAAGCTCTGTTCCTTTCACTGTTTCAAATGAAACTGAAAGATATTCAGCAACGCGTATTAGAGAAGTTTTCGTTTGTTTACATTCTTTTTATCTCATTCTGATTAGGTGTCAGGTTTCGCAGATATCGCAGACACGCTCTTGTGTGACAGACTGTACTTCGTTGAATTCTAAAAAGTAAACGAAATTGCAATCACATATGTATAGAGAAGAGAGAATTCTCAATTTTTAGATGATATACATTCACAAACATAAACATCGAAAGAGAAGATGGATTTAGAAGACTGGCACAATAAAATCGGACATTTTCTGTTACAACCTAATAAATGTTTTAGACAGTTTTCTGATATACATATAGATCTGCTGGAACTTCGCCTTTTCCTTATTCCAAAGGTAAAAGTGGTTGAAAGATGATGAAAACCACTGTCGATTCGAGCTGCGTATCACTCGTATGCACTCTTTGTCGATTTAACGCGAAGCATGGACAGGCGTGAAGATGGTCGATTGGTCGAAAGTGGCTGTCATGCGCGTTATTACATCTGCTGTGTTTCAAGGAACGAATAGAGAAGTATATCAAAAAGTTTTATCGATTCTTTGTCCTCGTCGTTCCCTGTGATTCTAACGCTGGCACTTTGTTTGCTTATCTTCAGAAACCATGACATTCTTTTTGACATTTTACATTATACAAAGTACCACTGTCGAACATTGGGAGGAATGTCTTTTTATTAAGAAAAAATGTTCGATGGTGAATATTTTTAAGTTTAAGACAATTTCCAACTGTGCTAGTATTAACGAAGCGGCAAGAAAGTAATTCCAATGATCTTTCATGAACATTAATTGACGAATCACCAATTAAACTGAAGTCGGAAACACGTTTGGCATCGTTACAGGAAGGTTTCACAAGTCTCCAAATTTGATTTGATATTATCGATGAAATTTTTATTTTACACTATATATTAATAGGGAGAAACGTTCGATATTCAACGTTGTTTTAATTGAAAACAATATTAAAGTCTGTTAATTATCTGTTAAATCTGTACCAGTGTATTAAATATTGTTTATAGAGTCGTCGAAACTTGTAAAATGGCAAAACAGTAATTACGACAGTTGTGTATGAGTATTACTATTACGTATAACGAATCACCAATTAAGGAACCTCTCGAGATTATTTAAAATATTAATTATCAAAGTTATTCCCAGCGGTATATTATTACAGTAAAAAGTTAAACTAGTTAAAGGACACGCTCTGTTAGCTGGTTAAACAAAGTTTGTTTTATCGTTTATAGTAGAAAATCACATTGGCCCGTTAATTACTATTAATTCGCAGCAGTAACTAAAATAGCTTATATGCTGTAACGCGATTATAATTTCCTAGTAGAGCAGCGTTTTCAGTGAAAGGGAAACAACCGTGAACCGATCAGGCCTTTCCGTTTTATCAGCTAAGTTGATTGTCTATCTGCCAAAATGTCGAGTGATTCATCATGCAGCTTCAATTCCGCTCGTCGAACTAGTAAAACAAACGCCAGTGGCACGTGTTCTTTCTGATCTAATTACCAGCTTTTTCCAGTTTTCGTTTTTAAACTCCAATTAACGAACATTAGTATTAAATATCATATATAAATTATAGATGTTTCTACATTTATGAAATTTCTATATTTATTTATGTAACAATATTAATATCGTCAGAAATTAACAATAGTAAGTATCATTTATACCAGAAACTACTTATTTTTACGAGCAACTGCATATATTTCACGGTAATAGTACGAATTTTAAATCGAGAATTTCAAAAGGAACAATTAAAAATTTCCGAACTTTCCGTCCTGCCATCGCAATGTCAGTGCGTGTTACGTCAGTTGGCCAGTCTCAGCTTGAACATTTAAAAGCCAAGATAAATATTGACAGCAAGGAGAGATGTTAGACTGGATCGTTTGACTTGGTTCTCAACCCTTTGTCGAAACTGTGTTTACATAGGCTAACAGACCATTCTTAATTTCAAACTTCGTCTCACTATCGAGGCGGTTGTGCATCACGTTACACGCAAACATACTAAATCCATAAATCCCTATCGATTCGGTGTCGTGATTTTATCGCGTAATTTTATGATTACGATTTACGATTGAACGTGAAATGAATCGAGTCTAAAAATTGAGAAGTGTGATGTGCAATTAGTGTTGAATGAAGGTTGAAATTTTTTCATCGAGTAGAAGATAGAGAAGGATGAAGATGCACTGATGTATACATAATTAAATACCATAAACTTTCGAGTTCAGTGTTATGAACTTCTTAACTAGCCTGTATTAAGGCATTAGGGAGAGTACTATACTTATACCGAACACAGTGTAGATGAGATTCTCTATGGGGGATTTTGAGCTAGTTACGTTTATCGTGTTATGTTTTACACCCTGGAGTTATATAATTTAAAATGGAAATCGTATCTTCTGGAAAGTTGAGAATAGAGCCTGTTAACTTATTTTCTTGTGCATAAAATAATCTGGTTTTATATGCAAGGTAAGACACATAAGTTGTATTATATTCTTTAAAATCTTAATCAAATTTTTCTATCGTTCAAAAATTGTTTAAGTTCGAGAAAAATGCCAAGAATTTCTCAGTTCTGATTTATTAATACGAGAATAAGATTAAGAAGGAGCAGGGTTAAATTAATTATTCACTCCGTTTCCACGTGACGCATCTGATACATTACACTCTACCACGCGTTCAAACTATCCCTGTATCTCAGTTTCGCATTTCCCCACGCACGACGGCTTCCGAATCGATCAATCAAATCGCGAATCTCCACCGAAAGTCTTCGCAAATGGTACCGTTTGACCACGGATTGTTGACCGAGATATTCGAGTCCCTCTCTCTGTTAAACGAGCTCGTGCGATAATGCAATTCATTCTGCATGATATACGATCAAGAGATTAGCCCGATAGGGATTCGAAGAAACCCGACCTGTTATCGCGACCAGCAACGTACCACGCGTCTGACTTATGACGGCTTATACCACTTACGGGTGAATTCTGCGATCAGTAATAACCAGTCTATCATCAATTATAGGTGAGGATTTATCAGGCTTACGATAAGAGGAGCAAACTACCTTCCACTGGACGAATCAGATACTCGAAATCAAAGGAATCTTGTGACACGCATATAAATTAGTCGATGCTTAATCTTCGAAATTATGTATTGTTCTAGAGGAATGTTATAGAACAGGCCACACACCGTGACCAGGATGGCAGCCAGATGTCCGCACATCCTTATCGCGTACCCTCAATAGTCTCAAGGACCGACCATAAAATTTCGGGAATTCCAGCTAAAGTCCTTCAAACCGAACAAAGATCTTTGTACCGAAGAGTTTTCTAAAGTCTATTGTCTACTACCGGAAAACAGGGGAAAGTTAGTTTTTCTCACGTACGATGCTTCCTACTATCAACTTTCTTTCGAGGGCGGCTAAGACCCTTCCTAGTCCACCAATCGTCCTATTAGCCAATTAGAAACAATGTCTACTGCCCTCACTTTACTAACCAAAAATGTCATTAACAAATCCAATGGTCCCGTGCGCTAGACACCAGAGAATATTTAGTCTTTATTTTAGTGTATGGTTTATTCGAATCCATATTTTACCTATATTTGGTTTATATAATATTAGTATATTGTCCCTGTGTCGAAATCATGAAACTATGCAAGTTTCTACTATTGAGTAAATACGTGTCTGACCAAGGATAGTGTTCATCTACTCGTTCCTTTGGCCTTTCTATGATATGTATTCCGGCTGACATTTTCGTATGCAATTTATATGTTAATTCACTGTACGCTTATTGTATGTCACTGTATGTTACTCCAACACTGTTTTCTACTACACAGGTTAGTATTAGTCATTTACTGTGGAATATACTTGTATCATATTTTGCAAAAATCTCAACGTTTTCTCCATTTCGCAATAAGTTTCTCTCGGCCAATTTTCCAGCAGATCCATCCCAATCAGCGGAATCGGTTCACCGGCAGTGGCTAACGAGGCCTCGATCTCGTTTATCAGTCCGCGTAACAGACGCAGTTTCGCTGGAATCGCGCCGTTTCGCGGTATTATGCCGGCAAAGCGTGCACCGGCGCACGATAACGCAATTAGAGTACCGGCCTCGATGCGTTCGTCATCGTGAACAATTTGCAATTTTCTCACGAGCGTAGTGGCAATTGAGTTAACCGCGCGATTCCCTGTAACTCGATAGAAATTCAGGCACGTAAAACGCAGCCGTTATCATGGCTACGCTGTCCGTAATCGCGATAGCAACCAGTTTCTGACCAAGTTACCAATTATTACGTAAAATTAACGGTTCCATGAAATTCACGAGCTTTTTTCCTGCTTAATTTTGCGCCTGACAGAGTCACGTATATTCGATAGATCTTATGACAGGATACGTCGACATTTTTTAGATTAGGTTTAGGGTTAAATTTGTAGCGTAGAATCGTGTCCTATTACAACATTAACGAAGGATTCGTAGCAAAACCAAACCTTAAAAATTCATTTATTTTGTTATTGATCCCTCTATTAATTCACCCATTTTTGGAAAACTATTGCACTTTTTTATCACTTGTTTCGCTAATTCTCCCTGCAACGAAGCTTCATGCTTCGAATATTTATTAAAAAATGAATGGATCCATAATGTCTGAAACACCAAACTGTAGAACCTAACCAGCAGCATAACCATAGTTATTACACCTTCGAAAATGATGCTGTTGCGTTTGGATCTCGTTGTATTAAGACATAAAGCGGAATTTGTAACTCTAGCCCGGTTTAGTACTACACCACGTCGATACGACGTGGAACGATTTTGACGATTCGCAATTGAGTTGACAGTGTTCGGGTTGGATGGTGGCGCACACAGCGATTTGCTTTAATGCTGCGGTATAAAAGCGGTGGCATTGCCGCGGATATTATCTCACCAACGCTACCATATGCATAGACTAGACAGAAACAGAGAGAATACGTTTCAAATAATCACGGTCTGCGTTAATAACGGTGAAATTTGTCGGGCATCTAGCGATTCGAAGAAGCATAAAATCGCGGCTTATTGGCCCGGTTCGTTGAATGGTACGGGGCGGATGAAAATAAATAAAGTCGTTCTTCATGAAAATTCATGTTGGTCAACGCGATCGACGATTTTAACGAGCTAGTCGCTCCCATTGTCATACGGATTTGCGATAAACGCACGGTTCTCTCGTATTTTAGTTATGTTCGAATTATATCGAGTAACTGCGGCTGATTCGCGATTCGTTGGTTCATACACGAAATTTTAGATGTTTTCGACCATTCATTCGTTGTTGAAATATTTTCATCGCATCTGAGTGAAATGCGGATACGCAAGCACGGTGATATTGGAAGAAAACAAAAGAATATTAAGATTCGTAAGAATTAAACTTCATTTCAACTTTTTGATATTGGAATTATCGATCTGATAAATATATTGCACGTAAATCATTATATTTCATATGATATAACACTGCAATTACTTTAGAGTTCTAATCAAGTACCTATAATAAAAGAAGGTATCAATAACTGCCCAATTTTTGTTACACTCTGAACTCTGTGAATAATTTTGTAATTAACTGTACTTTAGTATAACATAATATAAATTCATAAGATTGAGTGGTCAACGTATTAAGTTGCAAGCAATATATACTTTGTCATAATGTTATAAATATGTCAACTATTTGAAATTTTTTAAAACTATAGAATTTAAATGGACAAAAATATTAAGCGAACTTATGGAATTCTCTCTTTCATAACCAAGGTATTAAATAAAAAGAGAATTCGATGATATAAATAGATTGAAAAAATGTATAAATGAAGTGTTGTGTTAACACAACGTCTATCCTTCGTAGTTAAAACGAGCAACCCGTTTAGCAGCAGATCGATAATAATATCGATTATGCCTGTACGTGTCACGAAGTATAAGTAGTTAATTTTCGCGTATGTCGACAGTGATTTAGATAGGCAGAAAATCAGGGTTGCTTCACGAGGGTTGGAAAGTTGATGGAAGGCTCAATTCCGTTCGACATCCGGTCAACGAAGTTTCATTTACTTACCGGCTCGACAAATTATCGCACTATCAACTATTCATACTTTACCATGGTATCGCCGCTTCGTATCACTTTTGTGTCGATGGAACTTTACGGTCATTAATCAGATTTAATCAAGAGAGGAGGCGGAAAGTAGGCGGGAAACCGGAAAATCAGTTTTGTATCAATTGCTCGATTAATCATCGTCAAATCGTAATTTGGGGTTGGTGCACGACGCGTGCTTAACAGGCGTGTTGATTTCACGCATCTGCGTGACTTCTTTGATTACCGTCGAAAAGCCACGTCGATTAATTTGTCTGTTCAGCTGGCAGACATCACTGTTACTTTGCTTTCTTCTTTTCATTAAATTTATAAAGCATGGGATGTCGTAAACGTTCTTGATTGTAACTTTCCATTCCATGCTTTTGTTAATTTTCTTGAAATTTTGTACCGATTTGAGATGAAACATTAATTAAGAAAATAGACAACTGACAAACTAACAAGGCAACAGAACTTATGAAACGACTTGCTAGAAAATTTACAAAAAATATAAAATTGTCGATTTGAACTTTCGACTGTTAATTCTCTTGAAATTTATTCTTGTTAAAGATTAAATACTAATTGAGAAAATAGACATAAGTATTAGAATTACTCGAATAGATTAATTCTCACACGCAACAATTTCTTCAGTAAATAAGCAATCTTCTTGGAATTTGTTTGAAAAATAAAACATATATCCGTGACACAGGAAACGTCGATAAAGGTGTAGTAAAGGGTAGAATGCTAGAATATAGAGCGAGACGAGATCAAGACATTTCTTCCGCTCTGAAAGACAGTCTACGCGTTCTGAAATGAAACCCCACAGGTGTGTGCAAACGCCACTGGTTTATATCGTATGGCCTTTTTCCACGCTCGTTTGGTGAAGGCAACGTCCACGGATAGATTGTTTACATGCACGCTACAAGGACGTAACATCGAGCCTATTGGATTTTTTATACGCACCTGAACTTCTAAGGCATGGTAAGCAAATATGAGGCCAATCAGTATCACAGTAGACACAGAGATCAGGGTTTTCAGTGCTGTCGAGTAAAACGAGGCCTGCAACATAAAACGTCGTCCTCGTAAATCCCAGTTCTGCCATTTAAACCATACATATCGCCTTTATTCTACTATCTCCTTTCTAAATGTTTTCTAATAAAAGTAGAATATTATTCGGTAGGAAATCTGCAAACGTGGGTTCATATACGTTAATTTCTTTATTGACTATAATTCTTAGAGCAACTTTCCTTCTTTCCTCTTTTTGCAAAAATATCTGATATGAGAATTCGTTTCCTAAGAAATAATAAATAAATATTCATGTTTTATGCGTAACAGACACAATCTCGTTATTTCTTTACCATAAACAAGAATTATTTTGGCTACTGCGTTACTAGATAAGGCAATATACGCTACGAAGTTGAATTCGTTCGGTTAAGCACTTTGTTGGGAAAGTTTCGAGCGAGTTCGGCAGGTACCAGACTATAGGAAAACTAATTTTTAATGGGATTTTTACGGCGAACGATATGGTACACGCGACTAATTGACATTGCGCCCGTGTTCCGTCGATAATTCGCAGAAATTTTGTGCAGGCACAGATTCATGCGATTATAAAAGAGGGAAAAAAGGCGAAATAATCGTCGGGAAAAATTCATGCTGTCAATGACACGACGATCAGAGAAATAGCTACTACGTAGTATGTGTCTTCCTTAGCGTCGTGATGTTTGCTATAAATCTTGCAACTAGGAATCATAAAATGAAAGAAAGAGTTCCCAGACAACAATATAATTAGAAGTATAATTCCTTTATACATATCTTTTTTAGACTGTTATTCTATTATTTACATTTTATATTTTAATTACTGCTTTTAAGCGATTTTCTGTAGAATGTCAACTTTAAGTTATTTCTCTCTCAAAAGTGTTTTACTTACATTATCATAATTTCTAGACCCCGAGTAAGACAATTGTCAATGTCAAATATTTTAATTTCAGATAAAACATCGTCAAACAAAATGTATTTAAATATATTTCTCGTAAAGTTCAATTCAATTATCATACTTCCATCTCAACAGGTTCGATCAATCCTCGTCGTCTGTATTTTCTCGGACATAGAACGAGAAAATTCTTCGCAAAAGAATTAATTGCAGCTCCGACGTTCGTCGTACAGCCGGAAAAAAAAAACACGCGCTCAAGCACAGGATACTGAAATATTTATGCGTTTGCGTAAAGTCGCTTATTGCTCGTAAAAGTCAAACAGGGATTGCGTTTTTTTTTAAAGGTGACATTAAACTCTTCCGACTGCAAGGCATGTGACATTTAGAGAGAGAAAAATGGTGAAAAAAGAAAATTCCACCCTTCCGGTTTATCCTTTCCGAAACGTCTTCCGAGTAGTACGAAAAAGGACATGCTAACATAGCATGGAATTTCATGAATAATATTTTTCTCCTGCTATTTGTTCCTCTCAGAATCTCCCACTTCTAACTCATATTAAGGAAAAATATTCTTTTTTTAAGGAAGATTGCCTCCGGTATGTTATATCGTTTTAAGAACAGTGATTTTAATGGACTGTTTGCTTTAAATTGAACGCCTTTCTATTAAATATTTTATAGTGTTTATACATAATTTCTGTATTTATGGTCAACACATCTTTGTTCTTCGTTTATAGCTCCGATGGATCTTCTATTTTACGATTTCAGCGCAATAATAAATCAGAGTATTATTCAGCGAAATTTCCGCGTTTAGGAAGTTATCGTATGTTACCGAACACGTACGCGTGACATCATTCAACGTACCGCGGTATAATATTGTAGTTCGTGTGTGTCATTTGCATGCTATTTGTGCCTTCTATTTATAAAATTACATTTGCATAGATGTGATCATCCTCAGTACGCGTTACGTTGTTTAAATCGTGAAATTCGATGTCTCGTGTTATTTTTATAATCAACTCGCAGGTAACGCGAATACAAAGTTTAATTCTCATAAATATGTATGTAGATATTCGTTTACTTTCATTCTCAATTACTTAGTGAAACTGATTCAGTATGTTTCACAAAGGTCAATTGCTTCCAGCTCTTATTTGTTTCAACTTTGAACTTTCATCCTATAATCGTTACAGAGAGAAGATCCTACAAAATAAATAATTAGATTTAACAATTATTTCGTATGATCTGTTTCACAAAAATTTCCAATAATTTAATAAGCAATTTTCTCATAAATCAGAGTTAAATTTCGTTTATATTGCCTTTACGATGCGATTTCTTTATGAAAATACGAATATATTTAATTATTTCGAAAATCTATACAAATCCAGAAGAAAATTTAAGCTCTATCCATTTTTATATCTTATTTCAGTGGTCTTCGACCATTGTTATTTTATTATTGAATATTTTTATTATTCAAAAGTTTATTATTAATGTCAACGTACCTACGCTGTCGCCTCAATTATAAGTAATTACGTAGTAATTAATTATTAGTTAAGTAAACTTGAAGCAAGCAGATTATTTAGTCTACTAAGACCGCGAATTTTTATGCATTTATGAAAAATTTGAAGATCCAAAAGTGATTTGTTTTATATCGGTTCCACGTGGCTCTACTTAACGCAAAATCACGTCTCGCCAATTTTTTCGGCGACCACAGAGATCAGTCGCAGTTCGACTTTACATTTTTTATTTAATTACCGAGAGAATACTTGGCTTGAAGTGCTTCGAGTGACTCGAGAGCTCTTTATTCAAGACCTTACGATTCTCGTCGTTCCTACATTTTAGGACCCTGCACGTCCTTCGATTTTTACTGTGAATCTTGAGCTTCAAATGGGTCATTTTGTATCATTCACTGTGAGTTCAAAGGGAGAAGATTTGTAAAGTTGAACAGAGCATGACTGCACTGCCGCTCAAATGTCTTAGGACAGTTACTATTTGCTTAAAAACTGAGAAAAGTAATCGTTAAAAATATGAAGAAATATCAGTTGACTCGATGCTTTGCATGATAAAGAAGCTAATTAACTATGTTTAACGAATGAGATAGATAGAGGCACACAACTCAGCCAAGGTTCAACATTTCTTGGATGTATGAGGTTTAACGTTGCTTCGTTAAAAGAAAAGAACCCCATTTTGTTAAAGAATCTCTAATGTTTCTGTTTAATTCTCTCCAATGTTCAGCTAAGAGCATTATTTGTCCGAACATTTCATTATTTTATGAGAACTCGTAATACGATCTGATTAAAGCGACACTTTTCGATACTTTCAAACATCAGAATATAAAAACATTACTTTTGGAATAACTTGATATAAATAACGATCATCGACGAGAATAAGCAAATGTTAAAATTTTGAACCGTAATAATTGGAAGACGTAGGATCATCGATAATAATGTAATTTAATTGGTTCACGAAGCCCTAAATAGCCAGATTCGGGTTTCGTGGTAGCGATATTGTAGCTCCTGTAATAATAGGCAGTCAGTTAATTAGTTAGTTACACATAAGAGGAATATAAATTAGCCGCAGCGCGGAAATACGTTTTCTACGTCACTCTTTGATAAGATATTGATATTGAAGTGAAGGAAAACTGACGCGTACTGAATGAAACTTAACCAGGCAAGGAAGACCGGGCCAAGTTTCATCTCCGCTGCATGGTGTTCTGTGCTTTCTTTCATATTAAAATTAAATTTTGATACTTTAAACTGATGATATTCAGAATTAAAACAATTTTTTGAAGTGTGATTACAAAATTACAGGTATCAAGTTCCTTATTTTTGGAAATACTTAAAAATACGCAGTTACTTTTCGTAAAATTATTCTATTTCCAACTAAAGTTTCATAATTTTCTGATTTTTTAACTTGACAAATTTTGATTTATCTCTCATAGTAGTCGAAATTCTTCGTTAGAATGCTATGTTTAACATGTGGAACAACTTATTCAAATTAGTACTATCTTCCTTCGAGTTATTGGTACCTTCATCAAAAGAAAAGCAATTTACTAAATCTATGAAAGTCAAGCCTCTAATAGCGTAGGAAGATTTTATAAATAATAAAAGCTTGTGTCGAACAAATTTTATTGAATGTCAGTTTTCGCTTGCGAACAGGTTCGCTAATATCGTTAGGAAACTAGAGAACCTGGTCGGTCCAATAAATTCGCCTGATGGCAATGGGGCCAAAAGCTGTTATCGCGATCACTCTGGTCATCGATCGAAATCGTTCACGACATCGGGCGAACGGTCAGTTGTCTTTAAGAGGTGCTAACCCTCAATTGGATCATCGACATCGCGCATCCACGGCAAATCGCTTTGGCCCCGTTCGCCTCTGTGAATCAACTGTAACGAAACTAAAATGGATTTAACGGTTGTATCTATACATTCTGCTTTATCATATACATACTTCTCCTATAGTGTCTCTAGTAATAATCAATCATAATTTCTTCCTCAATAAGCAAAGAAAAATCCAGTTATAGAGAGTTGAAGATAAATATTTTTATTATATTAAGCAGTGCACTCCCGTTAAAAACTCTTCGCTTTTATTTTTAATAAAATTTCAATATTTAACGTAGACTAAGAACTTTAAAATACAAAGACAGACTCTAATAACTAGCCTCTTTATCCCATACAGTATTAAACTTTTTTAACTTCATTTTTTTTAACTTTCTAACTAACCCTTAACTATTTTTTGCTTTGTACGTAGCTTCCGCTATTATTTCGTTATTCGCTTGTACTTCGCCTTTATATAATATTGATATCTACTCCAAGATTTTCGAGCGAAAGTACACCTGTTGGTTAGAGCCATTCATGAACGAGTAGAAGCGTTCAAGAACCTAAAGTATCGCCGACTGATCGGAAATCGAGTCACCAACTTCTGCGAATCGCGTTTCGGTGACTGATGCGCATGATCAGCATTCTCCTGTTAACAGTCCAATTTATCAGAGAGTCGGTTCATAGAATTGCCATTCGAGGGACGATTGTTGTCGATGTTCCAGGTGTTCCTCATAGCAATTCACCTTAAAGCAAATTTACTCGTTCATCCACGAACGAGAAACTACGTTGTCATGATGCACGAAAACGAATAGAACCGCGATTTTTGGACGGCGACCAAACGTTCGCTTTTCCGCTCGTTTCGTTTATCGATAACGCCGAGAAACGTAATCCGGAACGTGCAGAAATCTGTCACGGTGCACTTTTCTATAGTGGATTGCCGCGAAGGCAGATTATCGATTGATCCGATGAGACGAACCCTTTGTCGTTTGATAATTTGTTTTGCCACATTATATTCTTGCCGAAGAGGAAATTATTTTTCGCTGACCGAAATAATTTTGATTTGGTCATTGTTTGTAAAAGATGTGAGGTCTCTCTAAGTATTTAGTGTACGAGGTTTGTGTTATCTAGACATTAGAAAAGGAAAAGGGTTAAATCTTTTGGCCATTGTAAAAATAGGATCTGTATTATTTGGTCGTTATCAGAGAAAAGAGGCTAAGCCTTTTATAAGGAATTAACCCTTCCAAGAAAATTTGCCGAGTGAACGGAGAAATAGAAAGAATATTCGATCTATTTATTCTAAGAAACAGTTATAAGATATCGAAAGGCAGGAACAATATTTGAAGAGTATAAAAATTAATTACTTAATTTAATTTAGAGACTTCCTTGAAAGTTCATTTTTCTTCATTATTTGCCATTTGATTACTTTCTCGAACGAAAATAATATCTACGCTTATATTAAACTAAAACTCGATTTACTTCGATCGCGAACTTAATTACGTATGAAATGTGAAATGATGCCTGAAATGGTCCGTGCAAATCACCAAATACGGTCTCTAATTTCTATCAAAGCCTTGATAAACGACTAATTTTACGCGAAATACGCACTAATCTAAATGTCTCAGACACAACGTGTAGAGCATCGATAAAATCATATCGCGATACCGGTCGCGAGGTATCGAATTCATTCGGAAAAATCAGCCAATACTTAATCGGACTGCAATCATACTGACACGGCATCCCTTGTGTAAATCAATCTTAAATTTCATTCGTTCAACCGATAATAGGATTTGAATCCCCCTACGATTTCATCCCTTTCGAGTCGTTTCATCAACGTCACGTACATTCTATTTTCTATCCACGATGAAACTGCACGTGGATTCTACGCAAATGTATAAAATCTCGTACTATCCTATTTTTTTTTTCTACTTAATGCAGAAATAAAAATATAGATATATGAAAATCTTTTACAATACGATTCACCAGCACAAAGGGTCTCTCTCGTCTCCCATTGCTACCAACTGCTGTCTCTTGCATAGATCTTGCGTAATATATACTTACACCCACGCGTTCTGTTTTCCCGTATTTTACAACCACTTGTATTCAATTCAGACAATCTACGCAACGTTCTCACATAAGATATACAAGCGCGTGAAAACGGCGCTATATACATACCGCCTTGATCACCTAAAACCCCAGCTCAGACGATTCTCTCGAACTCCTTTCGTATATTCTTTGTTATACATTTTACATTCGACAATCATTATTTCGCTATAAACACGTGCAACAAATTATAATACGTAGAAGAGAAAAGTAGATGTCTTAGAGATGGTAAGATAGAAAAAACTTCTTAAAAACTGATAAAATGGTAGATGGTAAATTTTAACTAAACCGTGCAGTATTTTTTTCTAATACTCGCAGACAGTTTCTGACAACGACATTTTGTTATTTTACACGAATCCAAAAAGTCTCATTGACCAACGATTTTCCTAGCAATCTATAGTGGCTACAAAATGTATTGACACATTATGGCATTTATTATAGTAGTTACATATTAATTAATTACGCCCAAGTATATTAAATTTCATATAACTTTTATACGTAGTAGTTTCATACGATTACAGAAATTCGACACTATGCAAATGAAACGAGTCTGACAAGAAAAACGGTTTATTTAAATATAATATGACGATACTTTTTCTAGCCACTGTAAGTGGATTATTAAATTTCATACGAGACTAGCATGTACCTCGGTACTTATAAACATGACTATGCCTCGCTAAGGCACTCTGTAGAGCTGCAAACCACTTTAAACTAGCAAATATACACAACAATATCAGTATGTCACTCGACCCTACGTGGAAATTAACTGCAACGCTGGCAAAACGTTAGGATAAAACGCCTAGTGGACACGAGGCTTGCATCCGGGAGCCTCGAGCAGCAATTTAGAGTGATTTTAATACTGGGATCGCCCGCAGCGGAACGTTTATGCTCTGCACATTCACGAGCCCGCACTTCACGCTGCTTGCTCGTCTACCATTCGAGAGCACGCGTTGCAGGCTGCTTTCCTCTTTCGATGTTTATCCGCTTGGCGTACTATACTATACTATTATATAGGTACATACTTTGCTTCTTACCGCGTTCGCAACTACGCGATACTAATTTACCATGGATTTTAGATTATTGTAATCCGTGGATCGGGATTAGTTATGGTTTCAACTGGACGTATTGTTTGCAGCCGACGCGGATTTAGCCGTTATTAGGTTCGTTAAACGATCGCGAAACGAAAGGCTATTATTAGTTCCGCAATATTAGCTCTCGGACGATTGCTCGACAAACTAAAGGAAATTATTGATTGCTTTACACTTGCTCGGCTTTGATTAACGTTCGTTAATGAATTTTAAACGAAGAGTTGACATTTTTATAAAATAAAGGGATATATTCTTTTGTGATCTATTCGCGACGTATGGAGAATTCGGACGAAGTTTAAGCACATAGGTGATTACGATTGTCTTACACATTTACTAATTACTAAGCAATAGAGTTAGCGAACTGTTTCTGAAGAGTTTTACACCGAACAGATGTAGGCGAATTGGTACGAAATTTGTTACAGTTCTGCAAGGGAATTTATTAATACAGTAACTTGTAAATGTATTAGTGACTTACTGCAATTTGCAACTTATTAATAAAGTTGTTGTATTAATAAACTTGTAAAATTTCAATACTCTAAAATCCCACGACTATCGCAGAATAACGCGAGTGGTTCCTTCATTCAGTGATTCATTTAATCTTATAGAATTGGAGAAATATTATTTCTGTTATCCTAAGATGATTTCACCGACCAATTTATAACGAAGACGTAGGTAGATACTCTCCGATTAACTTTTTCTATCTTGTTTTCGAGGAATGAATATGCAGATAAGTGACGAGTTAAATTTAACGAATAGCAGTAATTACGCATAATTGCTCCACGCTTTGTTTATTCCATTATGTACTCTTGACAAACGTGGAATTTCGCTTTATTAATAGTCCGCTCCAATAATGAAATACTCTAACATAATAATCACGTAATTATCGGTAACATATTGCCAACCGACACGAACGCGACGCATTAATAGATTCAATCGTGCACGCGATTACGGTCAATTTTCATGTCGAAAGCAAAGATTAAAGAATTCAAACATAGAATGTTATATCGTAAAAATGTTTTGTTTTACCGTAGTCACGACGCAAAGCAAAGAAATTGCGAGAAGAAATTCGCCCTGTACCAAGGCGAACGACGTATTTTCTATCTTGAATCCCTCTATTCTGCTCTTTTTTCTTTTTTGCATCGAGCTGTCGATATTTGCAAGCGACGGAGAAAATAAAAAAACGCGAGCATCGACAAAGAGCGCGACGGTCTATGTAATTTCTCGCAATATTCCAAGCCTCGATCGATCTCTCTCTCTTTCTCTCTCTCTCTCTCTCTCTCTTTCTCTGCATTGACCCGATATAGCCTATGATTCATGGATTTTGCTAATTGAACCGTGTATACTGGTTGCTTATCATTATACTCGTTCTAATAGAGCCGATCGTTTCGTCCAAATAGTCTCACTGCGAAATCGCTACTATGATGGATATTGGGCTTTCTATGGAAATCTTGATTGTAATTATCATGGAAAAATATTTGCTAAATAAGTACAGGTTCCGTATATCGTTTCTTATATTTATCTAATTTTGGAAATTTGGACCTTTAGCTCCGATCCTATGCTCGAGTTTTTCTAAAATTACGAGAATTCGTTTCCTCCGTTAAAACGAGAGCAAAATCGAGATATAAAAATCTGAATACCGTGACAGAATAAAGATGAGGAACGAGTTCCAATTTCAGGATGTTTGTAAGTTATTACAAACCAGAAAGTAGATTTATTATATCGGAATTTAAGACGGATCCGTAAACTTAAAAAAACTTTCAACTACCCGGGAACAACGTAATATTCCTTCTATTTGCTATGAAAATCTGACGGCGTGTATTTAATATCGGGCGAAATATTTTGCAAAGTTTTATTCGACCCACGAGCGAAATGATACGCAAATATTGGACTAATTCGACGTCCGGAAATTCACGTGCACCCGTCGATATTTACATGACGGATATTTCGTGGCGATTTAATTCGGAAATCTCAGCCACCCAGACGAAATGCATAACATCGAAGTCGAAATTTAATAAAAATTAGAGAAGCCAGAGTCGAGGAACTGTTCTGAAGGGTTTCGGACGAAATGAAGTTGAACCGTTTCCACGTAATTACCTGCTCGTTAACATAGCCTGTGGCATATTCTTAATGAACTGCTGAGCAGTCACGCGGCATCATTGTAATTCGCTCTAGAAACGTTGTTACCCGCTTTCAACGCTTTAAATTAGCCAACTTTTTACTCTTCTGGTGGAAAATTTAATTTCGATACAATAAAAAAGGAAAAAAAAAAATAATAATCCTGTATTCAAATGATTTTAACATGAAATTCAAGGTTAAAGGTCGTTGAATTTAAAAATTGACTTCTTTTTACCATTGATATATTGGAGTTTTTAATTCCCAGATCTCGTAAAATTTATGATAAAAATTCTTAAGATCACTAAGATAGATTTGAGTAAATACAATTTTACAGCCTCGGATAATTGAAACAAAAGATAATATGTTCGATAGCTTCCTATAAACAAGATACTCTGCATTGATTTTAACGACTCTACGACTGTCTTCTAAATAGGGAAATTATTATGTCTAAGATATTATTAAAACGATCTCTGCATCACTTCATACATCCCAATCTTCCTGCACATTTTCGCAAACATTCTTCTCCGTTTACAATAAACATTCTACCTAAAATTAACCTAAAATTAAAGTTTAACTCCCAATGTGTTTCTAGATCCACAACAGCCTTCAAAGACCCAAAACAATTATTCCAGCAAATCGCCGACTCATTCATCAACATCCAACCCCACCGTTTCGTCATTAAACACCGGCGCTGCTATTGTTCCAGCAAACTGCCACCATTATCGCAATCAAACAAACTGACTACACTGTTCGTTTTATAGTTTACTCCGTTTAGTAGAGCGAAACCAAATAATCGGTTGGCTAATATGTCGCATCGCGGATTCAGGCGACCAACAGAGTGACGCTTCGTCGACAGGTTCTCATTCGAACGCGGTCAATTTTCTCTTCTACAAAAATCTGCCTGTGTTTTAGCTCGGAAACTTTCCTAATTTTGACACAGTTTACTGCGTTGGGCAGTCTGTTTACAGCAAACCCGTCGAGAGAGCGCGAACCTGGACGTTTACACGCTCCTTTGCCATCATAAATTTTAGATTAAAGTATCGAGCATGCTTAACACTCTGCGCCTCGAGAAAAGTTCCATGGAAACACGCGTAGCTTCGTATCGATTTCGGGCATGGCCAGTGTACGATGCGATACCATCGGCGAAATCGAATTCTAGTGGCGGTTGTGATTCGGCGGAGGGAACGTCGATAGCGGAATCCGCCACGTTTTACGGTGACTCTAACGCGAAATGCGAAACCGTATCTCGAAGTCAACCCGATTTTCCGAGGTCGGATTGCAGCGGAAATCTCGTGATTTTCAGTATTTTAATGGATCTTGATGTATTGGTTATTGCTTTTCTTATTATTTATTATTATTTATTATTATTCGTTTCTTGTTTGCATCGGTTATGATCAATGGTGTTTTTCACTGATAAGTCGTCTCGGATCGAGGAAAAATATAAAATGATTGAAAAGTATAAAACGTTCTATAAACGTTTTTCGGAAACTGAAAAAGTAAATGGAAGAATAATAAATAAATGAGAATTAGAGAAAAACAGCACCGATTAAATCGAACGAACTTCGAAGAATGATGTGTATTCCTTGTTTGTTCTTGAGACCAATGGATTAGACCGAATGTTACAGTAAGCTTGTTTATTTCGAGCTAGCGCTATTTGCAGAGTGAGTTATTGGAATTCCATCTAGTCGTGTAATTTATATGATTCGTGATTTTCATGGTCCTTGCGTAGAATTTATGCGTAAACTGCATATGTACAGGGAAACGTATAGAGCAATCGTAAATGAAAGATTTCCAAAGGAGAAAAGGCAAGTTACAGCCAGACTGGCTCGATCATGCGACCATATATCAAAACTGAATAAACTCTCTGAAAAAGCTGTCCTGTCTGTCAATATTACGGAAACTAAATTTTTATTTGTTGATAATTTTGTATCTTGACTGCCGAAACAAAGGTATGGATTCCAAAAATATTAATCGATACATTCTTGCACGTGTCTCAGCACTTCCTTTTCTCACTACCTTCCATACCAAACGGCCTTCCATAGCAGACTGACGAAGGAACAGTTACAGTCATCTGTTCTTCGAGACGCCGCGCACACACATACCCATACTCACATACTACGTAGTCAATCTAGCACATAAAATTACACATATCTCAATATTATTATAGGAAATAACTATTACAGAACCTGAAGTATTTAGCTAAAATACTTAGCTATGATAAAGAAAAGGCGAAGAAATAAAAACAGTAGGTATATTATACATATAGTTACATGTAGCGACTTATAGAGCACTATCTGAATACTTGTTATTTTATACATCTTATACAAAACATTTTGAAATTAAATCTACATCGAAATTGACGTATTATCACAATAGATATTCACAGTTTAAGCTTAAAATTTCAAAATAAGTTTTTCCACTTTTGAGTGATTAATAGAGGTATTGTTAATGGAACGAAATAATACTATAAACTCGTAACCAGAAAGGATGAATCGCAATTAGTCCACTTTTACCTTCAATGTTTCGCTTATTCAAAGATAAGAAGAAACTTTATTTTAAGGTTTTCAGTTATATTGCTTCTCGTGGTTGAGTACTACAGGAAAGTTACAGAATTTTCAGATCACGAACGGGTTCTCCACTTTGACCAGGAACATCCGATAGGTAACATAAGTCGCAGCAATTTGCAATTCACGGGAAGTAGATTGGTCAGGCCCGATAACGGATTGCACGTATCATGAACGTTATAAATAAGCGCATTTAATAGACTGCAGGCTGCAAGCTTTAAGATTCACAACGTTTCTATGGCGACGACATGATCCGTTCGTGCGCATGTCGGTTTCGTCCGTGAGCCAAAGGAGAAACCGTGTGGTTCGGTTACGCCCTTGGAAAATTAACGTGAATACGCGTATGCTTGAATATATCGGACCGGTCTGCAAGCGTCCTCGAATCTCGATTGTTTGCCACGACGCTGCATCGTTCGCCTCGAGTCTCTTCCTCTCTATAATTAATCGATCCTTCCTCGTTAATTTAATGGTTCATCGGAAGCGACCGCCTTGACAAACGACGGCGCGATAATTAATTCGATCGGTCTGCCTGCTTTTCATTCAGCTGCATAACAATATGGATTATTCGCTGAGATTCCGAAATAATTCGTAAATCATTCGACCGAGCTACGAAACAATCGAACCCCATGAAAGCTCCACCTTTAATATATTTCTCAATCTTATTAATCAATTACACGGTCAGCGCGCGATTTCTAAGAAAATTAATGACTCGCTTCTATACAATTTGTCGTAAAAAGCTAGAAAGAATAGTCATAAATCTCAAGATAAGTTTTAGGAAGAATTTTTGTAACACTACTTTTCCATATTTTCCAATTTACGGAGCTAAGTGGATCGTTTATTTTGTTGGAGTTACGGCATCAATTTCCGATGGATTGTTTAAGAAACAATTTTCTCTCTGGCTCGGCAATTTGTTGGATGGAAAGTGTTTCCTCGAAGATATTTTTTTAATGGAAGTTTACACGAGACGTCTCATTGTTTAATCTGTCCGCACAATTACTTCGAACCATGTTACATCGAAATTGTCGTTAATTCGAATAAATTTTTCGCTGGTTAAACTTTCGGGCCAATAACTGAATCAGAAATTACATACTGATTTATATTGTAATTCGGCTGTTACGTTTCGCTGAAATATAAAATAGGAGCGAAATATCGCAGAGAGAAGCTACGCGAGCACGAATAGAAACAGACGATGTGTAACCAGACAAGCTTTTTTTAATCGACGTGACAGAAACCATATATCCTTGTAAATTCACCTACACTTCTCTCTTTAGAAAAGCTGCTTCGTTAAATCCTTTATTAATATATTATTTCTATCAATAAACCTTAAAATCCTGCGTTATAATACACATAGAAATGAAACACAAATACGAATAAAACATACGAAAACGTATAAAACCCTCTATAAAATATATGAAACAATGGCGTTGCTTCTATCTCGGTGTCATTTCAATATTCCATTGCTCTCGACTTTTTTTCAAGAAACGTCGATCTCAAATGTTGCAGTACACCCGCCAAGCGAGCAATCGACCATGATAAAATCCACCATTCACGAGTACCTTTCTGGCCATATATTTCATCGTATCAAACTTCCACAGTAATTATTACATCGGGCTTCACGATATCGAGTGACCATTTCGGAAATGCGGTAAAAAATGACTCGCGCGTCACCGATTTCTAACATTTCGACGAGATTGTTTCTCGCAACTCGCACGATGCACGAACGTTAGTATGGATGATAGCTAGGGGAAAATAAGCCTGCGAAGGGTGACACGTTCGCAGTCTCTTTTCGAGTCGTGGCAAACGAATGGGATGAAATATGATCGGGAGGGAAACGCTGCGAATAGTTTTACATCGGAAACGCAATACCTCGCCAGGAAGGACAGAGGCCGCTGAATTTCGAGATTTTGTCGATCGATGATTTATGTTCGCTACACGATTCGCGAAATAACATGAAATGGACACGCTGCTATTGTTTAATGTCAACCGCATATCAGTTGTATTCTATGACGTTGATTTATAGGGTTTTCTAATATTTTGATAGTATTTTGTCCTATAATCTTAACTTATTAAAGAGATAACTTGTATAAATTTACTATAACTTGTATAAAATTATTAAATATAAACAAAGTATAAATTTGTTTCACCAAATTGTTGAATAGTACAGAGAGCACTATATATTTTTCACATTATGTGTATTCTGTGTATTTCTGCAGCTTCGAACTTCTAAATCATGAAACTGTTTCCCTATACGAGATAGGAAATGTGACTTATCATGTTCGTCCCGTGTAATCTTCGTTTATTATCGTACAGTAGCAATGTTATTATACAATCTGAATACACGAAATAACGAGCAGGAATTCGAAACAGCGTTAGAGTAGCTTCTCTTTGATTCAGGAAATATTCACAGAGTCCGCGATAGAGATGTAATTGAGGCTCGTATGCAGCAGCCATGAAATTAATTATCGGAAACATGTGTATACATCCTGAAAGATAAATGAAACGGCTCGATAGTTGTTTGTTGTAAGGAAATACCTCGTGACGGGGATGATATTGTGGCGTGATAAGAAGTGGGAGGATACATCCAATGCAAGAGGCTTCGTTATATTTAAATAATTTCCCATGGGATATCGATTCGAATCAAATCCGACATCTCATATTTTATCGTCCCCTACCTAGTTCAATTTCTCTAACATGTCAATTCTGTTTGGCAAAGATAAGAGGTTTCGTATACAAATTTTACGGTACAATATGAACGATGATTAATGACAATGTCGATCGATCTATCGATACCACCGTATACATTTTCGAATAGTTCTCAAGTATGTAAAGAAACAAATTGCAGTAAAGAAATAATCGCGAAGTAATTCAAAATTCAAAGGGTTTAAGCAAAACGTTCGAGGATGATTTTCTGTGACAGGGAGGAGTATCTATATACATTATTTATTCCGTGTTTGTGCGTTAAAGCAGAAGAATTAATTCATTATGGAAGGAACGCAATGGTTCGATATTTGTTCGAAGTTACGATATATGGAACAATTCCGGAAACATCAAAGGGTGGAAGAGAAAGAGTATACTTCAAAGGATATATATGCAAAACAAAAACACGCAGAAGGAAAAAAGAGCGAAGCCCAGTTGTTCGTTTGCTTTCTTTGACGTCGTGGAAAGAGTGAACGTAGGCTGCGAGATTACCAGGCGAAACGTACGAAGAATTTCCAGATAGGAATTTCGTTTGCTCGGAAATAAGGAATGTGGCGCAAAAAGATTTGAGAAACAGATGAAATTGAATTCCATTTGGTTAATTTCTCGTCCACTTGCAATTTTTATAACAGCGAGCTGTGATGGTACAATCCTTTGATCGTTTTTAAATACCCATTCCTTTAGAAATTTTATTATACGAAATGTACAACGACCTATGTGTGCTGGGGAATTTCTTTTGTTTTGAGTAGAAACTCACGTCTCATTCGTCCATCAAAGACCAGCAAGCAGTGAAATAACGTGTAAAAATTGTACGAACTCGTTTAATTTCAAAATGAATTCTCGTAATCAACGTTATGGAACAAGTAGGACGATTATTCTTCTCAGCAAACGAGGAAAGATTACAGATGGTTAAATCAACCAGTGGTCTAATGACGGTGCATTTCGAGCGAATATCGTGGCACGAGCTGTTTCGTTGACGCTGCAGGCAACCTAGAGTTTCTGCTGAAATTTATTATCGTAGAAAGTTTTATCAGCTGATAGACTTAATCCTCTAAAATGAGTGGCACTCCGGAAAACATGTCAAACCCGCGAGCGCGATAAGGAAGCGCTTCCGGCCGATTCCCTCGAAGATCGCTTTAACGCTTCACAGTTTACCCGAAAGGAAGACATAGACGATTTGTGAGAAGGTTGTACCGCGATTTGTGGAAACTCATGAAAACTTAGTATCGTGATACGGTGACACGTCGAAGAATAGGTTCTGAACTTTTTTGCTTCATAGAATTTGATTTGCAAAACTTTCTACGTTAAAAAGGATTAAGTTCAGAATAACTTAGTTTTACTAATTTAAGATAGAGAGAATTTAGAAGTTTTGTCAAAAAAACGTTCAGTTTTAGAAATTAATGGTTTAACACGATTTTTTAATAATTAGCAAATATAACATTGGCAGATAGGATTTGGGTATTAACACATTTTCTAACGATTATGTAAAAATATCCCTTTTATATGTATTTCCATTTATATAGAATAAATAAATATGCAATATATCGAAATTATTTCATATTTTCAAAATTTATATCGAGACTATATAAAAGAATATCAATTATATTAGAGAAAATTCTTATATTGTTGTTTAAAATTACTACCGATTCTTACTAGGAAAACTATTCGTTTAAATTACGAGTGGTTTAACTGAAAATTGCATGGGAAGCGAAACGAAGCTCGGTGCTTTCTGAATTCCTCGAATGACAGTATACTTTCACCACGGGAGCCTATCTAATCCTCGTGCCATTTTTCCTCCTCCTAGTGCCATAACAAACGGAGCAGACTCCACGTCCAAAATCGTAAATTGTCGATAGTCCTGCAAACCCTTCCAGACCGCTGCGTTTTGAATTGCAAAACAGAACTCTAAGTAATCGCAAACGAACGCAAAAGCGTCGAAACGTTTCGCAAAGTTCGCTTCGAAATCGTGCTTTGAACCAAGGGGTGATAACACATTTGATAGAAGGGGATTTGAACTCGAACAACCAGCTTTTTCCGTTCTCCTGCCCTTTTCCGTTTCCCTTATAGATTAAACATAACTTAGATCTTCTACGGTGTTTTACACGCATATTTAGTTCGAATTTCACCGAATATAAGAGGCATATAAATTTAACCAATTTATAAAATCAACACATCAACAATCACATAAATTGTTTTCGAATGAAACGAGCATTTTTGATAAAAATATTAAAATGCATTTTACATTTGACCCTCTTACGTAAACAGATTCAGGAGAAACCTAATCTAAAAACGGTTTTGGTAGGGAAAAGTTTTACCAAATCTGAAAACTGTTTCACTTGACCTAATCTTCATAACATAATAATCAATGAAAATAAATTTGCTTTTAAGTAAAGCCAGCACGTTTGACGAAAATAGTTTATATTTTATATTTGACACTACAAAGAGGATAACATTTTAAAGTATTTCGCAATCGTTCGTGGGATGATTAGAAGCTTAAGCAAGTTACACAGCTTCAAACCCAATAAATACTTCTTTGTTCATGCTTTCTGAGTTGTTTTCCAACGAGGTGCAAACAGGCAGAGCGAACAAAAGGAACGACTAGTTAGATGGATTAAAAGCAAATTAATCTTCTTGTCGGAATATCAAGTTCCATCGAAGTTTCTTGTTATCGCGCGGAATGAACTGAGAATCTCGTTCCATCGAAATTTTCTACTTCCTTCGCAAGCGTTACGCGGTCGTTTTTGCGCCATGAAATTCGGGAACACCTTCGCTCCCATGTTTATTCATTACCCTCATTAATAAACGTTAACGATCTTCGTGGAGTTCGGCGAACCTCGAGCAAGTCGTTTCGCAAAAACGACCGGTTGTAACTCTGAAGCTTTGTTTTCTCCCGACTGGTAGAGCGATGGTGAGGATAAGAAATAGACGAGCCGAGTAGTTGATACGACTTTCAGCCCCTTCTTTCGTTCTTTAAAAAGCGCCAGGGATCCTAAACTTTTATGAATATTACAAATCCAACGAATAAAGTTTCTTTCAATTTAGATAATTCTGATCTCTTTAAAACTATCCTGCCTTCGCGTGAAACGAATCACACACAAGATAAATGAAATTCGGTCGCTTAGATTCAACTCGAAACTTGATGATTAGTTGTTTGGTGTTGTCATTGATGGAGAAATTAATGTTTAAATTAACTCACTATCCAATAAAAATTTTTAAATTGCGCTCCGAGATTATTTCATCAAACGACGAAATTACTTTCTTAGATACAGAATGCTGAAAATTAATCTTAAAAAAGCAAACGGAAGGCTTGTCTTTTTAAATTAATGGTTTACAGTTATATCGATCACTGTGATAGATTACCAACGATTCAGTTCAAATAGTAAGCTCAGTTTTACAATCTGTGAAAAAGAGGGGTTTGTTTTACAACTTTGTGAGAGTTTCACATTTTCTTCCCTCGCGTGCCTCTTAAATTGGAGATTTCTTAAAACACGGAACGTGTTAATGACGGTTCTTTTTTCAAACTCTTCGTTACTGATTTCTGGAGATCTTCGAGTCACAAGACTGAAATATTTGTGCAATAAAGTTTGTTATATTCTCTTGCTGAGTGGTGAAAATGTTCTCTGTTTCAGTATGCGACGTGTTTAAATTTTCTTTTCTTTAAAAAGCATAGCGAGGAAAGCATGATAAGTCGAATTGTTTATTTTTTACAGAGAAATAGTTTTAAAATTTAGAGTACCGACAATTACATTTAAACAAAACTCTCTTTCTATTGGCATTGGATACGATACGTAACGAAGGAAACCAGCAACCTTCTTATTCCGTTCTTGCGTCGGATATCTCGGTTTCCACGACCGATACAGGCTCTCAGGATGCCACTAGTCTTTATCTCGACGACAGCTTGCTCTATAGGGTTTGCATGTTATTCGAGGATTAGGATCGCTATATTTCGTGATGTTGGTGGCAGTGGCGAGATACAAATGGTGTCGAAAAAAAAATTCGAGTGCTTTTACCCTAGCTTTCTGACAGGGATTAGAGAACAGACCCGGTGCATCGTGTTGCCTTATCATCGACTTTTTGCGATTTTATCTAGCGAAAATTCTTTGTACATTGAATAGTTGAAATGTTTAATTATCAGCCGTAAGAAAACGAAGAGTAAACTCTCAATTAAAAACATAAACTTTGTAAAGCTTTTAAATGAATTTCCTTCAGAAGATATTGTAATGTTAAAATTACATACATTTGGAAATCCAATGATTTTCGATAAATATTTCATGAGAAATTTAAAAGTGCAGAAATGTTTAGATTGCACATAATATGCAAGAATATTAAAATATTAAGTTTAATACGATATTAAGCAGAGAGGACGAGTTTGCAGATTGAAGGATGGTAGAACAATAAAAGATCGGCATAAAAAATTTCACGGATCTAATGGTGAGCATCAACCATAAAAATAACTGACCTGAAAACTTTGGGATTGATGGATTCGTCCTCTTTATCAGGTTCACGCTTTATCCAGCTTTTTAGAGCTTATTTAACGAGCGAAAGTATAAGATGCCACAATTTTTCCGAGGTCCCTTATATTCATCGAGTGTGACAAAGATATCACGAGGAAGACATAGATATAAATAAACGAGAAATATTCTTTCTCATTTAAAAATAGATCTTAATGTTGAATAATTGTTAATAGAAATCTAAAGATGCAAAACTGGGCTACGAACCTATTTCCATCATAATCCTTTTCATCAGCTACGTATATACGTATACTATGTATAAGCAGTAAGGTACACAATTAGTGTCTATGATGACCCAGCCAGGATGCGGCGTACCTACGTTCATGACGCTGCATTCACATGGTATACGCATAGCGACGTACGCTTAGTTCCCATGTCCATATATGGTGGAATATACCATATTTCCTGTAACTTTAGAACATTAACATCGATTTCGTAAATCACAAAGAGCCGTGTGGCACGAATTATGGAAAACTAACAGCTCTAATCGTTGAAATTAACACACTTGTTCGCGCAGAAGACGATTACAAGGGTCCGCGTGAATAATTCCTTGGTTAAGTTTTAGTATTAGCATATTATGGCTGTTTGGTCGCGCGCTTAACATAGTGAGAGATTCAACAGGATCGGCTCGGAATTCAGGATCAAAGCTAATGCATTCTGTTACTTCGCGAGTCACGCTTTGCGATTTTGATTAGATTTTATGGAAACATTCCGCGACACAGGAAACGGAACACGTCTTTGAAACTGTTACAGACACTATCCGCTGAATAAGGATTTATATGTCCTTTAATTGACTGGACCAGCTTCTATATAGTATTGCGGCAAGAATTTCACAGGCCGCATTATTAAGATAGAAATTAAAATTTTACGAAGTTAAATAGAATATCTTATTGCATTTTATAAATTTATAATATATGTAAATAATTTTAGTAGATTTTATTAAATTTCAATAACACATGGTTTCGAACGAATAAATCTCAGGGCAGTGTGTCTTCAGTTCTTTTTGATACAAACATTAATTTATGAAATAAATTGTTAAATATATAATGAAAAGTTGTAAAACCAGTTTCCTCTGTAATTACGTCATCGTTCGGTAAACCAGATGACAAAGTAAATGGTGAAACTTTTGGAACACACAAACTACACCAAAAATGTCAACGATTTTATCGGATTCGTTTTCACCATTTTCGAGAAAGGACCAAGAAAAAGGATGGAGTCGTATGAAGTTACAGATAGGGAGGAAGATTACGATCGGACGTGCGGGACAAACAAGCAACGGAGCGAGTTTTATCGCAGGGACAAACGACGCGAGGGTGAATTGTTGTGCTGTCGTCGTAAAGGTTGCAACGGCCCCTTATAAAAAAATCGGTAAGACACGATAGAAATTAATAGAAAAACGTGGAGCGAGCCAGCGAGTGCGGTCTTGGCGCCAGAGGGGATATTTCAAGGGGGATGCACGCCAACGAACATGAACTAGATACTTAAATTTACCTCCACCCCGTTGGTCATTGGCGACTGGCCAATGATACGTGCTGCATGTGGCTGCCACCAATCTACCGCGGTTATCTCCGGTATCTCATATAATAATATGTGCTACGGTAACTTTCCGCTCTGGAACTGAATTTCCTGCAACTACGCGGACATACCGTAGACAGACGGCGGGCAAGGAATTTCACGATCATTTTGAGAATATTGGAATATTTTAGTTTAAATATATTATATTTTAAGTTTGTTGGGAATTTTTTTACGATACTATTTGAAAATTGTTGCCCGAGTGTTCGGTAGTTGAACGACGACAAATGAAACATTTATACAGGTTCGTTTCAATCTCTTGTTTTATAATATCGTATAATTTTAGACGGCATAGAGTCCATGCCACGGATTATGGTTTCTATGCCACAGAAACAAATTATACCTTTATATGAAACTTCAGTGTGGATAATAAAATTTCTACGAATCAACGAGAGTGCTCGGATACTTACACACAATAATGTAAATGTATTATACATTAAACATCCTTTTTTAAAGGAAGAAGATCGGAGAGCCCCATAATTTCGGGAATTCTATCGAGTCGGCCGATATTCGATCCACTTTAACGTACCATGTACTCCAATATAATCGTACATCCTTGTATAGTTTTCGATATGCACAAACTGCGTTAATAGCATTTCCTATCGGTATAATATTCCCAGCAGCGAGTTGCACTCCGTTCCATCGTTAGATATGCACACCCACGCCTCGCGGATTCATAGTACCCGGTACATAAAGCACTATGCTGTTCGATGGACCGTATAAACAACCGGCGAGGATTTATCGTTGACGAATATTGACTCCGCTTCATTTCGTCCCAGTCGGTTTGTCAAGAAATAGGACGCCGTCTCTAAGCAGCTCGTGATAGGAAAACCAAACAATCCGACGCAACTGCGTATCGCGAACGTTTACACAGGCGTTTTCATAATTCGATACTCTACTCTACAACGTGACTTATTGGATTCGAATCTTCCGGATTCGCTCATTCTTTTCACCGAGATAGTTGGTATCCGTGACGAAAATAGAAGCGAATTTAGACACTTGGTGTTGTAAAAATATCAGATATCATAGACTTTATAAGACGAATTGTAAAAATTATTGTATAAAGGTTAATATCTTTAATTAGAAAATTTTGATTACGAACAACCACTATAAATGAGGACCAAAAAAATTCTGGTCATTTATATTGGCCATTTGTAACCAAAATTAAATTTTCGTCGTCGATGATTACTCGTAGACACAAAGATTTTAATCATTCATAATCGTTATTCATAATCAGATCAATCAAAAGTCTTAAACGAATTAAGAGCCAGAATCTACTAGTTTAAAGAATGTCGATATAACGAGAAGGAGTGGTTTCCAAGTGAAACTTTAGATTCTCTACGTAAAATTTTCTGACGAATACGTAACTTATACGTCAACTCTATAAATACCAATTACTAAATTTATCTAATATTTTCCAAATTTTTTAAATTCAAAAGCTTATGAAATGATAAATTTTTTAGTATTGTAAGAAATGAAAGCAATTTCCCGTGAAATCAATATCTTCTTTAACACGAATCGAGTACGAGTGCAATTGGTACGTTTAGTGGTTCGATGTATTCCTTGGGAAACCATAAATTCCACTTGGATGAAGAAGAGGTATTATCGCAACATTTGAATATCGACATTTTCGATTAGCGTAGTAAGTATCGGTTTATCGAGCTCTTCGTAGTATCGGAAACATTTGTATCGAATTCCAGAATTTGATTATATAAATCAGTACCTTTGAACCAATATCAGATTCCATGGAAACTGTTATACGATACGAGCAACCTCCATTCGATCCGTTTTTAAAGTCATTAGCCATTAATTGCCAATTATTGGAAACTACCAGTAACATTATCCGCATTATTAAATATCTTTGCCTATAATAGATTTGATAATAAATCAGATCTTTCTCTCAGTAATTTCACAACTCGCGAAAATCAAATTTTCCACGCGATTTCAACGCAATAAGCAAACCACGGTAAAAGGGAAATATGTAATGCAATTCCTCGTCTGCTTTTCAAGGGCTAGATATTCATTTCCGGATTCTGCCACGTGCTCGCCATTTATTCTTTGTGACAGTGCTCAGCCGCGAGAAACTTGTAGAAGGCGATCAACCAGTCACGATTCCAACGTTCGAATAAGGAAAAAGCCGTAACCAGAGCAGAACATCGGCGAGCAACGACGCATAACCGAATTTCCGCAACGCCAAACCCATGGGATCTTCTCGAAAAAAGGACGATGCACAGCGATTTATTTGTCTTCTCGTGAATTGCGATTTACTAACTGGAATTCATTGGTTAACATTCAAATGCATTTATGGCGTTAGCTTCTAGTAACAATGGTTTTTTGATGATAGTGTAGATATCTAACATTTCAATGTTTGAAGGTAATACGGATTTCTTTACAGTTTCATTTTACTCACGGTTCTCCTAAGTGAAAGATCTTCTTACATCACTTTTTCTTATCTTCCTCGTGTCAACAATGACACTTTCATATTTTCTTCTACGTTAAGAAATTATATCTTAGCAATGACACTTTAAAAGAATATCGAACTAGTAAAACTTCCTGCTAATTTCATTATTTATTTGAAATTAATACTACAAACGTCTGTAATAATTGTCTTTACTCCGATACATTTTTTAGTAGAAATTATTATAAAGTAAAAGAAATTTTAATCTAACGTCTTTCTGAATTCTTAGATTTTATGAAACACGTAGTAATATGATGTGCATATATACTCGGACGAATCCATCGTCCCTTAGAAGAGCAATGCATAAAAAATGAGACACTCAATGTTCGTGCCGGCTGTTCGATTTTCGAAATTTCCTCTTCGAGGGATTTCCAGTGATCCGCGGTATTTGCAAGTCGATGCACGTATGTGCTACTGTAAATTTTCCAACTCTCCCAAGCGTTACGCACGTTTTGAGACGAATCTGATAATCGAGGGCGAACAAGCGTAAATATCTCTGTGAGTTTCTTGAAAGGCGAAACGTATATACGGCGTGTGTTATCGGTGTACTAAAAGTAAATGCTGACATACCTTACGTTATTTCCATTGAATGTAGCCGTCTCAGGTCTGCCGACTTCGTTTACTCGAAATCAATTTTATCGCGTAGATCGATCTGAATTATTAATACACCTTTCAGATAATATTTGTTCACTAAACTATCGAATACTATTTCATTGTCGGTTACCAAATTTTTATTCAATCGAATTTAACGTTTAAATAAATCGTAACGTAACGTGACGTGAAAATTTATGAGATTTTATGAATACAGCAAAATAATAAAATTATAATAATACGATTTTACATGGAGGCAATGTTGCACGATCAAAATTTCTAAATTAACATATGGAAGAAATATAAATTCTGAATATACACATTTATCAATTTTTATATATGTGAAATATTAATTCGTAATACAAATTAATTTTCATTTTTCTTTATCCAATTCCTGCGACTAATTCAAAATTACTATACTCTAAACGTCTCTTTTATAAACGATATCAAAAGCTTCTACCAGCAATCCGTTTCATAGTTTATAGAACACCGTATATAAGGGATTCCGGTCGACCAGAGCTCCCCTAAAATGTATGGTTTGGCCCAGAATCCCGCCAGAATATTCGAGGCCAGAAAGAAAGGGAGCAATCGAATGCACCCTCCTGGCCTTCTTTCCCAAGCTAGCTGAGACACATATAGACACATACAGAGCAGAATATTTCCTTCCTACTTGTAGTCAAGCTTCCCACTCCATTACCAATATTGTTAATCTATTCGTTGCTTCTTGGCGCCGGTTCAGAGAGATTACCACGGTCAACAGCGTAATTCAGTCGTCAACCGTGTTCCTTTGCTCACGCTAGATTTAACCAGCCCGACGGCCGATGATTAGCGAGAGGACGGAGTAGGTGGTTGGAAAAACAGAGACATCGTTGACGTTTTCGTTGAACCGGCTGAAAGATTCCAGCGATCGAAAGAATTTGGAAAATAAACAAGACGATAACTCATGCCAAATTGGATTGATTCACGCTATCCTATTTATTCAGTCGCTGTGAACAGCTGATTCAGGTATATCTCATTTTTTAATGTACAAACGAAATAAAGGATTATTTGGAAGATTGTAATGTTTGGAATGCGAAAAGGAATCTTCAATAGTTGTATGAATTTTTTTATTGGTCGCTGGGAAAATATATCAGACGGATTTTTTAATAATTAAAAATTGATAAGATCCGAAGATATCGCAAGATTTCAAAAATTGATTAATTTTTACTTGAGAAAATTTATGAAAAAAATTGATAAACAAGCTATGAAATTACGATTCTAATAGGATATTTCTACGTAATTAATTGATGTGTTAAGGAAGAAATAAAGTAAAATAAATGGAACGCTTCTCTGGAGCTGTCTATCGACGCTCACCCGTAACATTTAATTAACATATCAGATTGTTATTTAATCGCGGGAACGGTGACTTAAACGGCTTTGGCAAAACGTGGCAGACGTTCAGTTTATCGAATCGCCGCGCCCGTTGGTAGGCAAAATGCAGGTTAATTGAACGAGACGCGAGCATCTTTGAAATAGCGGGCAAATGACGAGCTTCGAATCGAACCATTTAGAAGAGACCATTAAAAGAAAAAGCTACATCGTTGCCAAAGAAAGCAACGTCGGTGACATAAAACGAACGAATCACTCGCTTTCATTTCTAAGAATATTCAATCAGCTATTCTTTCCTATAGGATTGTAATACGAAATTTAAAGGGAGGAGGTTTCCCTCTTTGAAAAAGGATGAAATTAATTCTTAGCACAAAAAGAAGTTTCTTAATTTACGTTTTTGATGGAGTATCATCTTCGGAGTTAGCGACTTGGCACTTGAAAAGGGTACTTATGTTGTTCCACTACTAAAAACACGTGATCATCCCATTTCTAGAAACTAGAAACGTTACTGGTAGACACGTTTAATACATCCCCTGGGACATAAGCTACTCAGAGGTAAGATTAAAATTCATCGTCACGCGCGTTTAACAATCGCGTAATGAGAAAACATAAAAGCTTTCTCAGCTTATCTCTCGTCATTTACTAAATGTTTTTCCTACACTAAATGTTTTTCGTACGCTAATGTAAGCATTATAGCAGCAAAATATAAAAATTGCACGAAGGTCACTTCACAAATGTGACGTTATAAGATTACTTCAATGTCAATGCAGTGCTTCATACGTTGATATGTTCTTCGTACGATAGTGGGATAAAGAAAAACTTCAAGGATCAAAGAATATACAAATAAACGAATAAAAATAAGTCTGAAATATGCAGATACAAAATGTGAATATCAATTTGATACAACAAACGATTCTCAATGTTTTCAACAGTGTATGACGCGCCGAAATAAGTATGTTCGGAACAAAGAATTACGCATTTGAGACTATCGTATACCGGAAAGTTGAAGAACGAAGATAGTAGTCGCGTAAAAATATAGCTATTGAGTCGTAAGCGCGTCTTATTATACGCTGAATGGCCGTAGTCATTAATTCCATAACGATAGCGTGACTTTGAAAAGTTCCATGCAGATTTACATAAGGAACGCGTCAGCTTTCAACGCTCAACTAACGAGAGAAACTGATCGCGAAATTGGCCGGCTGAATCGATTAAGAAGTTGGCAAGAAAACCCATACCTGAGCTCGTCTTCTTGCACTCGCGAAAATCTGGAGTACAGAAATGGAAACGGTCTGTTCGTAACAGACTCTGTTTTTTATAGTAGGATTATAGCAAGCATTCGAGAAAATTGAACGCTTTCAAAGTTTCCGCGGTGCTGATAAAGTACAGGCTCTTATGCAAATGATCACAGTTCGATTAAGAATATCGTTGCATCTGATTTTCGTTTCTTCCATAAGGTTAATTGAGATTACATTTTTTTTAAACGAAGTTAGGTTACAAAATGACTTCCAGGGAACACGTACTCGTCGATTGATGATTCGATACTCGATGAAACCATGTCTCTATGACACAATTTCCACCCAGAAGCCTCGATTTCGATACGAACTACTTAATACTTATTAAAATTTGCTAAAAAATCAGATGTCGTTTATCAGTTTTGATAACCGTAGTCCATTTAATCTTCGATGAAGTTTGGAAGAAGCTCAGGCATCGTTTATCAATTTCGATAATTTCACACCGTTAAAACAGCATTACATTATTAAAACTCGCAAGAAAATCAAGCACCATCCATCAACTTTGTTAATCGTAAACCATTCAATCTTCGTTAAAATTTACAAGAAAATTAGGCATCATCTGTCTACTTTGATAACTGTAAACCATTTAATCATCGTTAAAACATACAACATAATTAAACATCATCTACCACAATGCGATACAGCTGGCCAAACGTTAATGACCTTTCAAAATACACCAACCTTTCATCCTGCATCAAACCCAACAGGAAGAGCACCAATAACCAAAGCAAACGAAGAATGATCATCGACTCACCTTGGTGTAGACTCCGGCGCTGGACAGTTCGTTCTCGATGACCATCACGATAATGCCGAACATGCCCATGACGAGCGCGTAGTCGCTGATGCGTTTCCGCTTCTCGAACAGGGCCTTCCTTCTGCCGAGCCGGTAGCCAACGTTCGGTTTGTGCTTTGAGCCCGGTCCTATGCTGCCCGATGGTCCTTTCACCTGGCCACCGCCGGCTAGCATGCGGTCGTCCACGTACCGTGGGTACTCCGAGTGGACGCCGACCAGGGCGATACCGGCGTCCTCGCCGGTTCCGGTAGCGCCACCGCTACCGCAACCAGCACCCCCGGCGCCACCCCCGGCGCCCCCCACGCCGCCCCCACCGGCCACGCCGCCGCTGTTCTTCATCGCCCCCGGGATCGAGAGTGTCGACACTGGCTTCCGTAACTGAAACAACCACGGGCACTTTGTTAACAACAATAATATAGCGGGCTGGATTCTACCTACAACTTGGATCATGGCGATGGTGGTCTTTAAGAAGGGAAAAATGGTGGAAGATGATGTTGTTGGAATGGAAGTTTATTGATAGACTACAGGTTTTTATGCATTTACTGATCTGAAGCTGCAAAGACGCGTAGAACACGTGTTACATGCAAAAATTCTACTTTTCTTATTTTATATTTGTTGAAGTGGTTACCACTTCTAAGAAAACTTTACATCTGGTCTTTTAATTTTCTCAAGCACTGAAGCCATCGACAGCGTATGGACAAAAGACTGGGTCGAAGGCAGACTATAAACGGTACACGGGCAACGTTGGCTTCAGGGTTTTCAATCATAGGGTAACACTGCTAGCGTGCGGATCTGGACCAGCTCAATTATATTCCTTCCTTGTATTTACACTTTTGTATTTAAAATATATTTTCCACCTTACAATTTACCCACGCGTTCCTTTCTTAACATACATCCAATAACCTCAACAATATTTTTAAAAATATGAATTTGCACAAACATCGGCAGTCTGTTTAATAGGAGTGCTTCATGTGAGGTGATTGAAGGAAGAGGTATTAAATGGAGATGATTAGAAGACATCATGGAGATACGAGAAGTACCGTTCTCTATCGCTGACCATATTTGTCATTCCGTCATGTTTTGCATATATAACGCTTGTGGTGAATAGGCGTGCTTATCTCTGTTGTATTGTCTATGTACTGTACAGTATTATGACCGGGCAAAGGACTGCGGGTCTGATTGATTACTTCTGATAAATCCGATACAATCTTGAAGATAAGCACGCGTATTATCACAATAAGATTACATGTGTAGTGTAATGACGAGCGATGGCGAATAGCACGTAATTGCCTTTGCCCCTATGCTACGTCATTAACAATCTTCTCATCAAGGATAACAATGGTATGGACTGGTGTACATAGTGGGATAGATTTTGTTGTTTGATGAAAATTAGAATAGAAGAAGATAAGAAGAGTAGAATATAGAATAATACGCAGATTGAGTTTGATAGAAATTAGAAACTAATTGCAGGGATTTTTATGCGACAGGAAATTTATAGGTTTAGAAGAATATACATACCTAATTCAAGAGAAGAAATTTTCTACGAATTTATTTCTGAATTAGAATTTAAATTAATTTGAAGGCTTTTATTGGTATACTTTTTCATGGTGTTTTTTAAACTATTACTTTAATTCTACATAAATTGTATAGCATTAATCTTGTAAATAATCCCGTAACGTAGTATGATGAGAATATAAAATAGACCATATAAAGGAATAAAATAACAAGCCTTTGTCAGAAATTATTACAAAAGACAATCCTTTGAAGTCAACTGACAAATGGAGCAAAATCGTTGGAAGAAAAGGGTTCAACACGTCGACTTAATGTCGGAAATAATGTGCTTCTGAAACCGGAATCTAGTTGAAAGGCAGCGCACCAGTGTTTCGAGACCGTCAAACCAAACGGAGCTTTTCTAGGTTAATGCCACTTGCCTGAGCGAAGAAATAAAACAGTGATGGTTCGGAAGAAATGTGCGGACATATGGTGGCAAAATCCTTATTGCAGTGTAAACCTCGTTGCAAGAAACGTTCGAAACGTCGAAGGGAGATGATCCACCGTTAACGAAGATATAAAGGATCGCGAAAGGACGAATCCCACGGGAGAATGAAATTAGATTATTACTTTAAATTAACACCTACTATTTTAATATCCAACTAATTTAATATCCAAAAGCAGCGTTTACTCTATTTCTATAAAATTCGTAAACAGTAACGATAAGACATAAGATATAAATAACACAGCTTGCATTAATATAGACAAGTTTCCTATCAATTTAGAAGGATCTCCTGTATCTAACTAATAATTCAAAAATCAAATTAAGAGACGTAATCTAATCAGTTTGAAGGAAACATTTGTCGTTCCTCGATCATCGCCTTGTCTTTATTATCCAATAAAACATTTCTCCATTCGAGCAAACTCCTTCTTATTGCTTTTTTATAACGGCAAACAGAATTTGTCTCGTTAAGCGTAAAATATTAAATGGTCGTAAAAATCGTGCGAGTTGTAGAATAAACCGGTCGTTGTTCCTCGTTTCTGCGTTTAATATGAAACCTAATCGGGAAGAACGCGGGAACGAAGTACGAGTATGAAACAAGAAGTTCAAGAAGAAGATAATGGTGAATCGTTTTACGTGTAGATTCATACGGGACGTTAATTCTTACTTAAAAGCGAAATAAAACGGCGGTGCTAAAGTTTAAGAGAGCGATGTTCATGGTTGAAACGGTTGATGAAATAAACACGGTAGAAGTAAACGGAAGAGAATGTGGAAAGCTTGGAATTCGGAGCGACGACAGGCTACGTTTACGAGCGTAGCGCGATTCGGTTCGCGTGAAAATCCGGTCAAGGAGACATCGACGACGATCGGCGTCGTCCCGCGTGAACCTTGGAATCTCGATTGGCGGAGATCGATCGTGTTTAGTACACGCTGGTAAATGGTAAGTGGTATTCAGAATGGAAAGCAGCGACTTCGAACGGGAAATAGCTTTATTCCAAGAGTGCACTTTCAACTTATGAAAAATTGAACAAGATTTTCTACATAATAACGTAACACGATGGCTCTGTATACGAAGAGTATTCTATCTCTGCTCCCAGAGGGATGAACGTTAGAAAACACAAGCCTCGAAAATATAGTTGATAGAACGAATATAACCATATATAAATAATCTATATTAGCGCATTTACTCCTATTTACGCATGAGGTGTGTCTATTCAAACAGCGAAGTAAGTTTAGTTTACATTGATCCCAGTAGAAAATTCCAACCTTCTCTCTATCCTTTAATCTTTCTTTGCCTTAATTATCGCGTCACACGCGCAACAGAATTCTAATTATACGAAGCGTACAACAGATGTTATAATATAGTAAATTATATAAAACTAGAACAGTGTCGCGTTACAGAATTAGCAATTAGACCGCGCAACGTTTGAATTAATTCAACCTATTTCCTCCATAAAACGAATTACAAAGGAGGTCATATTACGGAAGCAATGTAGAAAAAGTAGTCAAGCTTCGACGTGAAATGCATTCCTCTCCATTTCCGCCTCATGACCCGTCCGCGCGGATTAATCTCATAAACCCGTCTGCTCCAACATATTCGCAAAATTCTTCCCTAGATCCAGTTCTAGTCTTAAAAAAAGTAACATCGACTTCTTCTTCGACTTTTTTTAGCCGCGTTTTCATCCGTCTCCGTAACCATTGTCTGTACCATGAAACGACAAAGCGTACGTACCAGACATTCAGCGACGTTTAGCCGTCCCTTTGTCACCGACCGACATACGATACGACGAAACACGAACGAAAATTCCGCGCGCCGAGAAAGTTATCGTTGCGCTTTTAATAGCGCGTGACAGTGCGCACAAAGGCGCTTTCGTGGAACAATAACGTAGGCCGAAACGCGCGTCCCCGTTCCAGACAACGAAATCGACCAACAAAGACTGCCTCGTGCGCTAAATTGCATTTCCACACACCAAGAATACCGATGCGCGCGAAACAACGAATATTTGAACGTTAAGAGTGACACCGTACGGAAACCATAGCGGGGATGTATTCGTCCTTTCGAAATTACGTGACTCTCCATTTTGCATATATGCCTGCTGATCCGTAAGATCAAACACGATCGATGATGTTGGTAAACGACAGATGTCTTGTTGATCAATGATATTAATCGTACCGTACAAATATTAACAACATTACTGATCGTGTACGATCAACATTGAAACGACAATTGGTATTGTGGTTGGAGATTGACGAACCTTTACGTACATATTTTGAAACGTTAGCGTTAATTATATATAGTACCAGGGTATTGATAATAGTATTTATTGGCTGTGTAATGTCGAAGTTTAATATTTTATTAAATAATCTTCGTAATGCTAATGTCGCGTCTACATTGGATTTGTTCGCGAATAATTTACAATTCGTAAATTGTACACGAGTTCTAGTGTCGAAGGACTAAATTTCCGGTCAGAATGAAAATCTATCCATACTCTTACTGTTTCTTGGAAATAGTTAAGAACACACAAGAGTTAGTGCAAATACGATCAGACGAAGAATCCTTCATATTCTACTATAAATGGATAACCAATTTGACCAACTGTATAGCGCAAGATGTATGGTTCGAAATCTATTGGTCACTGTATATATACAGTAAATATTGAACACTTGAACTATGAAAATATTTGAACGCTTATAGAAACTTTGTTGTGCGTGACATTTAAAATCTGAAAATCAATAGAAATTATTAATCGTACGAGCTTTTAGTCCAACCCTCTTCCGAATCAATTTTTTATCACTTTTTTCGTTTCCTATCGCGAAAGGGAGCCGAGAATGCCGCCAACGGTACAGACGCCTCAAGGCGGAAAAATTTGGTTGATACTACGCCGCGAGCGGAAGCAGAAACGCGAGGTGGAAATAGAAATACCATCTACCGAAGCACGGTGTGCGATATAGAAACGCGGCGCGGAAAATGTATGACGAAAAAAAAAAGATGGATTGTATTTCGTGAAAATAAATGGCGAACGAAGAATAATGGGATTTAAAAGCATGAGTAGCAGATGCGCGGTAAATATGAAGTACAGCTACGTGCAGAATACACGTGACTGGAAAACGTGTCCCGAAGGTATATCAGAGGAAGGAAGTGCAGGCACTTTCGGTGTTTCCTTCGTATAACGAGTAGGATGCTTGCCTCTGACAACCTTAGGGTTCACTGACAAAGTTGAAGTCTTAGTTGTGACTTGTGATAGGCGTTCAAAACTCAACTCCGAAATAATTCGATGTTTTTCAAGAATTTAGAGATTCAAATCATCTGGAATATGATTTTGAAGCTCAGAACTCTTGAAAGTCCCTGCACTCCATCTACGGTTCTTAGGAAAATTTTTCGTATAACATATACGATATATACGTAAAAGTTTTCAATGACAAACTTCCAAATACTTCGTGGACCACTGCAAGTATATTTGTAATATACTCGAACATTTCAGACTGTCATTAATATTTCATGTCAATGTACTGCTTGGACAAAAATATACACGTGGAAAATGCGCTTGTAAGGTATTGAATATTTACGAAGCTCTTAAAATCTATCGAAACTTTCAAGATTTTCAAACTTGTCAAGTTTGTTGGCTGCTCAGGAATTGTCAAGACATTCAAGAGGCTTAAAAAAATATGTTCGAAATGATTCGAATTTTTTCTCTCGTATACTCATTTTTCGCGAATTTTCGGATCCGGTATGTTTACCGTAAGACACGTATAAATATTGGAGTAATGGGAGGAAAGTAAGTGGTGTGGCATGTGCTCGGCTAGGTTTATAAGATACAGTGGATAAAAAATGTATTTCGAGTCTCCGGTGGTGGATGCTGAAGGAAAGACGTATGTAGTATTGTCCAGAGAGAAAGAGGGATCTTCGTGGATGAAGCGTATATACGTACATGGTAAGCTGGAAGGAAATAAAAGAAAAATGCACCGCCACGTACGATCCAGTGGATTAAGCGAGAATAAAAAGAGAATATAATATGCCATATAAAAGACAAATATATTCTCGGAATGATACGGAGATAAAGAGATATAGAAGAATATATATACATAGGTAAGGAACGTGCAGAAAAGAAAGGGAGAACTATTGGATTGGTTAAGGGAAATGTAACGTACAATGATAACAATACAAGAACAAAGGAAAAATACAAACAAAAAGCACACGAGGAAGGATATGAAAAACGTTGTTCTGCTGGTAAAATATTGCAGGGTTATCAAGAAAAACGTTGCACGTACGAATTAAATTCGCAAACGTGGAGAAGGAAAATTCATTAAGGGCGTAATTAAAAAGAGATACGTTAAGGAGGAAGAAAATTATGGGTAAAAATAGAAAAGTAAGAATAAATGGACAGAAAATCCTGCAACAATTTTGATTTTAAATGCGCACAATGGTACGTACACTTATGGCGAGCAATTCAAGTTATACGTACAGTTTGCGGATCTAAAAACTTAATTCGCGGTGATGAATTTTCATTCGGAAAGCAGCGCAGTACAACCAGCAGAAGCGCTTAAATGCTCCTCTCCCTCTGTTCCCTACGTCTACCATCCCCTGTGCCTCTTTTTCGCTAATGAACGGTAGATGCAGCTCTGCAACTGTAACGACCCTACCGCCAGGGATACAACTTCGTTTAATCTCAAGAATATCAAGCTGTCTCTTTCAATTCCGCTCGGTTTTAATTACGTTCATACTCGACAACAGTCAAGTTCGCTGTGACGATAGATCGGAATCACTTTTGCTGCCATAAACGTCGACGTTTTCGGCGAGAAGTTATATATATCTGTGCGGTGGACATTACCGCGACTAAATTTAGCGCGCGCGTCGATGGAATATTTCCTGGTTGCACTTTTTACCGCGTTTCCTTCTTTCTCTCTTGTTTGAGGTGACAATTGACGTAAGTAAAGCACGTTGTAACGTGGCAGGAATATAACGGTACGTTAAGATTATGAAAAATTAAGAAACGCAAATATATGTACGTACGTTTTGCGAAGATCACGATAATACAGTCTGTCACACAAGAGCGTGTCTGCGATATCTGCGAAACCTGACACCTAATCAGAATGAGATAAAAAGAATGTAAACAAACGAAAACTTCTCTAATACGCGTTGCTGAATACCTTTCAGTTTCATTTGAAACAGTGAAAGGAACAGAGCTTTTTAATATGAGTGCCGCGTACGCGAAACGTCGAAAATCGTCTGGCATGGGCGAATGAAAACAGAGATCGTGATTGGAGTAATATAATATTCACTGATGAATCTTCGTTTTGGGCATGGTGTCCTATTAGGCAAGCTGAGAGGAAGACGTATCACAAAAATAAGAACACTTGTACATCACATTCGAAAGATATGGAGGTCGTTACCAGAATCCTACGCTCAAAAATTAGTCGAGAGTATGCCGAAACGATGTCAAGCTATAATCGCTAATGGAGAAGATTGGACACCCTACTGTAATAGCGTATTAGTGTTTTAGATGTAGATTCAATTCATATAAATTTTTTTACAAATATATAAATATTTACAGAAATATCGCAGACACGCTCTTGTGTGACAGACTGTATTTAAGCAGTCAGTTACCCATCGTACGAATACGTCTTCATATTCAATGGAATCGTTATTGTAACAATTATTACATTCTTAAGATGATTATATGCTGTACTATAATTTTATATAATTGTTTGCGAAACATAAGTTGGCGTTAAATATTTTGTATCTTTTATATAGCTTTCTACATTGATTTCAAATATAATGCATATGATATGTGTATAGAAGGTTTCAATGGTAAGTGTCCACGTAATTTTGTATCTATACACCACATAAAAACACATTTACTTTTGAAGTATATTATTTATCGCGCTTATCGCTTTTGACATGCTTCTTACACCAGGAATATCCTTGGCATATGTATGTAAATATATCGTCAAGATATGCGAAGATTCACGAGTGGACTGAATTCGCGTTTTCTTTTTGGATTAAACTGCAGTTTTATCGCCACGGTACGCAAAAATATAGTCCAAAGATGCACAATTCTGATCTTCTTTTCGGCTCATTGTTATACGAAAGGGAGCTTCAAAATTCAAAGGAAATACTGTAAAGGCTTCCCCTAACGCCATACTGTATAGGGTTATTCTCACGCTAATTGAATTACCTTGCCGAATCAACTAGAGATATCCATTTAAGGAATAAGTGTCTTCCATTTTCTCTCTATTTGAAATCTACGAGTACTAGTGTTCAGCAAAGTAGCCAATCCATCGAGAAAATGGGCAGCAAAGTGACACACGGTCGGCCATCGAGACTAGGATGATTCTACTCCGCGATTACAAGATGCGAGTCGAACGATCTCGCGGCAGACCGACCCTGTGACCTTTCCTCGTGCCAGACGAAGTAGTGGAGGTAAGATGGGTCGTGTTATTGAGGAAGGACAGAAAGGAGAATATAGAAATGGGGATGGTAGTCATGGAAACCACCCCGAGAGACTACATCTTCCTTAATCCAACTCTTGATTGGCCAAGGTAATCTTAAACTCTTGTCCTTCCGAGGAAGTTCGCGCCTTAAAACACAATTTCTACGATTTTCGACCGGCGACTTCGTGAAAATCGTGCGAGGCTCGCTCGACGGACGTGTAACCCAGATCATATCGATCACCGGATAAAACATGGTCTCGATGAAGTTGAAGTTTGTTACGCTATTTAACGTTCCGTGACTTGAAAAGAGGCATTGTGAGAATTCCAGGCCAGGAATTTCTGGAATTTTGAAAACTTGCGTACTTCGTAAGAAAACGCGATTTCATTCTAGTTCGTCAAGTTTCGCCAATGTGTCGGTCTGTTATGCGAGTAAATATCGAGCTCCTTTCATGAGTTTCCAGAGAAAATCGAGCCCTCTGTTTCACAAACTTTAGATTGCCGGTTGTTTCTACGATTTTTCGCGATAACGGTTTCTGAGGAACATTGAATTTCTGATTATTCTCTGAATGATTTGCATGTTTCTTGCGCACAGTATAAACATTCGATTAGACTTTATGCAAGATTTTGTGCGACATCGAAATTTCGATTGACATGTAACATTCGTAAACACAGTAAATCAATACAACTTTCAAGTGAAATGAATTTTGTATGTACTTTATTTAGGTCGATTCACTCGTAAGTCTTGATGCAGTAAATATTTATATTCGCTTTTTTTCTTAAGGTATTTCTACGGGAAAACGAGTCTCTCTGGAATGTCTTCAAATTTTAATTATGCGTTAAAACGAAAACAATGTGCATGTGGCTAAGTTCAGGAAGCCTAGCGGTACCGAGGTCGAGATATTCAGCCTCCAAGTTTCCACATTCAACACGTAATCCCTACATCAAGCCTTCGTCAAGGTGACTTTTTATTTATTACAGCGAAAATTGTCTCGTGAATTTTTCACAAAGTTAATACATGATGCAAAACTGTCTTAGACATCTTATATTAAAAAACCAGGAGGGCTAACAGTACTATGTGCACAGATATAACGTTGCTATACAAGTCTACGTAATGGAACGGATGCGTTCAATTTCTCCAAAAACTTTCTCTCTCGCATATGCCGATATGTATCCTCGTCCCTTTGCGCGCTATATTTCTGCGAGTGATTTTACTCGGGGAAACACCCTAGGAAGCTAATTTCATAAAAAAATATTACCGTATTTTCCAAGAGTATAATTTATATTCGCAAGATGTTCTGCATTACAACGTCGACATTGTATTAACTTTGATTTCAGACGGAATTTGAATTGAACAATTAAGGGTTGTAAGTTGTAGCACTGTCACGAGTTTTGGCTATTTTGGTCCTTCTGTCTCATTCTAGATTATCAAGCTCCTTCTACTACTGTAGAATCCGCAAATTACATTTGCATTAAATGAAAATTCAGGTCAAAGCAACAGCTACGGCCCAGCTCTTCCATTCACTCGCAAGCCTAACAATATTAGTAATAGGAACCATTGTCTATTAATATACCGAGTGTACTAATTGTATTACATTAAAAATAAAAACATTTAGAAGGTAATACAACTTTTCTTTCCACTCCATCCTATGAACTACCCAAAAAAACTGGCACACATCCCAATCTTCAACGAAAAATTCACGTGAATCGTTTTAATCGTAAAACATAAATATTTCAACGAGTAGATCGATAGGACTGCAATTAATCGCCTAATAGTTGCAATAAACCGATCAGACGTAACTGTACAAACGTAATTCGAAATAACTACGCTTTGTACACGGCCTGAAACATCGCCGAGCCGAGGCATAGAAGGGGAAGGATTCCATGGGTGTTCAGATCGATCGGCGATTATTCGCCGCAATGCAATGGCTTAATTAAATTTCAGCTGGAACGTGGCCGAACGTGGCAACGAGATCAGTCGCGAGGGCTACCGGCTGATTTTAAGTCGCGTCCGGTAATTAGTATTTCGAGGTTGTCGGGGCTTATCGAGCGGTTCCCCGATCGCAGCTCCCCGTTATCGAATCCCCGTGGAGAGCTATAGCCGGCACTTAAACGCGAATAAAGGAAGCTTCTGCGTTCGGGGACCATACGGGGTACGGAAGGGGAATCGATCCGATCGTCCACATCGACGTTTTCAGATTGCTGAGTCGAGCGCACAGCAACCGCCTTTGTTGTGTATCGATGCAAAATGTCCGTGCAACTATTCGTGCTATGAAATCTAGCGTCATGACTCCGTATACCGTGTGTACCACATTCCCAAGTATTTTTTTATAAGTTACTTGTAAGACATAAACAGAATGTTATAAGTCAAGAATTAAATGTTCTCGATTCTTTAATCTGAACGTCATAGAAAATGTCTTGAACAAATTAGGTATACAATTTTTAGAGAAGTTTTTATTTCCAAACCTGAAGCAAATCCTGAAATTAGACTACAATAAGTACACTAGGGATTCATAAAAGGTTTCCGCAAGTAATCGAATATTTTCGTGAGCCACCGTAGCTATCTGGTATCAAGTGCGTTGTTGTTTAGAATAGTGTGGAAGGGTTAGCCAAGGGTTAACCTGACCACATCTAATCCAAACCAAAGATACCTTCTGGTAACAGGATCGTGAGCAACGGCACAGCATTTACTGCAGAACTCCTAAAAGGAAGGCACGCCAGTGCAGCTCAACCGAGCAGTGCTTCGTATCCCGACATAAAAATTCCTAATAAACATTTTATTTTTACCAACGATCTCTCCTCGTAACTTCGTGCATATTTTCTTTCCTATCTTTTTTCAGAGAAAGACTACCGCTTTGTTCGTCGAGAAGGATTCATTTAAAATTACGCCGACGAGTAAAAGTCTCGAGCGGCCCTCGAAAGCACCTTCCTTATATTTTATCGTTGACCCTTGCGAGCTTCACGCCTTATGACTCTCAATGGAGCCAGTTTTCTTTCTTCAAGCAACCCAAACCTCTTTCGTGTCACATAGGAGACAATGACGACAGTGAAATGTCATTCGAACGTACTTTCTCGCTGGTTGAGTTTCATATTCTTTCTCCATCCTTGGATATCCTTATAGCTACCTACCTCGTTACTTTTACGAGACATTCATGGCCTATCATGTAACGTTAAATCGTTTCTATGTTTGGCATACAAGATTGCGCGATCGATTTTAACAGTCGCGTTCATAATTCAGGTCTGATGGAGCTACCAATTTGTCATTGTTTCAAAGAAATAAGCCAGTTAGCAACCTTGAGGATTTTCGACCAAGAGAATGACACCTGGATGAGGAGAGGGCGAGAGCAAGAAGATAGTACAATTTCTAGTCAAAGTCAGAAGAGAAATTAGTCGACCAAGTAACAACCCAAATAAGCCAGTTTGCATAATCGTCGATATTTCGAATCACATTCAGAGTTAGTCTCGATCAGGAAAATTATAGCAATCGCGTCTCCGATATTAAGTTAAATTCGGTGGTCCTTCGAATGTAGGCGACACTCAATTGTGCAATAACTACGAAGAATTAGCTCGAAGCCAGTCGAGTTGATCAACCCCTTGGCCCTAATAAACATCAGTTTCGAAAATATTGGTATACACCATACTCTATCGGATCGAGTTAAACATCTTTTATGTGCTCCTAAGAGTCACCAAACGTATAATGCTTGTCCCAACAAAAAGGAAGTCGTAAAATTCGCGAGAACGACATTTAAGTCAATCGCGACTACAAATATGCTGGTCATTTATCGACTTTCGTCGCGAAGATTCGTAACTTCTTCTCCTGACCGAAATTCCCGTCCCACTTTCGATGTACATAGACGATAAAAGACCAAGTCCAGGGAAATGTTGTTACTTCAATGGCAAATATCGTAATGTCGTCAAATCGTCAGTCGTATTAAATTTGGCCTATTCTCCATTTCGTTTCTCTCCTTCGGCAGCAGCAATTATTATCGGGGGTTTGGTTTGTCATCCACAGAACTTTGTTAATGATGGATTTTCGAACTGCGTGAATTGGCTTGCAATTTGCTCGAGAACTCGTCGAGTAATTTCGTAGCGACGTTTTAAAGCTTTTTTAAATCCTGTAGCGACGATCAGATAAAGGTAATATCGTTTGATGGTTGGAAATATTTGAGGGTTGTGTTAACGTTAGTGTTATTTATCCAGTTTTGGCATACCTTTGAGCATGAATGTAGTTGAGATTGTTAAAGATATACGGAAGTAAAGTAAAAGTTGTGAGAAGATTTATCACTAATTTGTTGCATTATGGGTTGTTAATAATCGTTTAACCGTACATATTTATGTACAATTAACTACTTTCATTATTTTCATACGAATGATATTATTTTGTATCAATACCTTACAATAAACCATTTAAAAATGTTTCTTCGTCTTAATTAAAGATTCCAATTGAAATTCGATAATTTAGTTTTTAACAATTAAGTTTTACCAAATGAGTCACGAATCATATTTTCTATCCAGACCAAGTTCAGTCATGAAAATCAATCAAAAATGATAGACAGCTGAAATTAATGTCGACGAACGTAGTTTCATTCTACTGGTTCATGACACACGATCCGAAAACCTAGTCTCGTTCGCTTAATCGTTTCGCGGTTCGTTGAGTTTCGTTAATTACGCACTTCGCAATGGACCAAACGTGGTTTCGCGGTCGAATCGGAAACGCATTCCAGGTTTCCAGAGAAACCCGTTTTCGATCTGTTTCGAGGAACCGTTAATCTAATTCGTTATTCAGTAGAATTAAAGCATCCCACGATTATTCGAGATTCCACTCGTAGATTTTCCGCCGTCTTTTTAACTTCACACGGAGAAGATAACAGGGGCTGAGTGAAATTTATGGTATCGCTGTTGCGACCACTGCAGCGGAGAATTTATCGCGTTATATTATTGGTGTGCATAGTAAAAGATGTGCGATATTCGCAAGAAGGCAAATTTCAAAGTAAATCACGCAATAATTGAATGAAATATATTCCGAAAGAAGAGAATAATTTTTTAATAACAATAACAATAATATTTATTGGACGAGCAATATCCTTTGGTAAAGTTAAATTCATATAATTTGAAACATTTGTTCATAAAATTTACTCACATATGGATTTATTAAAAACGAAAGAGATAAATATTTTGTGTTTTTCTGTATGAAATAAGCAGCCATTCGATGCAAAGGTTACATATTTATGAAAATATTTCATATAATATGGAATATTTATTTAAAAGCTTTTTCAAAGATGACTGTTATAGCTAGAATATAACTGTGTTCTTTGTATTTTTTGAAGTCGTACTTGAATTCACAGAAAAAATCGAAAGCTCAAGAGGATAGTCGTACGAAGGCATTTTGTTCTAAAAAGAGTTGTTGTTTTTAAGATTGCTGAATTTATCAAAGGCTTTTAAGGAATACTGAAATCAAATTTCTACCAGTTTAATATGCAGTACAGTCTCGACAAATTGCAACGCTTCATATGTAGAGTAATCTGATTTAGACGGTGGTTATCACTTTCTATTGTCTGGAATTCCACGCCAATCAACAATAAATTCGTCGGAATCCCCTCATCGCTCATAATCCCTACCATTCCCATTTCTAGAATTAAATTGAAATGCGAAGACAGTTTCGAAACACTTTCTCATTACACGTACATAACCATGTATTATTAAACATTACGTATTAAATGTCTACTGTATATATGTACAATTATGATCAATTTAATAATATTTCCTGTGTCAAAATATTTCAATACTATCCGTCCATCTCTGTATTAATCAAAAAGTTCTAAATATCAAATATTATCTGAAAGTATTGCTATTTGACATTCTAAATTTTCTTTCAGTAACACCAGCCTCAAAAATAAAGAACGTACAAATGTGCGACCGTATGATTTTATGAAATACAACGTGATAATATTTTTTGAAAATATCTAGTATTAGGATTACATTACAGTAGAATTATATTTACGTGCAGAATGTGTTTAATATATTTATCTTGCATTTAATGAAATTCATATTTCAATTCTGTTTTTTTATATTTATATTCAGCGTGTATACTTATAACGATATTACAGCGACAAATGGTTAACAGTCACCTTAGTAGCTACTAAAAAAGCCATAAAACAAGGTGTAGAAACACCGACGTTCCAGGCCGTGAACCCATGGACGCAAGCGTCGATGATTTTCTCCTTTGCTCTATCTTTCGACCATCAACTACTTGCCACCCTCAGACAGGATAATCTCGCTAATGGAAGCAGAACGTGGCGTTTTATGAAGACGTTGACGCGATCACGGTAAAGTAATTGCTAGAAAAGTAGAAATATGCAAATGCTAGATGACCGATCGTTCAGGAAATTCTTCACAATCGACTTGACTTTTTAAGTTCGAAGGAAAATATCCTTGACAATTTTGAAGCATACGTGCGCGACAATTGCAGAGTAGAAATTTCTCTGACCACACGATATACTCGAGTCGTTTTCCATTTGAATTATCGCGATTCTTGGGTTGAATTTTCCGAATACAGCGTCACAGGCTACCCTCTTGTTGACGCTCGACATTTATTGTTCTAAATTATTGTTAATTAGAATACTAATAACGCATCTGTCAAGTTTCGTTCTGCTGGAATAAATGATTAGAAGCAAGGTGCACGGATTTTATAATAATTGAGTATTTAATTGGCTTTATATCTTCTTAGTTTTAAAAATTCAGCTTTAGGATTTTCTACAGCAGAACTCCTTGCTATGACTTTATAACAAGTAGTTCTTTTTACGACAAATAATTCATGTATAGGATACAAATGCAAAAGTATAAATATAATACAAAATATTAAATATGGAATATATTTCATAACATTTGAAAGATAATGCATAATTTATCATTAAAATAATAAAAATTTTAACATATTTCACTGGTAATAAGTCAAACAAATCTTGATATACGGTTTCATCTATCATCGATTGCAAAAATCTTTGATAATAATAATCAGGTTCGGATAAATGGAGTCTAATATTTCCAGACGATTAATATCGAATTCAATATTTACCATTATTTAACATTTAAAATTGCGAAATGGCGTTAATGGCGTGGAAAATTAATAACATCATGCGAAAAAGGATAATATTGATAAAAATATTGTTATATAAATATTCGTTTTCTTTGTGCAAGGAAAAATTTTAATTTTGTTAAAAATTGCAAAAAATTGCAGGATAATCTCCTACCAGAGGTTAAAACCGAGTTAATAACAAAAAGTAAAAAATTCCTGAAGATCTCGCGTTCGAAGCTTTCGATTGAAATTTTGGCTCGATTCTTAAGTTTGATCGACATCAATAAACGAAAGGATCTGGCGGGGATTCGCGTTCGGAATATCTTCTCGCGGATTAAGAGATCTCCGTCTAATTTTATGTATATATTCCATAACCCGATGGCCTCTTTGCATTTTAACGCCGCGAACATTCCCGTTCATTGAATTTTGACAGCCTTTTAGAGCGAAGCTTTAGAATATTGTCTCTTCTACCGCTTATTAAATTTATAGTCTTTATTCGACCGGGAAGGACTATTACTTTTTAATTATTATCTTGGAGTAATTGAACAGCTGAAAATAACTTATCACTAAACTCGGGGAACGACTAAATTTGATTACACCGATACGCGAGTTCAATTCGTTCGTAATCGAGAAATTGACCGATAATATATTTCGTAATTGAAAGATTCGTTATTTTCTGCCTGTATTTTCATTTTGTTACGCTCAATTAATTGCGTGGTGTTTGAATTACTCTCAATTATCCAAAATATTTTACTACCAAATAAAATGCTTTGTTTGCACCCTCCCCCCCCATTTTGTTGCAAAGTATATTCCTCAAAACGTAAGGTATAACGCGAATAATATCAAAGCATGAAATGTTGTCCTCTCAAACACAACGTTACTCGTACGTAATTTCTTCACAATTTTACACATTGTATCGAAATAAAGGAAACTGATCCTATTACTTTAAGATTTACAAAAATTTAAAAAGTTCAGTTTCAGAATTGAAAAATTCTCTGTAGTGTATAGTTTACTTACACCATAGGTGTAAGAATGAGAGAGTTCTAGCAAAATTGCAAATAGCTCACGATAGATGTTATCAAACCTACAAATATCGACGGTTCCCTCCTTGGGATTTTTCCATCCCGTTCTGAGAGAAGATTATTTGATCAGGCAGTTCTTCTCGAACAGGCAAACAAACCGCCTGCTGGTTAATTAAGTTTATTCAGCACTGCGGGGGCGAGGTAATCCGCGAAACCAGGAAATCGTCTTAATAACTAGCCGCGGCCAATTAAACTCAAGATAGCCCGAGGGATTCGTCAGGCTGTTGCTTGGAGTTTCTCGCGGTCGTCAAACTGATCAAACATCGAGCATTCGATTTTTCGCTTTAACGCTCTATTTTCACTGAAACGAGTTGTGGAACTTCATAAACTGAAAAAGCAAACACGAGTGTTTTCAAAAGAAATTTTCTGAACAGGTACCATCTTTTACTTAATTAAAGAATATTTGTAGAGAAGTTTTTGAGAACATAGCAAATAACAATGATAGGGAAGAAGGAGCATTCGATTAAACGATAGAACACTCCCCTAAGAGGAATTACTTGATTAGGGGTACTTTACGTACGTGCATTCGCATATTCATCTTACCAAGTATGACAGTTGTACTACATATGACATCACATGGAACCACGTTAATATAGAATACTCACAGGCCCTCGCTTGATGATCTCGCTCGTATAGATGCGACAAAGATACTTTGATCTAACATCTGCTGTTCTCGTGCTTAAGGCATGGCTTTATTAGGAATCTTCACTGGAAGAATCTACTAGCAAACTATATATGCAAACTGCCAGCTATAAGTATCATGGCACTTAATGTAACTGAACAGAATGTGTTATTTCATAGAAATTCGAATATTTTTCACTGCTTTCATTTATTCATTTTCTTATCCCAATTTTATATCCTCAATTTCATTGCACGACGAACATAATTACTATTTCTTTGTCATGTCGTTATTTTATATACCACCATATAAAATGTGATTTTTATGTCCAACATGCATGAAAATGGTTTTTCCAATTCTCTGTCAACGTATGAAGTTTCATTAGAACTAGTGCGAACCTCTCGTCTGATCCCACAGACGTGGTACTACGAGTGTTTGTCGTTCAAATAGAGGACAAAGGTCTAAGAAAGAAGACTGTGTGAAAATACAAAAGGCGTCTTTGTGAAGGAGTGGCTACTGCTTTTCCTGGTAAACCCTTGGAGTAGATTTTTGACTGGCTTTTGTCTTCTGCGACTTTCGAAGTAAGTAGAGTGAGATACCGAACCTCGTAGAACTCGAAGATGGATTCACCTACGATGGATTCGGTTGTCTTTGTCCATTCGTTGTTATAATTGTAACATCGTTCGCAATAAATAGCTTCAAGAATTTTACCTTCGAAATTTGTCCATTCCATGGCGTTATTTTCTTCTGGACTGGTTTCTGGATAAAGTTACAGAAAATAAAGTTGCAGGAATTATTCCCTAGCGCGGATTGCGTTAAAATATGGGTCTGAATTTTGCAACTTGAAACTTTTACTGGTATTTCTGTCTCGTTTGCTTGTGGGCAGAATCTCGTTAAACATAATATGGAGAGCGTAACGCAAGTATATAATTATAGGCTCCCATAGGACATCTAAAAACTGGTGGTATATATCAAACAAAATATAAAATGAAATTTTTCTTTATAAACCTTTGTTCTTGAAAAGATGTCAGAGGCTAACGACTATAATTTATAAATTTTTACAGAATATTCAGCAACTAATGATACAAGCATGAAGGCAATGTACGTATATACGAAACGATAATTCGAACTCATAAAATAAAATTTTGTCGTACGACACTTTGTCTTCAATCCTTTTCAGTCTATACGCTTTTCCAATTTCCCACTCCTTAAATAAAATACGACATAATTAAAGGTAAAGGAAATAGTTCAGGGGATTATAATTAATCAAAGTTAAGAAAGCTAGAAATAAGATCAAACAACCGGGGAAAATAATTATGTATAAAGGCACGAAGAAAGTTTCTATTTCGAAAGCAAAGTGAAACTGCCTTGTTCGTTGTGAAATTAAAGCGAGGAGCATCGAAGGGGTTCGATTCGAAGTTTCACGAGTTGCTTCCTGTAGAAAAGAGCGCCGGTAATCCTTGTACGCGTAACTCGGATACAAAGGAAGAAATTTAATTAGTATAGTAATCTTGTGACTGTGCCAGTCGATTGTTTGCAACTGTAGTCTTGATAAGACGAGCAATCTCTCTTTCGTCGGGAGTAAACTTTATCAGGCATATTCCGAGTTCGCTCCTCGTTTTCCTGTTTCGAGATAACACTTTTCAAAGCGTGCTCTGTCGTTTCTACATTAATTAAATTTCATAGCCCCACCCGTGAGTGGTGTAACGAGCGGGAGGCAAGAAACTTGCAGTGAGAACTGAACCTTAACGACACGGGTAAGGGGAAACTTTTCTAAGAGAAGTCGCGAGAATAAAAATAGAAATATTTTTGTTCCTAACTACTATTCTAGACTTTGTTATTTAATTTCTTTTTTATGGAAGATCGAAGTGCCTTTTAGAAATTAATAACTTACGCCGGAACTTTCAATTCTAATTTTTCAACATAAGCTTTTGAATCAATGACTGTAACGAGAAAATTACTAAAAATTATTTTATTATTTCTAAATTGCGCACAGGGAGATTATTATAGAAACTATATGGTATCATCTCGTTTATTTCTTCTTTTCATAGCATTATTTTTATCATTCAGAAAAGTCAATAATATAGTTTACAATACCGCAGTGATAAATATTTTGCCAAGCATAGATTATTCAGATTCCAGCGTTACAATGACAGCCATCATTTCTAATTTTGAATATCGGTTTGAATAATGGCGGTATATCATTGCACATGAAAAGGTATCGGTTCCTTTTACATAGCGAAGAAGAAAAACAAAGAATTGCGTGCAGAGGGAGAGCTATTTCGTTATGATTAACGCGAACTTTCTCTCCTTATTAACTCCTTAATTTTTTCCTTCTTACCATTAACTTTCAACCATTTCTTCTCATTAAACAGGAAGAGCCATTCGTACACGCGTTGCTCCCCTTGAATTAATTTAATACCAACGACAAAAGAGCTGGCTAAAATCGTGTTAAAAAACACGTTACGCCTCTATTAAATTCATTATCTCTTGACAATTAACTCTCGTAAAATGAGTAACTGATAAATAAGAGAACTTGTACATTGTTTCGTTCACTCGCGGAGAGACGCGATCGCGAAGAAGCACGTCAACGGGAGTCGTAAATTCCCGTTACGATTTGATAATCGACGCCGCGAAATGATCGATCCCCTATTTCGTTTAGGATAACAGGGGTAATTGAAGTGATTGTTACCCGGATATAACAATATATAATTAACCGTTTATTCCAACAATATTGTAGTGAATAGTTACGCTGTTGCGTATGTACAAGTTGAATGTGTGACTGATCTAATGGTAGAAACGAGGTCAAAGGTGTTGACCGTTCGGAAGATGGAAAATCAGTGCCGTTTGGCAATGGTTTGGTGGCGGAGGAAAACTAGCGATGGGTGGGCCCGAGGACAGGAGATGAGCTGATTCGTTAAGGAATAGATTTCGTTAAAAGAGAGGGAAATAGGCTTCGTTGTCAATTGGCTGTTTGTTGGGTTCGTAGGTGAGGAAGGGTACTAGCCGCCCTCGAGATGAAGTTGCTGGTGGGAGGCTGCATACGTGAGAAGAACTAACTTTCTCGTGTCAACCCGTGATGCACAATAAGTTTAGGAGATAAATCAATGACAGAATGTTTGTTCGGTATGAAGGACCTTTAGCTGGAAATTCCTGAGGTTTATGAAGGGTACTTGAGACTATTGAGGGTACGCGGTAAGGACGTGAAGACATCTGGCTGCCAGCTTGCCCACGGCGTGTGGCCTGGTCTAGGAACAGAGTCGGCCGTCGTAACATACATATTAACAATCCTTAATTACTGCCACTGCGTGAGTATCGATTAATTAAATTAAAACCGAAATATGCATACGTATAAATTATTATTTTTAAGAAGTACACGGGGGTCAAACAAAACGGAGATATTTCATTGTCAATCTCATCCGCAACGCTTTTATTTTAATGAGCTATTGTTTATTTCAACTCCAATATACTATATCGTAGAAGTGATTGGTGAATTTTTGTTGAGCGATTCAAGTGTGTTTGCACAAGGGCTATGTAAATGAAGAATGTTTAAATAATAGGAAAGAGAAATGATCTAAATTTTTTACAAGTCGCCTGATATAGATATATTTAAACACGAATTGTACGTTAAATGTCTAAATATCTTCGTGGGCCACTGCAAAAGCGAAAAGAAGAAAGTTTAAAGGGTGAGCAGAACGAAAGAATGCCACAATTTTAGAAGACAGAACTATAACTGACAAAAACAACCAAATTATAGATAAATATAATATATGTGTTATAAACATGGTGAAAAATGTTTAGTATAACAAAGTTACTATTAATATACTAATATCTAGCACAAATTTTAAACTTTCTCTTGTCCGCCAAAATATCTGCAGCTCACAATTCCTGCATCACTCTCAATGTACCACTAGCACCAAAAATCTTCTTGAAAATGACCTCACTCCCTTCCTTTCCTTGTCAATAACAGACTCTGCGCAACACATTACGCATTACAGTAACGAGCACTCCGAAACGCGAAAAGAAGGTAGAGATGCACGCGCGCGAAATAATCCGCGGCTTGTCCCGGAGCTTTCTGGCTTCAGGGGATGCGAATCTCTTCTCTCGTGTGTGCACACACCGGCATGGGAATAGGAATTACCATTTGTGGCCGTTTTTCCGGCGCCGACTTTTTCCAGACGAGGTGGCGTGCCGCACAATCGGCAAAGACCAGTCCCGGCGTAGCCATTGTGCGCGGATATTGTGCGAGTAACAGCGCAGGGCCTCTAATCTGCATACGAATGAAATCCGTTAGCCTCGAAAGCAAATCGGCCCCGCGAAAAAAGTAAATAGGAAGATAAACGCGAGCCTGTGCGCGCCTCTTTTTTTTATCTTCTCTGTTCAGCTCGTTGCCTCTATCACGGCCAACGATGTCTGCAGTCGTTGCTGCACCGACAAGTGGCTCTCATCACGTGTTCGCCGGCGAATTATGCTCCATAGATGTCCTCGATTTTCCACGGACTCTTGCTCGCCGGTTAAAGGATCACACTCTTAATTGCACTTTCTACGCCCCTCACTCTTCGTTTTGCTCGTTCTCTGCCGTTTCAAGGGGATAGTTTCTCGAGTTGACCGAGCAATCTTGAAGCTACTTTGACGTTATCCAGATTAACAAGTTGAAAGAAGGCGGATACGTTGATATTTTAGAGATAAGTTTTTAGGAGAGAGTAGAAGAAAATTAATGACCGAAGGCAATAGTTATCATTTTCTTATACAGATAAAATTTATTTATTTGTTTGCGTTAGTTTACTGAGATACAATTAATTTATAGCGATTTTATAAATCTTCCTTTCCTTCGATAGATATTTTTATCTTTGTATATCGTACTAGATCTGAGAATCTTTTCATTTGTATGTGATTTCCAATTTATAGGAGTATTAATTGTCGTCGACAAGCATCTCGGATAGTGACGCGATCTCCTACGTGCCTCGACTGCACGGTCGAAAGTTTTCTCATAAGAAAGTTTTAGGATAGCCCCTTTCTAATTCTCCGAAGTGCTCGATGAAATATTACCTTTGAGTACGATATAGACACGAGAAAATTCTCAATATTAACGTCGTGGAATCCAGGGATTCCGAGAGTCTTTATCTCCTTAAACTTTGGCTCACGATAAAATGAGAATCTGTGGACTAATGAAATCACTATGGTTCAACGTATACTAAATAAATATCTAGGATAACTGTAAACTCCCTGTTGATGAGTATTAGGATACCAGTATCAAAGGAACGATTAATAGATCAGAATTCTATACTCGAGCACGCGTTAACAGTTTCTTTAATCTAAATTCTATAAAGAGAATCGGAGATGAATCGGATAGAACATTCCAAAAACTAAAAAGTTTAATAAAGTGATCTACAGCATGCATGAAGCCAAATAACTGAAATAAAATCATAATACGAGTAATAAAATTGATGAAGATAGTGATCAAAAAACGCAACAGGTATACATAGGCAAGAAGAGAATTCATTTTATTACATTAAATTAATAAACTTGTTATAATATTGAATACATAATCGTTCATAGTCTAACGTTTCAAACGAAACAATTATTCTTAATATTTTAATAATAATTTTTCGAACTTACTTAAGCTTTCGAATTTTATAAATGTCCTAATACTTCTGAATGAAGAGTGTATCAACGAAAACCTCGACGAGCAAATAATTTTTTCTTATACAAAATAAAATTCACCTCCATGTCAAATCGAATTCCATCCCTTTTCGCCACGAATCGACCATCCGGAAATATTCGATCGTCTTTATTACAATTTCTCACGAGAATCTCGAAAGCGAAGATAGAAGATTGCCGTCATAGCTACATACTAATTGCGAGATCCCCTTGTCTGGTCGTGATGAGACTTTTCCCTATAGTAAAGGGTCGTAGAGAGGAAAGAAAGAGCAAAAAGGAAGCTACCGAACTTCTCCCTAACTATCGTCAGCGAGATGCTGGTTGATAAGCGCGGTCATTGTTTCCGCGACCTCTTTCGCATCTCGAGCACCGGTGTCGCAGCGAAATGATAAAACGTCCCAGTTGCCTTGCGCTCGACTGGCTCGCGCGAAACTTGCTTCGTTTCGCGAAGCCTAACCGAGGCTACGGACGTGCCTAGACTTGGGATCTTGGACGCCGCATTCGTAGGACGCCGACGCAAATTACCAAAAACCTTTGGCACCGCGAACGATCGCTCTTCGTTCTGCTCGCAAGCCAATTCGTCTACTCTCGGCCGCAGTTGAGCCGAACGTGGAGAAAATTCCGGATGATCTGCTTGATTGTCGCTTGGACCAACGAGCGATAAAAGAGAAAGAAAGAGATATGACGAACGCACCAAATAACTCGGTCGATTTGATTGATGCGGAAGTAATTTTTTTTGATAGCCGAATGATAATCGGTCTTCGTTCGATTTGTTATTTTACTGGTGTATTTGTAGGCGTAGCAGATGTAGATGATAAATCGAGAACTACTAACTAAAATTATTATATTAATAACTAAGCTAGTTATATTTTTGCGACTCGTTTGATTTAATTCATATGATTTTTTTGATAGATGATAATCGGTGTTCATTCGATTCGCTATTTCATTGAGAATTCTCTAGGTTTAGTCAACATGCATAGATGATGATTCACGAAGTTGTATATTAAAGTTTAGAAGTATTTGGATACACTTTGGTCGATTTGCGATAGCGATGCATGGGTATTAACGAATTAACGATCAGAGTTACTTATCGAAAGAAATAAAAGATAAGAAGAGCCAGTTAGTCCGTTCACGTTGAAAAATCAATCTTTGGAGTGCACGTGTACTCGACGGAATTTAAAATGATCTTCCTGGAAACCGAAATTTCTTACAGAGTAGCTCGACTTCCGAATCTCGTCGAACTGTTTCCAACGAAAATTTGCATTATTCCCAAACTTTCGTACCATTCTACATAAACTTTTGCCTCTGAGATTTATTCATTTTTATTTTCGTCAGATTTCCCTAATAAGGAAGTTTGAAAAATTACCGAGTGCACCGAAATGAAGAGTTTCGGAATCATCGAGTTTTTTTTTAGAGAAAACAAGGGGCGGGACAGCTGGAATGGAAAGTGGAAAAGTTTGGTAAACAGCGTCCCAGAGAAAACGGAGAGATGTACAGGCACTGGCAATTTCGAATGTCGCTTCTTTCTCCCATGGACACTGGATCCTTTTTAATGAAACCTTTTTTGAGTTTCGTAAATAAATGGAAACTCGGGGGAACCGAGATTCGCTGCAATTTCTCCCTGGCGTCACGCGAATGACTCTTTAGGGATCGTTCCCTTCCATTGAACTAGATGCAAGCGACGAATATTGGTGTCTGGCTTTTTGTTTCTTATTCAACAACAGGGTGTTGAAAAAAATGCAACATGATCTTAATAGCTATTACACATAAATCCCAATCAATCTTTTGGAAAATTTAATAAATTCTTGGGTATAACTTTTTGATATAACATGAAATCGTGAAAGTGGCTTCTTTTAAATAATACTTAACAAAAAGTTTTCTATGGGAACAAACATAAAGTTACTTATATCACTAATAAGAAAGAATAATGTTTCATAAATAATTTAATCCCATCGATAAAAGAATTTAAACTTCATAATAACATTATTATTCATTCTTTCCAAATACATTTCATCCGAACTAAACTTAAACATAAATTGCTTTTATAAATTTAACTTAACAAAGATAAACATCCGTTAAGGATGTTGAAAGTACATTTAAAATGAAAGTTGAAGTTTTAAGAACGCTGAAGCATGTCACAATTTATCACACTATCGCCAGGTTAATTACTTCAACCTTTTACCTATTCCTGCGAATTGATATAAAAAGATCTCGTTAATTGTTCAGTATTCGCCCCGATATTTAATTACCCGAACCCCGATCCTTAACTTCAGAAACCCTCAATATAATTCCGTAACATTTATTCTCAGTTTCTAATTTTTCACTCGACGAATCCTGGAATGTGTTTCATTATTCGTCCCCTTCACAGGATTCTTAAGAAGCTAAGCACGAAGGGCGCGGACAAATATTTGCCACGCGGTAATCAACATCATCCCGGTGTTACGTCGAGTCGTTAACGGAGAATGAATAGAAAGTTTGAAACAATAGGAGATTAATGATATGAAAGAAATCAAGAATTTTCTTTTTACAGATTTTGTGAAGTGAAAGGCAGGGATACCAGAGTCGAATAACTGTTAGTATTAAGTCTGCTGGTCTGATTAGTTAACTCAAGATCTGGATAATCGATTTAGATTCCTAGAAGCATAATTAATTCGTTTACATTCGTAGATGTGACGATCCGACGAATACATACACAGAAGGAATTGTGGAAATACTTTACCAGAGTTTCAGAGGAATATAATGAATTAACAACAATATGTTAACTCCTATACAATTTTCTAATCTAAATATAAGTAAAAGAATTTCAGATAAATTAGCTCTAAATTTGACTTATGGGATCTTTCATAACATCGAGTGCAAATAGATTCTACCAGCCCTTCGTATTTGCCTGTTACATAGATTCTTATTACATAAATACTATTATCCGATATAAAACGCCTACGTGGAGAAAAAATCTCGGTATGACGACCAAGCAGGCGTCAGATATTCTCAGAAATGAAAACAACATTGTCAATTACGAATTTATTCTCTTGGTCTTGTTTAATTATCTACCCTATTCTATCCGCCTACGTTTCGACTTCTGAAAACCAACGAAAGGTTCGAGCAAAGTTCATTTCATTCTACGAGATTAATATCCGTATAAGATACGGACGGACGAGAATAATGTAACTCCGTGAAACTTAAGCGATCTTCGCTTTTCGGTTCGCAATTCAAACTAAACATCAAGTTGCAAGAACAAGTACCATACAGTTTCCAGAATCTTCAAGATTCTTCCCTTCGTCACCCAGTTTCAAAATCTGGCGACAAACAGAGGCCACAAATCAAGCCCTTGGCGTCTGTTCTCTAGGACTTTCTTCCACTCTGACCTACATTCTTCCAGTAAACGTTGAGGGAAAAAGAACGAATTGCGACTAATAAACGAAACGTGCAAGCTGCACGCGGGAACATTTACATCTGTAGCGACTTGCTACATGTGTGAGGGTAAACCTGCATCTAAATGTGAGAAGAAACATGGTGAGCATCGTTCTACACTCTAGAATCCGCATTTTTAATGTACGAGGTAAATTTGTTAAATAAATAAATAAGTTGGAAAGATTTTTGGCGTTAATTAAATATTAATGTACAATTAGAATTGAATCGAATCTTAATAAGACTTAATCTTCTCCGTATAACAGTACGTTCTAGAAATGCAAACATATTTTTAAATCGTTCATGCGTGTAAGTTCAATTGCTAAAGAAAACGATTCCCATTGTCTATAAAACGGATAATTATCCATGCAACCCCTCGTCAAAAATTCTTCGACTGTCCTAATACTGACCTTCTCAGTGACATCTACGTTTGTTCGCCTGGCTCCTCAAGTCAGGTCCGCCGAGGCCGGGATGTCGCTGGCACTGTAACGCGGTAACTCTGTTTGTTTGCCAGAATGCACTTCACTAAACGTACCGCGTTCCGTTGGTTGCATCGCGGCGTGTAATCGTTTGTCAGCAGGATTCACTGTTTCACTCATGTTTAAGGCTGTGTTTTCACCGTTCATCGCTCGATCGAACGGGACACGTTAATTATGAACGCTGGAAAGATGGGTGGTCCATCGAATCTCAGAGGAACTTTCGTTATCCTCTCGAATCTCAGACGAACTGCGAATTATTCACGTCCCTTTTAAAAGCGCGCGAATATTCACCACGTTATTCATCATGTATCTATTCCCTCTTTACAACTCCACAGTAATGTTAGGCCAATGGGCTGGAATCACTTGGTGGTTGTCGCGGTTGACGAAGAGCGGCGATTTTCGATTTCTGCTCGAAGTACGCGATTCTTTACCTCCTCAATGATGGTACGTTTCGATCCTCTCGTCCTGCTTCAACTTTCATCCGGATCCCTAACTGCGGTCCGGCATCGCGAATCGCTCTCGACACCGGGCGATATCGATCCGTTCTCCGCGTTCACCTCTCCTTCTTTTCTTTTCCGTTATCGCGCCGGCTCTCAATGCCAGCCGTGCACACGATTCCACTGTTCGATTCGCGTGGAACGTGTCCCGCGACCGCTCCGATACTCGTTAATATTTTAGAATTTTATCGACCGGCGCGATATAACGCGTGCATCCGCGCCTCGCGATCGCTCGCAGAGATTTCACACACCTGACGAGACGGCGGGAAACCCAGAGTGGTACCGTCCTTCTCCTCGTCTTCGTCCTCTCGGTCTTCGGGATGGTTCGCCCTCTGAAATGTCACTGGTGATTCCCTCGTGAACGCACGGCTGCAGGCTACGACGCGTTAACTGGTCGAGTTATTTCCTCCTTTGACGAAATTTTCAAGAAATTTCGCGAGCTCTTAAGGAGCTCGAGGGATAGGGGCAGAAGTTTCTCGAAGACACGATCGTCGCGCATCGAGGGACGACGTTGCTCTTAAGCACCTTTCGAATACCGTGTTTAGAACTTGACGATGTTTGACGCACGATTGTCGCTAGCGAGTTTCAGAGGATTATCGGATCCTGTTTAAGGAACCGTACTTTAAGCATCGCTTGTACAGGATGTCTTGTTTAAAGTGAACTGTTTAAACCACTCCTAATGCTTAGTAGTAAGCTTAGTGCTTTATTAAGAATAAGGATAATGTGGAAATTACTAATAAGATGAAATTGTCTTGTTAAAATAATGATTAGTTTCAATAATGCTTTGTTCTACGTGTTAATTTCTCTGGTTACTCTTTAATGGATCGAGATAATAAGAAGTAGGGAGTTATTAATTACTGAACAATCTTTTTCTTTTATGATCCAATTTTAGTAATTCATTTCTTATAATTCTTGTACAATAATCCTTGAATTTTGATGGTGTTTAATAAAATATTGTTTATTACTAAAGAAAAGGGTTGAAACAGTATTATTTAGAATTCTAACATTATTCCTAAATAGTATAATAAAATTATCATAAACAAAATATCCTTAAATAAGTCACTCTTCTAGACAGTACATTACCAAGATTATTTTGTACGTGAAGTCATAAATAATTTAATATCGCTATCAATAAGATACTACACGTCATTTTGAATTTTATTTTGTTTCTTTCGATTGTTACAGAGTACGATTTTATAGAGACGATTCTGTGTTTAGGCTTGAAAATAATCCGACTGAGTGGCCGAGCAATTAGTTAATTGAATACTTAGAAGTTAGAGTGATAAAATCTGATAATCCAGCTGGTGTTCCTAGCCCTGGCACGCATTTAAAAAATAACAACGAAAGAAAGAAAAACACGGGAATATTTAATGGAGTTAATTAACTAATTTCGAAGTCCGTTTAAAGAGCTTACACCGCGTCTTTGGTGGGACGCTTGCAACGGTGGAATAGTCGGGGTCTGCTGTTTTTTAGCCATGTAGAATGTTGTACGGAAACGGTGCAAAATAAGCGAAGAACTTGGGAAAAAAGCGCAAAAACCCTTTGAAAACGAAACCGAGACAAAAGGAAGTTCGTGGCTACAACTGGTTGACATTTTTTGCCAATGGGAAAATTATCGTGTCTTGTAGACATTTTAATTTTCTTAATTCTTTCCTTTCTTCGTTTTATTTTTCAATTTCTTAATTTGAATTAAATATGAACAGGGAGAGTACAAGATTTTCGAACTATTCCTAATATGATAGATGAAATTTCGCACACTGGTAAATCTCATTATTTTGCAGTGAAGCAATTTGTAGAAAAAGATGCCACAGTATGAGAAGAAAAATATTTATCTACTAATTACATATATGAAATTGTAAAGAAGTTTTCAAAAGTGTCGTATAGTTTTCTTTAACGAAAATGAAGAGGCTGCGATAGATCGATAAAACGTGAAGCGATTTGCGTTTCGCGATGTGCATGCTGTTTCCTCTCGATACATAAAAACAGTTTTCTCTCCGATATTATTTATCGTAGTAATGGTAAAACGGAAAATTGCGTGATTTGAACAAAAATTGCCTTTCACCGTTTCTTCCTCTGTTTCGTGTCGCGTCGAACGCGCGTTTTCTATCGCATGCACGCGCATATAACTGTTTCGCTTTGCGTACAGGCCTGTTCGGAAGATCCCACGGATTAACAAGAATCGCTTTTAACATGTGTGGTCGCGCGTTCGACGGACGATGAAAAATTTACACCGTTGAAATTGTTATTCGTACGCCCGAGAAATTATTTTTCGATGACAAGCGTCACTTCGTGCGTTCGCTTCCAAACGTAACTCAATCAAAAACCCTCGAACCGACATTTTTGTCACTTTTACACTTTGAAAATAATAAAAGATCTCGTGGCGTACGAGCAACTTCTGACGTGGCTCGACTTGAAAAAGGACCAATTTCGTAAAAATGTAATGCGACAAGTAGCGTAATAAAATTTTGAAACAACACGTGTAATTATTGTCGTTGATCTTCTTGTCCGTCTGAGTACACTTTCCTTCGCGAACGTTCGTTTTTGTTTAACGAGGCGCAGAAATGCAGATGTTTGAAGAAACTCGAAGATTGTACGCGACGAGGGGCAATAAAAGTAAATACAAGTTGGAGCGAGGATCTTAAAATTGTAGCTGCGATTTAAAAAAAGTTTATGAGTGCCAGAGCTAAGAGCTTGGTTTCGCTTCGTCGTAAACTGTAACGAAACGGACTGGCTAGAATTTTTGTTACGTATCGTGGTTAAAGATGTCCGGTATTCCTTGTTTTATTATTTATATTTATCTGGAATATTGATTATTTGTAATTTCAATCTGTTCGATGTAAAGGTACTGTTATTAAATTTCGTATGTCTACCTGTATATCTACAATTTCGGTGATTCCTATCCATTAAAAATGTAAATTATACATCCAAAGAGCAATTCTCATAATAATTAGCAAGTTATTAGCAAGTTTCTTCAGTTACTTTTATCGGAATTTGAACGTGTATAAATATCCACGGTTTAGTCATAATTAGGAATAGGCATCTTCGAAGTCAATCAATCAAATATGTACCTACACCAGCAAACACTGTGCGTCCAGCAATAAATCACGCCGAGAACATGTCAACGAAGGGAAGGAAAGTAGAAAAAGGAGAGGAAAGACAGAGTGACGAACTTTTTCTCCACCGATCGCCTATCGATCAACGTGTTTGCACGGTATATATCTCTTTCATTTTCTCTTTATTGTTTCTTTGTGCGCAGAAGTAGTCGCCCGATTAAATTGTCCCAGGCGTTTTTTTCACCGCAAACGATATTTCATCACCGTGACGAGATCACGGCGCGAAATAATGGATGACACCTGGCACGATTAATTTTTCGCTCGTCGTTCAAAAACCATGCTACATAGTATCTATCGCTAGTAACTAATATCGATCACGACTGTTTGCAAAAAGTATCTCTCTGAATTTTTGATTCTCCATACGAATTTTTTACACCCTAACTTTCTCTATTCTCGCCGATATCGCTTCGCTGCAGACGAGCCGCTCGTAAATTCGTTTTGCGTCGACGAAGCGATATCCATAATCCGTTCTACCATGCTTTTCACCTTCCTCTTTTCTCTTCTATGACAGCAAGACCTACGCCTGTAATCCCGGCTTCGGAAATAAAGCGACAATAACGAGTTTATCGATTTCGCGTGGCGGTGTGTAAGAACCGTTAAAAAAAGCTTTTAACCCTGAGTAGAAGAGGAACTGGGAATTACGAATACCTAGTGTAGCTTGTCTCCTATTCTTTGAGCGTATTCGTCGTGGTATTTAAGAAGCATGAACTTCCCAGTTGATGGCCGAACAACGAAACAAAACAAAAGCACTCGTTGGAAAAGTCAGAGTTCAACGACGGTGCACTTTCCCTTTCTCTGTATATACAACGACATGAGGGAATTTTTTCTACCTATAGTCTACTGCTTGCCTACTTCGTTACCTTCCGATGGTTAAATTAAATTGTTCCTCGGCCATGTTATGCAGAGTAACCGGTAACTGGCGGTACAACTTGATGCAAGGTGATTCTACGTGAAAATAGAAATAGGACATGTGGAATAAAATTAATTCATATGACGCTTCGTTTTTTTGAGAAAATCGAGTTTATTCGTTTGAGTGCCAAGCAGCGCGATCGCGCTGTTTAGATTTTGTGTCGAAAAGTCCCAGTACGTTTGAACGCTACGGACGACTGACGGTATTTTGTATTTCATTGTTATCTTCTCAATAATTTTTATTGAACAAAACTTGAAATATTTATAAACTAATAGTACGAATATATAGTAATATAGATGTATTTCATAAAAATAACAAATATGGCGAGCACTGTTACGCCGCTTGTTTTTTTTTTCGCAATCGATTAAGACAAGCTCTATCGCTCTGTTTGGGATTTTTCGACCCTGTTGTTTCAAAGACCCCTGGGACACAAAAGGTTAAAAGCTTGTCAAGTATATATGTATACGACGATTAGCTAGAAAATACTCTACGTAGAAAAATAAATAAAGAATGTAGAGAAAAATTGTCTCGTTGAAGGCCTCGTTTTCTGAATTGTGGGAAATGATTTCTTTTGTCAGTTATTTTATCAATGACTTTTCATCAATGTTGTTCAAACTGTATTTCTCTATGGGAGAACTTCGGATAACTAGAAAGTACGATAACACAGTCCTTGTAATATTACATTCGTTTTTACGAATCAAAATGATACATCTTCTTATAACAAATACGTTAGGAATCGATAGAAGGGTTCGACGTAAGATCTGGAAGCAAATGTTTCATTTGGTGAAACGTTAAAGCCTGCGAGGAAACAAGATGCCGACGGGATCCTTCGAGATACGGTCACTCGTTTTTATCCCAAAGGAACGAAGGGAGGAAAGAGTTCTTGTGTCCCTTTTAGCTCTTCCTGAGGATCTTTAGGGGTCATTGTCGTACCAGCAGCCTGTATTATCTTTAGAACGTGTCGATATTTCTTTTGTACCGCTATGCTCGATTATTATTCCCTAACTGTATTGGGAATTGGACTTTTTCTATACCGAAGAAATTTAATTGTTCGTTAGGCGCTTTTGTAAAGAAATATTAATTTTGGTAACTTTACCATTGTAACACGCACTATCACTTAAAACTACACATTTCTCTAAACATTATGTTTAATAATGGTTAATTTCTTAATAAATATTCATTTTAGTATTTCCATCATGCGTGGATTAAACGTATGATTTTTATTGTATTACGATTTATATCACAAAAAATGCAAATTTGAAAAATAAAGATGAAGTTTTGAAGACTGATCGTCTCAGTGAAGCTCGAAGACGCTTATTAAACTAACGAGAGTCTGCTTTCGGCTCTGGTTTTTTTTTTTTTTTAATTTTCTTAGTTAAAACGAAATCGTTTGCCTTACACCCTGTCTGTACGGTTTAGAAGGCGATCAAGAATTCCAACTCTGGGTAAATGCCTAGTAGCCATATTTCTTCCTAGTAATCTAGTTAAGTAATGAAAGAAAAACCACTGTTCTAATAGAAACATCGCGACTAATGGAGGGTGCCAGACATCCTGGGACTGTCTTTAAGAAATTAGGTCACACTGATTAGAATGTGTACTTTTATAATTTCGCGGTAAATGTTAATCTACTTAAACTTCACTACAATATCGGAATATCTAATTTTTTATTATGTACATTATCTTCGATCCACATGTTTCCTATTAATTTTACGATAACCAGCTATTAAGTCATGTGAATGTTAATCGTTAGCGTATAGGTAGCATAACTATTAGGAAATCGAAAAAATTTGTGCCGTGATACGATTATACCTAAAAAGTAGCATAATTCGAAATAATTCCCAGCTCTGTTAAAAGAACATGAAAGTTACTAAAGAGAAACTTCAAGATCTAAGAATGGAAAATAATAAAAATAATATTTGCCTATTGTTCCCTAGATTTTTTCTCGGCAATCGAAATATCCAGGATTCCTTATCTTATACATAGGCTAATTTTATCAAATATTCAAAATCTTTTTGTTTATTAAAATGATAGTGAGATTGAGGCATAAAAATTCACAACAGAGTTAATTACATTACTTTCTCTTGTAGGACATAAACTATAGAAATTCTCATTTCGTACGATGTCCCAAACAGGAGAAAGAAATCTGCAGAGAAAATCCTGAATATAATTATCGTGGTTTTAATTTAGCTCGTGTTTAAACGTTCAAAAAAAAAAAAAAAAAAAAAAAAAAAAAAAAAAACCAGAATGTTAGTATTCCATGTACGAAAACGTAAGGACGGTTAAGGAGACGTAGTTCATACGATCAAGATAATTCAATTACCAAAGAGAAATCCAGCATAAACCACACCTAAACCAAAGGCGCGTATGATCTACGTAAGCAATTATATCGCGGCCTGGACAAATTTCCGTGGCCGCTCTCCTTAATGAAATACATTAATCCGCTTGGCAAAGCGATCAACGATTCAATCTAAACTCAATCCCGATCCCGCTCGACCACTTTCTATTATGGGCGTTAAACGAAGGCAGAAAAGAATGGAAGAACGTTTGAAAATTGCAAATCGCCACTCGACACGCGATCAAAGATACAAGGAACTTAAATCGTTACTCTTACATAGATTCATTAAAGTTAATGTATCCTCGATACATCGATATGTCGAGGAAAAGGAAAGCAACATCGTTCCGCGGTCCATTAGCAATGACGGTAATTTTACTAAAACCCGTTCCAGTTGCGACGTTGGATAAACACACACGTACACACGCGTACTTGCAGTGCTTGTGAATATGGACACTGTTTGATACACGGTCAGAGAGACGAACGTAGACGGTGTGCAATTTTGCCGAAAGCCAGCTACAGTTCTGCAATTAAGTTATGTAATGCAATGACGCGGCTCGTCTTGATTTACCGTAAATCGCGATTCGAGGCCTTTATTTAGAGTGGCGGATGTCGTCCAGAGGGTGAATTTAAACGGCCGGCCGACCTTGATTGCGCTTTAAATCAATTGAACCATGTCGGCAAACAGCGGCCCGCACTGCTTCCATTTTTATAGGAATTTCGAACACGCCGTAATAATATCGCGATTGGTTGCCCGGTAAACGACCCCTGCGTCGTTTTCTACGCGTATTACGCCGGTTTCACACAGAGATACGCGTATCGCGAGCGTATCGTGCGAATGTCGCCGTTTGTTTTAACGTTTTGTCAGTCACCTTCATACGAAATGTATCGTTGCCAAGATACACGAGATGAGTATCGCGATACTGCGTCTCACGAGAATCGTCGTGTGAACGCTTTCATTGGAGTACGCTGTAAGTGTATGTTCAGTGTATATCATGCGAGTATCCTCGCCTGGAACCGGTCTTATGTCAGTGTGTTATACGAACTGCTTATGACAGCAGGATGAAGCCAACGTTTGTGGATAATTGGTATGTACGTGGTCCGATCCAAAACTTAGACGTAAACGTAAAACTCAGATTGGTAACCAAGACAAGTTACAAACGAATTATTACGATCTGCGTATTTTATTGGGATATCTATTTAAATTACGTTTTGAACTGATCTGAATTGGTTCCCTTGGTACAGAATAATATAAAATACATCATAGTAATTACGTCGCTTTGCACGAAATAATATCATTAGTGAAGTTTTGCAAATCGTAAGCTGCGAGTTACCAGTATTAATAAGCTGAATAATAATGAAATTGTATCATCTACCTAACAGTAACAAGTTTGGTAATAAAAACAATTGAAATTACAAGTTATGTCAGTATTCTAATTGATATAAAATTATAAAATCACGAAAGGTCATTCCAATTTACTGATACTGTTATCTGGTAGATTATTGTACAAGAGAGTCCAAATAACTGATCGCGTGTCATGAAAATGCTGCATCATACTAAGAACACACCCACATTTCATTATTTGATTATTTCATTAATAGTTGTCACTTCACTATCAGTCAACGAATTGTTAACAGTCGATAAAATGATAATAGTGCCACGAACCTTTTATTCCCGAAGGTTAAAAATCATCTTAAAGGACGTTATTTTCATACAAGTGAAAATATTCGGAAAGCTGCGATCGACTATTTAAACGCTGTACAGCGTCGAAACATTCGACATTGCTCGAAGGGGCGGGGAGAACATTTTCATCCGTGTACTGCTTTCTAAAAAAATTGCTTTTAGAAGAACGTTCGTAAATGTAGCTTTATTACGCTCGAATCAAACTAGTTAAATGTAGGATTATTTAATAATTTGCAGATACTTTCTGGAAGGGAATTGAGCACTCTAAGTTTTAAATTGTTAAATAGACTGCGGGTGTTTTTAAATATACAAAAAGCATACGATATTTATGTAAATAAAATATGCAGATATTCATGGAAATATACGAAGTATATCAGCAAAATGCTTGATAGATGTTTAATGTATCGAATATTATCTGTGACACATTTAACAATTATTTTACGGTTCTTCTGCTGTTTTATAATTAAATTAGAATAAGATATCAAGGTACATTAGGACGCTTTGTTCAATAAACATAACTTCGAGCCTCACCCATTAAACGAATAAATTATAAATAACCGAGTTGTATCATCTAAGGGTGGAATATCGAAAGACAACGAATTAATGTCGAATTAAAAGAAAACGGGAATCTACGCCGAGATTGATCAGATTATTTATTGGCAATTAAACGTTGAACAAAATTCTCGAAGGGATTGGAAACATGAATAATCGAAGAACAGCATTATTCATCGCTGGCATTATTCAACGACTCCTGGTGGCAATGAAATGCCACCTAATTGAAGACTATTACTTATTCATCGATTTCATTGTGGAGAAACCGTACAAATTATTCAATAGAATGGAACTGATCTTAACTTTCCTCGTCACTTCTATGAATAAAGCTTCTTTCGACCGGTTTATTTCTGCAGACGGACAGCGTGTCATTTCAAGGTCCCAATCGAAACGAATCGAAAACTGATATCCTTGCGAAATAATTGATACACCCCCTGACCAACGATTTCTCCAGTTGCGCTTTTAATTGTCGACCGAAATCGTTTTCACTCGCCAATAGATAGCCCGTTAAGATTGAATTGTTAATCATCGCAAAGCTTTACCGTGACCTGTGGAAATTCATCCCTAAAATAACTCGAAAACCTCGAATTTCATTAATTGATGCTCCACGAGAGCAAGCGGAAAATTCCGTTCAATATTCAACATCATCGGACGCGAAGGATCTTTGTTCGTCTCTTTGCAACTTTCATCTTATTATAACGGAAGGTAACGAGCGCTTTTAAGCCATTTTCTACAATCTCGATAACGAGCATAAAACCATCACTTCCTTCCACTTCGAACTCCATTCCATAACGAATTCCATTATTACCTTTGAAATTTCGTTGTCCGCGATCGCAACAAGCAATACCAAACGAGCGTGAAATCATAACTCCTGTCTCCTAACATCACGTCAACATCATCCTGCCGTGTCACATCGAATACATGACAGGCATATCGAGAAATGTTCATCGAGGTCGTGTCCGACACGCGTCGAATCAAACATCGTCACACTGTTACCCCAAACTGGATCGCGGTTGTCACGTTTTAAGGGGAGCGAGTTCCGCGTGCTTGGAACTGTATACACTCCCCGAAGTATTACGAGACCTTTCCACAATTCCTTCCCTCGAACCCGTCTGTCGAAACTCTCCCACTGATCGATCACTGATCCTTTATATCTACCTCGTGCACCAGGGCAGTGATCGACTATATCTGGATCGCGGGTACACTCGGTTCGTCGAGGTAAATGGAAATTCACCATGGGACAACCGCGCGTCTGATTCGTGACAGTTCGAGCGGCGTCGTGGATGAGACGGAGGGAACAACACAACGGGGGAATACGAATTGCTCCTCGCCTTGATCACCGGTCGATAGCCAGTGTTCTAGGATTCGCGGCGATCGTTCCTTCATTAGGCAGCGGTTGATATCTTCTCTTGTCTCAAACACTGTTGGTCCATGATATCACAAGTTCACTGATAATCTCCGTGGAGAATCACGCGGCCATCGAAAGCGATTTCGAGTGCGCATTTCGGCTGCTTCGTTCGGAATTACGGCAACTTAGGTAAGAATCGAATTGACGAGAAACGTAATAAAACGACAGGATTTTAAAGGTGGACTTCAACGGTGACAATAGATTCCAAGGAAACGTAATTGAAAGGAGGAACAGAAATATGAAACAGAGAAAAAGAGAAAGACAGACAAATGTATAATTAAAAAAAGGAAAAAAAACAAAGGGAATACACAGCCGCGTACACGAGGCGGCAAAAACCGAGACAACGGAGCAAGGGATTGCGCCTTCGGCAGGCAAATACAGGGGCCACACGCGTATCCGAGCAACCGATAGGGTGAGGCTGATGGTCCGTCTCGCGACTCGGCTGTTGCTGGATGGAGATGACGAGATGGTGGTTAAGAGAGCGAAGGGGGAGGGAGGGAGAGAGAATGAGCGAGGCGAGGCGAGGCGAGCGAGAGAAGCGTCGGTGGTGAGCGTCTGCCCGCTGTGACGCTCCCGACAGGACTGCGTCGGTCCCCATTTATTCCTCCTTTCCCTTCCACTCCCGATCCTCACCACCGCCTACCGAGCCAACCATCCTCGCACACCCACCCCCGTGAACCGCTTTGCCCCTTGCGCGGCCTCGTCGACTTTACCCCTCTTTGTGTTCCTGCCCTCTGTATACCACGCACACGCTTTTACCCCCACCCTCTTTCTCCTTCCGTCACCCTTTCTCCATCCCTTACCATCTTTCGCTATGTTTCTCTACTTTGGCTCGTCTAGCGTCGTTCCACGTTTCACTCGCTTTTTCTTACTCCTTTCATCGTATACTTTCCGTCTCCTTTCTCCTTTTCTCTTTTTCCCTCCACGTCGACTCTTCAGGCAGCGTCCGCGTGTAAACAGATCTGCGTGCCGGCTAATTTTGGTTATCGCTTTAAGTGGCTAGTGAAAGCTTGAATACCGCCACTTTAATAGGCTAATAAATGCCCCTGAAATTGCCCACGCTTTCTTTTAGCTCCGTCGCGTCGTCTGGCTCGAATGTCGCACGACGTTCATGCTTTTCGCAGCCAGCGCGTCGAACCAGAGGAAATGAAGAGAGGGTGTGGTGCCAGTTCGACGTTACAGCCGTAGTTGACGTTTGCTGCCGCAGGGTATCTCGATTATATTGGAATTAAGAACGGGAGAGGAAACTCTGACTTCGTTAGTGAGACGATCCCCTTCGGTTCTGCTTCCTTTGGCTGCTCTCTTTCCTGGAAAATACAGAGGGCTGTTTCTGTGCTTCAGGGGACTGCAGATGATTGGAATTGTATATCGGTTGGGGATCTTCAGGGAAACCGTCGAATTTGTGTATAATCGGTGTAAATTTGCACGATGTTCTTCCACGGGGCTCGACGATGGATTGTGCTTGATGGAGATTGAGAAAGTTGCTACACTACCACCTCCTACTTGTGTTTATCCTCTTCGGATTTTGAGATTCATTCGACGAGGGCGGATTTTATGTACTTTTCTGGGAATGTATTTTCTTTACTCTTGTGTTATGAGTACACTCGTGTTAATAAATTTAGGACGTCTATAGAAAAATAAGGTAATGCCGACAAATTATTAGGAAATAATTCACGAAGATTGGAAAATCAATAGAAAGTGAAGTTGATGTTATAAGTGTATTATTAGATCTTAGATTATATTTATATTTGATATTCTATTTTCCTATTATTGTGTTTTATATGTCGTCAATTGTTCGGATGTTGTAATCTATTGCAGATCACAGATTGCAGGTAATGTTGAATTTAAATTTTAGGCCATTTATCTCCAAGCAAGATTTAGATCAAAAAGTTGTATACAGAAATCAACAGTATATATAATTTTTAATTCGTTATTTTCCTTTAAAGTTTAACAAATTTCCACAATTTACTGCTATGTATTTTATATTCTTATTATCTTGTGCAAATACAAAGTTCTAACTGCATCATTCTGTATAAGATCAGCAAATATTTTCGTACTTATAAACGTGTCCGCGTGCATATTAAATCCTGTTGAAAGAATTTTTTAATCGACTGTAACTATTCCTTTTAAATTCTTCAACTCGTAGCGTTCTCTGGCTTCTTGCTTTGTGTAGCGACCATTTACGCTACATCGAATTAATTATCTCACGATACTTCTTGCTGTGTAAATCAAATTTCTTACAAAATTTTGCAATGCATACAGGCAAGATCGAATTACGACATCGCTGTATTCAACGTTTTCTCCGACAGGCATTTATTCTTCTGAACCTCTCAAGAGAGGACTTATCGGTGTCACTCTTTCTACTTTCTTTGCAACTCATCTTCCATTCGATTCAACGCGAGCACCATAAATTAGCAAACGAAAATTCTCCTGGCTGAAAATTTTTCCTTGGATCTCGTAACTGAGACACGAAGGAATCCACTGACAAAAACGGAGCATCGATCGTCACCGGAATCAACATTCTAATCAGGATACTTTCTTTATTTCATTTTGCTAGCAGTTAGCTTCCACCCTCCCATTTAACTCTCGACCAATCCTGCCTAACGACACACAGACCAAGAGACGTATTAAAACGCTTGGTAATTATATTTGCCGATCGATAGCGTCAAAATATCTGTGACAACTTCAAACGCCTAAAATATCGTCGTCGTCCGTTTTCCTTATATGAACTTCTCGGAAGTCGGCGTGCTCGACTTAGCTTTTCATAAATTTCTTGATTTCATTGTACAGGTGCGCGATTATTAAAATATTTGTTTATTGTTACTTGTAACTAGCGAGAAATTAGAAAAAATTATAAAAATATATGTCTTCGCTTTTCATAAATTTTTTTATCGCAAGGAAATAATATAAATATAAAATTCTCGGTTTCATTATATAGATATATTGTATAATTAGTATTTCCAGGTCGAAAAAAGCAAAGAATTTATTTCTATATATCTGTTTATCACAAGATGATAACAAGAATATATCATGCGGCTCTGAAACAGATTATAGATCCTTACGTCTCCAAAAATGGTTCAAATCACATGTTTCAACCCCCCAAACATATCAATTTTAGCATATGATCGATTTCACGACCACGCTATATCTCTTCCACAAACTATATTTAGGGTTTAAACTTCCTCTTTCCTTATCGTGTTCTCCATCCCTTTCGATGGTTTTGCTTCGAGGGTTCTTTACCGTCGAAAATGCCTTTCGAAACACAAGATTCAGCTTGCAAACACGAAAATTGCTTGGATACAATTCTGGCACATCGCTTCGGTTGTATGTCCATTAAGTGTCTTAATTTCGCAGGTTGCTTCTCGAAGATCGCTAAAAGTTAACTGTAACTGTACTTATCGGTACGATACACAGGTCGTATATTCGATCGGTATAACGCGAGTCTGTGTCGCAAGAGCTGATCGATATTACAAGAGATTGTTGGCAATCGAGGATCATGGAAATTTGCTAAGGCAACGCATCGACGATGTCGAATTGATTTCGTTCCGACACCGAGGCGTTTTATGTAACCGATCGATCAATCACTTTTTTAAACGGATTCGTACGATACTCGACGACACGGTGCTTCCTAGTGGATTTCGCATTTTTCGTCTTTTTGCATTTTTGCCGCTTGAAGAATTTGTCTACAAGATTTGACAATTTACACAACCGTTTCTATGTTATATATTTAACAACTTATCTATTTTTAATATGGAACGATGTAAATGCAGTGTTTAATTACTAAGTTGACAACGTACTTTAAAATCGTCACAATTCTACTTGTACATGATGAAATATACGACACGGTGAAATTAATTTTTAAAAGCCGCAACTACATCTCGTAAAGATATCATTCGCTCTATTTTCTTATTCTTTCAATTTTTCCCAACTAAAAATTATTTCGAAGATACCGCAAATCCTCGAAAACCGAGAGACTAGCTCGATATCTTGCGTTGCATAGAGACGTCAGAGGTAAATTCTTTTGCCAGGAAATCCGGGAGGAAGCTCGCGACGACGTGGCTGCTGGGCGTCGGTAAGCACAGTGCTCGCCACAAAGCAGCGATTTCGAAGAAGTTGGAAATAAATGACATCGCCACAATCGGCGATGTAACGTGCGCTGATCCGATGTCACGAAGTTTCTTTCGATAGTGGAACTCGACTCAATTTTCTGGCGGAACGTGTACCACGTTCTCGAGTAAAAGGAGCGTCTCGGCAATGATAAAAGAGTTCGAGGCGGACTTCATCGGCGATATTTTACAACAGCGTCGAAGATAGATATCCCGGTGCTTCGTCAATGATCGTAATAGCCACCTATTCTCGGCGAAAATTTTACGATAGACAGACGATGTTTGCTCTGTCGTCGTTTTCGCCGTGACCAATCCCTTTTCTTGCTCGCGCACGCGTACAAGTGTGTGTATACACGTGTGTGGAAGGATCGTAAGCGGAAATAAGTGACGAGAATAGTGGAAAATGCAACGAAATTACAGCCGAAATGAAATTAGAAAGTGGACGACGATGATGGGGAAGACGAATGCGTCTAGCGTCTCTGTTATTTCGATGATTACAGCGAATCTTCTCCTTGGGGAGGGGAGAGGAGGAAAAAGGAAATTGGTAAGTCGGGCAGATTACAGTCGGGAAATAGTGAATAGGATGTGTACGATCAGGGAAATGTTTCAATTTGCAGTTCGCTTTGCGGTGAATTCTAAGCGTGTGAATCCAGTTTGTTTGTTGGAGTCGATTGTACATGAATCCTGTTGGCGCTTCATTTTTATTGAAGAGTACAACTATCGTAAGGGTACTTTTGGGAGAAGTAGTAAAAGAATTTACGAAGAAGTTATAATTACGGTTTACAGTTACAAAAAGTTGCTGGTTACGTGGCATATTTCATTGCTGATATAGAACCTGAAATAAATCTCGACTCAGGTGCTTCAAGTTTTAAATATTTAATATAACAAGGAAAGTATTTGACATTTTTAGCTGTCTGATGATTTTTTTACGAGGAGACTTTTAATTAAATACTATTAGTTGTCTATATTCTACAAGAATTTAATCCGTGCGTTTACTTATATTATATATGTATAGTACATTTCTAAAAAAAAAAAAAAAAAAAAAAAAATCGTATTTTAGTTGACCGAAATAAAGGAACTTAAATAGTGGAATAACGTGAGCTTTTCGGCATCTCGACGGCTAATCAAACGAGGGGAAAAGGTGTTAAACAATGACAATTTATGGGCGGTAGATAGTCACGCAACGAACCGTCAGAGATTTCGAGTTCTTGGCGAAGTTTCGGATTACCACTGCCCCTCCATCGATCTTCCAGTCCGACTTGTCGTGGCTCGCGCGTGAAATGGTAATTCACGGTTAAGGTAACGTCACGCGAGCAAACCGGAAAAAAGATTTCGCGATCGCCGGTTGGAATCACAGCTTTCACCGCGGAATTGCCCTTTCTTCGTCCCTGGTTGGCCGATTTATCAACCACCATAAATCATTCCGTTATCAAAAAATACACGTTACATTTTTTAAGGTTAACTACCTTGTTTCAGGTTCGATCTCAACGCTATATTCTCTCATTTATTCCTCCCTTTAACAATATTTACTTTAAAATTCAACTAACACGAAATAATTTCTATGTCATTCATTTTATAGAAGAAGAATAAAATCCTGTTAAGAGTTTCGAAGAATTTTATGTCAGATTATTCGTATCAACGAATCATTATTTATTTGCGTTGTACATTCCAGTTATTCGTTTCGTTTTAACAAGAATTCTCGTTCTGTAGACAGAACTATGTTTCTCCGAAAGGAAATTCATGGGTTATATGAATGTAACGTATTTGCGAAGCGTCCACAGTATCCTTGGCGATGGATTGCTGATTCGTGGTCCCAGCATCCACTCTCCACGCAACAAATTCTAAGCTCTCGTTTATTCACCCCTACCGTTTATCATGTCCTTTTTCATCGCACAAAATACGACCATCGACTAATCCACCTCTCATATGTTGACCATATGATGCTTCGTCGTAGAGAGGATCAACGTGTGCAATATTCCAGAGGACGGTTTTCTCCGTAATAAAGATAGTTCAAACATCTTTATTTACAGATATAGACATTTCAGTATTCCTCTTGTTTTTAAAATTAATTGTTATCCAATTATTAAAAAATATTGCCAATATATAAAGTATGATATTTTATTTAATTTCATTGCTTCGATTATTTTTATAATTATACTATACAATACTTCGGATAGAATGTCGAGATTAGTTTAGATACTCAAAGATCTAGTATTATTCTGCAGTATCGATGTATTTAGAAATTTTGTAATATAATTCGTGGAAATAGAATCTTTTAGAAACGAGCAGATGCGTTCAACAGAATCGGAAAATTTTGCCGCACAAAGATCTCGCATGTAATTCGAAAATGTACGATATAACTGTAGGAAAAAGAAGATAAAATAAGGTCGAAACGTAATTACTATTTTTATATTGCATCGCTTTAACATTTTCATCCCCACCTTTCCTGATTCACGTAAAACATTAATCGCGTTATCGATATAATAGTCGACCCTTTAGCATTTCGAAACTCAGCTCTCCACTTTTTGCAGAAAAGTTCGACATCGGCGATTAACTGAAGAAATAGAAATTAATTGTTCGCCAAAACGATCCTCATTTTTTAAATAATTTCATTAAAATAAGTACTTTCCATTGATCCTCAAAGACACCTCTGTTCCCATCTCGTTTACGAAATTCAAATGATACCAATTTATCTTCTCGTAAAAAGAACTGGATTACACATAATGAATCCTTAAAACAAAAAAAATTCTGCTCTTGGGCTTGTATTGATTTTATTCCAAGGGAGAAAAAGATATTTTAGCACTCACCGTTTTCTCGCGCAAATGTTGGATCGAGAGCGGTTAGTCGCTGTATGGCAAGCGAAACGCATCGCATCTCCTCGATATTCGAAAAAATTGCTCGAGAATGGTTACGAAACGACCCATCGAAAGAGAACAGAAGAAATTTCGTTGATTGTGGTTGATCTGTAAATCACCGCGAAAACTTTGAATGTCGTGGTCGGCCATCGAGGTTAACGATAAGCGGTAGTCGCTCTCCGATTGATAAGAAAACACAGGGATAATGTGCTATGGCTGGTGATAGCGTTCCGTGACGAGGATAAATTGTAATCGAGGCTGGATGTACGATAGACAGTCGGAGAAACGATGTTAATGAGCATAGGGACTGACAGGTTTGTCAACTTGCCTATCGCGACCGCGAAACGTCGATGTAAATCAGCTGTTACGTGACGTGAAATATTTCAGTTCCTAGAATCGGGTAGTAACGCGGAAAATGGTGTTTACGACGGTGCTTTTGTTCACAAAACGTCAAAAGATTCGCTAATTAATTAAAATGATTACTTTCATTTTCATAAGTTATAATGAAATTTAATCGGATTAAAGTAGAGTCAGATTAATATAGATTAATGATGCAAAACTGATGGACACAAAATTATAATACTTTTCCTACTTTTCTAGTACTTTTCCTTTTCATCTATATGATTGATCATATGATAAGAATAATTAGGAATTTTTAAAATAAGTATTAGAATAGAAGTGTATCAGAGATTTTTTAAAATTTGTCATGCGAAATCATTCTTTTAAGTTGATTACGAACTTTTTGTCAACGAATCTGAACGAATATAGAAAATAAAGTGTGAAACGTTGTGTGTTTATTGAATGGAATATAAAAAAAAAACTTGTTTGAAGAGAGGAAGAGAGTCGTGTGAAATTTTAAAAACGTCATACAACATAAAAATGCTATCAGTATTTTTATCAGCTCGAGGTACAAGCAGGATGACCGGCGTGTATGGCTAACGCAATACACGTGATCGAGGGTCAAGGCTCGTTTAAACATTTGGCGGCCGTGGCGCTACAATTTCGTGAAACAAATTGGAAAGTGTCGTGTTTCCGTGCTTTCAACCTCTGACGAACAAGCCACGACATTTTGTGCGGCTACGTTTCGCTAAGATAATTGCCTATTTGGTCTCGTGACATGCCTTAATAATCGATTCCGACCATGGACAAATTCAAAAGTATCGTCTCTCTGTTTTTTCCACTTTTCTCCTTGCCACAATCCCGACTATAGACTATTTATTTAAAAAAAAGTATAAATCGTTAATCTTTAATCTTAATTACTTGATTCTTCGATTATTTCGTGGATGGTGAAAATCCAAATACATATATTTTACGGAATTTTGTATATTTCTTGAATAGTTTCAAACAAAATCGAATGATTTTCAATTCAATTCGATAACAAAACGAAACGAAATTTTTTCTGTAGTCTAATTGGCATGCAGCAGGTGTTTGGAGAATCTATAATTTCCCGAAGTTTGGAGGTAGAACGATGCGATAACGTCGTGTAACAGCGAATTATACGCGCACTTGTGTTAAAATACTTGTCTGGTTACAATGCTCTGGGGGAATAAAACGCAGTCTGTTGACCGCGTCGAGAAAAGAAAAGGGATCAGCCGGGATTTTGGGTGAAATTAATTTTGTCGGATATCCGAAACTGCAAAATTATGCGAGCCGATAGAATTACCTACTTGGGAAGCCGCGGAGTTGTTAGTTGCGATACGTATCCCAAAGTTTTAACGTTTCGAGCTGCGTCGAGAGATTGTTTTAGGGAATGTACGGATTTGAATTCAAAGAGAATTAAATCGCGCGTGCTGAATCGCCCAACGATATAAAAACTTTCCATTCGGAGGATTATTTCGAGCATTTTTCATGCAATTTTCAAGGAGAAAGTTTCTTTTATTTTTGCTAACTTCGATACAGTTTCAAATTGAATTTCGATCCAATATTCTATTAGATTACTACAGTGTTTCCTCTGCTGAAAATGTAATGGAAATCAATTTTTAATTCGGAACATTTACCTTCGTACGGGAACGTTGATTAAATCGTATCGATATTTGAATCAATGTTTGCAGTTGCACGTGGCAAATCTCTACGCTTCTTCTTCAAGAATGCATATCACTTGACCTACAGGCTAACAAATCCATTCTGGACATAATTAGTCGTAATGGCAAGTCCTTGGCCAATTAGTGTTATTCTTAATTAAAAGGAAACAATGGGAGAATCTTGAAGAAGCCAGAGTATAAAAATATTTCACACAATGTCAGACAGAGAACAGTACGTCGAACTTCTATTCTCTGAATTTTAATTGCAATTTCTTAGTAGCAGGCTATGCATCACTGAAACATTGCGGAGATTGGATAATGGTGAGGATATTCCTCTGAGAACGTCCGAAACTTTAATAATGTCTCGAGGAAACTTAAGCAAGTTCTCATGGAGAACGTAATCGGTTATATCATAAATAGCTGTCCGACTGTCAGACGCAAAAGGAACGTTCGCTCGATCCTATATCATAAATTCTACAGTATCATACTTGTAAAGAATCACTTAATATCGAAATTTAATAAAATAACAGTAGTTATATTGTTTATGCGTAGCTTACAGTCTGTCACACAAGAGCGTGTCTGCGATATTTCTGTAAATATTTATATATTTGTAAAAAAATTTATATGAATTGAATCTACATCTAAAACACTAATACGCTATTACAGTAGGGTGTCCAATCTCCTCCATTAGCGATTATAGCTTGACATCGTTTCGGCATACTCTCGACTAATTTTTGAGCGTAGGATTCTGGTAACGACCTCCATATCTTTCGAATGTGATGTACAAGTGTTCTTATTTTTGTGATACGTCTTCCTTTCAGCTTGCCTAATAGGACACCATGCCCAAAACGAAGATTCATCAGTGAATATTATATTACTCCAATCACGATCTCTGTTTTCATTCGCCCATGCCAGACGATTTTCGACGTTTCGCGTACGCGGCACTCATATTAAAAAGCTCTGTTCCTTTCACTGTTTCAAATGAAACTGAAAGGTATTCAGCAACGCGTATTAGAGAAGTTTTCGTTTGTTTACATTCTTTTTATCTCATTCTGATTAGGTGTCAGGTTTCGCAGATATCGCAGACACGCTCTTGTGTGACAGACTGTATAGTTATAGACATCTCAATCAAACTTGATGCTCCTAAACTCGACGAAAGTTAATTGAACGAAGCAAGTGTGGTGCGCACGAATTTCCACTGTTTTTCAATTTTACAGAGAAATTTGTCCCGGTAGTTGGTTATGACTGCCAATCTTCAAATTTCAAGCATATCCAGTCTCGGGTTTATGCCGGTTTCCTCGCTTACAAACCGACCCCATGGGTTTAATACGCCCGTCTGTCGTGATTCAAATCCGTGTGACTTTCTGTCGTGGTTGGCAAATGGTTGAAATGTCTTTGTCGGCGAGATTAACATCTCGACGTGTTAACGTTGAACGCGTGGCTATAGCGAAGAGATTTTCGGGGAAACCGGCGCGGTAAGAGTCGCACGAAGTGAGGAATAATCAAATTTGTCAGAGTGAGAACCCACCCGTAGGAATTTCTTCATCAAATGATGCGAGCAAGCTCGTCCGAGATAATGTGCAAATTACTTAGATAATTAGTTTGTACGAGCGGAGGTGGTGTTATTCTGTTTGTTTTATAATTAGAACAGATTTCGGCGCGCTATATTTTACTATTATCATTATTCTTCATTATTCCTTGGTTATTTTTAAGTGATACTAAAATTGAGACTAACTTATTGAAACTAAGATTGAGAGTCCTTTAAGACTAGAACCAGCGATAGTTAAGACGAAGTTATTTCTACCAAAACCAATCAAAATGACTGGTCTTTAAAAAATACGTAATAATAATAGAATATTTTTATATTTATCGACTTATTAATTTCTTACAGAAGGAATTCCATGCCATGTAGTACATTTTTGGTATTGTTAATTCATCTAGGACCGTGATCCCTAAATGAGGGTTGACACATCCATAACATTGTCGAACCAGTCAATTTGCCTAGTGTGGTAGTTCTAGTGTTAATTGGCCTTGAATATTATATGGCCTTCAGATGAGTTTTCACGTTTTGCGAGTGATCGTGAATGATCTTCAATGATCATCGAATACCTGCATATCGACTCAGAGAGTTAAATAATCTCGAGGAAGATCGTAATGATCTTAAATACTGTCTACAAGACATCGGAGAATCTTGAAATACTTCTAAATATCTTTAGATTTCCTGTAAAATTAGTTACACTATTCCTGTAATGCGTTTTCAATTTAACAACTATTTGTTCCATTTTATAAATTGCTCTCTCAAAGAGAAAACAAGCTTTGAAAACACGAGAAATGGGATTGTTTTTACGCTTTTAAACCTATCGAACAGCAACGTACAATGTGAGGCAATCGCATCTGAACGAGACTATTCTGCAGCTAGAATTTTAAAACAGTGTCGAATCGAAGAAACGAAATAAGGTTGGAGAACAGTTCCGATGAATATCGAAACGCGATACGCCATTATCAGCAGGCGTATCCCGTACGGGTATCGCATTGATTCGCGTTGTAATCCGGCGGAAGTACGAAATATCTGACCGAAACTTGTAACAAACGCCGGTCGGGGCCGTATTCATCGCTGCTCGATGGAGAGTTTTGCTAGAGAATTGCAGTTACACTGTTTCTCGATAACCTCGTTCGCCGCTTAAATGCGTTTTGTTCGTTACCGCCACGTGACGTGTTGTAACAAACCTAAAACTCGATTGCATCCAATCGAGACGCTCGTTGACCCGCTGTTTCTTCGTTAATTCACTTATTTATCTTCTGACGAGATCGCTGTCTATAGCAAGATTCGCAAATTTGTTTCTCGTTCCTTGTCAATCCGTTCGGTTTATCTTCTTCCCAGCCGCTCGAACATTTTCGCATAAAAACTTGTCTTATACATACACCGGAAATGTTCGTGAGCGACAGTATTACGCGCGAGTGGAAAAATTGGACAAGGAGAAGAAATAAATGAACGAGTGGCAGTCAGTCGCATTAACGCTTTGCGGTTCGAATAAATTTACTGACAACTTTAACAAGTAACCAGCGTTTTTCTTTGTAAAAAGTTTCAAGTTCGTAAACTTCACCTAATGGATCGACCTGCGCGTGACACCAACCCTGGTGTGGACACTAACATTTGGTCTGCACTCGACAACACGTTGGTGCCATCGGACGTGAAAATACCAGGATTTTGAGCGAACAAAGCTGGCAACTGACTTTATTGTCTCCGAATCAATCACTGATCGTATATTAATAATAATCTTACTATTATATTATCAATGTGTGGCAATGGCTAATGTTACTATTGCTACGTACGTATAGTTTGTACAACTACAGTTACAATATTATTTGGCATGTATCAAAATATGTAGGATCAAATGATTATTTGTTGAGAAACCTATAGACTTTACTTAATCGAAGTACCTTATTCGATAAAAATTAAACAATTAAAAAAGAAATTAAACGATCTCATTCGTTCATTTCGCGAAAATCTCAAACATCAAAAGGAAAGAAAGAGTGCAACTCCAAGACGGAAAACGAACATTACGATAGACGACGATTTGTAAAATGCGCTCGGAAAAGACAAGAATTATTCGCAGTAACGATCCGCGACTAACAGAAGCTCGATCACTCAGCAAAGGCGCAGGGAACGTATCGACAGAAAATACGATGAAAGATGGACTGTACAAGAAACATACGGAGAAGAAGGAGACGGATATCTGCAGCACTGGAACGCGGAACTTCACTCCATAAAGTTTCTCGTTTCTCTTGTGGATTGCGTGCAAAAAAGCGTTCCGACCGGTGGGTGGCAAACGACACGATAGCTGAAGGACCGAAGGGGGTGGAAAGTCGAAAGCAGATCCATTCTCTCCCCTTTTAATCCTACTACCAAGCTTGAGAGAAGGCGAGATAGAAAAAAAAAAAAGAAAAGGAAACATCATTGCCGAATCGCTCTTCGTGGTGCCATAAAACTTCCTCAGTTTTTCGACGTGACGAACCCTCTTGCGACCTCGAAATATAATCGTTCTACCACATCGCACCTTGTTTCTATTTTGAACCTAAGGAGACATTCCAGTTTTGGGAATTGTGAAGGATTTTTTATTAACTTTTTATAAATTTACATAGGGGTCAATGTATAATTTATTCGTTGCTTTGTTTTAAACAAAACACCTGCGATCTATTTCTAATTATCTAATCATTTTTTCCTTCAAATAGGAATATCTCTTTAAAGAAAATTACTGTTCTAACGCGAATGTTTGCGAGCAACGATAACCCGTCGAAGTTTCGCAGGAAATTATGTATTGATAAATTCGCCATTTGAGTTCCGTTATAATGTATACGAGACGGCTCACATGTATACAAACGGAACAATCGCAAGGAATATGGATTTGCCACGTGATTGCAATTGGTCTGTTAAAATTAATTTATCTGTGACTAATAGGAATGCCGTTACGACAAATTCATCGGTTGAAACGTAGAACGTTTCGAATCGAAGCATATCGACCACATACCATATTGATCGGATCACACGATCTCATTTACCAAAGTTCACTCGCAAAAACTTATCGTGAGTGAAATTCTATTATCAGCTTTATCTAATGCATTCTTTATAGTTGGTCTTAGGTTGTCAAACTTTGAAATACTTATGGAATATCAATAATATACGGTGTAAGTGTCCTTTTCTATACCTAAAAAGGCACACGTAGAATGTATTAGTCGAATCCTTCGAAAGTTTTCAACTTTCTTAAAGTTCCAACGTATTATCCTTCCTCACGTAACTCAAATATTTTTCCCTTCAATGAGTCACTTCATATAAAATTACTAACAGCTTGAAATAAAAGCCGTAGAATTCAGAAGGGGATTTAATTTTGTTGAGGTTATTAGATATATGCGAACAAAGGAACGCGTGGATAAATTGTAAGGTAGAAAATATATTTTAAATACTGAAGTGACTGAAAACCCTGAACCCATTGTCGCCTGTCTACAGTTTATGGTCTGTCTTCGTCCCAGTCTTTCTTCTATACGCTGTTCTTAGAAGTGATGACCACTTCAACAAATTTGATGCTATTAGTCTCTTATTGATGAACGTATAAAGAATATATGCGATATTAAATTTTTTTTTAAATTTAGTCATATCTTTACTACGTCAATTGAGTTGGAGCACTTTTTACTTAAGCAGAACTTCGAAGTCAAAAGATCTCTTCAAAATACCGCAATATTTAGTGCAAGTAGTTTCCATGGCAACGTTCAACGCATTCTTCTCCTTTTAAATAAATTCTTCTCCTTTTAATTAAAAATACTCCACGTTTATCTAAAACACTAAAAAGATCGTTCCTTTGTTCGAGTCAACAAGCAAAGACAACACCATCTGAAAGATATCTTACAAGATGTTCTTACAAAATATCTTCATCTGTCTTCCATTCGTCATCGATTCGCTACCCGTCTTCCGCGTCTTATGCAAATCGATGAGCGCGACACCAAATACGGATACTCCATGGACTTTCGTCCCGATATGGATTCCGGTCCAACTACAGTTCGGCTTATATGAATGCACCTTCGAATAACACCGATACATTGGTTTGTTCATGAATTATTGAGTCATATCGAATCGAGCTCTGCGACTCTGCCTCTCAACTGGCAAAACGCAACCGAAAATTAACGCTTGTCGTTTTGCGTACACGGCGAAACGCGTAATTAAATCTCCCCATGAAGGGAGCTCTTTAGTCCCCTCATAAAACACATTGCCTCTACTGGCAAGCGACGCGTATATTTTTTTAATCGAACGAAGTAAGAGCTTAAAGTGGTTGACACGAATTTTCGTTGTAGTTTTAATTTTTTGTGCTAGTTTTTTGTTTGTGGTTTATCAAGCATATGATCCCTGTTGTTTTTGGATCTTAACTAGCTAACTTTATGTTTATGCTACGTGTACTCATCTCTATGTTATGAATATTATGCCTATTTTATATTAAGTGAAATGGGATTCCACGATTGAAATCACTTTATCGTTCGAAATATTCTTTCAAGTTTCTACGCTCATCTAGCCGTGTCGCTTGACTGTTTATAATAAACGAACAGGTTGTCGTGTCTCATTACAGTGCCAATGAATTTTCAAAAGCTTTTTACGACACGCATAATACATTTATGAAACATTTCTCTGTTAAGGTACATGAATACCTTCACAAGCCACTGTATGTTTATCGAACACGCGAAATTCAAACAAGGCGAGGAGAAAGGAAAAGATATAAAAATCCAAAAGGGCAAACAAAAGCTCAACTTGAATTCCCTGTGCCACGAAACTTCAGGGGAAAGAAAAGGCGACAGCAGAACAGGGTATGTTGGGAACAACGAAGTTGGGATTCTGATAGCGGAAAAGAAACCGATTTGAGGGTAAGTTCGATCGTGGCGTCGAGGGACGAATTATTTTCTTGACGGCGCGCGAACTCGGTTTACCAGCGTGGTTCATCGGTTACCGATCGATCGGCCCGACACAGTAGTCGATAGACGCACGCGGATCTCCAACACGAAACGATGATGCATTCGTGCAATATATCATCGGCCGTTGCGTGACAGCGCCCATCAATGTAACGATTCCGCGCTGTTACATTTGCTCTGCACACCGGTGCCGTCGCGCCGGCGAAAGCACACGTTGAAAGAATTAATGACCATCACATCGTCTTCCTTCAGCCATCTCGTACTGGGTCACGATAGAATGCCCTAATGTATCTTAGTGTATTTCCTTCTTTTCGTTTTCATGTATATCACACTTCGGAGGCGTCGGATGAAACGACTGGTAATATTTTGTCAAAGAGTGTTGAGGATTTCTAATATCGAGTCTGATAGGTTTAATGCGTAATATTTTGTACAGATTTTAACTTTGAATTTATCAAATTAGTTATGATACTAACTATAGGTGTTGAACTATAGAAGCTTGTTACTCGCGAGTAAATAGTGGACGGTTATGCATTTAGGGAAAATTTGAAGAGTACATATAATATGCAAAATAAATATTCTTTTAATTAAAAACTGAATATTAAGGATGATAAAGTTTCGCCGGTTGGCTTATTCTTCGAGAGGAAGACTAGTTCGTGTAAAAAATTTTAGCAATTATAGTGTTTGATTAAACCACTTTTAATTCTCTTTTATACGTGAGGAATTAATGTTATAGTCTTATCTAACAGCAGAAAATTTGTTGCAGCGTAAGATGAGATTTTTCACGGTAATTTTTACACGTGTATATCACACCATGTAACGTTGAAAGCAAAGTTTTATTACTTTTAATCCTACTTTTATTTTGATTTCTAGAATGTTCCTTGTCTTACTGATTTTCGAACACACTGTATATAACGTTGAAATAGTACAATAGGTAGTCGTTACAATTCTTACTGTATAAAATAAAATCTCTGTGTTTACATTTTCATCCCTTTAATTGCGTGAATAAAAATATGAACTTGCGAGAGGAGGACCAACTTTCATTTACAATAATTGATGGAAGCAAATACATGTAATCGATCCAATATTCCAAATACAACGAAACACGTTAACAAAGAGTACTCTTTCCTGCGATGTTTCGCCTGGAATTACAATATGAAAGATATTGTAAAATCGAATAGTGTGTTTAAATAAAATATCCCTCAAAGCAGCATCGAAGAAGTAAATCAGGTAGAAGCGAGGAAAAACTTGAATTATTTATTACCTGTTTTCATCCAGAGCTATAGTTACGGATATCGGTGAAATTTAAAAAGCCGACAAACCATCGAGGCAAGCTAGAAATCTTTTGATACAAGCTCCACTTACCTCGCACGAACTACACTGAAATATTTTTCCACGACAGGCTGCATCGATTCGAAGAGGCTTTCAACGTGGATGCAAATATTAATTACGGAAATGAGGTAACTTTTATCGCGGAAACGCAGCAGCGAGCGATAAGTTGTCGCGTCTCAATAAGATCACTTAGTCAACGGAAAAGAAATTGGTTTCCTCGAGAACCGCGAGCCATCCAGGCTACGCCACGATCTTCGTCGGTCATACAACGAAGAAACTTTTTAATGGAGTAACTTTGCCGAACTCGTTCCATACAGCTCGACAAATCGAGTAGATCGTCGGAAATTATAACGCCATGTGAAGACGTTTCGAAACTTTCATCCCAGCTAAGTGTTTAACACATATCGCCATGGCAACGAATCGCATTCCTTCTGACGGAAAATTTTCATTCCAATTATCGTTAAACGCGGAAAAGTAAATACAAAAGTTAGGCCTGATATAATTTGACCTTTTCACGCCAACGTGTTCTATTTCTTCTTTATTGATAAAAATATCTTATTTTTATCACGAAGAAAGTTGTTGACTTTTTCATTCTGAAAAGATTAATGTTATCTATGATGACGAAAAGTTGTAAAAGTTTTCAGAAGTTCGTGGTAATTTATGGCATCACGTGATTGAGCTTTATCGTGAAGGCTTAACTAAAAGGTATTAGAATTCGTAACTCGATACCCGAACAGAAATACTTTAACGTGCGGCGAAATGAAATATCTTTGATATTAGATAAACGTAGAATTTTATGGATTGATTGCAGATATTCGTACATTAATGAGAAGCATAAACATGGAAGAATGTACACGAAAGGTAAAAATATATAAAGTATCAAAACCAAAGTACGTACATGTTATCACATTTAGAAATTAAAATATACTTTCATTCGAGTTTTACTTCTCAATCGACAGGCATCTGTGAAAATATGACTTTTCGTAAAATATTGTGTTTGGTAAACACAAAAAAATATTTAGTAGAAAAGTAACTACTTAAAAATATCCAACTTTCATGAAACCGATACCGGCAATAATTAAAGCGCTAAAACATTGCCATGTACATGACCAGAAGCAGGACTTTTCCAGCTCAGAGATCGATAGACGGAGTTTCATTATCGGCTATACAGATGAATATAGATTCCAAGTGTTCTAATATTAAGAACAAGGAAACGTTGGATTCTACGATTGTAATCATCCAGCGTTTTCGTATGCGATTGGAGATTTTCGCGAAGATACTATTAGATCGAAATCAATCATTCCGAATAATTTCCAACGTCATGATCACATTTCCATTATGTTCGTTTATTTTATCGTTTATTAAATATTTTACGTGGGATATATTAGCAATTTTGCTGAATTCTCATCGGTCATCTTGCTTATTGTTAGTTGGTATTTAACCCTGTTAACCTAGAACTTTCGACATAGGTCGTGGGTTATGTAAGATAAATTACATAAACTACCTAATGATTGTAATCTATGCTGCAGTTCCGTGTTTCACGTAAAACATTGTACAAATATATATGAAAATATTTAATTTTGTTAAAATAGACACTATTTAGTATGATTTAATAAAAACAGTTAATAAACTAAACTAATACAAATTAATTACACAGACAATAAGTAATTAATGAAACAATTATGCAAGTAATGATAGGTACGATACAAAAAAAAAAAACATAAAAATATACACGATATAAATTTTTCTTCAGGCTCATACGATATTCTCTGTTAAACAAAGCGCTTACTAAAAAATATATATAAAGGTTTCACATACATCTGACAAATCAACCCCGACCTCCTTAGGGTTGAGAAAACACTGAACACGATTTTAAGAAGCATCCATTTTAATAATTCACGATGGATCATTTTAAGCTTTAACCTCGACTGCTATAGTTAGAATGGAAGATTTTTGGCATACAAGGCCATGCCTATTCAGGAATTAGAAGACACTTCACAGCAGATATCGAGTTTTATTGATTAATTTGAGAATTACAATTCTTGAAGAATATATGATTGAATGGTAAGAATGTTGAAAACTAAAGAAGCTTTCCTCACTTGTTATGCAATTTTTATTGTCTTCGATAATAATATGAATAAAACCTGTTGTGTTTATGCTATAAAATGTTTACAAGATATATTAATTTTTCAACAATAATCTTACCGAGCAAGTTTCAACTCAAAGCGTCAATATGTATAGTTCTACAATCCTTTTATTGAACAAACGAAGAAGTATGTTTCTCTTTTTGACCAAGTAGAATTTTTTGTCGCAAGTACCACTATGGATTGTTTAAAACACATCACAGTGAACAGTAAACTTTAGAATCCTTATGATTCAAGCTAAACAGAGATTTTTCGACAACGCGACTTGTATCGTCGTTGGTCAGGTGTTTGAGATCGATGGATATTAGAGAACGCGATTGGTAAGTGTACATTGTGTAAAGGTATATGTACCGATGGCCATAGATTTTCATTGCACCTTAATGCGATTGGTTATGGATGTAGATGTAATTTTCAATATAAGCGAAGGAAGATACAATGGTCAGTAGGTAAATCAATGTTTAGCCAGACAGTGACAAGGTGTCCGCAGAGATTCCTGAAAAAGACGAACATCCTCAGGACGAAACAGTAAATTGAGTCAAAGACAAAGAAGCTAAATAAACGAATTTTACTTTCTGTAAACTTTTTAAATTTTATTATTCATCGATGTTCATCAATTGATCGGTGATTAATGTTCAACTTCTCAAAAAATAAATGAATTATTTCCATGAATTTATTCATCGCAAAAAGGTGGCATAAATAATCGCGACTTTCAAGGTAAATTTAAGAAGATAATATATTTAACACAAAGCCCTTTATAGTTTATGTAGTAAATAATAATTTATTTCTAATACTTCTTTTTATCTACATTTCTTCATTTTTTTTTTTTTTTTTTTTTTTTAATTTTTAAACGATTTTTACGTTCGTTTCGCGTTATTCAGTTGTGGTATAAAATGAGCAAAAATTCCTATACCTCGCAAAGTACGATCTCGTTCAAAAATCTAAAATATGCATCGTGAACACCATTCTATTGGCCCGCACTCATCGATCGTAAAGTAAGAATGTTAAATTCGCTTTAAATAGGAAAGCCAGGCGTGCTTCGTCCAGCAAACACAGAAAATTTATTCGATTAGTACGCCCTGCTGTATTTTAACTACAAGTGTCACGTACGCCTCGGAATGCAGCATACATACAGCTAGGCCAGTATTTCCAAGCGTGCATGTAATGGAACATGATGCAGTCATGGCGATGCATTCGTGCTCCTCTGTCCTCTCTCCATAACCGTACTATTCGCTGACCAAACAGCAACTCGTTACGTGTATTTTAACCTGATCGTTTAGCGACCAACACGTCAATTTTTAATCTCGTATCATTCTGCGATATAAATGTCTCCAGACATGCCATTAGGTCTAATTTCAACAACAAGTTTAAATATTCTTTCAATTCTTTACTACTAAAATATCTCTCATTTTTTAAAGAAAGAAATCAAGAAATATTTCGATCAAGAAATATTCGTATCTTAAATAGTGTTTATTTGAAGATATTCTCCATTGCTTTGTTTCTTCTTTTAGATAAAACATATGCAATAAGGATTAATGCAATATATGCATCGGTAGCAACGAATGTTTTAAAAAAACACAAGATTCGAAAGATCAATCAAATCAATGGACATTTCAATATTTGTCTATAATGGAAGTTTACTTGAAACAGTATTTATGAAATGGTCATACCTAATACTAGCTATAAGTTGTTGCAATACTAGCCGTTATTCGGTAAATATTGCTATCGATCGTTGCCCCAATGCGTGCCATTAAGCTAATGAAAATAGCAATTAATCTTTATCAAAAACAGCTGTACAAGGTACCTACTACTAAAGCAGTATGATCTTTTGTTATTTATTTCACTTCGGACTTTTGTTCTACCCTCGAAACTTGAAGAGCAAAGCGTGCTTATCAATTTATAGCTTCGATTTTTGATTTACGCGTTGAAACTTCATTTCAGAAATTTGTGTTATCTATTCCGCTTCGAAATTTTGAATTTATCATAATTAATATATTACTTTGTATAATTTATACATCATCTTTTGATGTATTTAATTTAACTTATTATTATTTGATTATATATAATTGAATTTGTAGCTTCATATTCCAATTTATCTTTTGAAACTTCTGTTTAAAGCTTCTTGTTTTTAAACTTCTGTTTAACATAAACAAAGTATCAAATATGAAGTACATTCATTGATACGTTATGGTAAAACAAGTCGGTGACGATTAGATCATGAGCTGTGATCGACGCGCGCTGTGCAACACGCTGTCGTGTCGCAGTCTAGTGCAGTAGATACGACGCTTTCCGGTCAGCCAGTAGTATATCAGGTGATGCGTCAGACTCAGGCACCTTCGTGCTATCGGTGAAACAACGACACGAGCAACCGAACAATAATAACGGGCTGCAACCGCGCACGCATCGCACGGCTTTCTATCGGTTATACGAACTGACTAACAATTTCTCCAACATCATCGTTTAACGACGACACGCTGCCACTTGTAACTGTCTTCTTTTGCCGTTTACATTTCGAAGTTGCATGAAATTTAATAAACCCATTCGCATCATAAATAGAATATACAGTATACATTTATCGTCAAAAGTATATTCTATTATATCTAATCTTACATTTAACAGCAAGATCAATAATGCAATTCATAATTTATTACTTTTCCTGCAAGCTTTTTCTACGCATTCCAACACGGAAGTCAACAATGTAAATTGATCGAAAAAAATAAATTGGAAATGTGGCGTTGCCTTAATGGAAAATCGATCTTTAATGAATTGATAGAGCAGATGTATCTATGGCTGACTAGGGGCTAGAAAGTTACAAAGTACAACGAATTTCCAGAAATATAAATACTTCGAAGCTTGAACAAGAATTTCAGTTTACGAACGTTTGCGCGTGAAATTAGTTTTCCGAAATGTATTATATGCTTTAATTGTAAATGTCAGCAGCCCGTGGCTGTTTCTCGAGGTTCGTTTTCGTCAGGCGTTCTGATTTTAACTACAAAGTCCGGCTATGATATAATACTTTGGAAGGGACGTATTAAAATTTCAAGTCAGATTTTATCGTGTTGCTACTCTGTCTTCCTGTCTGACGTCTAAGATGATTAAAAACTATCCTTGTTGTTATACCATGGTCAATTTAATCCATCACGTGTTTCTTCATCCTTCTAATTAATATACGAGTCTTAGTATATTTTGTGGAAAATTTTTTCGTAGATAAGCGAAGAGCGGAACGCCGTAACAAATTCTTTCGGAAGATCAATCAGGAAATAATTCGCGAAACAGCAAGATAGCAAAGAGTCGATTAATTCAACGCCGAAATAGAGGATCGTCTGGCCAAAAAGCGTCGGGAAAGGAGAGGAATTTATTCTGTGGATAGGCTACTCGAAGTCGTGGCGGTCGCTTTGTCCTCGATAAAGTCTTCGAGTTCCGCCAGGGCGATGCCTCGAGAGACCGTTTCAACAAATCTTTTGTCGTCGCGGCATCGTTCTCCGAGATAATAATCGTGGCGGGGAACTGCAGCGACGCAACGAAAAAAAAATGAAGATCGTTTGCGGGCAAGAGACTGAGAGACCAAGACGGGATAACAGAGCGTATAAGAAGAAAAGGCACGAGAAAAATCGAGCAGTGGATCGTCGTGCCAAATAAAGTTACATTGGAGGATTGATAGTTATGGTGCAACGACACATTCTGGATCTGGTATGATTTGATTTTTTTAGATAATTATATATTTATTTTTCTGATATGTCATGAATAACTAACTGATAGTATTCTATATAAATAACATTAGCCGACTCAGTTAATGGTTTGCGAACATCTTTAAAAATGAAACTCTTCCTTTGCTTTTAGTTGTACTAAATTTTTCATATCTTTTCTCGTCCATTATTTTGCGGTGGCGGACGTAACGACGTTGTTTAAGGCTGTTTCATAAAAGATGATGTAATTCGAAGAACCAGATTCTTCGTGAATATATCGTGGCTAATAAAATATTTCGTGGTTGTTAAAATTGCAGGAATGAAAAAAAGATAAGGTACAAGCGATGTTCTCTTGAAACGGCGGATGGGAATGTACATGGAATTTGCCAAGCCGAGACTTATTGCCAGTCAAGTGCAGCCGTCCGTTGTGCATGCTTCAAATCGATTCCTTCTAGAACGAAATCCTCTTTTAAGAAACGTAGTACATCGTTTCACGCCCACACCTTCTTCCTGTCTCGTCAAGATCAAATATCAATCGATAAAAACACAGGTATCAACGAAGATATCAAAGTACGCAAAATTTTATAAAAATTATAAATAGAAATAACGACAGGGGATACGTATATGTATGTATATACACATATATGCTTCGACTCTCAGTCTATTTATCTTGTCTCTTTATCATTCAAACACGTTGACATTTTTTCTTAAACACACCGATTGAAACGTCGACTCATCCAATGCATATTCGTGGATTTCCAGCATCGTTTTCGAATAGTAATCTTATTAAATTGCCATGACATAAGCTTTACTTCTTGTCACTTCGATCCGTTCGCGGATGTGTCTGAAAAGTCCTTTATTCTTTCCCTAAACCACCATGAAGCACCGGATTTTTCAGCCAAGGTGGAAATTGCTTTATATTCACCTCCTCGTGACTCTTCGTTTCATCTTCCTTCCGTACTTTCCGACTTCCTTCTCGCGCGAACCCACTTCAAGGCACTTTCCAAATGTATGTCAAATAAAATTAAACGTCAAAAGGAACTGTTGCTCACGCGATAATGACAAAAATAATCTTAACGTCTTGCTTATCTTCTATTAGATTTCACTGAGTCTTTTAACATTTTAATGAAATAATTTTTTTCTTATACGACTTAATATAGTAGAAATATGTATTAACGTAGATACGTTATTGATTAGAAAATTATGTTATAAGTATATATATGTATAAATTTATACATATCATGGACAATTTTCCAATGTAGCTCACTGAATATGAATCCGTGTTCGAGACTGGTCAGGTTACTTAAAACGAAATGTATTATATAATTCTAAAAAAGAAGTAAAAATTTGAATTCCAAAATGCATTACTAATTATTACTTCGTATAAGTTTTATGATACTTGTGCCAATAATACTCTTTCATGTACAAATTAAATGTCTCTTATTCTATAAGTCTTATTGTAATCTCTCTCTCTCTCTATATATATATATATATAATCTAATCTATAAATATGAAAGTGATATAAGTTATTGAATAAGCGCGGTAATCATGCTTCGCGTAATTTCGGTAATATACCTGCTACGTTGATACCATCGAGAAGTAATTTGGAACGCTAGCACCTAAATACAGTATCTACTTCAAAGTACATAGTACTACGTATATTCGATACTCCAGTCGTGATTCATGGTCATTCAAGCGATGAGAACTGGAGGATTTTGGGAAGGTGAATCGAACGTGAATCGCTGGATACAGTTTGCCAAAGAGTCATCGGATTTACGCTCTTGATCGGCATTACACGAATGGATAGAACCACAGAAACTCGCGATTCTGCGAATAGATCGAGGATTTTTATCGTACTCGTGATTCATGGGAGCCTTTAGCCCGAATTTGGCTGGTATCGCGGTTGCTGAGTAAGTAGAAGATTATGGCGAATCGTGAATTTTCGCAATATAAATTCCGAATGTAAACTTTGACTTGCATGATTTGTCGATGTAATTATTCCTAGTAATCTTTGCTCTTCTAAGTATTCAAAGGTTTGTTCTGCAGAATCGCTGAGAGTTTCGAATTTATATTTAGTTGTACAATAGGTTCGTTCGCATGTCTCTTTCTTCCTGTAATATCTTTCTCTTGCGGAAGAATTTTCCAAATATTTAAACAACTAATATTTCGATAATCTCAAATATCATAAATCTGGACGAAATTGTTGTGTAGTAGAAGAAATTTGTAATCGGATTATGTTTACAGGGTGATCGATTTTAATGTAGAAATGCGAATTACTGGTAATAGTAGTAAATATGTATAGTAAAGAGCCTTGCGAACACTTTAATATCATTAATTAATATCGCGTGAAGAGAGTACATTAGTCGCGATCATCGTTTCACCTGTTAGCAGAACCTTAGGTTACGAGATGGTTGGGTCTCGTGCGTAGTCACCTCCTCGCGGTGAGACCTGGTAATTGGCATCGTTTTCCAAAATTTGATCCGTATGAACTTACTTGGAAGTTACAGCTCGGCCACGAATCGCGCGATTAACAGCTGCAGTTGTGTCATCTGAATTTCAGTCATGCGAATTTCAACATTCGTCGTGATTCCCGGTTCGTCTTCCACGACCGTGTGAATTCGCACTTTACGTGAGCTCGTAATTTCACAAACCGCGTAGATTTAAACGTCCAACGTAATACGAATAAAACAGCCAGGATACGTGATTGAAACACTCGTATCGAAGGAAAATAAATCGTTAAACCAAATAAAAACCGCGAGGATAATATAAATCAACGGATAGTAAATCGTTCCCACAAATTGTTTAGTAACATGCGAGTAAGAAAGAAGAAAAGAAAAGAAAGAGAAAAAGTCATACGACCATTTATTTTGCAAGTGTCCTATAGTTCATATAGCGCGATTAAGCTAGCAGGTATAGCCTGTTCGAAATTTCGTATTTCCACGATCGCGATTAATCAACAGCGGAATTCATTACATTTGCTTATCTAGACAGCGATTAACGAATCAATTAATTACGATTGGTTGGCGCTCGCGAGTAGTTTAAATGGCGATTTCATGATCCTATCGATGATCATCGTTCTATTCCTACATATTCTGCGCTGTTTAATTAATTTATTAGTGAAACACGGTCATTACTACACGATAGAAAAAATTAATATTATACTGGATCCCGATTATTCGGTTAAATAACATTTCGTATTCTCTTCTTCTCTTTTAAATTAGAGTTCGCATGAATTATCTTTTGAATATTTCAAACTAACAAAATGTATATAATTTATTATTTCTCTGTAAAGGTGAAGCGTTGGTTTACACCCGAGACCGTACGAATCAAAATATAATTGACTGACTGGACATTACATCTCTCGCTACGAATCAGTCGAGCTTTGTAATCTGTACACGCATTCCAATTTTTCTCAAATAAATGTCGCGGGTTTCACAGAGGTTTTTATCTACAACCATCAGCTTTGCTTTATAATTCTCTCATGTACCATATTTTACATATTCTACATAATTCCCCGTATATCAACCCCGATCTAAATAACCAAATTATTCCATGTTCGTAGCAAAATTAGTGGAAATATAATTATGTTAGCATTACACCTCCGGTTATAAGTATTTCCACCAATTTCTGTTAATGAGATGCTACCGATTTAATAGGAATTTTTTTATCGATCATCGTTGATTTGACTTCTCACAATCTTTATCTCATATCTAATTTCGAAAGTCTAATTTCGAAATACCTTTACACATTCCAATTTCCCTTATGCACGTGTCACAGATTTTAAACGAGATTTTTCTCTATCGGTCTCGTTTCGCCATCCATGTTCCATATCTTCCGCACAATAGAGTACTGCAACATACGTACATCCAATAAAACCTGAAACCAGCCTACAACCGACACGCGTTTTTCCGACGTTTACCTACAGACTGCGTAATATCGACACGAGAAACACTATTTCGTGGTGCGATGATCAGTCAAAATTAACCGCGCCATTAAACCTTACAACGCACTTGGCCTGTGTATTGGCCCAAGTGTTAATTGCTAGATAAACGTATTTTTAGAACGGCATTCTGCCAGACGACAATCATAATTCCCTTATCTCATTCATGCGTCGTATTACGCGAACTTGGCGATTTATTTTACGACCAGAAGCGGCGCTGTTTAACGGCTATGCTGTCGTTAGGAGGCAAAATCGTAACGATCCATGAACGAGGTCCGATAGAAACTGCTGGTAACGTAGCAGAACTTAGGGAGAGGGAGAGGGTGAATATTAATTGCAATCATTACGCGGAAACATGCGAATTAATACGACGAATCAATCAGTTACGAAGATTTAATGTCTACGACATAATTTGATCCTCTACGACTTGTACACTTGCTCTGTACACAGCTACCGTCACGTGCAATTACATCGCGTTTATTCATCGATCCATCGAAGTGATCTCCCGCCCCCTGAAAATGTTGGTGTGCACGCAGAAGGGAGTTAATTGTGTTTACGTTGATTTATGTTTATCTATCGATATAGTAGGTTAGGACTTTTACTTTTTATTATAATTGCTCTGTTTGGACAGAATTTATGTTGGCAATTTCTATCGCTTTATATTCTTAGAGACTTTATTTTGCTATAAGTGTTCTCTTTGAAAGAAATTACATTAATCATTTTGCATAGGTATCGAGATTACTAAATTAAAATCATTCTTTTCGCCTATGATAACAATTGTTCAAATACTTTCGCGAGACATAGCTGTATTTTCTTATAGATTTTATTTTACTATTGTTCTCTTTGAAAAAATATTTCCATAGATAGGACTGCATGAAAAATTTCGTTGTATAGCAATTTTCTAAAGTTTTTTTAAAGAAATATTTTTATTGCTTTGTAAAATGTCTCATAAATCATTTTCAGTTTTTCAACTTTCATGCATCTAAATGCACATTTGTTACCATTCAGTGAAGCGTGACTCGTAAAACTCGTTCATATGTTTCAATCTAATAGTTGTACTTTCAGAGTTTAATAAATAAAACGATTGTTCTGTTCATGTTCGGCTATTAATATTGTGGATACAGCAGTGTTTCGTCGAATTTCCTATAGACTTGCAATCGTAGAAGCACGTTCACAACCTGTTCAATTATCCAAGACGTCGTTTAAATGCCAGTAGCAGAACTCGCTTAATAACAACGTGGACGCGGTATTCGGCTCGTATCGTAACGATATCACGATGCAGATTGTGTCACTGGTACACAGCTGGCTGGAGTCTGCCACGATTAGTAATTTCATTTTACTTCGTATGATAATATCGTGAAAGCTCTTTCGGCTGATCTCGATACGCTTCGCAAACTTCGGGTTACGTATAATTAAGTTGACTGTAGAAATTGATACTGAAATACTTGAGAACTTATGGAATGCGAACTGTCTCGAACGTGCAATTTAAATATAGATTGTTCAAACGTTCAATCTTAAATGCACGAAATAGAATATTTAAAATATTATAATTTTCTAAATTTTGGGAAATAGTGGTGGAACGTGGAAAGCATTATTTTCGTCCCTTACACAATTTCTTTTATTATTATAAATTATTATTATTATTATTGGTTATTATCTTATTGTTAGAATATTTCTCAAGTTTGAAAAAAAATATGAAAAAATGTAATATTAGTAACGTCCTTAAATTTATCTCTAGCTAACAATTGTTATTTTAAATTCAAATATTTTCTTGATCGAGATCAGGTAAAATTTCCAAATTTCCTCTAAGAATCGATGAACATAGCCCTCGCGGGAATTAATCTACGCGCAGAAGCTATAAAAGGCGAGTCGAGGCGTGGATAAATTTTCCAAGATAAATTTAACGCTGGAAGGCTGTCCGTTCGTCGAGCGAGACTAACATCGAAACGGGCCTTCCGGAATCGTTCGCGCTCAGAGAGACGCGTTGTAATTTACCAGAGGCGCGTTTCGACCGTTTCCAAAAGCGTAAGCGCGCCATTTGTTCGTGCCACTGTTTCCGACCGGTGAACCGGTGAAAAGCGCGTAGCAAACGAGCCAAATTGTCGTCGTTCGCGAAGCAATAATGTCCATCTGAATTTTGATCGTTGTCGATAGTAGACGGATGAATTCGTGCTGACAGGCCATTTTTTCGTTCTAAATTGAAAGATTTCGATTCAATTGAAAATCGTATTTTTGTGTTTTATAACTTTCTACAGGTTATCCGACGTAGGTTTCTTTATACTTTGGTTTTGGGTTACATGGCATTTAGAAGCCCCTTAGAAAAATAATTTCTGTTGTTTCATTGAAGATTAAGATAAAATTTAAGTAACATTTCCTAATTAATTTTCTACGCGAATCAATCACTAACAATTCTAGGGCATCTAAGATGAAAGAGGCAGGGAAATCAGGCTTAACGTTTGTGTGAGACGCGAGACGCTAATTTTCCGTTATATGCCTCGAAGCTTTATAACATGTCTCTGTCCGTATACGGAGTAGACATTCACGACCGTAAATCTGGCATATGCGGCGGGCTAAGTTAATTCGATAAAGAATGCGCGGAAAAAGGGAAGTGCATAAAGAAAACGTATTTGACCAAGCACGATATTAAACTTCGTTGTTCGTGCTAGTGTATTCAAGATACGCGATTCTGTGATTTCTTTTAGGCAAAAAGGGAAAAAGGGAGGGCATGCTGCTACATCGTGGGAGGCAAATAGCAGTCCGAGTACTACGCAAGATCAAGAAGCAAGAAACTCGTGGGGAAGTAAAGATAAGACGGTTTCGAGATGGTAACTAACGGTTTAATTGCTTGTTTAATTCCGTAGATATTTGTTTTCCTTCCCTTTCCTTTAATTTTCCTTCTTCTATTTCTTCTCTGCTATAACTTCGCAGCTTCGTCTGCTTTCCTTATTTTTTTTCCTTTTCTTTTTCGTTTCTCTCTTATTCGTTAACTTCGAGATTGGTTTCGTTAAATAATATACTATTAACATTAAAAAAATACCTAATTTTCTAATTCTTTCAAGAAAGCTGGTTCGCTTGTTATGAAAGTTATTAAAAAACCGGTAAAATTCCCATCGTGCTTTTCGAAAAAAAGAAGAAAAGAATACAAACAGACAATCTCCTCCTAATGTTCCATGTCTCGATTATTTCGTTAAAAGTAGATGTATATTAATCACGTACTAATATTGTTTCAAGGAAACGGCAGACATCCTCGACTCCGATCGATGCACAGTCAGAGTTTGCAAACTATGCTGGCGGAAGTCGGTACATAATGTAAGCTCAGCGACGAGTACATAAAAGTTATTTCATAAATGCGCGCTAGTCAATTTATATAGCTACGATCTCGATTAATTGAAAGAAACTCTTGATTCCTCGAAAAAGTTTCAATAAATTTTAATTATATAACGCGGAAAAATGTAGTTCCTTATTAAACCGTCTTATCTTTCGTTCGTTTCCGACGAAAGTTTAATAAAGGGGAACGAAACGGCACTTCGGATTCTTCGTTGGCGTTTCTTCCGATGTATCGGCCATCAGGTTCGAAGAATGCAGGTCATGGCTGGGTGAGAGATAGATCTAAGGTCTAGGTTCGTAAATTGGTTGCAATACTTCATAGCGTGACGGTGAATAGTGGGTGTGAGGCATGTTCTATAGGTCAGTGACGCTAACTACGGTGCTCGGACACATAATCGCACGTACGCACAATAAAATGCATGCTGCATTAATATCGCGCGTATCCTCGAGCGTCGAGGTTAGGTTAGATCGGAACGATTTCACATACCGGAATACGATTCCCCTCGCGAGGATGCTAACGACGCAGGATCGAATTGTACGGATACGATCCTTTTATCCCCGAGACAAATCCAACTTTTGCTCCTATCGTCGAAAATGGAACGTCGTTGTAACGTGCCGATCTTCGACGTCTTTTAACATCCGAGCAGGGAAATCCCGAGAAAATTACCGAGTTCTTTTGGAATCGAGTAGCTTCGTCTAAGTAAAAGTGATCCTTTAAAAGCTAACATTCCAAAAGAACGCAATCCACTCGACTCTCGATCCGTGCGTGTGTACGATGCAAAATTGTAACTAATCAAAATTGCAAATAATCGTGTATAATACGGGTGGTTAAGATAGATCAGGCATTACGGCTTAGTCGGAAGTATCGTGCCCACCGTCTTGACGTAGTTGACGGTCTCGGCGGTCGCCTCGGTGAGGGCTCTTCGTAGCCGTGAACGTCGGACCTGCGACAGCGTACGTGGACAGAGTACGACGCCCTGGGCACCCTGTGAACCGGAACCAGAGCCTGAACCGGAACCGGGGCCGGGTACCGCAGCGATGGGTGGCGGAGGCGTCGTCGGCATTGTCGTCGACGACGATTTGCACCACCAGGGGAACTGGGCGTGTTTTTAACACGTTGTTATTCCACACTGACAGCACTCTTATAGCATACTTAGACACAGTAGAGAGAGTGGCAAACAGGTGCAGTGGTTGACGAGTGACAATAGACAAGGCTATACTCTATATGGATCGCGCGAGAAGAGACAAAGTGTTCCGATACGAGACGACTTAAGGAGAATGATCTATGCTTTGATCGGACAGACAGAGCGTTCTCCTAAAAGCGTCTTTAATTTAAAACAACTACAAAGGCAGAAGTTTTTCTATATTTTCAAGAAATATATCTTTTACGTATACATAAAAATGTTTAATAAATAAATTTAATAAATAATAATTAAATTTGTAAATATTTTTTACAAATTCTAAACACTCTCGCCAACATGATTATTTGAAATTAGAGACACGTTTGTTAGAACCTGTCTATCTTATCATCGACTAAGCATCGATTTCTCCTTTTAAATCATCCTTGTACAGGGTGATTCGTTCAGCTTGACGACAAGCCACTGGTAAACGGTCTGTCGTGCGAGAAGAATACATGTACAGATTGTCGAAACAAGCTTCATCACGCGAAGTACTTCATTCCGGAAATTCCCAGAATTACAAGATGGTTCCAACGAAAGTCACGCGGTTCGACGCTTGTATAACCGTGAAACTATCGTGGAAACTGTTTATGGAGGAAGAACGGAAGAAATACTTCGGTTCATAAAGTTTCGCAGCCGGAACTCGGTAATTCATTCGCTCCTTTATTCCCGCACGACGAGCAGCGTACCAAAGCGGCTGATGGTTGAATATCACCCGGTGCATCGTATGAAAGCCAGAGACAGAGACAGAGACAGAGACAGAGACAGAGTGGGAGAAACGATCATAGAGACAAAAGCAGACACGTGTACAGTGTACGATCTTGGAACGCGTTGATCTCGATTCTACATCTCGTCCCTCGTCAATCCTTCTCTAGGCCTGTCTTTCTTCGCTCTTTGAACACGATCAATGGTTGGCAAGGTAGGTGTCGATATAGGTGGACGAGCAGCAGCTAGTGGAAACGATGTAACTCGAGTACAAAAGCGTATGAAAAAACTTAATGATCCTCTACGTCATCTACGAAGGCTGACCACTACTTTTTTTTTAGCTAGACTCGGTCGCTACTGCCGCTAGACTAAAGGAACTTCGGTTTCGAAACTAGTTCTACCAGACCAGATCTCTCTGCGAATGGGGGTGGTTTACTCTTTATGGGTGGTGGGGTTGGATGCTGCTGGCGACATTGGTGGGGACACTGGCGAACAATCGAATGAGAAGCTCGTCAGGATCACAGTTATTTTTCCGGGCGTGCAAGCGCCGCGGGTGACCCGGACCAAAATCGGGGCTTAGCGATGCAAAAGAACGCTAATGGATGATGCGAGCAGATGGTGCACCGGAAAATTGATGATGTTATTCTTACCGCGTTCTACTTAAAGGTCTGCCAACTACGTTCGCTATCTACTTTACGTTCACGTGGGCGATGACTTGCGAACAACGCATACAAGTCTACTACAGAGAGAAAGAGGAACAGCTGGATGGAAGAGAATTCGATGGTCATCGAACCAGAGAGAATACATCAGACGCTGCACGATGCTGCCGAAGGGGGGTTACTGTGTCGCGCGTGGACATTTTGTATCGTTGGTGAAATTTCATTGGCCGATCATAGGGAAACGGATTTGAGGAGTTTCCCCTAATCTCATCCGATTGTTGTTAGCTTGCCGGCGCCGAAATTCGATCCGAAAGCTAAGCCGATTGGAAGCCACGTCTCCGGATAGCTTAATGACCGATTCGTACTTCGAAGCTCCGACTATTTGCCAGCCAGGGATTTACCGAATGTGTTCGATCGATGAATTATTGCGTTCATCCTACGACGAATAAATGATGTTGCCATGGTGGAGGATTCATGGAGAAGCTTGTTACACAATAGCCCTTCGTTAACTGGTCATAGTTAGATATTTTATTCATCTCCAGATGAAATATCTCAGGAATTAATTTCTCGCCTCGAATATTTTGCAAATACATTTTCTGCTTATTATTTCTATGGAATAACTCAAAAATATGAAATATCTTACAAAGTAATTTCTTGCCAGAAACATTTAGACGAAATATCTCGTATCTTAACTGTCCTAACGATACGGATCTCGAATCGTAAAACGTAACGTCGCACGAACGATATCGTGTCGCGGAATACCTCGTCCATAATTACGAAGGCAATTGGAAAAATTAAATCTCGACCAGTTAACGCGACGCTGCTGTGTCGAGAGGCTCGTTGTAGCGAGATAATTGTCGAACTTCCGAGGAACTAGTTTAACGTGTACCTTGCAAGACACAAGATTACGGCTGGGCGGTTGACTGTAAATTACGCCGTTAACGGGAAACGTGATTACGAAAGGAGAAGACCGGACCGCGTAAACTTTCGGAAAATATTAGGTTCGACGAAGTTCGGTCGAAGATTACGCTGATGCCGTGGGAATCCGGGTCTCCGATAGCGCGGCTACTTCACTGAAATCCGCAAAACTGCAGACTTCGCTGGGAGTGGCTGTTACGAGGGCGACTCCGCGGAACTGCTTCGAACGCTACCGCTCTACGGAGAAATCTATTCAAATGTATTGGAGTCACTTTAGACGCTCATCTCCATTATCGAGTTGACTTGATCGGGTGAAAGATTGGCTTTGCGGTTGCTTCGATCTGGCGCCACGTTGTAATCGAATCGAGGTGTTTCCGTATGGAGGGGTGGGAAAGTTTCGCGAGGAATGGACTTTTGGAAGAGATTTGTGCCAACCCGTTTGGTTCCGTTAATTAAAGACGAGTTGATAGACTGACGAGTGGCGAAAGTTTCGAATCACGAGAAATAGATCTTTGGAAGAGCAGCGTGCCAACCGCAGTATCTGTATTTTTAATTCAAGCTGTACAATTCTTTTATGTATCTTGTTACTTGTACACCAGCTTAGGAAGATATTCGAAAACTCGTAGAAACCTTTTATATGTTATGCGTTTTGTACGAAGCTCTTTGAAATTTTTAAATTTTTTGGATAGCCACAAAAGAATTAACCAACACCAAGTATCAAGCAACCGATTAATTACGAGAAAATGACTAATTAGTACAGAATAAAAAACAGCTCTGAAAAATGTACAAATATTAAAAAGTGAAAGATAAATCGGATCTAGTACCTACTCAGAATTTCCTGCTCAAGAATCGATTATGTCTCGCTGCACTCAAAGATAAATATCGCAGCTTCTGGCAAGTGGGGACCTCAAGATAAGGATCGAAAGAATCTAAGGCGATCGTCTAAGAGAGTTCAGAGTCAGTGAACTGATTACAGCGCACAAGTTACCGAATCAATGCTGTTGCAACGATTTAACTTTTTCTTTCGTGGTTGGCACTCGGACGAATCGCGACCGATCGAAGATGCTCCAACGATATTCCAGACGCGATTAGTTGACCTTTTTTGCCTATAACCCCGAATAATCGAGGTTACGAGGATAATCGAGGTTAATAGCCTGTGACATTGCCTTTATGACTAAGGACTAGTCGAAAAGTAGTCTTTACGAACATAGAACCCCATTCGAGGGTTGCTTCCCTTCGAGTAAGACCATTTTCTTGGGCGAGAATTGGGGTGGCTTGTATAACATTATTGGCTTTATTGCCTTGGTGTACATGTTTATTAGATTTTGTATTCCTTGCCTAACCTTTTTCACACACTAACGTCGTACAATTACGAATTTATCAGCTTCGTCAAGATTAATTATTCAGTCTCTAACGAATGAAATCTTAATCGTACACTCTGATATCGAAATTATTCAATTTTCTGAAACTACAATTGATCATTTTCACTTCTGAAAACGAGACTTGAAATAGGAAGATGTACAGTACATTTCAATTAAACTAAATAATTTAATCATTTCTACAAGTTATAACGCTCGAACTTATTATGTCTGGACAGACATAAATGTACGATGGTACAACGAGTTTGCTATATCTAGCAAATGCATGGCAAACTTTTCGTACCATAGTTTCCAGACACAAGAGAATGTTCCACCGCGTCCATTGGAACCGGGTCGTCTGACTGCGCTGCATCCTAAATATTTGAAACTGAAACTGCTCGTCTGTTTCCGAAAGTGCAATATACCGACGAGTAACCGGAAGTTGCGTGGCACCGGGATGTTTGTCGATGATTTCCGCGATGAAATTTGTACGAGGACGCTCGTCATCTGCTCGCGAAGCGCCTTAATATTTCTACATAGTAAACAGAATGTCTGTTCTTCGCGATAATCTTTACCAAAAGATTAGGTAGTACTATTCATTTCCTCTCGCTACATCAAAGCTGAAAGTAAAGCACGACAATAATTAGTATCGCGTTCTCAGCTTTACCAAAAACTAATACTATTTGTTTTTAATATATTTTAATAACAAATATATTACTAGCTTGTAATTAATAACAAGAGAGCGAAACAAACTTTCTTGTCCTTTTTTCACTATTTTGAACATATATCAATCATAACCACTAGACTGAGGGAAGCTAACGTTCTAAACAATGCTTGCGAAAGCGACTAAACATCTAAAAATCTTTCCGAGAGAAAAAGCACAGAAACACAGAGAATCGAGAAAATAGGCCCGATCAACTGAAACCTCAAGCTGGCTTTCAATAAAAGAACCGCGACACATCGCATACCATTCATTGGCAATCAAAACCTCTATCAAAGAAGACAATAAAAAGGAAACGCTCGACAAAAACATTTCGAGCTCCTCCACTTCGTTTTTATAACAACGAAGGTGAAAGTGATCGTTCCTTTCATTAAAGTGTTTCCTGTCGACGATTAAATGCCGAGAGTGACCTATTTGATCCCTTTTTTCCCTCTCACTACGCGTAATGGAAAAGTAAAAAAAAAAAAAAAAGGTATAGAGAAGAGAGAGAGAGAGAGAGGAAGAAAGAGAGGAACGTAGGCGACTGATTCACGAACGGTTTTCATCCGATCCCTTTTAATGAGAGGCTTTCAATAGAAGAAAGGGAAATTGATATCGACCTTCGACGAAGAGACTCTGCAAATTGCCAATTCTCGTTCATTATTTCCTCGGTCGTCCACGTAAGCGAGATGCTACACAGCCGAACGTATTATTGACACTGCCATCTTCGCGAGACACGTCATATTATATTTTGATTTCATTGGACTGAATAGTAATTCAGTTGCAATCGATGAATTTATAGGCGACCAAGTGCTTCGCGACAATTAGTCACCGCGAATTCTGAGAGTTCCCTTCTTCTCGCTATTAATGAAATTACGAATAGAATCATTGATTTTGTTCGATTGGCAAATACATCGATTTTAATTTAATTAATATTGTCTCATTCTTAGAGAACCGCAAATTATAGTCTGATAACGTTTTCGTCGATGTTTGGTAACTATAGAAAAAGATGGAATACGATATACCTCGATAGACCTGTGTTCATCATCATTCACTTGAACTTCCTTCGATAAAAACTTCATCAAACAATTCGCCTGAACTCATGTCAAAACAATACGGTGGAAAAATATAATGAGCGTGATTTTTGTCGACTTTCGGACTTTTAATTCTCTCCTGATAAACAGAAATTTACGTGTTAGATCTCGGTTATTGTCAATTATTCATATTATACGTATAATTGAACCACAGATATTTACATAAATTTATATTTCTGTAGACACAACTGAAAGAACAGTACTCTTGACGATTATCATTTTACCAAGCAATGCTTCAAACTGAAGAAAGTAAAATAAACATTCTAAAACTAAGATTTTAAAGACAACTAACAAGATTTTTAGAATATAATTTTCTCAGCATAAGTATCTGTCTAGTAACGAGAGAAAAATTTTAGGATATTGAAAGTATCAGAGAATTTCACCCGTCTTCGTGACGATAGAGATACAAGAGCGCAAAAAGACAAACTTCTATCGCGCAAGTAACAAGAAGATATCGATCAAGGACTAAATCCGTGATAAAGTGGTTCAGAGGTAGCGAGTGCTCGTGTTCATTTTAATCCGATTCTTCCCGTGTCCCCCATACACCCTAAAACCGCCGCCCCAAACCGCGTGGCCTGCGAAACGCGTGACAGAAACTATTCTCAGTTACGAATCATTACGAACGAAACACAGGTTTTCTGTTATCAAATTACACGAACGAGAACACGTCGAAAATTTTGTTCCTTTGTACGGCGACGCATTCCAATCACGTAAACTGCTCGAACAGAAACCAGTTACCTAGAAACTAAAATGTGCTGCAGTTTCCCTCCATCCCGCGGAGAGAGGGAACATTGTCACGAACAAAATTTACATTGGATTCTTTTCCTATCGGATTCCATTTCTTCTTTGCACTTTTATTAAAAGTAATCTGGAGAATTTTTATGAAAATGACAGTGTCGGATTTTCATTGCCATCGTTTACGATATGATGAGACAGGGATTTTTTGGTGTCTCTTTTGTATGTCTCGCACATCTGGTTTTGATATTGTCGACACCAATTAGTAGATATTGCTTAGGTAAGGTTTTGTATATTCGTTTAAGCGTAATTATTCCGTCTTTCACGATCCGATTCTCCAAGTCCCAACTGTTCCCAGCGAGCATTTAAATTCCTATATTAATTCAAGTTAAATCGTTTCGATGCCATTTTATTAGGTTTAATAGACAACTTTCCCGAAGAATGGCACAGTGAATTTCGATTGCCAGACCGTTTTGCATGCATACGAGTACTTCAGCGTACATATATTATGCACGTGCGAATTACATCGCGTTCATTTCTCTGATAATCATTATCTGAAGAAATAGAGCGGAGGAAGGAGCACGATATCTTCAGTGAGGCACCAAGACCAACAATAGTCGGATTATTTGATCCATGGATCAAAGTGCACGATTAGGACTCGGCAATCGATTGAAGTTGTCTCCACGAACTTTTGTTATATAGTCGGTCGCGTTACTCAGGAAAATTTACTGTGGAAAGCGTGAGCAAATCGTCAAGCAATTTCTTCCGATCGATCGTCGAATCTAATCCAATCGGAAATTCCTTTGAGTCTGATGCAATTGGAATTGTTTGAATGTACTCATTTTTGCAGAAAGAATGTAATCCGTCAATTGAAGCAAATTCTGTGCCTGTAATTTTTGTGTTACTTTCTGGTGCTAATTAAACGAGTAACTTTTTAAATATTGCTATTATTGTTAATTAATTATAAAATTAAATATTATTATTTTTAAATTTTCTTACTTAAATAATGGTTACTTGTAAAGGTGTGTAAAAGGGGTGTATTGTACAGTATGTGATATTTGATTAACCAAATTGAAGGGTACACTTATAATAATAGAAACATAAAAATTCTTAACAAGTAACGAGTAATATATAAATTGAAACGTTGAACAAGTAGAAAACATCGAGACGTTAACACAATTGCCACAGTTCAAGAATAAGGGATGCAAATGTGTTTTTACAAAAGTTCTCCAAGGTTCGAGTTCCTTGAAAACTCGAGAACTACTAACGAAGTGTATCTCGAGGTGTGTAAGTAGTGGTCGTTATGGTAGGGTGTACACGAAATCAAAGTAGCAACTTACGAGGGTGGAAAATTGGAGTTGGTCGTATGACTTCGTCAAAAGATTTGGCTATGCCGTGGCATTTTTACCAAACTTTCGTGTTGCGAAACTTTCTTAATGTTTTAAAATATTCATGACAGCATCCTTGATATTTTAAAAGAAGAGAGCGTGACAAAATTTGAAAACGTACACAGTTCGATAAAGATCTCTTACGTGAAGTATTTTTCGAAATGTAACTGGAACATTCGCAGCCTTTTCTTTCTTATTGTCGCATTCTCCGAAATGGATATAATTTATTTGTACTAGAGATGCCAGGAATCATCTTCAGTGCATCCCGATAGATTTTGAGCGAACACGAAAAAGAAGTCCCTGAGGCAAGGCGTGCTAAAGATCGTCTGCACGCGATAAAAACGTAAAAACTGCTGTCCTTGCTTTTAAAGTTCCGGACTCCATCCGCTTCATTTTCCAGGACGCAGTTGGACCGACAAGGAACACGTGTACCGTTTCAGATTTACAACTTTACCGCTGCCATTATCACCGTGCGATATGAAACTCCACAGATTTTGCCCTTCCATCCAAACTTTGACGATTTCATACTGATGCACAATATAACTTTGTTGCTTATGATAGGAACACAATAACAGCATTAGACATATTTCTGGTGAATATACGTTTTCTACAAAAATGGCAATTTGTTGGAAGTTTACATTTTTTACAGTATCTAAACGTAGAAGTATCGCATTTCATCAAATTAATCAATATCGTTATGTAATTTAATAAATGTTTTTAAAAACGTGTAGATTGTTTTTTAGAGTATTAACGATGGTTGACATGTATCTAGCATTCTATTTTACAAGAAAATGCGATTACAGTCAAGGATCGACGGAAAATCATCGTGCGCAGTGGAATAAGTCAGCCATAATTCAGACGCGATCGCGTCAGCAAATTCCACGGGTTACAAAAATGAAAACTAAGTACCAGCGCGATAAGCGCGATCCTCTACAAGGAAAGGGCGCCAAATATAGGATGCTATGCAGCTCTGAAATGCCATAAATCTTGTTCATCCCCAATCAAATGGACGCTTCGCTTCTATATGCTCGCCACAGTTCCAGCCAATTTTTCCCCGAAAATAAAACGAACTGTACTTCGTCCAGATTCATTAACTCGAACGTACTGTTCTTCAAAAATTCTTTTCGACCGTCAATCAAAAAAATGTAGAAGACAACAAAATGAAAAAGTGGCAGGAGAGAGACAGAAAGAGAGAGAGAGAGAGAGAGAGAGAGAGAGAAAGAAGAAAAAAAAAATAGAAAATGCGAAGAGTTAGTCATGACACGAAAAAAGGGTCTCAATTATCTCTCGTGTCACGGTTGTACGTCGCGAACCTTGGCGCGCGACATGCAGGAGCATGATTATAATCCGCTGGCTTCCGGCCAAAATCGCATACAAAGCCCGCTCTTCTGCTTCTACTATCCCCGGTTGCCCTAAGTGTCCGCACGATACGAAACGGTTCGTCGCATCGAAGAGAGATAATTAAACTAACAATGTCGAGATCTCACTTGCCCGCTGCTCTCTTTCTCTCCACGCCTCTTCCCCTTTTCGTTTTTTTTTTTTTTTTTTTTTTTTTGTTTTGCGCACTAGATCTCATTTAATGACGACGAGAGATTCGTTTCGTGCTCGTCAAAAATTAGACTCTCAGCAATAAGCAAATTGCTTGCTCTTCAGAATTGTACGTCTTTCCGCGAAAGCAGATACAGAGATGACGTTTTCGTCACGTCATAGGTTTCCTACTTGGCTACACGAGGATTTTTGTCTGCTTTAATACTAAACACGCTATTTTATTTCGATAAAGTAGTATATACTTCGATGTAGTAATCTTTTCTGTTTTGACGGATTTTGATTAAAAGGTATCGAAGCGCACAAATATTCTGTGCCTACTTTTTGAGATTCTTAAATGTTATGAGACACTTCCATATGTAACTCGAAGCTTTCACGATGATTTATTTTATATCGAATATTTTTATCAATGAAAATGAAACAAGAGAAGAGTTATAATATTTGAATTATTATCTAATAACGATAATGGCGGGCCCGAAAAATTTTAATAATTATTTGTAATTTCCCATACAAATATAAACACATTCAGGTACATTAATCTTGTCAACTTTCTGTAGCCATACATCATTTCGATTTATACCGTAATCTCAATCGCTGAATTTAAACGCTTCCTCTATATATCATATGTATCTCTAACATCAAATTCTAGACTAAATTCCTTGCACATACATTTACTGTTTTGATTCAAATATTCTTGATTTAACAAAATTCGATAAAAATTCTACCATTGCCACAATAAATCTTTTATAAATCAATGAAATAAATAAATATATCGTGTCGTAAAAATGTCCTCGTATCGAATTACATAATATGACGTTCTCGTGTATTTATGTATTTCATCGATTATTTCAAAACGTATTGACATTAATAATACACCGGATATCCTATCAACTGTCCTACGTATTCCCGACCGATCGATCACACGAGCAGTTCTCTACCAAATTCACAGAGCCTCTTTGCAAACTTTCATGTGTGTGTTTCCATGGTGTTTATCCTTTCGGAAGCGAGAGCCATTCCTTGTACACGGTGCCATCTACGACGTGGAATGTTAGCAGGCGTTTCATTAGCCACCCCGCTAAGCTTCTTATCGCGTGTCGGCTCTCACCTTTCCTTCCATGTCCGTCGGTATCGAGCTTTTGTTGCTTAGGGGTGCTCTACATTAGATGTTTCAACCCTCTGTTAGATGGCAGCACGACCGTTTCACCGATAAAGAGGATTTCCCAGGGGAGAATATTTAAACACGACGTATTCTATCTTTCGGATGAACGTATTCGTAAATAATTCTGTGGCTCTTGTTTGAAAAATATTTCAACAAGTCTGTGGTATTTCGATAATAACTTCCCGAGTAGTTTTTCGAGAGAAAAATTTTACGATCGCTTTTGTTTAAATTTCTTAACCTTTTTGGAATATTATGAAACTTTATTTTATTTTTAAATTGGTTCTTTGCTTTATCATTAAAAAATAAAACATTTTGCGCTGGTGCTAACACTGATCCACTCAAAGATTAAATAAGATGAGGCAATTACCTTTTGTACAAACCTATTACAATATTTACATTTCCGTCTTAAAATTTCATGAACACCTAAAAAACGACGAGTAAACAAATTATCGACAAAATAAGCTGATTTTCCTACGAATTTTTCTAAACTCCTAGCCCAAATAAATAAATACCATACAATAATACCATCAATTCCAAAAGATCGATCCTAGTGCTATCTCAAGGAATGAATCAATTAATTCTCGTGATTCTTTCTTGTAACGTCGACAAGTCTAATGGTGGACGGGGGCGGGGGTGGGGAAGGCCCAAACGCAAGAGTTAAGAAAATACTGGCAAGGAAAACGTATATACTTTGAGTATCTAATCACGTGCGCGAAGCAGGAGCCAAGATTCCCTGAAGACTATAAAGTAGGAAATATCGAGACACGCGAAGAAAACAAGAGCGACAACCAAAATAGGTGCACGCGGAGCTGAGTGGCACACGCAAATACGACACGTGCTCTGGATACGTCGTGGCACACCGATCGTACGAATCATCAACGATACAAGCAGCATAGACAACGACACAGCGACGCCTAACAACAGAACGTTTCTCGTTTTCCTCCTCTGACATATGCCGCACGTACGACGCGCGACATCACGGACGATCGCGTAGAAAGGAACCTGGATGCCACGTGGAGGATTTTACTTTATGTTCTCATAGATGAGATTACCATGAAAAAGAACGTTATGACGTTCCCTTTTGTATTGCATATGCAAAGTACACAAGATATTATAATGCAGAGAGGCATGCCGAGTGTCTCATGGCAAAATCTTAAAACGTAAGAGTTCGGTATGCCATCTATTTCATTTTCAGATTATGAAACTAACAAATATCTGTTAAAAACAGATTTTAATTTCTTCTCCTTATGTTTTCTGTTAATATACGTACTTACGTTTCTTAAAATCAGATCTTTCGAGTTATACTTTTACTGATATAACGCTCTTAAACGAATAATCATAATTAAGATGATGCAACGAAAATAATACTAAGATATAAGAATAATACACAGAAGAATAGAATATATAAAAGGCGTAAGAATAATAAACAATATATAATCATGTTACGATATTACAAATTCTCAAAACAGGAAATTACAAAGGAAAGATCCTTATTATTTTGAGTATTAAAAGCCACCCTCCACGAATCCATCTTCAAAATCCACATCCTTTCTCACAACCAAGCTCAAGACTATAATCCAGATTTACCAGATCCGAGCGAAAATCCTGACAACAATACTTTCTGCTTTAAAACAATCCTCAAGAAAAATGGGCATCCAGGTTTTCCCTCTCGCGACGCGAAAGCATGATAAACTTACACAAAAGTGAATGGGGTATGGGTGTCGAGCAATCCAAGGAGATGGCCAATGTGTGAACACATTTGGGTGGTATGCGCGAGCGCGCGTCTACGTGCAAGTAGGTGGATGATGGCAGGTGGGTGCACTGCAGAACCTTTTTGTTTGATCCGTAGACTGGAGGTTGGGGTGCTTACCTGTCGGAATTGTCGAATACCGCCATTGATCCGCAACGAGTCCGCTGCGATGCCGGCAATTCCATCGCCAGGCTCGCGCAACTGCCGCAGGGAGGCAGCACTCGGCGTCGTGCCAGTGTGTAGGGGGCAACAACATCCGGAACAGCAACACGCGGACGCTTCCGGTTGCGAGCTTTGTCGTATTATGCGTGCACTCGGCGACGTTGTGACTAGAACCGGAGGTGGCGGCGCCTGGCAAGGGCAACAGTGATGCCCGCTTTTCACGCTTTCTCTGAAATGCAGGTAGATCGGGGTTACTGTCAGAGTGAATTTAACTCTATAAATAAGGCTATCGTCGATAGATGAAACGGAAATTTCAACAAACGCAGCCTTCATCCATGTTAGATATTAAAATTCGAATTGAGTTCGAAACACAGAAATCGCTTATCGACGGCTTTATTGTATGATCAGATTCTTGAGGCTTCCATGACTCGAATTATCACAAACAACACTGTTACACTTAGCACTGATACAGACAATACTGTTACGTTCGACACCGAGGCTTTCGGATATACGGTATGTCCAAAAGAAAAAAGGTCCCAACTCCCGCTAAGATTGAAGCCAGCTTCATCAGGAAGAACACACTGATACTGGATCTCGTCTTCTGTTGAAGCTAGCTGCAATCTTAAGAAAGCGGTGGGAACATTTTCCCCTTGGATACGGCTTATAGCCGTGAGCCTTAAATAGTTTTGAACGCGGCAATGTTATCTATAACAGTGCCAAGTGTAACAGTGTTAATTATGATAACTCCAGCCGTGAAATTCACAAGACCCTGACTTTACTTTATGATTACTCGAAGATATTATAGTTTGGTATATATATTGGTATGATACTGTACTTTGCTGTATAAAATAAATACGGTCTACCTATCTATCAGGGTATCTCGCATCTTGATGAAAAGATTCACGAAATATTTTATCCACAGTATTGCTATGTCTATAAAGAAGTTGCATTGCGAATTAAACGAGATATCACAACAATTAACAGACTTTCGAAAGTTTTGTTTGGATTCCTCTTGATTAAAAATGGATATTGTTAGGTATTTGTTGGGAATCCGATAGCAACGGAGTATCGAGTTTGTAAGTTTGACGTTGGGTTTGGAAGTTTACTCCATTTGGGCTGTAGATCGTGGACAATGGAATAGCGAAGACTCGGTGGATCAATCTTGTTCTTTATGAGCTAATACTACTAATTTTGTGAGAATTTCTTCGTATAGTTCTCTATTAACGGTGGCACAGAAATGAGAAAATTGAGAAGAAAGGATGATGAATAGAAAATGAAACGTTATTAATATTACCCAGGGAAATATGAAGATAAAGTGGTAGAAACATGATTTCTTTGTAAAATTCTCCTCAAATAGCTTTCTCAGTTTCTAGCCATTATAATAAATTGGACACTTTACTGCACGAATCGAAATTTCAAAATTTATTTAACCTCCTCGTTAAATTAAATTTATTCTATTATGTATGTAAAATAATTCGGTGTCTTTTTAGCAAAATTAAAATTTTATTTGCCAGTAGCGAAATATTTACGCGTTCACAACTAGAATCACACATTTATGGCGCTTCAAAATTAATTTATGTTTCATGTTAAGCTCCGAAACCAATGATATAACCAGAATACGAATGCGTATGCAGATTTAAATTTTCACAAGCATAACCAAAGAGATGCGATTTAGGTAGAGAATTGTTTCGCCTAGCAAATATTGTATCTGGTATTTGAATTCGAATATTTTTCATATTTTTACATACTATTTGCATTGTGTAAATTTTTTGTAAAATGTAACAAAATATTTATGGTATATCATAAGAACAACTAAGGCACTTGGATAAAAAAGTAACAATAATACCTCCAAAGATAATTCAACCAGGAATATAATTCAAGGAATGTATAGATCACTCGAAATCAGATCTATAGTTTTCTGTATTAAAATAGAAGGCACGCGCGTATCTCATTACCAGCTCTCATTTAAAATCATCATAACTTGTTCTTTTTACGCACCAATAAAACTGCTTTCATTTTGATTACGAATTCCAGTATAATATTATGGTATAATCATCTTGGGAACGTTATAATATTATCGCAAACACGTCGATCGTTCAAACACAAGAGCATTAATGAAATTTCATTCGATGAACAGGAGACGACGTTGTCAATTGGTATTGGATATTAATTATCTTATGCAATTGGTAAACACGCGAATGTCAATAGAACTATTGCTTGCAATGCTTGGTATATGTTACACACATATATACAATATATTATATACACGTATGTACGTAGTGTGCAAATTTGAGCAATGGTACAGAGACGCAGAACACGCAATAGTCCAGTATCGATGAGAAGCATTGAGATCGACACAATACCACGTTTATATCGAGAAGAACTTATACGCGATTATTGCACCATATTCTGTTAAGGAGTTCCATTACATTATTTATGATGCAATCGGATTAATTATTATTTTTAAGAATACGATCCGAAGATTAGAGGAAAAAAACATAATCAATTCATTTTTGTTATTTTCTTCTTAATTTTTTCATTCTGTTAATTTTTAATGTTGTCTTATGGTAATACAAAGTATTGAAATATTACTTCAACATGACATAGTCAAAAACGAAAACAACCTGTTAAGTCAAAAGTTATAAGCATCTTAAATATTGTTTTTAAGTTGTCGAATTTCCAAAGAGCAAAGGTACAACTATCAAGGCAAGTAATATCGTGATACTTTCCATATTTTAATATTATGGCGAGCGGTAAAATTAAAAAATTTCGAAGATAGTAGGAGGATATATATTCCGATAGATACACATGAACGAGAGTGTATGTACGAATCATTCAACATCATCCACGATCCATAACATGGTCCATTCGATCAATAATTCCCCGATTTGACCAGTTGGTACTGGTGAACGTTGTGAGGATCGTTTATTCTCAGTGGATGATACAAAAAGTTGGATGTTTCGCGAGATATCGAGCAAACCGAATAGCTTCAAATTAATTGAATGTAATATTTACCTCTGTGCATGGTAAATATTATCTCCTAAGCACTAATATAATAAGAAAGTTATCAAACACGAATACTGTGGAGCCAGAGTTATCTAATCAGTAGCACCGTGGTAATTAGAATTAATTCTTCCATGTTATAATATGAACGTTCGTCTGTATCTGCATGGAGAATAACCTTCTAGAATCTAATTTATTATAGAAGGAGACTACTCGTAGTTTTTAAATGTACGACGTTAATGTGACAACTTCGCCTGAAGAGTGTTTTTATATGCAATTAAAAACATATCAAGTTACCCCAATTTCTTCCTGAGAAGGAAGAAAACCGTACAAGCGCCATGTAATAACAAGAGCGGAGGTAATAAAAGCGAAGAAAAGGGAGTCAAGGTGATTCTCGACGGGAGTAACTAATTCGATTTTGCCCGCAGAATGTGCTCTCGAGCATTGTGAAGACAGAGGAGCCCTCTCTATCTTACCGTCTTTGTGAGCTGATTGTGTGTGTTCTCTAGTTCGAACGTTGTCGATGCTAAGAGAAAGCGTCATCTTGAAATATCGTTAACAGTAGCCCTAATTAGAGAGAAAGCCTGAGATTTCGTTGCTTCTGCATTCTTCGAACCTAATAACCTGTCATTATGACGCGCGTTGATTCCAATTTTCCTCGCGAAGTAAGGTCGATTAAGTGAAATCACACGATTCAAATTAAAAACGACAACAGAAGAATATAACTGGCATTTCCTGCTTCTTACAGGGAAACGATTTCAAAATTCGGTACATTGTCGCCTCGTAAGTCCCGTGTCACTACATTTGCCCTTTTATCTAGTTTTCAAGCTAAACGTGTGTCTTTTCATCTCTTCTAGACATTTTAAAAATATCATACAACAAACACAAGGCGTGAAACAATTTATTTCAACGTCTCGGCGGTCTAAGGAAAAGTATCGTTCGAAGAATTTCACGAGATCCACGAAGAGCCAGGTATATCCGCTGTCCGACCAACGCTATTCCAAAGCCTTCGCCCAGCCCCATTTAGATATTATATTCGAGCCCATATGTTATCTCAATGAAAATTCCATGCTCGTCCTAGCCTTCCGCGTTTCGACCGATCCCTTTCCAGACACTCTCCCCATAAATCTTTAGCATGCCATTCCTTCCTACAACTCCATTAAATGGAATTAATTTATCGACGTCCGTTGTGTCATGTTTCACGTGTCATGTACAAAGTTTCATTCCTTTGGAAAAGTATGTACTTTGCGAAGCTCTTAATTTAGACCGAATATAGCTGCGTCAGTAGATAGATGGATGAGAACAAGGCAATTAGTATTATACATAATAGACTGCCAGACAACAGATTAGAGACAGCTAATGTCTTTTCGTAGTATTGGATTGCTCGAAAAATTCGAAGTTGTGTGTCGAAAATATGTTGCTTTTAATGTACGAGAAAAGAAGAGCGTGACTTGTTACAAATATAAAAAGTACTTGACAACCGTTGCCAAAATGTTTCAGCAAGAAGTTTCACATTTTAAAGAAATGTCAAACTGCTTCTCAAAGTTCCTCTGCTTCAAGTTCCTGTCGCCTCGATTCCGATAGGAAATTTATTTTGTTTCAGTTTACCTTTGTATGAAAACCATCAAAACGAAAAAAAAAAAAAAAAAAAAGAAAATTGTGATGCGAACGAGTTTAACCTTCTGGTTTCTGAATAATCTCCTGTACTTTGAATTTGGACCGTCTATCCAAAAGAGACAGAGTTCGCAACTTCCTCGCCGAAGGAAGTTATTCTACAATTTCTCGTCTCGAAAACGAATCCATTTCCCAGTCAAAATTGATTCCGCTCCTAGCTCCCATCCGGAACAGTTCCCGTCAGGATACAGACTATCAGGGCAGAATAGCGATATCGTATTTACAATTCCCCTTCGAAAACAGGGATCAATCTCTTTTCTATGTACTTTCAATGACGCAAACAGCATGGAATTTTAATAGATGTACAAAGAATGACAGCATCGTCGAAGAAACGTTGATGATTCTCGATGGTCCAAAAATGCAAACCTATTCTCAGGATTCTTAAAATAGGAGAAGTTCGTTGTTCCTAAGAATCCAGGCTTCTGACCTCTCAGGGTTCGACCTTTGACCTCGCAAGAAAGGTTTCAGAGGTGGAAGTTCGCGCGAGGTCGTTTGGTCCGTAAGATGTTCCGGTCGCAGACGGAAAGAAACGGCGGACTGTTTTCCGCGTGAGTGCTAATCGTGAAGAATGAGAAAATATTGACGAAACATTTTACCAAGGTTAGGCTGCTTTCATCGTGCCCACGATTTCAGCCTGATTGTTAGCCTAGCATAAGAGGGACCAATTTTCGCGCCTTCTTCAGGGATGAAGCAGATAAATTCCTCGAATTGACCATCTTCTTAACAGCCTGTCATTGTTGTTTCTGTAAACGCGAAAGCGTATCTGTGATGACTTTTCAAGAATCTGGATTTTATTTATATCTTACACAAAAGTTATTAGGACATTTTTAATTTGCATTCGAATCGTAATCTTTTTCGTGAATTATAAACTTTGAATTACGTACATTTTTTAATAAAATTTTTTATATTGTGGCATCTTATACAGAGTGTTAAAAAATTAGCGGTAATTATAACATGTGATTTTATACATCAAAATGATGAAGACAGTTCGTACAGAAGAAAGCCATTTGTGGAATTATTTTCCAACTTAAAGCTTTGTGGCGTCTCTCAATTTCGAAACAAATATAATAACAGCGTTATTATCTTTAGGCGGAAGCTTACATTGATCCGGATGTACTTCGAATCAAATACGGAAATCACTGAAATTTCTATAATACGATATGCTTCTTCCTAGAGATTCCTCTCAAAATCCTTTTACAATTTCTTCCTTTCCAAATATGTCGCTTTATCTCACGTTATATCACAAAGATGTAAGAGCTGCCGACAAATTTTACGCTCGAGAAATCCTCAAAGAAACATTTCGTGCGGCCGTACAAGAAATCAACGAAACGGCGTCGTACCGATACCGTATGGTGGATCGTTTCCTCGAACTCTACGCGTTCGAATGTTTCCTTATCGTTCGAAGATAAAAGGAAACATTGCAGTTTTCTGACAGAGAAGCGGGAAATAATACGAGCGAACGAATGAGAGGGATTCGAAAGATATGACGCTGTAAATAGAGTTTGAGCCGATCGAATACGTAGGAGATGGCCTACGTAGGATACGAGTATATCACAGGAATCTGCCTCGAAATAGAGCACGGGGTATTTCGTGCACATCGACGACTCCGTTCTGATACATCGGCTTGGAACGACTCAGCCAACGAGCAGGATTATCACCGATCGTAAATCATCTGGTGATTAAACGGTGTTAGCTCGCTCTGCTCTTCGAATAGACTGACCACTTGGGTCAGACTGTTACCTTACGATCTTAGCTACGCTTTACGCATCCTCTCTATTGTGTGGGAAACGTTAGTCATAGTCGAGGCCCAAATGCTATCGCAGTTGATATATCGGATAAATGAAACACATAGTTAATTTGATGAGAAATCTTCTAATTATAAGTGGGACAATTAAGTTGAGGAGAAATCGGGTCTCTTCGATTGTTTCACATCTAAATCATATCAAAGAATCAGTGTCCAAGTTCGTTGGAAAAATATACGAATTGTGTTAATTAACTTATTCATCTCAGAAGAATTAACTCGTCACTCGATTTGCCGATCTTACGAATATAATGATTTCTTTGTTGAAAGATATCCTATCTTTGTATACGTCGCTTCATTCCTTCAACATAGCACATGACATAGTTTGTTCGTTGAATTTTCCTTTACCGTCTATAAAATCGCTATCCGAGCTCCAAGTTATACGAGAATTTCTCCATACGGCATATCACAGTTACAGTTTATACAAAAACAATCTAACTCCGTTAGTTACGAGCGTAAATTTCCTAGAATATCCGATATAGCTCGTGTAATATCTCCGGTTACACGCACAATATCCTGAAATATAGTTCCTTCCTGTATTGCAGCACTAGCGTGGTGTTGCTTTACGAAATACATATAAGGAAATAGGGGTTGGCACGAATTTGGAAATAGGAAATGGCAAACCATGCCGGGAATAGGGGCTGCTAGATCACGGCGGATTTCGAAACGAGGACGGAGCTTAACACTTTGCACCGGAAACCTACGTGAGCGAAACCCTTTTTGGAAGTATGGCGTTCAACTGCCCTGTTAAACACAAAAGAGAACCATCTGCCATCCAACTAAATTTTCTAGTAAAATAGCACCGTCTCTCATTGTTACAGATCTTTGTTATGAATCGTATGAATTCAGTGGTGTACGAAGGAAACTTAGAAACTGAAATGTCGTGGAGAGATCTGATAAACGGTACAGAATAGGTTTCATTTCGTAACCTAGATGATCAGAAGCGTTAAGTTCTAAAACGTTACAGACCATAACGTTCCAGGGATTATCTTCAGTTCCATTGCAACCCTTCTTCAACGTATGTTGGGTTGTAAGCGGAACTTCTAAACTTACTTAGTTATATAAATTGAAACTTCCCTGCGACGATATCCCTAATATTCTTCTATTTCGTAATTACGTTAAATTGGGGATTCACGTGGTAATCGTCGAATCGGTGATACACGCGAGGTAACGGATGAGGACTGGAACGTGTGACTAATTAGAAGCGAATCGTTCTAAAATGTGTGAAATTAATCATGATTAATACATAAGGGCAGCGAACAATTTGGCTTACGTGCTTCGATTATCTAAACACCGAAAAATATTATATCGGTTAAAATATTACCTATTAAAAATTTGTGAAACACCGATACAATCAACAGAAGCAGCATAGCCCTTATTATCTCTGCGTAATCATACAGAATTATGTCATAATCAACAGTTACTTCGTATGATGACTACTCGAATATTTTCACAAACGAGTATAATCTACTTATTGTGGCTACAAAATGCCATTGTATCCACCATTGTATCCGCCATTGTATCCCAGAACATTAACGTACTAATTAACTGGATCCAAGTATATTAAATCTCGTATGGTCTGGTAGTACCTCCATGCGTCTACAAGAATTTGATCGTATGAAAGTGAAACGTAGAACTTGATAAAAAAAGACATTTCATTAGAAACTAACCTTTGCATATACTTTCTGTAGCCACTGTATCTCTTGACAGGTTCAGTTAAACGGTGATCCAATGTAAATGCTAAAGAACACGACTTACCTAGACACACTTCTGGCCAGATGCAGTGCCGACGAAGGAGCCAACGAGTCCCTACGATCGCAGCGACACCTGTGTTGGTGGGAAGATTGCCTGGTCCTGTAAACGATCGTTTGCTGCACTTGCGGTTGAGGCTGTGGCGGCTGTAGTTGTGACTGAGTCTCGCCGTCTAGCCTGCAGTGCAGCTCGATATCCGGTACCGATCTCGTAGCCGGATCCTCGGTGGTGCCGCTCTCCTCGGAGCCGCCGAGCCCCGAGACGGACAACTGTGGCGAGGCAACCAGAAAGGTTGCTCGATCCTGTCGCGTGAGCACCGGCTTGCCCTGAGACGCCGCGGCAACAACGACCGGCGGGGGTGGCGCCCTGCTAAGCAGGGCGGCCGTCTCCTCGCTCGAGCCGTAATCGGTACCGTTCCCACCCTCCTGAGAGCCGACATTGCCGTTCGTGTTCATCTTGCGGCAAGGTTCTTTTCTGTCGCGTCACGTGGCCATTTCCTGCAACATAAACACGGAATGTTACTTTCGCGATAAAATAACTAGTGTTTCGGAAAATCATGAAATATAATTTTAACGCTACAACTACCGACCTATAACACGTACATAAATATGTTACGCATACTTAATTAGACTATATACTGCTTGACTCTTAAAGCGATGTAACGAAGATAAATGGATATGTGTGCATAGTAATTGCGAAAACAAAAGGTTTGATATCAGTCATTTTGATTGGTTTATTATTTCTAATGTTAACGTCGCTCACGGTCCTACAGTGTCGCGGACAAATCGTCTTATATGCTCGACGGAAAATATACAATGTAGCGACAAGCGCATAGTTGTCACCAAGCAGCGAGTTCTAGAAACGTAGATTTCGGTCCGTTATTTTATCCGCATAAAGAAGGTGGCAGGTGATTGTCACGTAAAATCACAAGTCACAACTCAGATTATAAAAAATATAAGAAGCTTGAGTTGAAACACAACTAGTATTAACTTTCTTTTTTATCGCACTATATTATGCACTTAATAATTACAATTTAGTATATACCGAGTTGGCACGTATAAATTACACTTTATACAGATCTGAGGGTAGAAACGCGGTAAAAAGATGTGGACCGTTCGATAGTTGGAGAATCAGTGAGTTTAGTGACGATGTTGTGACGGAGGAAAGCTAGTGATGGATGGATCTAAGTTTATATTATATATAAGTTTATATTAACCCTGTTAATTCAGTGTTAAACTCATTTCAACTACCTCTGTTATCTTAAGGGAAACAGGGGAACGACTGATTCGCGGCGTCGATTATCCGAATCGTAGCGAGAATTTACGCCTCTCGCTGACGCGTTTTCCTCGCGATCGCGTCTCTCCGCGAACGATCGTAACAGTGATGAATTCATATATCGCGTACACCAGACACATAGTGGAGCTGATTCAATTGCTCGTTCATCTTTCTTTCAATCGATTTGCTGTCCGTTAAAAGCGAACTTTTCTTCGTTCAACTTCCGTCTGCAAATCTAACGTAACCCGATGTTCCTCGAGTCTCGGTAATTCCACGAAATCCAAGAATCAATGTTACCGAGTTTCCGATGCACGCGTGAATATTGACTTCTAACATGCCCGTGTGTAGAGACACGCTCTAAACTTTCGAATATCGACAACCGATTGAACGTGTCGTTGGCTTGAAACGTACGGTCCTTGACTCCACCAGATTGCCGCCTCGCCACGAAACTTATCGTTTTCGTTCCCTCGTTTACTCGTTTGCAGATTTACCGCCTGTCATGCCTTCGTCGTGCAGTTTCCTCACGTATCCGCTAAAATACACAAGCCTGACCGAGGCTCAGCGCGATTTTCCACGAGATTTCTCCTTAAATATGGCAATTTAAATTCCAAACTCCAAAGAAACCAGACCAACAGAATTACGATGTCGAACAAGTCACGTTTCCAAAATACTATTATTTATATCCAACGTTTTCAATTTTTGTATTTTATTAGGTTTCAAGATATAATCTGCAAAAAATGTTATAGGAGGAACTTTATTACTAACAGATATCCGAAGTATTTCCAATCTTCTCGGAAATTCCAAAATGCAATCTACAAAAAATGTCATATGACGTTTGGTTCGGTTTCAACCAAATTACGAGCAAATATTAAACGTTCCTTGAAATAAAAGTACTAAATATTAACTGTGTATATTTTATCTCCATTTTCATGATAACACACATGACACAATCGATACTACCTCCGCGTGGAGAAATAATGCAAAGGATTAATGACGCAATTGCTAATATTCAGTAAAACCCTCAATAAATTTGTAGGTATAATAAATCTCATACTATGTACATCGATATCAAGCTTGTATCAGCATTTCATATTCAGAAGTGAGAATGTAAGCACTCGAAGCGATCTTATTTTGCACGATCGCGATTAGTTGCATTATAGGTAAAGTAAACACGATCAATCTCTAGTATCCTATAATACAGAATCTGTTGCTACGCTCGTATTTCAAGCTGCGTTCAATATTTGCCTACGTACTACCAGCTAAAAATTTCCAATCCCAGCCACACTGTTTTTCTTATACTTTTTCTTTTATATACAACGCAATAATTAGCTGACTTGTGATTTGAAAAATTTACTTATTCAAATTCACTTGTTTTATTAATATGTTTGTTTTTGTTATGCAAAAAGAATATATTATTATTAACAACATATATATACACGTCTCTAAACTTCGGGTTGTTTATATAAATTTATACTAAAATATTACCAACAAAACTTTATATACATAATTTATAATATTCTTCCTATTTTTACTTGTGGATTACGTTCCTACAATATAGTCAGAAACAATAAAAACGCTATATATTCGTAAGATATTCCAATCTTAGAATATAGTAGAGTAATTTCCAAATATATTTGCTTTTCTATCATTCTTGGCTTCATAGTCGAAATACAAAATACCACAGGCAGGAAAGAGGCGGGCTCGATGAGGATAGAGTAAATGCGATCGTCAACGTATACCGTGCACCGGGCGAATCATGGAAATGAAATTCGCCCTTACCTTCAATTCGCGGAAGTAAATGAGGAATAATGGACGAACAGAGCAGCTAGCCGGTCTTTTTCGTTTGCCAGCCTGAAAAACTCCGAGCCATTTCGCAATGGCTGACGAGAGATGCGAGGCTGGTGCAATTTGTACGGATGCCGATTGCTGACCGCACGCAAATTCGAGCGTGATAGAATCGAGGAAAATGGGACTTGAACGATCTTTGACCTCTTTTTATTTCCTCTTTGCCGTGAATACTAACGAAAATTACATTTTTCTCCTTTCTAACGAATTCTTTTACATCGATCACGTATAATATTTTACTGACGCTTGTAGAGTCTGCGATGGATACTTACCGAGCTTAGGACAAGTTCTAATATCAAAATCTTAATTTACCGGTTAATATTTAACATTAATGAATCGAAAAGTTACAAATTATAAGTTACAGACTGTCCTTGCATAAATAGTTTCTACGATTTTATATTGATTAAGACAATCAGCTAGCTTGTAACAAAATTCACGTGTAGAATTTCATTTTGGTTGTATTAACAAAGTTACTGTTACAAAAGAAAATCCACATTATCTCTGACAATTAGGCGGTAACATCTAAAATTTCGCTAATAACACTATGTATAATTCCATCGTACAATAGAACCGGACGTACGTCACGAATTTACTATGTATCCTTTGTTCGCCTTTGTTTTTGCGACATAATTAATTTACATTAACTGCTTCCACCGTACTATTTCACTGGTGTATAGTATTTCACCTTCGGAAATAATTATATATTCGTAGCATTGGTGTTCTTTTTATCAATCATACAAACAAATAAACATTTCCTTTTCTTTGATCTTTGCAGTAAATCGTGATTGACTCTCCCATGTTTCCTAAATCTATCCTAAATTTGAATATCGAAACTTCCTGGCATTATCCTGGTAATCGAAGTTTTACATTCGGTTCGTTCGTTTCCTACGTTTTATCGAGCGCTTTGAAAATGCATCACCGTTTCAAACCTGCACGATAGCATCGCTCTGGTCGGTGAAATCCTCGGTGAACCTGAATACGTTCACATATTTGGCCGGAGGGGCGTTTTATTTAGTGCCGATCTAGATCGACCACGCTCGCGTATATCACGTTCAGGCTAATAATTAAAAGGGTTTGCGACCACTGAAATGTCAGGAATCGTTTCATCATGTTCGCAAATGTCAAGAATCTTTTCACCTTCGAACTTTTCACTCGCTTTGATATTCTACAGCTACGGTGTTTGCAAGGAGAAAATGAAGATATTCCGTGCAAGTATATTTTTCGAAAAACTTATACGGAAAATCCTTCCGATAAAAAAAAAAAAAAAAAGAAAAATAAAAGAACCGCCGAAAACATGCAGCTGCACGGTGCACCAACAGACGCGTGGCAAGTCGACGCATTTCCATTTCACCAGTGAAGGAAGCTATTTTCGTTCTTGATGAGAAAGCAGACGCGACGAAGACGGACGAGTAAACGTTTTCGAAACGATGCGAGACTCGTTCTCGACGTTGATATTTTTAAAGTAACGATCCCCTTCCTCTTGGATAATAAATTAAAATCTAATAAAAGCAACGAACGACGATAAAACCGCGGAAGCAGCAACGTTTGCAAGTTTAAAGAAGCACGAAGAACACGAAGGAACATTGAGGTAATTGAAAAACGCAAGATAACACGTATAATAACGAGAACGTAATACCTACGCAAAATAGAACTCAATCTTTTTTATTTTTGTATGACGTGACTAGAGGACAGTTTTCAACTTCTCAGTTACATAGTTTGCACTCGACTAACTTCCAACCAAATATGAACTCTCATCTAACCCGTATGAGCACGTACACGCAGATATATACGGAGATGTAAGCGCGTTCTTTTATAAAACTGTATGGATCCCTTTAAAGCTGGAGGATGTAGACACTTTGAACGACAGGATAGCTACTCGTACTTCTTCCTCGCTAAACCTGCGCTTTGCACACGAAGGAGTACGAGATCGAGCCTGAAAGCAAGGAACATTGTTTCAACGAAAGCAACGAAAGCTGTACGAATAGGAAGCTGGTTTTTCCACAACTTTAAAACGAGTTTTCGCGATAGTGAAGCAATGTATTTATTTCCCTTTGTAGCTAATTGAAACTTCCTTTTTAAAAAAAGCCACCATGATAAGCCAGGATAAAATTGGTCGATCGTTCCTGTTGAAAGACGTTTGAATTTAATTTCAATTGAACATGAATGATTTTATATATTGAACGAAGATATAATTGGAGCGTTAATGGAGACTATTCGTTGAATGTTTCACCAAGCCTTTTCAACTTCCGTGGAGAAACTTCGTCATCTTAAATTTCCGTTTCCATGAAAAATTTGCATAACACGCAACGACGGCTCGTGTATCCTACATAACAACAAGTCTATTATTACGCGCCGCGTGTGCATCTCGAAAATTGCTTTTCTATGAAATATTCGTTGTCGAAAAGAAGAGTCACATGGCATCTTCATATCTGTCGTTTAACGCTTTAACGTTAGGACCATCAAAAATATAGAAAATAACAGGTTTTTATTAAATAAGCAAATTCGTGTAAATAAAAATCCTGTATTAAAAAAAGATATAGGAATTCAGCACGAAATCCATAAGAGTGGTCGAAACGAAAAATGCATAATCCTTCACAGAAATGCTATAAATTCACACCAGTACATTCAGGGATTTGCATGATTTTTTCGCGAAATATTAATTTTCCATATTTTTTCGCAACTGAGATATAAATTCCTGGATTGTTAACTAAGATTCTAGATTTTCATCGACGTCCCCATGCTATCTTCACAGGAAACACCTTCATTTGTGCAAAATAATCGCGTTATAGAAAAGAGAGGGAAAGAAGAAAACAAGGTAAAAGAGAAAAGAGAGAAGAGGGAAAAGAAATTCCACCTACGAAACCATTATGTTTTTTCCGTGCTTCTGTTATCGTCGCACTATACGACGCGACGTCTTGGCAAAATAGAATGCAAGAAGCCCCGCATTCACCGACGACAATTTCTTCGCCTTTTATCGTCGAGCACGGCCTCGAAGTGTATAGCCCTGTGGAAACAGTTCCGCGTGAGAACATCCCACTGTTTATAATATTGTCATGACGAAGCCGTACGCATTAAGAACAAAACGGAACGTGCATTCCATGTGCACGAGACATCCCGTCGAAAACGTGTCACTTGTTTGCCTCTCTCTCTCTCTCTCTCTCTCTCTCTCTCTCTCTCCCTCTCTGGTTTCCCTTCCAGTAGACGACATCCTCACGAAAATAGGTTTCTGTATATTTACGCAAGTGTTCGAGGTTTAGCCGCGAGCCTTTCTGTCGAATTGCGAACAGGATTTCGATAAATGGCTCGCGGAACACAACCGCATCCACGTTGCCTTTGACGAACTACTCGGCTGGTTATTCATCCAGTGGTTAATTTGACCCCTCCACATTTTCGATAGAACGAGTTTGTACTGTTCGAAGGTCAAAGGATTCGAGTTCTTTGATTAAGACTGTGAATAGCTGGCGTCCGATATTGCTTTGTACGCAGTAAAAAAAAAAAAAAAAAAAATTCCGTTAAGTGAAGAAATGGTATATCGTACTTAAATACTATTCGAGATAATTAACATGTTGCGGAGAGACATTTTAGTGTTAATTATTTCTAGTAACCAAGCTACTTTTTTCAGTCAAATATTCTTAAGCTATCTTTAATTATTTATTCCAAAACGTAACCTTTTCGACAATAATTTCATTAACCGATCGGACCACAAACTTGAAATATCTCATCCTCCAATTAATTCTCCTTTCATCATTCTTTATTCTCGACTTCACGAGCAATCGTCAGAACGTAATAAATTTAAACCACCTCGTAACTCAAGAAGAAATGAATGCGCTCGGCAGGCAGCCGCCTCATTTCAGACGTTCCTCCCCCATTTCGTCGACTCTGCTGTTACGTTCCTTGGACATTGCTCAAATTTTCCTTTGTTTTTGCAAAGAGAATTCAGCATCGTCCCACCAAATCTTCGTAGCTTCCTTTGTCGAGCGTTTCACGACCTATGAGCCGGATGAGTGACAAATTAATCGCTGAAACAGGTCGCTTTAATTCGCCTTGAAGCCTAAGTATTCTTGGATGGTCCTTCTGCGCGGCATTATGGAATTAGGACATGTAAACGCGAAGGACAGGCACAACGGCGCACTTGGATGTCGTGTTTGAAGCCGTCGTTCGCCTGCCTTGCCTCTGTCCATTAATTAGAGTCGCGACGAAAGTCTAAAAGACGACCTTCGTTTCGAGGATCTTCGAGAGACGTTGATCTGCGGCTTTCTCTATCGCAACTGATTTATCGACGTCGTCCATCATCACTTCCTACTCATCGAAATCCCTTTGACGAACCTTTTCTTATGTTTTTATCTTACGTAGCGAACTATTAGCAAAGTATTTTGATACTTTTGATGTTCTGTAGAATCTACTTTGAAGGTTTTATTGGTATCTTAAATGATATATTTATACCCACGAAGGGCTTAAAAAATTGTATACTGTTTAATAACTAATGAAAGGAATTGAAAGAAATTTAGATGCATATTATCAGTAGTCTTCTCAAGAGCAATGTATAAAAGATGCTCTCAGAATTATTATACAAGAATTCTCTCTGAATACATACACTGCGGATCTGATTTCTGTCTCCTACGGTGCTGTTTGCTAACAAACGCGTAATTTTCTTACAACACCTGGCTCCAGATTGCAAAACTCTAAATTATATATTATATATTCGCATATGAATTATTAGAACACCTTTCCACAATTTTGACTTTTAGTTGTGCTTTTAGTTTTATATGTCTCAAGTCAAGTTGGTATCATACATGTGATTTAAAAGTACAAGTGAACTGGAATCTGCGTCGTGTGCAGTGAATGGTTATAGGTTGCATCCTGAATGAAATTTTTTATTTCCTCCTTTTTTTATCGGAAAAACGTATGAATAAACGTTCCATCTGGCAACAGTCAACAAATAGTAAAGTGGGTTTTGAAACGTCAAAAATTCGAAAATTCCTTGACCTCGATTCGCAAAAATTTGACATCGATGTACACAAGCGTATCGTGCAAGCGCTAATGAGCGCGTTTCAGTGAGTTTCGGCTCGTTAAGGCTTCTAATTGGGTATCATTGGAAAGACGTATCGCGTCTCTGGTGAATAAAGCTTCAATAACTCGACATATGTGCCGTATCTCGACCAGCGATACATATTGAGTTCGGGATGAGAATCGAGGAGAGGCTGGTGTTCTTGGGGCACATTAAGACGAGCTTATCAGGCTCCAGCAAACTTCGCAGGAACTTTGTATACTGACGATGAAGACTGCCTGTACGAGTTCACGCGTTACAGGAAGACTGATACAGCACGTGGGCTAAACGGGAAAATTATTAGATAAAGATACAAAGCGATATTCTTGTGTTTATTCTCCTTACCTTTCATACAGTAAATTCAACGAAATTAAAGTGAAAGTACCTTTTAAGAAATGTAAAAGTAAAACAAACTAGAAAAATTTATACGATGATTTGAAATTGCACTCGCAAAAATATAAATTTGCATGACAAGACATGCTCTTCATATGTAAATATAATTGAAAAAATGGTGACAATCTAAACGTTTACAAGCTCTGAAAACACAAAATAAAGGCCAAAACCCGGATGAATAAAAAATACTGAATCTTCTTTGTATCCGTATAAAGAAATACAAAGCAATCGACAAGATTCCAGTTTCTCTGGACGAATCCTAGCCATTTTATTCGATCTATTCAAACAGTTCTGCACAAATATGCAACTCGTTCCTCTAAACGATTTCAATAACCGTAGAATTGGTTGGGGATCAAGTATGAACCGAACGAGTTCATTGGATTTTCTAAAATATTCTAACGACCATTTTCCCAGTCGATTCCACCCTCGGAGAACTTCGTTCCGTCGACTTTCTAGAATCAGTTCCGGTCGCTGGGGAACACAGGGACACGTCAGACTGCCAGACAAGCCAAGAAACGGGAAAATCAGCGTGTAGGGCGAGAAAATACCCGAGTTTCGAAAGTAAATCCTCTCAGCGCCGCACGGCTGCCAATAAAGTGGAAGAAGGAGCACGCCAGGGGGTGATTGCAATAGAGGAAGGGGAGATAACAGTGGGCGCGACCGTAAAGTAGCCTCAGATGAAGAAAGGCGGTGGAATTTCAGCCGATAGCGTGTTTCGTGCAATCGTCGCGATGTCATAGGTGTCGTTTTCGTCAGAAAGTTTCGCTCGCTATTGCTATCTCTGAAGAAATACACCAAACAGTCCCAGATCTCGTGATTAGGTAGCACTGCGACGTTACTTGGATCGCGAATTGATGATTGGTGAGAAGATGATTGGAAGAAAAACATAGATAGAAGAAGAAAGGATATATCGAACATTAACTTCATTGTGTAGTACGAACACTCCAAGAAGTAGAAACTGTTAAGATTCATATTTGTTGCGGTAACATACACTAGCTCATGAAAATATCTGAATGTTCGTCATAGAAAGATTTTATGTCCATACTGTATGTATTAAATAAAATGTTTCGAAATTTTGTATTAGTATCGTAATGAGACACAACGATTATAATTAATTGGTAAAGTTTCAAACCAATCTAGAAATGTATATAGAAATTACAAGATATTTATCACAAACATATAGTCGATAAAAAATTAGTATATAAATGATCTTCTCGATCATCACACGTATATAACATTGGTATGTATCTAACGTATATTATATAAACTATGTATCCTATGAAACTCAGAGTATTTTGCACTACGATCGAACGAAGTAGCAGCAACGTACAGAACATATGACAAAGTACGGATTTAAATCAAATCTCATGATTTCAGACAAATCGATACCCTTCAATGGATTAAACTCTTGGCTATAAATGTAACATCGGAAAGATATTACGAGCATATAGTTTATTCGGATTCGATCGGAGTATGCGCAAGGCCGTAAACTATGTAACCGGCGGAATCTATACGTTCAGAAAACTCGATTATACCGCGTGACCTTCTGCTTCCGAACGAAATCGAATCAACCCATCTACAGAGAATGTTACGTTTTGCAGTAGACGGTTGACGAACCATTGAATATTCGTTGCGCCAACGAATCTGAACAACTAGCGAATCCCTTGGTTAAACGATTCACCTGACAGATTTATATTCGACCAAACTTTCGTCGAGGAATTCTTGCGAGAGCTCGGAATTACGCGGTTCGTTTTGAATTTAAATTAGCCCGGAATTAAATTGCAAATTTTCAGCTCACGTGTATCGGTGCATGGAAAGTTTAAACGTAGCCTGCCAGTATTAATATGGTGATACGTGTAGCCCATATTCTCGTAGCCGCCGCTACCAGCTTGAGAATCTACCGAAGAAAGATCTACGTTGAGTAAAGACGAGGAGATCGTGTCTAGATGTTCACACATTTTACAGATGCGGCAATTATCCCGAAAATTATTTCTCATTTCTCAACACGTGGATACAACTACACACTTATTCTTTTGTCAGCGCTGTAAGCGAACACGACTGTTGTCATTAAATTGGTAAAATTTGAAATGAATCTTACAATGTGTATAGAAATTAGAAAATATTCGTTGCAAACATACAATTCATGAGAAATTAGCAAGCGATATGAATAGTGGTCCTAAACGTACGTATAATTAGCACTAAGGCTGGTTCTACCAAATATTCATTAGTACAATTAATTATTTACGATATGTTGTATAATACAAATAATTATTATTCGTCATTAGTACAATGAATCGAGTGTTCAAATATATTTTCAATTACATTTTCAATTGTGATTTCTATTTCGTGCTCATGTTTCGTAGCTTCTAATGAAATTTGAAAATTTATCAAGCACGCGTGTAGCAGGCAAGTTCTTAACTAAACGTATTTGAATTCGAATTTATTCCAAACGAGGCTTCAAACGGGAAAATGTTAAGAAGATGGAGAAAACATTTCGCCGACGATGCTAGTAGCACGTGTTCACCGCAACCGGAAGTGCATAAGCGTACCAGTTAAGGTTTCGTCGGGTTGTTACGTGGCAATTTGCCGCGGTTGTCCGTGTTTGTACGTTCGATGAGTCGGTGACGCGAGTGACAAGCGGCAGACCAAGCGTTTAACGAGCTCTAAGCTGCGACGAGTGACGTTTCCGGCAGAACAGCTCGAAATATTTGGCCGTCGGTGCTTGTCGATTGTTCTTCGAGGAGATCACCGCGGATTAATTAGAACGGTTCTAATTAAACTTTGCGGTTAAACCAAATAGTTATGCGGCTTGGAAATTCGACCGTCTTTGCATCTAACGAATAAATCCTCGCGAACTCGAGCGACCGCCAGATCAATATTTTAGTGCAACGTTTCGAATTCTCTTTCGCCTCTTGCAGCGTGGAAATTCGATTTGCTTCGTGCGTGTATTTGTAATTTTAAGCCGCGGAGGGAAAAAGAGACGTTAAAGATCGTCCATGACCAGTACAGCAACTATGTGTATTTTCTATTTATTGAACGTTTAAAAGGGACAAAATTTTACTTAATCTAAAGGATGGAAGGTTACTTCGTTTAAGAATTTATTTAGTTTTAGAGATAGAGTTGCAAATATCTCTAGAAACGGTTCGTCGAAGGTAGTATTGGCTTGGACAGGTTTACTAAGATGTTACAACAGTTTACTCCTCGAAGTAGGTCAAGTTACAAGAAGGATAAAACTAACTATTTACGGCCCTTTTACCTAGTCCCATGGGTATTTTGGCGAAAGAACCAGAAAATGGTCGCGTAAAGTATCGAACAATAAAATATACAGATTTATTTCTACTCTAAATACGGAGCTGCGAACAATACTTAGTAGATATTAAACAATGAAAGACATATTTACTTAAAATTAGGTATTCGAAGTTGAAGTGATAAAATTCATGAGCATCCGAGAATAAAGGTTACGTGAGTAAAACAGTTAGGATACCACATTATCCTCCTTCCCTTTTCATATTTCTAATAAAAACAAATCGTCAATTAGCAAGTTCAAATTAATTGACATCGTTCCCCTGCTAGAGCTTACACGCGGTTGGATTTATACAAAGGACGGAGCACTCTCGAGATACAAGTTCCAGATACGTAAATATCAAAACTTTGAACACTAAAGTACCTACTGAATCTGCTAGCAGCAGAAGTTTATACATAGTTGTAATAGACGAGCAGAGATCAAGTTTGATTTACGAGCCGAATTTATAGTCGCTTACGAATGTAACAACGAAATTTCAAAATCTTTTTTATAACACATACAATATACATATAAAAGTTTTCTTTACGTAACTGTTGGAATACCTTCACGGGCGACTGTAGATCCAACAACGATTTTCAATTTTGGAACAGATAATAAAATAGAATGTTCTCGAATTTCTGGGCCAGAAACTTGGACAGACATAGCGGTACCGAATTACAGGCAAACGTAAATTTCAATCACTACACGCGATCGCACGTGCATTTGTCACAAACAACGAAACGGCTGAAATCGAAGCGCACTTCCAATATTTTTCAATCTATCTACCGCGTTTCACCCCGTTCTCGTTCCTATCGTACGCTCTACCAAAGCAAACTCTCTAATAAGATAGGTTGACGAGCATATATTTTCACATGCCAGGTTTAACCTGAAATTTCTGCTAATCGTGGCAATATCAGGGGTGAAATTAAAATCTTCGCTTGCTTGCGTTTTCGTAAGCTGCCTCCATCCCGTATTTAGTAGTGTTCAGCGATTCTCATTTTGTTCTGATAAGCATCTGTGTACACTATCCTGTTTCACAGTTTCTCTTCTTCTAAGTATAGTTTTATCGCAAGTTTTATTTTTTATTTTATTATAACTTAAAATTCCACGATTACACATTTGCTTTTTCCTAACTCGTCTTAACACTACCGTAATCTTCGCGTGTATATGTCCTAATCTAACTCTTGTTTTACTAAACAAGACGATGGTTGATACTTCAAGAAAGTCATTTCCATACACCTAAGACAAGGAATTATGCTACGACGATTCTTTCAAATCTTCCTTTAACAAATTTTGTTACCAATAAGAAATATAATCGGATTTAGAACGATGTAAAGAACGCAACAGAGTTAATACGACTATTGACTGCCGTGCTCCAGAGTATTGTTCAACGTATCCTTCTCCCTGTGAAACCTTTCTATTCCTAGAACGAATAAATGCGTCTCTCTCACGGGACACGGAATGTCGCTGACGAAACACGCGAAATGCTTATACAGGCCTATCTAATAGCGCGGACTGCGATCGATATGCTGCCATTTCTAGTTTACGTAATACATATTGCACTTGCGTTCACCGATGATCCCTCGAAACGTGTCTTGCACGCACGAGTATACACAGCCGCGTCGCGTCGAGTGGATCTCGAACAGAGATGCGAGGCCACTCGAAAGAGAGTCGAGCGACGAAACAGAGCGGTTCGATGGGCAGCGTCGATGATGAGTCAAGAATCATTGGTTCGTTGTATATCCGCTTGGTAACGATAACCTTTCCGCATGACAAACCACCGCTTTCCAAGGTTCAAGAGCCTGTGTCCAGAGATAAATGGCAATGGGCATTGGCAATGGGAGTAGCCGGCTATGTGAACTATTTTTAGTTTTCGTTGATGAAACGAGATGCTTGCTTTGCAGCAGATTCGAATACAATTTTTATTACGGCACGATCTTTGTTATCTTAATTGCATACTTTTTATATATGTTCTGCGCGTATTATTTTTATATGTATTCTTTGTGTAGATTTCTACGTGGATAATTTAACAGACGAATGGTAAATTCTAAAGGAAATAATGTTTCTATTGTTAAATGATTGAATAATTTTCATTAAGCAAATCGAGTAGATATCTGCGAAATATACGATGCTTACTTTCCTCTATAGAGGCACGTCCATAGCGACTCGGTACAATAATTAGTACACTGAGGCGAAATGATAACAGTAATAATTGACTATAAGATATCGCCTTATTTCTTGGTATTTATATCTTTATAAAAAAGATCTCATTGCTAGATGTTATGGCAACTAAAAAGAAAAATACAGCAGAATTAAGCTTGTTGAAAATATCGTGAAGCGGTCGTGAACAAAATTTAGTATTCATAAATCTGATTTTGTCGAAGTTTGCGCAAAATACATAGAATTGAACATCGTTTCTTCAATTACGTACTAGGTATCTAGGTACATGCATAAAGTCATTACAAACTTTGACTGCCTATTAACTCGAAGGTTCCACAGTAACTTCTAATTACACCAGATTACATTGTCATGCTAGTTACAAATGCACAGTGTTATATTACAGTTTAAAAAGTATATGCAAAAGTTCGTTTGCGTATGGCAAAATATGGAAACGCATTATAGGTATAGGCGAAAAGTTAAGTACGAGATTAAACATAGGGACGTCAAAACAGGCGGAGAACTCACGACGAGGTCACGTTTTAACAAAAGTTTCCGCTTTCTCGAAGTATTGTAGAAGTTGCATAGGCCATGACTACCTTGGCTGTATGCACGCCTCTCCCAAAGGTGTTCCTTTTTTTTTTTCGCACCTTACTTCCACGTGGCCATTCTCTCTCTCCTCGCTCCGTCTTTCTTTCATTTTCCAACGGTTATGATCGATCGCCGGAACCGTGTTGCACGATCGTGCGTGTGGAAACGTGGAAAACTGCTACGATTTTAAGCTCGCCTCGACACGAATTTTCAACGGAGTGAACGAGCATTTCATGCAGAGAAACGTCCCGCCGTTTGTCGAAGTTTCAATTTACGAGCGTTGCGCGTATATAAAAAATGAAGCAAATACGATTGGAGCCTGTACGATTGAATATTCGACGATGGTTCAAATGCAGGTAAAAAGTTTCTACTGCATCCGATATCGAAATCATCTGGAAATGTAATTTATTCGTAACAATAGGCATAACAAATGAACAGAATTTTACTTGAAATAATTAGTGTAACAAACAACAACAATGCAGCTCGCAATAGAAATGAAGAATATGGGCGTAACATGGAAATTACGATTTTTGTGCGACGCTATAACCACATGGAATCCCCAATGTCCAAACTTGGTGAGCATATATAGACTGCTGGAATTTGATCTGATTAACGAGCATCTGTATCAAGAGCGGCTTGATTAATACGATCTTCTACCGCAAATCACTGACAAATTAGGATACTTGTCGCTAAGATGGTTACGTCTATGGACGATGAATGCGTTCGCTCTATTTTTATAAATTAATGATAAATTAATCGTATTATTAGATACAAATGGAACTTAAATCTTGTTTACTATGAATCAGATCAAATAAACACAAATTCTCGCAGCAACAAGCAGTGCCGTCAACATTTTCAGAATGCTTCCGTCGTGTGGATATATTATATGAAAAGGAGCACGTAGACAGTTAACAGAAGCAAGCAATTCAAACTCATAGCGGGACGAGCAAATGCTACCACGCGAGAGCAAACTTGCGACATGGTCACTTTTCGCAACTATCTAGTTTAATTAACCTTTAGCCGCTTAGTTAAGCAACAAAATTTAAGTGATATATGGAGAGAAAGGAATTGAGCTTTCTGCTAATCCGACGTAATACGAGCTTAGAAACTCGTCGCGGATACGAGAATTTCAAATTAAGTGGAATCTCGAAAGCACGAAACGATTGATAGCTAGCTATCAAGATGAACTAGCACTCGTCCATAAACCTCGGTTTGGCCTGTGTCTATAATAAGTATTCATTAACTTAATTAACTGATATATAAGAAAGAGAACAGAGACTGTTCTCACTAGTGCTTTCTTTGCAGAGTCGACCACATAGCCTTGTCGATGTCCTCAATCTCCAAAACCGATTGCACTGTAATCCAGCGACTCTCGTAAAGGTTCATCGATTCTTCGTTATCGATAAGTTGGCCAAGAAATTGCGGAAAGTTGAAAAGTGGTGAACGAACGTGACGGCCTAGCCACTTTGTTACAAATATCCTCCTTTAATGGATGCTTATAGCAATGGTGGAGGAACGATTTCAGCTGGCAGCTCAGCAGCGCGTATAATTCACCGAAATGGTCCTGTAAATTTCCCTTTTCTAATTGTGTCTGTTAATCACCCTTGCTGGAGTGCAGCCACACCTGACTACTCGTTCTTGCTTTTTTTTTTTTGTGGAGAGTTAAGATCGCGGAACGAAACAATTAGAGACATTTACGACTGATAAATTGTGCTTTAAGACAGAAGAGTTTATTCGCGTTTCTGAATTATCTTGATAAAAGACACGAAAATGGGACCATCTTACATCTTAAAATGAGACGACGAATTAAGAATAATAAAATTGTCTTAGAGGTTTCAGAAACACACTTTCATAATCTCAATAGATTCCTCTTTAGGCTTGCACTTGCATTCTATAAAATTTGTATGATTATTTACTGTATCCATATTTACCAGCGTCGGAGACAACGTATTTTGATATGTTCGTAAATTTTTAAGACTTTAAGGCTTGATTCTAAAAATACCAAACGAAAATGTTAATATTAGACCCATCCTGTCAATTTAATATTCTCATTTCCAAGAGTAAATAATTTAAAACCGAGTCGACTACCATTTCATCACTGTCCATTGCTATTAAGGACAGTCTCGTTTGGGATTCCATTCAATAATCAGAACGTCGATGGCGAGCGTCGCTGGTGTCGCCGAAAATACATCCAGCGAACGATCTTAATCGAATTAACGTCCGTCAAGCGTAATCGAGGATCGTCTGGCGAGGAACGACCGTGCATAATGCAACGTTGAACCGAATGACCTGGCTCTGGTGTTCGATCGTTTTCGACGGCTCGACTCCAGCTCGACGTGCTTCCAATTAATCGGTAACACACTGACGAACACCGTATGTCCCTGTCCTCGTGCTGGTCTCACGTTGAATTTCGACCAAGCTGCATCCAGGGTGTCGTTATTATTCATGAATTCCGGAAATTTCTTGCTTATCCTCCTGACGTAGCCAGTCATTAGCGCGTACACGGCTTACTCGTGTTCCGAAATATTTTGCCTAGATTTCGTCGAAGAAATCGACTTCTCCTGGGAAAAAAGACGCTAGTTCTTTTAATTACTGGTCACACACAGTGGTTCGCGATTTTAATTATCCCCTATGCTACGGGTATTATACTTTTTTCTTCCGTTTCGATTCTATCGTCTCTTTGAGCCAAGAGACTTTAATTAAACGTTGCATTCTCCTATTACGTAGCTTGCGTCTGCTTTGCGCTTCGTTCCATCGTTTCTAATGCTCTACGAGAGCCTTTATTAACAAAACTTTTTTTAACGAAGCGAATAGTCTCTTTCGTTCTTCATTTCCCTTTGCATTTTCCTATTTTCTGTTAGAGGACAATACAAGAACAAAGAACGAAAAGGAAACCTATCGTGTTCGTGTAGCAGAACGGTAATATTCGACGATAATCGGAAGCATAATGGTTTCCACTCTAATCATAACGTTAATTCTCCTAGGATTCGAATTTGCAGCATCAGAAGCTGAAATAAGTGGATTTTGGTCACGAAACCCGTTACGAATTCTCCCGATACGCGTGCAAAATCTAATATAGGAAATGTATTTTTTTGTTTTAACCTCCCCTGATACGAAAATGCTACGTAGCTTCTGAACCGTGACAATACAAGTTTCGAGAAACGAGCAAATGCAAGATGAAATTTATGGTCGGACCAAGTAGAATCGCGTAGAACGCTCGGAAGTTAAGATCCTCACGGTTATAGCTACTTCCTTGCAGCGTATTCGGGCAATATGATCCAGGTTATAGTCGGACGTGGTCTTACGTGGAAATTCGTCTTATGATTCAATTTTTATGAGCTAACGTATGTCTGTCATGTTTTCCTCTCAACTCCTACTATTATGATCTCCGTTTATTTATTTCTGGAGAAACCGTAACCCGAAAAAACTAACGTATTATAATTGTAATCGTAATTTATTCAAGGACCACCTTGTTATAATTACCAATTCAAACGTAGCTAACGTTAAAAAGTTAAAGCTAAAATTTCAGGTTTTTCCTAGAAAGCTCCTCAGGTATAGTTTTAATTTCAGTATAAGTAAAACATCACAATGTTGGTCTGGAAGACATCAGGAGACATCAGTTTCTACCGTATTATTCTACCGACTCGAAAACCATTCAGTCATATGACATCAAACGATATCGTTATTTTTCAAGCAACGAATCCCGAGCCAAAAAAGTTTCCTTCGAAGAAGCGTTCATTATCGTTTTTCAAACTTCTTTGCCTGGTACTATACACAAGAGAAACTCTAAAGGATCACGATTTTCTCTTTGTCCTTCGGCCGCTTTCATCGAGACGAGATATCCAATCGAGTCTAGGATCCTCGATTCGATCATCCGTAACGCGTTCCACACCGGAAGCATCTTTTGTAACGGAGATGGAAAGGTCTCGTGGCCAGATATGTGTTTTACTTATTTTATCTTTCGCGTTCGGTACGACGGCTCTTTTAAGATTATTGGGCGGAAAAATGTGAAAGGCTTGTTACAAATGAAAGTACCAAGGGGCAACGATTTTCGAGTGCCGTGCTTTTTTCAATTTGTGTAATGCTTCCTGTTCGTATGTGCGTGTTGTACCGAATATAACTTACAACCTCCTTCTCTGCTTGATGACGTACGTATGCAGTGTTCAGGATTGCGAAATATAGACGTGGGAGTACTCCATCGATATGAAAAGTTACGTGTGTTTTCGAAACATTGATATTTTGTGTAACGCGGTTATTCATTAAAAATATTCACTTTTTTATTTTTAGATGAATTACATGTGTAGATATGTGATTAATGATTATAATATAAATGATTATACAATTAAAATATGCGACGTAAATAAATAGATAGTTATATGTATAATTATGCTTCTGTTTCAACAACAGTTTAAATCAATGGTACCAAAACATTTAGTGGATTTAAAATTATTCCAAAGCTTCTTCAAATCGCCAATAATTCATTTTCTATATCAAACTTTCCAATACCAATTTACCTTTATCTTTTTCTTCTTCCAAATTGGATCAAATCACCCGCCTCAATTAGTTCCAAAGACCTCATTCTCTTAAGGAGCATTAAAGAATTATTAATTATCGGACATCTTTCACGATTCTCGTTAAAATATTCCTTTTCATTCTCCTTCCAGACAACGATTTTTCAGACGAGGTCTCCGACATGATTTCTAAATCTGCTACGAACCTAGCTAGACTGTGGCCACTCGTCTCACGAGCGGTTACAATGTGTACCCGCACTTCTCGCGGAGACTGTAGCCAGCCTCCCTGTCGAGAGTGAAAAAGGGCAAGTGGAAAAACCTGGGAACAGGCGAAGAGATCGAGCAAGTAGGAGACCACGACGAAAGAAGGTCGAGACACGAGTGCCACTCCCGTCGAGACCAGCCAGGAATTCCTTTCTGCGGGCTAGCAATTTCGACGCGGTCCGACAACAAGTTTCGGTTTCATAATCATATTGTTAAGTGCAGAATACGATAACGATAATGGTAACGCTAGTTCTATTTATTTATCGTAGATTCATAGAACATACTGTAAGTAAATACTTGGACGAATGTTTTCGTTTCAAATTATTGCAGAGGATCTTAAATTGGTGCCAGAAGAGAAAGAGAGAGAGAGAGAGATTTCATGTCTTTATCGAGATTTGAGGGTCGTAACAGGATTTTGGGGAAAGGATCTGCTGATCGAATTGCTGAACCTGGATAAAAAGCCGGATCTTTCATTATCCCGGATTTAGCTGCGTGAAACATGGGGAGTACTTTTCCTATTCGATTATCCTGCCAAGGATATCACCTAATACGTAAATATCGGGCGATCTATTAATTTTTTAACGAAGGAATAGCGCATATTCTAAGCGTAATGCCTGAAAATATGCACATCACACAATCGTCAAAGAACATGAAACGGCATAATTGAAAATTCAAGAACTACATCCTCACGTGAGCGTATTTCCTCTTTCTTTATTTTACCATTTCGTTCGCCCCGATATGAAATCTTTAGTGCGTATAGATTTTAACTTTCTATTGGTATTTGAGGTTCACCTCGTGTTACCAAACTGTAGTAGAACTGAAATCACATGATCAGCTCCTTCACTGACCGCCCTTCTGCTCGAGCAATTTTGTTCTATTTCGATTGTCTCTTACGGTAGGAAAAAACGAACGGAAACTATCTCGGTGTCGTTTAATGATCGATAAAGTGTTTGCAGCACGTTGCCTCTGTTGATAATCGATAGCGGGTAATCATTTCATTTCTTTTCGTCCAGAGTGTCAAGGAAGGGTTGAAAAGAATAGAAAGTAAGATAAACGAGGTACTAGAAGCGAAAGTTCAACAGGACGTCTGCGTGACTTACAGCATAATAAACGCTCGTAGATTAAAAAAAGTACGTACAACTTTCTTCGTTGGGTTTGAAATGTTTCCACGAACTTGTTTCAGACCCTTTTCCAACGTCGAGGTCGATAGTGGAAGGAAGTCTTCGACTTCGGGTTAATGGCTTTAAACGACTCTGCGATCGTCGCTCTTCAACCTTCGACACGCCACTACTGGCTGGCGAGTCGAAGTTTCTCGAGCACCGAGTCGCCTGCAAAACAGCCACTTTTCTCAGAGTTCCAACGAACCCTTAAAATCTTTTTGTGCTGACGTCAATGCACTCGCTTGGTTTGGATTTCCTACTTCAGAAATTTCATATTGACCAAGTCCATAAATCGAAAGGTACAAAAAGTACCGTTCTTTAAACTTACCATTCTCGGTATCATTTTCTTGCGAATGATCAATAAGTTGTTTCTTTCGAACCGAATATCAATTTTTTCAAACGATAAGAAATGGAATTAATTAGTCTGACTTCTAAGAAATCATCGCATATCACCGTGCAACTTAAAAGTTAAATATGACACGAAGAACTAAATACCCAGAAATTAATCATCAACGCTTCCGTTCAATCTAACGTGAAATCGCAAGCACCTTGCAAAGTTTCTACGTATGGTTTACACCTCCTACGATTAGAACACGATAAACCGAACTACCTCCAATTAAACTAAATCGACAGATCCACGTTCCAACCAATGCATGCACGTCAAACGTTCAATACCCTTCCAGCAACATTTCTCTTCCATCGCAAACTTCCTCGCAACGATTGGCATTGCTTTCAGAAACACACATCTGAAACACCGGTCAGTCCCGAAAGTGTATTATTCCATCGCAAACAAAACAGCTCGGATAAACAATAGTGTTTTCCCCGGCGTCGATATTCACCAGTAGCTTTCTCGCAACCATCGCCACTGCATCGTCGCCGTTCGAATCGATATCGCGGCCGTTCGTTGTCGATCGTCGGCCAATTGAATCGTTCGTTTCATGCTCGAGCCATCTATAACGAGTGTAATCTTTGACGAACTGGTTAGCAGGTAGCGTACAATAGGCCGGATGGACAATTGGAATTTAATCCAACTAGATTAGTAGACAGCTTCTTTCGCTTCTATAATCTCATTGTGCGTTTACACGGCGAGACTGTTCGTTTGAGACTTCATCGAATGAAAACGCGCATCGTGGTTGTTCGGCTTTAAAGTCCTGTCTCCGATCTGGCAGCTCGCTTTAAACGTACCGTCCCGGCGCTATTACTGAAAATGTCGTGAATTAAAACACCGACGTGCGGCGTTCTTCGTTTAAGTTTGAACTCTTTGCATAATTTGAATTTTAGTCACGGTTGTGTTCATGCCAATACGAAGGTCTTCAACACCTGTATTAAAGTTTCCATATACGTAGATACAACGACACACGAAAATATTTGAACTTACTATAAAAATAGTGCGTGTATCATATAAAACAATACACGAATCTTTAAATACTCCACTCGTGATGATACTCGTTTGTAGCTTTTTCCCTGTATACATATGTGTGTTTAGAGTGTATTTATTTAAGTATTCGTAAAAAATATATAGTATATATGTATATATATGACGATTTGGAATGACACGCGGAGAGAAAAAGAGAGAAAAAATATAAATAAATTATTTGAAATATTAAAGACAATACGACAGGTGGTACGAAATGAGTTTATTGAAAAATCACTTTACTGAATTTGCGATAGAACAACTTTGTCGAGCTTCTTTAATATTTTCGAATCGATCATTCCAGATTAACAGAACTATAAATGAGAATTTCTACGACAGTAAACAAGTTTCGAAAATTTTCTCTTTTCTGCAATATACTGTATCAAAATCTAAACCCCCAAATATTTTCGGTGCTCATTATTATCGCTGATAATCACATATGTATCACGTGCAATCGATGAATGCAGATTACCAATGAATTAAACGCGTGACAACCAGAATATTCAACAACCACGGAATTAAAAGCTAATGCAGACAAATCAATTTCAAATAATCCGAATTTAATTTTCCCATATATAAATACGGTAGGATTTTCCAACCAATCTTTTTAGCAGATAAAAATAACATCGACAATCAGTCACAAAAAACAAATTATCTCGTTCAACAGGGTATTATATTCGAAAGGAGAGATATTAAGCACTTAAGTAGCGAATAATGAAAGCAATTAATGCACTCTCGGGTGTATACCGACATCGTTTTTAAGTTGGCTCGCTGTTCCCAAGGTATATAGGTGACTTTAATCTAGAAATGGATATTGAGTTTCTGGGGTGATAGTGGATATTGGATTGAAAAAAATCAAGTGTACGGGGGTCGAAACGGGTCGAGAGGGTCATTAGAATTTCACCGGGGAACATCGGTGAATAAAGGCGTCAAGGGTAAAGCAAGGTTAAGTACACTCCTCTCTCTTTCTCTCTTTTTTTTTTCTATAGAATTTAAAGCGTGCTGTTTTAAATGTCGAGCAAATAGTTCCAAGCATTCGGGGGCGAGTTATCTGGAGTGGCGATTCGCTTTTGGATTCCTGTCACGATACTATTAGGTTTCAAAGAGCTGCACAACACGATACTATGTCAGGATTACGAAATGCATGCTTAATTTGTCCGCTAACAAGCTCAGCGTCTCCTTTCAACGCGTTCCACTAAAGCAATCTACCTGCATGAAATTTGGAAACACTGCTGACCATGTCACAAGGCCATCGCGTGTAATTTCGGAATGATTTTATCCAAAATTTACGCTATGTGACTCCGTTTCAAATTTGCATCGGTGAAAATAAAAAATTCCATCCCGAAGATATACGCAATTTTGTTCTTCGTCTCTGTTATATCGCTGAATGTGGAAGAGGATGGTGTGTCTATTAGAGAATCAATTTGTGCTGAATCGACAGAAATTTTTATAACATCGGTCGTTGATATTTTATTTCATAACTGCATATCGAAGTGAAACATCATATACACTCGTGAATAATAACAATAATGATAATAATAATAATAATGATAATATAAGCGAGGAATAATAATACAGGAATTTCAATTTTCTAATTTTACAAGAATCCCTCTTTTCGTAAATTTATACAATTCTATGGTCGATTGACCTATAATGTATCTGCAAATTTTCATTTACGTTTTACTGTAAGAGACATTATGCTGACGACGAACGTGCACGTTGCATTTAACGCAAATCGAGCAAACCTACAGACGTCTTTGCAAGATGAAATACATCCTCTAGCCGAAACACTAGGAAATCTCATTATACACGACGTAAAATTAATTGGACAACTCGAGGACCGTTTGCAATGCTACGTATAGTACAATAAGGCAAACACACAGATGAATTAAATTCTTGTTTCTATCCTTCTTATCCCAAGTATTTGAAGTCAATTTGTTTGAAATATCAAAACGAGCGTTTACCAACAACAAAATCACGAAAGCAAGAGTTTGAAGGAGATTTATTTGAAATATCGAGATAAGGCATTTTCAAGAAGCGATGGGAACATCCGTCAAGATGATTCTTGTTGTCCTCGTGCTTTTCATCAACAGCTATCGATGATCGAATTCGTTAACTCTAGATCACGGGGATCTCCGTTCTCTTCGGACAACGTCACTTATACACCGTTATTTCGGGAACGTACCGTGGCGAAGTCTTTAAATAACAATCGGAGTGAAGTGACGCAAGTCAACTGACATCGTGTAATGGCACGTGGCGCGTTTACGTACTAGCAAACGTTCCGCGGAACTAAACGTGACGAAAGATTTTCGCGATAGCCGTCGACCTCCAGCCGTTGGTTAATTTCCGACAAGTTATTGCTTCGGCTTGCTTGTCCATTTTCTTTAAAAACCTCCATCGTTCACGTTGAAACGAGACATTCGAAAGGTGTTAAGTTTTGGGATACGTTTGTTTGCAACCTCGTGGAGGAAATTCGAATCGTTTGGGACGAGACAAAATTACCCTCATTACTTCTGAACTAAGCGCAAAGTATCCTAACTATCGTATTTCTTACCAGACAATTTTGTAGAGTTTAGAAATTAATTCCAACGGCTGATAAATAATAACAAGAACAAATTTTCTATCTACCTTTGCCTTTTGTATATTTCCATTTTATTTTTTTTTTTTATTTTTATTGTATTGTTATTTTTAAGCTACTGTATTTTTTATTATAATGATAATTTTATAAAACGTAGGAATAAATTCTGGAAACCGGAAAACAATGATAAATATAAATCTGCTTCATTCTCTTTTGTATTTACATACTATATTCTATTTGCATTTTTACTTATTCTTCTAAAGCGTCATATTTTTTTCACGAATCAGCTTTACAGGATCTATGAATAAAGTTTGGAAATTATAAAATGTAATAACGAGTATCAATTTTCTGTCTTCATTTTTCTTCGTATTCAAAGGTCCTTATCTTAGACAAGAGTAAAATAAAAATTAATATGGAGTATAGTACTATTTCGTCATTTTCTTTTTTTTTCTCAGATAATTCTGTAGTCATCTACAACAACGATGCCATTCAACCATTGTTTCCATTCTTCGAATATTTATAAACCGCGAATGGCATTATACGACCGTGTTCCATCGACCGGCCCATTCATTCTTCCGAATTTCTCAACATTGTTTCATCAAGTGTTTTCTCGTTCGTTTTGGCTCGCGTTCAACCACGTTGGTCTCGTTATTTTTCAAAGTTTATCGTCACTGACGATCCAATTGGTTTATTGATTCTACTATGTAAATGATCGTGGTTCTTGAACTGTGTCATTTTTCATTGTGAAACGATTCGTCGAACGGAGAAACATCGGTACTGGGAATTACACGAACGGAGCGTAGCTAATGCTCGTGCACGTATTTCGCGAAGAAATCGATAATAGAACTCGTCACGTCGTATATACAATCTGTATATCGAATTTATTGACTAATTAATGTGTAAGATTCCCTCGTACACGGTCATAATGTACAACGTTTCGTCACAGCTTATCCGAAAAGCGGTTGCAATTACATGTTCGGCGCAATTCTCGCATCGTTTCATGGTTTGTATATCAAGAGAAGTAACGTAATGAAATTGAAGAAACGAACATTCTTTTTAAAGGAATTTGGGAAAAATTTCTCTCTGCATTTTTGCGAAAAATAGCAATTATTAGATGTTATTATATGTATGCTAAGGGTCGTCTATAGTAACTTAAATTAAAAACGAAAGATAGTTTTGTGGTGTATTAATATATTTGTTGCTATTAAGACACCGATTGCGTTCACGAAATATTTTATCGGAACGACTCGTATATTAATAGCGGTAAAGGCATTCGAAGTTTTTCAGTGGCGAAATTTCGCTCTGAACAGCGCGCTGTAGGATCAATTAAATTCGAAGCGCCAATAGATGCAATTGCGTAGAGTTCGCAAACAAAACGAGAAAACCCTGGGACCCTACGAAAAATGGTTTAGAAGCGGTTCGACTCCGAAATTACCATCCCATAAGCGCTACAAGCATGCAAATTCCTTTGCTTTATAATCGTCATTCAAGATCAACTTCACCCTCCTTTAACTTTATGGCTCGCTTTTAGATCTATTATTCGTATGCTTCTAAAGATGCTTCAAAATGGAATCGAAGGCGATAATTTACAATTGAACGCGGAGCGAATTCTCTAAAGGATCGTTTAAGCTTGAGAGTCGCTTACACTGGCAACTCATCAAGTAGAAAGACACCATAAAGTAACGGTGTTTACGTCATGTATCTGTTCGTGATGCGATATCCGTTGGTTAGCGGAGGCTTTCGCGAACATTTGATTTTACGATCCTGAACGTTTCTCTTGGGCTTATAAATAGGGATAGGGATGAAATTTCTGAGAATGCTTTATCATCCGGATCCTGGGCTTGCGTATAAAAATAGACAATCTCTTGGCTGCGTGGCGCTTTTATGCGCTGTAATAGCATTACCATCGTTGAATCGCTACACGTATCACAGCAGAAGAGTAGCTGTTACCAATGGAACTGCGGCTGAGTGCGATACGTGTTGCACCGGTGTCGTTTTCTCTCGTTTCGAATCTACTTGCACGATAGGAAAGACTTTTCCTGATAAACGAAAGTCAAGTTCCTCTTTGTGTCCTTATTTTCTATAGTATTTCTCTTTTTCACTTTATTGAGATAACAGCTAAAGTGTAATTTTACATCGCCGAGGTAAAATACTCTTCCAAAATGGAAATTTTTAAACAGTTTTTTTTTTTTAGAATAAACATTTGTCACGAAAATGTAACCTGTACTCTTACGAAATGCTACATCGTACAAATTTTTACCAAAAATTTCGTTCGTACATAATTTAAACTGAAATAGCATTACGCTGTGACCGGAAATTTCCAACAGCCACCGTATATAGAATCATAATTCTCTTTTAATGAAAGTCAACATTAAATTTGTCAAAATCATCTGCAAAATCAAACCGTTTAAAATTTGTTATTTCGGCGAATTGGATAATTTTCTATTATTACAGCAATATATGGCAAACTTCCAATTACCATGAAGTTGTACTATATCATTTTTAACTTCCATCATCCTTAGCAAGAATATCCCTGGGAACCAGTTCCTCAATCTTAAAATTAGAATATGCAAAAGAAGCTTCTCGATGGGAGAGTTCGTTCTCGAGCGAGTCGACACTCGAAACGTCAACTCGGATAGGACGAGTAAGGGTGGCTTCATCCCTCGTGAAATGTCCAGTAGGTTTGACGACGAGTTCGTGGCATTTGTACGAAAAACCGACGTGGATCATAAACGAGCTGTTCGCTCTTAAATATCGTGAAAATCCGCTTTGAGACAAATATCTCGCCCGCGTAATTTTTATTAATGGCTTGACCCCTAAAGCACGACCACGCGCGTTCACTTCTGAACGACACTTATCATCCGCTGCATTTTCTCTTTCGCTTGGGACCAAGCGAATTTCGAGTTTGTTCTCAGCTGTGTTGAACGAACAACGATGGTCCGCTGGTCAAAGCTCGATAACCTTGTTCGTATAGCCGAGATTGCATACATTTTTTCACGAAGACGCTCGTCGGTTTAGCACCACTGGTAAATCTCGTTGACTCATCGATATACTCCAAGAGGGTATGGTTGACGTTCATCGAGGTTTGGATAGATCAAAGAACGTCTCGAGGGTGAATCTAGGTCGCTCGGTGAAATCTGAATTACCAAGCCATTGGTCAAGCTTCTCCTTCTCTGTCTGTCTTCTGGGTTTACAGTTTTTGTCTCTCATAGTTCTTTCTTTGTCTCCTTTCCTCCTTCTACTATTTTTATTTCTTTTATTTGTTTCCTTACTTTTTATTTCTCCTTTGTTTGCAATGGTCGAGTTTCCAACGTTGAAACGTGGTATCGCCCAGGGACGTTTTAAGCGTCCAGGACTCTAATTCTTGTTGCGACATCTCGTCGCCGGAATTGTCTGTCCCTGGCCAGTATGCTACTTTACATTTCTTCTCACGAGGTTTTCACCCTCGAGTCTTTCGGGTGAAAGTCCTTTTATGTCCCTTCTATTTCTTTTTCCACATGATTGACCATATTTTTCGACTTTCTCGGACAATTTTGAGTATCGATTGAGTACACATATGTATACAGGTTGGTATGATCCTCGTGGGTGTTATTAAAACGAAATAATCCTTCCAACATCGAAGCGTCGACGTGACTTACAATTTCAACCCTCGCTTTATGTGCCTTAGAGTTGCGTGGGATGCCTGTTACATAGCCTAAAGGGATAAATAGGGCAGCAGAAACGTTTCGAATTTGTATGGTAAACTTTCGAACGTTTCATATTGAAGCCAGGTCTCGATTCAGATAGGCCGATGCATTTATTGTTCGATATATTGTGCTCAAATAATACCTGTGCGAAATTTTATTCAAAATTATTAATTTTTTTGCAGGGGCATTGGATTTTGTATACACTTTTATGTTTACGTTCTTTTATGTTTACATTTTACGTTACTTTATGTCTATGTTTTGTGTATTTAAGTTCTTTAGATTATTTCCAATCGATTCGTGTTTTTCCATCGTTGAAAAATTGATTGAGTTGGGAAAAAGATGTGACGGCATAACGTGAATATGCGAGGGACTCGGAAGGAAAGTACAAGCGTGGAAATGTTCCATTTGAAAAAACTTTGTGTAGAGAAAATAACATTGCAAAGGAAATTCTATATGAATCGTTCAGCAACCACATTGATCAACCCCATAAATCGAAAAGTGAAGAAGAATGAAGAATATAAACGTTTTGAAAGTTACATTAAGATGTACGCTTTGTGTATTTAATAAAATAATAAAATTAAAAAAAAGGAACTTACTAAGTAAGTTGTTTGATAAAATACCAAACTGTACATTAGTTATCACTATTATTATGGAAAAATATTTATACCATTCTTTCTCCAAATAAATGCAGCCTCATTTAACAAAAACGCTTATTTACTACCTACTTTTTTAGAAGCCCGTTCATATGTACGTGATTTTTATCTCGGCTTTATGCTAAAACTTTCTTACAACGTTAAAAGTGTTCTTATTTTCCAAAACAGAAGCGAAGTTGGGATATAAAAGTTCGCAGTCGAGTTATGTATGTCCCAGCGTAATTTGCATCAAAGGGGTTGATAAGAAAAAAGAAATATAAAAGTTTAAGTTAAGAACGATAAAAAGTATAGTATAAGTTTTTGACGAGGTAAAATATGTGACTTCCGTTTGAAGTTTACTCGGTTACAAGTCGCTCGTTTGGCTCACGAGCGAGGAAATTGACGATCGTTTCACAGTTTGAACGTCGACAGATTTTCTTCTTCTTCGTAGCATTTCAGCGGTTTACTTGTCACGGTGATGCAGTACATATAGCTTCATCGTCCAAGCGATTCCAGCATTCGGTCGCTTTTTCGTCGACCACTTCGAATTTAGAATTGATATTCAACATCACGATGAAATTTTCTGGAAAGTTTCCATCCCAGCTCGGAAACATGCTAACTTACGTATAAACGTTTTAACCGAACTTACAATTGCATTTCCCCTCCACGTGGCTGGAATTCTCACGTCCTCTTTCACTTTCGTGATAGATTCGTCACTCAATATGAAGAAATGGCAATGCAATTCGTATTCCATTCGACAATCATACAATCGTAACAATTCAAAAGGAAGTTGCCTTTGAAACACGTCATCTTCTTTCCTTTGTCCTTCGACGTAATAAAACTACCGTTTGCGATTAAAATTCAAGAATAGCTGAATATTACTCAAATGTAAAAGTAAAGAAATGTTAGCATTTGTTTTCACCTTTGGAATAAATTTTCTCCGGACCTTCGCCAATAACGAAGAAACATGGTAATGCAATCTTACGTTGTTCGATAACCATAGGACCAGAATAATTTCAGATGAAGTCACGATATCCTCTGAAACACGTAATTTTCTCTTCTTCTTTTCCCAACACAATAAAACAATCGTCTCTTGATATATAATTTAAGAACAGTGGGATACTGCTCAACAGGAGAAAGATTACACAGAACGGTAAAGTGAAAGAAAGGTGCAACTATCTCGCAGTTTGAAGCGCTGTGATTGTTAAAAGATTAATAATTTCGCTTTTTACTTGAATTCGTTTCTCTTTTTGAACGTGACCATTAAACGAAAACCAAGTTTCCTGTCTGTGAAAGATACATTTACATACATAACATCGTGCTCCGTTTAGCCGTTACCATTTCCAAACGATCGTTTTTTTTACGGTGAAATGCGCACGTGCCACCATCCAATCGCACTCGAATTAACGATTTCGAACCAGTTATCCATCCGTTGCTCTTTCGAACGTATCGGACAGCTGGTGAACAGATATACAGGGTGTCCCAGTAGTTATGGTATAATTGACAGTGAAAAAAAAAAACAAATAGAAAATATAAAATAACATTTTTTCGTATGGTATTCCGTTTCTGGGAAAATCGAGGTTTATTCGTAAACAAATAAAATTCAATTGTATCGAAAACGAAGCACAGCATGGAAAAGTTTTATTTTATTTTCTCTTTGTATGTTTTCACGTAGAAAACAGCTCCTTGTCGATTATACCGTGATTACTAGAGAACACCCTATATAGCGATCCAAAGTGACGCCAAAGTTCCGTTACCTGGTCGTCCATTAAATCGGTTATCTTTGTTTCCCTTTTCTTCGATCATTGACATTTCTATTCTTCTACTACACCGAAGAAAACATTCGTGCGAAGATTTGTGTTACGAACAGAGCGAGGTGAGAATCGTCTTTGAACGAAGGAGAGCTTCGATTCGAAGAAAGCATCGAATCGTGCTTCGGGCATTATTGTTGAAGAACGGAAGGCGTGAAAGCTACAAGAGGACCATGGAATAATGCCAAATGTTTAATGCAGGCCTGTAGTCGCGTTTCTTTTTTATTTTTTACGGCGACAATTCAAATCTATGATTGCTTTAAATGTCTACAGGCTGATTTATTCGCTATACCTTGGTCGCCGTATTAACGTCAGGGAAAAATATCTATCAACCCATGTCGTGAATAAATTAACTCCCTTTTATACAAATCACTTTGTTAAATAGACCTTTCTCTTAGACCAAATATAAAGTAAACTCTTCTTTTCTTACATATAATAACCAATTTTTATAATTATTCCTTATAGTTCAGATCTTCGGTCAATTTTCCCATGAAACAGAATGTACCTTCTAATTCAATTTATAAGTAGAATTAACGCCAAATTCAACTATACAATCTCAAAGATTAATCTCATTTTTGTGGAGTAACTCCATGTTCCCAGCTAGGTAATAGAACAATCTCTCGTTTATCTACAAGCAAACATACTTTGCTTATCCAGTTCCATGGTTATTCCTTACAAAGAACATCGATAAAACTACAGAGAAACGCAGGAAGTATAAAGCCGGCGGAGAGCGAAACGTTAGATCAGATCACTAGACGCTGAAATGCCTCCTCCTTGTTGAAACCGTTTATCCAAATCGCCTTTTTTACGTTAACAGAGGTCGAGCATTTCGTGTCACGCCAAGCCACTTTGCACGTGTATACGAGCGCGTATTCGATCTGTCTGCGAATAAATAGAGGGATCGCCTTTCGAACGGACCGGGCAATAAGTCTTTTCAAGAAGTTGCTCTGGTTTGTCGGATTGAATTCTACGAGATTAATGCAAGTCGGTTCAATCGCCAAGAACTAAATCCAATCAAACCACTCCCTCTACCATTCTGTTTGTCGCTCAATCGGGAGAGGAACGAAAGGGAACGAAAGGGAACGATGATCGGCGTTTAGAACGCGATTCAGAATGGTCAAACGCGAGTCGATCGAGTAAAAGCGAAAAATCGCATCGACTAATAATTACTATCAACCGCGAAATGGATATTTGAGCGATCGTTGGTAACGATTGGGAAGTAATTACGAGCTCCATCATTTTGTGGATGATTGGTTATCGCAATAAGTAGACTAGGGATTTTTATGCATTTGTAAGAAATTTTTCAAGATGTGAAATTACACAAAATGTTCATAGAAAAATATATAAAATATTCAAAATATAGTGTTTCCTGTGGTATGTGGTAGATAAAACAATTTCCCAGAGATTCTATTTTTCTTTTTTTCTTTTTATTATATTTGCAACAATATAAATTTGCATTAAAAAGTCTAACGATGAGAAATAATGAAATATTACGTTTTTCAATACGACGAATATGTAATGTAATGGAAGATTATTTTACCGAGTAATGGATTATTTCTCTTGATAATTTCTTGCTATTTGTTCATGATCGTACAGATAGCTTCGTGATTATTTTTGTAAAAATTTCTTCATTTTAACAATGAACGAACTAGTTAATTTACTTATGGAAATACATGATATTCAGGACTTTGTCGAATATCGCAAGATTCAAAGAATACGTCGGGTAAATTAAACTTTCCGAACTCGAGTCCTTCGATGCTCGTACGAACGTCAAAGTAACCACGATCCGCTATGTAATTATAATCCTTTCCCGTAGCAGAGACCTTTTACTTTTGACGATAACGCGCGAGCTTCGATGGACACCGTTTCGTATCGTCATAATTTCACAGGGAAAAATGAGAACCAGCTATCTACTTTCCTTTGACGAAGCGCTTCAAGCAATTTAATTCAAAGTTTTCATTACGAAATTTTTCTTACCCCGCTAAACAAATGTCCACAATTTAACATGGCGATCGACCATCGGTCAGGAAAAACTAGACCAAACTGTTTTGCGTGGATAACGCGATACAATTTACTGACCCATTTTTTTTATTTCGTGATAATCGTGTTATTTATATTGCCTGCTAAAACTTAAAGTAATATAAATAGCATGACGAACATTACGAACTGAAAATATGGGTTTAAAGATTATTATTCTCGCACATAATTCTTTACTAAAATCAGGCAATCTTTGTTGAAATAAAATCACGATTATTAGATTCTATGTAGATGTTTATGCGTTTATGAGAAATCTGAAGCTATGAAAATACACTGTATGGACATAATATGAGTTATCTCGAAACATATTGTCTCGTTATTATCAAAAACGTTAAATTATGTTCGCTCTTCTCAATATTTATTAAAATTTTCCAGGTTAACGCCAATAACTCAATTTCCGCTTTAGTTCGTATTTGAATAGAACATAAAATAAATTAATTATTCGCTAAAGGACCTACTATGATCGATGCACTGTGCCATTTTCTCAATAGCATTGGTACAATAAATTTTCGCGAGAAGAATTTATTGTAGCAAGCAGGTGGTCCGATAGTCAACAAAGGAAGCGGCATGGAATATTCGTTGAACGATTAATTTCACCAGAATACACACTAGACGGTTATGTATCGATAAATCGATGAAAATTACCTAGTTGAAAATTTCATGGAGATCCCAGCCATTGAAAGGAACAGCCATCGAAGCATGCGAATTCAATCGGTAACTTACGTGTTTCGCCTAGCGGATCGATGTTCGCTCATTGCGATTGATAGTTCTCAAAATTGGAACGTGATTTATACGCGAAATTTGCATGCGTTTCAATGGAATCTTAGAACGTAGAATGGAAATGCAGTTTCTCTAACGTTGAATGCTCTTGGCATTAAAATTACGGACGATAAAGTTATAATAATCGCAATAAAATTACCGCTACAGCATAAATGCAACATAAGGTAAACATAAGTATCGAAAGTAACAAACATACATAATACGTTCTCTGTTTATTGCACTTAATGTTCTGATCTCTGAAATTTACGTTATCAGACAGATGTTCATATATTTGTGGGCAAAAATTAAATGCAAAAATACACAAAACGTTAAAAACGAAGTAAATACTTATAAGTAATATTTAAAAAATAAGACAAACTTAGATACCTGTCACTTTCTTAATTGTGCGCAGTAAAATATGATTTTACATGGACATTCGCACTGTGTACGTATACCATTTCAACGTCACAATTGCAAAATCAAGAGGTAGAAATGAATCATTGCAGCCATTCAGAAAATTTCAGAGAGAGTATTTCAAAGTAATGCGTTTTCATGGAGACTTTCGATTACTCATATAAAATATTCTATTCGCGTTAGTTTGATCGTCCCTGTTTATTGTACATTGTAATAAAAGCCACAAAACCTTTCATCGCACCTTGATTCAAAACCATTCACGCAAAGGTTTCTGAAAATACATTTTCCAATAGATTCGTCGAAGCAGCGGAGAAAATAGAACGCTACCAGGAACAGTTCGCAAGCCTTCGTCTCTCTCTTTCTTCTCTCTCACACACACCCTTTATCTATGACACGGTGTGCACAGTGAAAATAAAAAAACGCACGATTCGATGTGTCTGACTTCGCATACCGTTTATTCCACGACAGAGCAAAAGACGCGGTACAAGTCGCGCGGAATGATTTGCATAAAAAATCAATCTAGATAAAAAATCGTTCTAGTAACGTCTCTACAGCGAGTTGAGCTAATTATACTCGTAAAAGGAGTAACGATTTAATCACTGTCGCATTTATAAAACAAAACAACACTCGTTAGCCGATCAACACACGCGTTACCCTTAAGAAACTTGCCGCAGCTAAACTGTAGAACCGTGAAAATAATTGTAAGCAACCCTCGTTTGTTTGCTGCCCTTCCAGTATAGTAGAAGGACAAACACTACCGTAGTAGAACTGCGTCAAAAAGAAAAGAGGATAGAAAGGAACAGAAAAATGCATAGAAAGTTCCCACGAAACGACCAGCATAACGAATTGACAAGGAACTTTTATTCCTAACTCCAACAGAATCTCCTTCTTGGAGCGGCGAGCATGAACAAAGGCGTTTCGTGCGGCGAGAATAAGAAGAAACTAGCCACCCCTTACGGTTTCCACGTCTCTTTCTATCACCTTGCGGTTTCCCTTACACGTGTTTTGTAAACGAGGCACGAGGCTTTGAGGCGTCGCGACCGATGTTGGTTTGCTAAGCCAACGTAAGGAAAATTCGCGTTAAGAAGCCAGCCGGAAGCGCATTTTCACGGCGACCGGCAGGCCTTGCAACCGTGGAATTTCACCAGGTCGACTGAAATATTTATATTCTCGTTTGCCCGGGCCGGTACGGGGCAACGAAATTTTTTATAACGCGGACCGAGGTAAGAAGAGAACACGAGGTCATTGAAAAGGAAAACCACACGACTCTGTTCACGGCAATTCATCCTGCCCCTGAATGTTTCACATATCGCGTCACGAAACTACGAATTAAGAACGTCGGTATCCAATTCCGGTAACCAGAGAATAATTAAAGAAGAAGATACGGTACATTATGAAAGATATCGTGGATTTGGTTGGAAAGAAATTGGATGCGTCTAACTCTAAAGTTTTTCATTGTAATTTGATAATTACGTAGTTTGGTGAGTTTATCAATTTTGATTGTTTAAATTTTCTTTCTCTAAAGCTTCGTTTTAATGACGAAGTTTGTTACTAAAATAGGAAATCAGTAAAGGCGAGCTCGAGAGATTGACGCACTTTTTTTGGAAATTTATTGAACGTAGAAATGATATCTGAATGTTATCAAACAGTGCATAGCATTTACGAAGAATTATTTTTAAAAATCGAGGGGCGAGTTTATTCATACACATAGAGAATTGTACGTTTCAGTTTTTTAAATCGAAGGATTTGGAAAAACAATTGATTTTTTATGGAGTTCAATATTGGGTTGCGTTAATCTGGGAAAAGATGGAGCAGTTTTCTCTTGAGCCTCTTGCCGCGCTAATAAGCGACGTTTCCCCCAACTGCTGCGGCAAAAGTGATTCCCTACTTTAATCGGACGACGCTTCATGTAGGTCAGCGGAGGAAGTCGTTCTCCGACGTGTGCACATCGCTAATCGAAGCTTCTTTTTTAATCGGGTCCAATTGATCTCTTCTCGGAAGCAAACACGTGATCTGATATCGATTCTAAACGCTTCGGCGCTATAATTTTGTTCACTCGTCACAAGACCGAACGAACTTCCCTACCCTTTCGACGATAAGCCGAGGAAATCTCCTTTTTTATAAATTATCCAAACGAAGAAGGAAAAATGGAGAACAAAAGTGGAAGATAAATGTAATGGAAGAATGGAAGAGAAAAGGACAACACTATGGCTATAATTCTGAACTTTCTGGCAAATATTAACGTTCTGAATAATTAGTCGAAACAATAAAATATACACATTCTTGTAAGAGTGGCCATATAAAAGCAGTTTTACTTGATTTTTATGTACATGTTATGTGTGTTATATACAACATTTCGGAAGTTTATTGGAACTGTAATAATTGTAATGTTGGTAAAATTGGAAATCATTTTGAAAATGTATAACATGCAAGGAATGTATGTGCATATAGAAATTAGAAAATATTTAATATATTTAGGAAAAAATAAATAGGATCATAGGAATGATAGAAATGTGTGTAACGTAATCGGTGAACATAAGGTTTACCCAACGATGTTTGCCAATCACTTTTTAGATTTCATTTTTATCGACCACGAAGGCTAACAATGTTACACGTCATTGACGTCTATCTTCCTTTTGCGTTCAATATAAGCTCGAAAGAGCTAATACCTGATGATTGGACTGTTTCATTCGAAACTTCTGAATAAACGATTTGTTTGTGTCGGATTTGTCAATAGTGAATTATCTTTCGCCGGTTATTGAATAGGGCAACAGATAGAAATGACAGTGCGTCAAGCCTGTCGTTTGTATTTCGCGGTATCTTGAGCGGCAGCTTGTTCGTGATATTGATTTATGGCTGCTTAATAATCAAATCCAATTGTAGTGCGCGCGTCAAAATTTGATCATAAAATTCCAATATTGCTAATTCTCCCTTTTTTTTTATTCTGATGCAATAAAAATTATTTCACTAAAGAAATCCGTATCACAAAAGAAAAAAAGAAAAGAAAAAGAGGGAAAAATATGTAGATTAATTTTGTATCAATTTAATCTAAAAGCTAAATGAACTAAATACACTCAAAGCAAATCAAATTTTCGGCCCTGTAAATTGCAAAAAAAAAAAAAAAAAAGAACACGACGATAAAGAAATACGTAACCAACTTCTAAATTACTTATTCCGAATTCTTCGATATTTTATATTTATACAGTCCAAATGATTACCTATTCCAAAGTTAACGATAATTCCAATTATAAATCTGCAAATATTAGTCCAATTTTAAACAATGCCGTATTTCGGTGAACTACGTATCTTATTGATTCCCAATGTCATACGATGCCAGGTACTCGCATGAATATCTCAACGGTCGTAAATCAGCTTTCCCCGAGTTCACAAACAGACAAATGATCGACAAGTTGAGTAGAAAAACGTGCTCCTCGAACGTCGTGGAACTCCGCAAGCCGAGTCAAGATATTTCAACTGCAGCGATCAATTGGCATAACTTTTACCGAGTTATTATTATTATTTTTTTTATTTGTATAGTCCGCGCTTTCGTCTATGTAAACATAGATCGATCATCGATCGATAATTAATCGACAATGAAGCAATTTCTCGAGTGCTTCGCGTCGTCTAAGAGACTTATACTTTCTGAACGGAATAAATAATTCAGAATCATTGCCCCGGTTGACCTAATTATACGTGGTTCGACGTTGATCGAGTACTTTTTCCATTAGTTAATCAATTTCATAGGATGCCGAAAACATACGGAGGAAACTTCTTCTCCGATGGATAAACTTTCATAATTCTACTCGTAACAATTTGCCTAGATTATGTAATTTAGATCAACAATTAAATCTATTCCATAAAGAGGACAAATAGGTAAAACTTCGTCGAATTTCAGACCTCGACCAACAGACTAAAGACCCGGAGTTTCCAACTTCTGCTTTTGACACTGATATACCACAATATCTACCTATCGGCTGTACTCTAGTCTTGTTCACACTAAATTGTATATCCTATACTTAAAGGCAGTCCTACATTTAACTAAAAAATGTTCAATAATTTTCGCTATTAATCTCAACCGCTCTCTTTCACCAATTTTTTCCACTGACCTTCCTCAAGGATGAATTTATTGAGATTAGAAAGTGGAATCGATCATTAACGATAGAGGAACGATAGAGGTTAAAGAGTCATCTGCATTTGTCGTAGCATTCAGAGAGACGCTATAACTAAGGCAAATACCCGTCTACTATACTTAGACGGTGAAATCAAGCAAAAGATATAGCGAGAGGAAAACAGAAAGAGTGAAACGTGAGCAAAACTGAATTGCAAAACATCCGCTGGCCAAAATGGCAAACGACGCAAGACGGAAACGAATGTCGCGTTGAAATCACCAAACTCACGGCATCACGCCTACGCTTCTTAGGTCGTGAATGCGGAAGCGGAGCTTACAAACTCGGCGATGTGAAATGTGCCGAGCCTCGGCTATCAGCGAGGTAAATTGCGCGAAACGTTCAATGACGAGTTAACCAGCGGCGAGAGTCGCGAACAATGCCGGACGTCCGGCGACGAAATTTTAAACCAGTCGACATTTTCTCGTAAATTCATCCGGAAGATAAAGCTTCCTCCACAGATCTGGGCAGATTTTACGCGAAATTACCATCAGCTGAATATGTCGGTTTTTCTGGCGGAGAATTGGGATTATCCTGAACTCGTGGTTGGATTATCTATTCCATTTTGTGCTCGGAAATTAAAAATTTATTTTATTAATACTAGTTAATTTAATATTATTAGACTGCTGAAGTTTATACATTTTAAAGAAATTAAAAGGAAAAATGTACAAAATATGCAAAGGAAGTTACTGGCTTGAGGATACTCTAAGGATAAATGTAAGGAATTTCTATCTATGTTCCATTTCTTTAATTATGTTTATAAGAATGTGAATTCGATTCAAGTCTAAATACTATCTCTTCTCTTTTTATGCAAAGCATGTTCAGATAAGCGCTAGTATCTAAAATTAAAACCGAGAAACTGGGTTTGATTATTATAAGCAGAGGAGAGTCTGTTCCATTGTAAATCTCAAAGTCACGAAGTTCAAAAGTCGAACCGTGGCACTGTTGTGGAAGTATCGATTGCTGACAACTCCAACTCGCATAAAACGTCGAAGGTAAAAACAGCGTCAACTAATCAGTGTATTAATTTATGTAATCGACCGGTGGAAGGGCGGAGAAGTGTATAGCTTGTTACTTTTTTCTTTAAACTAGTTTTCATTGTATCTGCTACGGAACAGCTAACAAAACTATCTTCTAAAAAATATTCGTAAGAGGAACTTCGAAATTCCAGAAAAATCATTTTTGCGCGGAAATAATTAAAATTAGAAAATTAATCGTAGATCAGCGTATGCTCGTTTCGTGCTAAAATTGTTCTTCGCCTTCGAGCTAATTTTATTGTGTCCAATATCTTCATCACGCGACGATGCCTTACTGTTATTTAAAAAAAGAAAAAATATCCATTCCCCTCGTAAATTGAAGTATGAGCTATCGAAGACTTGATCAAACGTGCTTTCGTTTGCAATTGAAATAAAATAGATAAAAGTATAAAATATATAAAATAGCAGTGGGATACTTGAGCCTTAAAGCGATTGGTATAGAAGATACTTTAACTTTAATTTCGTAAAACATATTGTATCGAGATTTTCTTAAAACATTATAAGCCTATAGTTCATTGAAATGAAATTGAGGTTGAAACATACAAATTTAAAGTTAAGGAATGCAGGATGAACGAAACAGCTTATACGTTCTATAATATTCGTATAATCTCGAATAAAATTCCCTTTCATTTGTTTCTACGTGTCTCTCGAATAATTTGGTTGCGTTAATTGATATATCCCTTTCAAACTCTTTCGGTATAGAAATTGAAAATTGAAAACACATGTGAAAATAAAGAGACATATGATCGCAATGATACCACATAGGAAAAGACCGCTCGTTCGCATTTAGGCTAAATCACGTAATTGAGTGATGTTTCATGAATCACGTTGCAAATCACTCGATCGGGGCCGTGACTTTTTGATCGAACTGACCGTGGAAAATATACGATGGATTAAAATCTACGATGATCTCGTTTGCGAGGAAAATGGACGAATTACAAATTGGAATAAATAGAACGAGCCGTGGAACGAGATGTAATTGAAAGAAACAAAAAGAAGAGCCACCTGAAGTCGTTCCTTTAATGAAACCACTTTCCCTAATTAGACCACGTGCCGTATTAGTACCGATAAAACAGCCTTCATGTTAAACGCGCGTACGTTGGATGGTATCGTTACTATCTTCATTAAAATTTGGCCAACAATTGACGTGATGGTGTAACTGAGACCCAAGTTCTGGAATAAAAAGTATTTTTTTTTTTTTTTTATAACGTGACTTATGTTGGAAACGTGAAGAATGTTTGTGAAAAATTGTATAAAAGGAATCAAAGACTGGATACTGCAAAGGTCGAAAGTATAAAGCCGAAAGTTTCGTCGTAAATTTTGTGTTACAGAATGCTACGCGAATATTAAGTTTTTTATTGAAAAAAAACATACGTGTGTCAACACTAATCTTACTAGGACATTAAAATATAACATTTATATTAACAAAAATTAAGAAATTGATTAATCGGATAATATAAGAATTTACATAAAGTTAGATGAGCAGAAGAAATAACAGTGAATGTAGAATTTTAGATGAAACATTGAAATATCATTTGACCGTATCTGGTAAGGTTAGTATCAATAAATAAGTTGAAATAGAAAGATGGAACCACTTTCAAGTAAAATTATATTATATTAGATTAATCGCCTGATAAATACAAACTAATTAGACAGTAAATAGCAAAGACAAAACATCGTGTTAAGCAGCTTTAAAAAAGTTACTAACTTTCCAAAGTTTAACATCCTGTATTAAAAATATCTGTCTTATTATGTCTACTAAATGAGCAATTATACTGAACAAGTGGAAATATAGCTCATTAGCAATTGTCTTCCTAAAACTTACTTACTACCACACCTGTTATCCATCATTGAACAAATCAACCAACACTGACACGTTCGACCATAGTTATATGTATACTACAAAACAATCTGCGAGTAACTGTGGTCTAACGTAATTTCTACGATGATCATTCCAACTCTATTTTTCCATACAAAACTATTCATGACTCCATTTCATTTCTTCTTCTTTTCAAGCATTCCTTTAGAATTAACGGCGAACCGTGATACCATAATCTACTCTCAAGAACTTGACGTCGAGGTGAAGATCATCATCCGTCACAATCCATCAACAACAAAGAAATGAAAACGTTGACATGTGGCCATTCGTTCCATGTATTTCACTGGCGGATAATTTGTCCGATGCATGTTTCATCTTGCGACGAAAACGCGTAAAAGCACGAACAACTTCACTTTCCTATTTCTAGTGGCAGACAATTACGTTGAGCGTGGCTCGACATGAGTACAAGTCGACTCGGTAATCGCTTTGTTCGCATAATATCGCGCAAGGACGCGCCGGTAATGCGCGATAAACCAGATAAAAGAGTCAATCGATAGAATGGACGGTAATTCTTTCGGCCACCGACGCTCTTCATTCCTTTTTTTGCTTCCCTTTTTATTCTTTTTTTTCTTTTTTTCGTTGTTGAAAAATACGGGCGCGACAACGCGTAATGAATAATAAAAGCGGCGAGGAGAAGAGAAAGGGAGGGAAAAGGAAAGAGTTTGACGATTTACACGGTGGAATGTTTGCAGTGACGAGGCAAACACACGACGCCGGATCTCGAAGGTACAGATTCGAATTTGGAGAGTTATTCTAGTGACCATTCTCGTCGAACGCTCCAGGCAGCTGGTTTTCTGGCTTTGCAAAGGGCTTTGGTGTCCATCTTGCATCAGTCTTATTGTCCATTATATGCAAATATGATTTTCCGGATTTCTTTCGCCCATCAATTTCAAGATAATTTGGAACTATCCCTTTCAAGGCAGAATTTCTATTAGCATGCGAGGAAAATGATCTTTCTACCGAGTGCTAACATACCGTATCTCATTAAATAATTTTGTAAAATAGTCGCAACTCGCTGCAATTGAGAGCCAATTTCATCGAAGACAAGTCAATATGTTTGTCCTACTTGTTAAACAATTGATTAGGGAAGAATGAATTAAGAATGATTAAATTATATTACACTTTGTACAAGAATAAGCCAATGTCAAGCTAATAGAGAAACATCGTTGCTTCTTCCCTGCCGTATGAATTAAAAAGAATTGTATTTGTGTGGAAAGGTCAAATTATATTTAGTAGACCGAAATAATTTGTGAAAGCAAAAGTAGCCGATAAAAGAGAGTATGTAGTAGAAAACAAAGAGACTTATCACGAAGAAACATCGACACGCGATAATGGCAAAATTGGCTTTCATAATTAACATCAGTTATCGTAATTTGCATTACGACGATGAATAACAGAAACACTGCCTCGCAGCAGCGAAATTGTTTGTTCAGATACACAAGTAAGTCGGTAATTGTGATTTATAGAGTAATTTTGCTTCGCTTGAAACAGGAAAACGAAATATTCGTTTGCGCTTTTCTTTCCCTGCATGTCATAGTTGGCATCAATTTACATGATTAATCTGTAAAATCGATGTTCCTAAAATACGATTCGGTGGGTGAAATATTCATGGTATTGTCCATCGGAATGGTCATCCTAAAATGACATAAAGACAGATAACGATTCAATAAAGAATTCATTGTGTGCTCATTTCGTTATGCAAAGCCGAGTGACCGGGTTCGATGCAAAATTTTCTCCCTAGTTCTTAATTTTACAAAACTGCGCGTTATCGGCTGTTTTAAGTAATTAATTCGATACCATATTTTTATTTTCGATTGCAAATTTTTCATTTTCTGCTACTATCGTATTCAAAAGAAAATATAACGAACTTGACATAAATACACAATTCCGTTCTACTAATTGTTTCTTTGAAAATTTGTACTAATTGTTGAGTTTCGTATAAAACTAACAAGTGCCCTAATACTTACAAATCGGAATGTATATCTACAAATGGTTCGCAAATATTGTCCCTCATTTTCCATTTAAACGGGAGACAAACGATAATGTTCCGCAAGTCTAGACTTTATGTTGTGTGTCATCATCAATTTCCACGGTGACAGAAAATTTCTCAGCCATTGAATTTGCAGCTTGAAATTTTTCCCAAAGCTGTCCCATTTCCTTCGTAAACGTGATGTAACTCACGAGCATCGGCTTTAAATCGTCTTATCTCGAATGTAGTCTCTCGATGGGAGATGAATAGATAGGAAGAAGCGTTGCTGAGCAAAACGACGTCGCGCTTTGTTAGCGCGAACAACCGCTCAAAATTCCGTTGGAATATCGCGACACGAATTTTCTTCGAAGAAGCTTAATAAAGCACGCAACAACGACAAGTTCCACACGATTCCGTGCAATCGATGTCACGATAAATCTATCGACATTCCGAAGTTACGCGCCGCGGGATTGACGTTGCTAAGAGGAGCCGAGATTAACGAGGGCTGATAACAAATGGGGTTAGAGGCGGTAAAGCTCAGGTCGGATGAGAGACGGGAAAACACAAAGACGAAGGGAGAGGGGGCATCGATGGATGGACAGCGAGTCAGAGGCTGAGAGGAAGACAAATAGCGACGAATACACAAGCTTGAGGAGAGGACGAAAATGTCGGAAAAATGGCGAGAGAAAAGTTTTGGAGTATCGAGGGGTGGCCGAGATCGGGTTCGAACATAGACAGGGTGGAAAGTAGCAGAAAAAAAGGAAAATGTCAGGGAGCGGAGTAAATGTAAACTCTAAAAAAAAAGGTGAAAATAGCAAAAGAAAAAATAGCAATGTATAAGCGATACTATGAAGGTATACTATTATGTAGTAACAAAAAGCCGTTCATAACTAGAATCGTGGTAAAAACATTTGAATTTTACCAAAGTGTACTAATCAATGATGAATTTGTTAGTAACAGCACTTGCTACTTTTTTGTTGGTTTTTTATGATATTAACAGAGTACAAATAAAAATTATCTGTTAAAAGACAGCAATAATACATTTCAAAATACATCTTATAAAAAACCAGCAACGCTCTAATGTTGGGAGAACGAAAAAATTTCGAGAACAAATATGCAGAATTTGTACGATTGGAGAAGGCAAACTAAACGAAAGAAGAATAAATATCAATAACATTAGGAAGCCTGGATTACTATGCGAGAAGGGATAAAGGGATATAACGTTGAGCCGAGCAGGACACAATTAGCGTCGGAAACGTGGAACGATACGAATGTCATGAGCCGAACAATTCGAATTGACACATCAGGTAGGAATACAAGGCACGATAATAACGTGTACGAAGCCGCCATCACGATGGTTGATCGCGTTACACGGATTTTTACGCTGCTTGTAATAGATATGCCTAGTTTATCGGTTTGCTAATGAACAGGTGGTCCAGTACGCGCTCAACGATCGTGTCACAGATCGATCGCAAACTTACGTGTGAAAAGGCAGCGAAGCAAATTTCGTGACTTATAAATATTGGGTCGCCCGAAAAGTTCGTTCCGGTTTACATTTTAATTCGATATGTATTTATGGATTTATCTTTCTCCGTCTTTCACGCAACTTCAATATTCCATTCTTCCAGAACCTCTCAGGTTTTTCGACGAAAAACTTTTCATAAGATCTTTCGCGTCGACCAAATTCCTTAAAAATCGGAACAAACTTTCCAAACGACTCAATATAATGCAGCTATGTCCCATTTGTATGTTGATTTTTCTTTAACGAAAATTTTGCACAGGACAATTAACAGAGAAAAAATAAAACTTTAGTGTACTTTCGAGCTTATAGTTTTCAAACGAAAAGATAGCTTTCCTCGCTCTTTTATTTTTTGTCGCTTGACTTTTCAAGGATTAAACTTTGCATCCCGAATAGAATTTTAGCAGAGGCGATTAGCACGGATTTTACATCCGACCTGTTTCGATGAACAATAGTAGGGGTGGCTAGATCAACGCACAGATCACCAATTTGCTCTCGTTTTTCCTATGTAACACTGTCGATACGGTTCATTGGTTCTTCATATAACGAAGTCAAGTTCTGCTGCTGCTCCTCCTTCTACGAGTCGCTTATAAACCTAACTTCAAGGTAGTTAGAACGATCCACGTAACTAGATAAAATGTTCGATTCAGGCTAATTTTCTCAACGTATTATCAATAATCATTTCGTTAATCAGGGGAAAATATACTCACAAGGATACCATATTAAAATTTCTTCCATGATATCCTGTTATGACATATATTTCATAGAAAACATTAAAAATTGTTTTCGTTTTCTAAAATGAGAGCAAGATAGAAATATAAAGATTCTAGAATCGCATCAGCATTAAACTGAATTTCATATAGGCGCATTCTGCATATACCTACGTAGTATATCATACATTTATTTTTACATTTAACCTTCCGCCAGCAATATGGGTCGTCAAGCTCCAGACAAAATTTTCATTGTCTAATTTCTCTGAAACGAAGGTGACAGATTCTGGTTCCAGCACCTAAAAAGCCTTTATCTACAAAAATAGCAGTTACAACGCTTTAACGGCCCAAATACTGTTTACTTCGTTCAGTTTAGTTTTGTATAGCATGAGCGTAAAATGTGCCTTCAGCGACCCACATTGCCGTCTACGTCAGCAGTCTTTCAGGAAGCAAGCGAATTTTCTTATATCCGTAATGTTTTTATTTTCATACATATAGTAATCTCATGACGACCGCTTCGGTGTCCCGTATGACCCCTACGTTTCTCATGCATTAGTAAGTATGAGATACGGAGCCTTTCTTCCTCGACGTGTGTCTCATATTTTTTAATAATAAATAAACCACATAAAGACCAACCAAGAAAATTCTGAAATACGCGACAATTGAAAATCGATTCGTGATCGAATAAAGGAAACAAACGGATCCACTAATCATCTGGTTCGACTTTAAAAGCTTCCTGGCAATCTTCCTGTTCCCATTACGGGAATTTGATTCTCAGATACGACTTAAATCGTTCTGAAATCAGGAAATCCCAAGTTTGTGACGAGAATTTCCGTGGTTATTCGCCCTAGTAACTACCTGGACTACATTATTTTCAACAATTCTATCCAGCCTCGATCCGTCGCTTTAATTTCATTTTCAATTTAACTTGTCGTCGGAGAACCGTCTCGGCTCGCTTTACATCGTGGCGAAGCCATTTGCATCGATATAATTTCGCGACATCGAGCAAGAACGATACAACAGGGGAGAGAAATCGAGTTTTCCTCGTCGCACGTTAAACAACGCGAACAGACGAGCCGCGTCTGCGTCCGCGTCATCGTCAACGCAGCTTTAACGCGTTTATTCTCTCCCTCGTCCCATAGTTTCCGTGTAATTTTGTAAACACGATTCTCATCTTGGTTACCAAGGGGTGTGTGCGTGAAATAACTGCTTTAAAGCATGCATCGGGGAAAAGTTTAGTACGTGCTCGAGACTCGATAGAAAACCTGGTCGAATTACAAATTAACATTGCTGTTTTATTAACAACTAGCGATCCGATGAATTTCAGACATTGAAAATTTGTAATCGAAGCTTAAAAACATATCCGGAAAGCTGAGAAACCTGAAATATTATAATTTCAATGTAACGTACATAAACTTGAGTAGTTTTGTAATTTTAATAATTTTCATGAAATAAAGTCTCCATGTTTTAAAATCAAATTGCTACTCCCGACTCCGAACGACCTATCAATTCACATGCTTACCATATACAATATATAACAGTACCTATGGACACGTCAGTTTTGGTATGAGATAAAATAGTTGCTTTTCCTAGATGAAATATTAAATTTGTCATGAAACTACAACTTCAAAGACTGATGAGAATTTTCATATTTCAAAGATAATTTATCTCGCAAAGGTACAAGTTGCTTCTGAAAGCAACTTCGCTATTCTATCTCTGGAACGAAGCAACGGTGGAACTTGACTTCCAAAGTTCCTTGCCATGTGTCTGACAAGTTCATAAAAATAAGTCGAACGATATTTATTCGGGGCTGTAAGTTCCCACTTGATAGAAAGTTCGTGTTCGACAACCCCGTCGATTTTGGTCCGATCAATTCTGAAACTATAAACGAGGACCTTATTGCACGTAAAATTTTACGTTTATGATACGTTCTACGCTCAGCATGATGTATTTTCGAACTTGAATGCGTGTTTCTCACGCGACCCAAACGGAATCCGACAAGTGCACCATAAATATCGACTCAACGATATTCGTCGAATTTATCTGCGACCCAAACTTGGACGAGGGACCGAACGTCGAAAGAGCAACAGCTCCTCGGATATAACGACGAATGGTTCGACGATTTGGCAAGCAAAGTACTCATGGGCGAATACCACAGCCGTTGGCAAAAATCGATCGTGACTGTGAAACGTAAATTTTGAAGACGCGAACTTCGTCTCGTGAAACGTCGTGGGAAATTATATGGACAAAGTAAAACACGAATTTAACATTTGTAGACATATCAGTTTGATATTATTTTAAGAGGTCGTAAATAAATGTAGAAATTCCGAGACAGCCATAGTCCGTCATAAAAGTTTCTAAACATACGTCTCTTAAATTTGAAATATTATCGTAAGTACGTTAGGTGTGGTAGTTTTTTGACGTCAGATTTTGTATTGATTGAATGTTGGTATATACTTAAAAAAAAAAGAAAAAAAAAATAGAAGAGTATTATGCCTTTTAAGCAGAGATAAAAAATACACAAAATGTATATACATTCGTTATCTCGAAAATCATACAAAAGATAGACATAATATAGATAATATTATATTAATATCTCGCGTTCTTTCTTTTGATAAGTCAGATAAGCAAAATTTGATGAGTATATATAGACTTTAGTGATTGTCTATGAAATATTAACGCCTTATTCTTCTATGAATCGAATCTGTTAGCTTCATAAATAATTTAAATCCTGTAAAATCATTTTTCACGATTCGTATAAATATGAATATACGATCATACGATATCGATTTTAACTTTTTTTTTAACAAATCAGATGCACAAAATTCGGCCGATGTATCTAGACTTGTTGTATCTGACTATAAACTTTTGTTTAAACAAATTAATCTTTCATAAATCAACCGTGTTAAGAAATCAAAAATATTAGCTCCACAAGCAATTAAAATTCTGTAAATCTAGTTTTTACGATTCGCGTAGCTATCGCGTTCATCCCGAACGAGACTAACGAACGAGGAGGGAACAGCAAAAAGTTCAAAGGAAATGTATCGATTGTTGCCACCACGCGTAAACAGGTCGGAAGCGTTTATCTACCATTGGTGTAAATATTTTAAGAGTCTGAGGTAGGTAACTCGTTTACAAGCTACGACACGTTTAGATTTTGACGTTAAACTTGCGTTTCGTCTGCGTGTTTCTACACAATTCTATAGGACCTGCCACTCATCCCAGCAATAATAAGCTTTACCCGAAGAGCGAATGTAAAGCGGTTTGCAACATAAAGGATCTGCGTTCGAGGAAATTCCACATAATTTGAATACCAATGATTCGACCGAGTGAATAGTTTGGTGTTTCCTAATCGTCGACACGTTTATCATTTAAATGTGTTTGGGCTGTCGGGCGTTTCTCGTTCGCTTTATCTACTCGAAAGTTTTGGAAATCTAGCGTTGTTGGAACGCTTATTTCAAACATAGTCGTCGAAATTTGAGTCGTTTGAAATGAAGCTCTATAAATAGCATTCAGTGGCAAGACAGAAATAGAAATTTTGCGAGACAGTGAACGCATCGATTCCAATGTTACATATGTAAACGCTGGTGCTCGTTGTTCACGTGTTGTATATCGTGTCAATTTTTCACGTCGACAATTTTCCACCCGTTACAAGATTTTCTAGGATCTCGGATTTTCTATCTATCGTATTTTCATTTATAGAAACTACACTTCACTCTTCTTTATGCTTTGTATTTTTCTTTCTTCTTTGTGTTTTATCATACATTTTCTCGTGATGCCCTTAGGCCATTTTTTAATAGTTGTCATTTTTTCCTTTGGTCTTTGTATTGCATTTTCTTTTGATAAAATTTCTTTTTGGTGTTTATATTGCTTTACTATTTCTATCTTTTTTTTTTTTTTTTTGTTATCCTCGCTTTGTTAGAATTCTGGAATCATTGCGCGTGCTGTCTACTTTAACGTAGAAATTTTTCGATACCGCGATATTATCGTGACAATCAATGTGCCAGTCGATATCGCTATTTAACGCTTTAATTTAGGAGCACGTTGTACCACGAGGACTACTGTAACTACAAGTGACTACGCTCTGCTTTCACTAAAGTTTCAGATACTAACACACATCGTCCAGTTTATTTACCACAGTTAGGTATTCAGCAAGCTGTTGCGCTCTGTCAAAGTATATTGGAATTTCCTCAGACATGCAGAGCTAAGTCCAGAAATAAACCAGCCGCGTAAGATTCGCGATAACCAGAGGGCATGATCTCTAAATGGAGACAGACAAGTCGCGCGATACATTTCTTCCAAGCGACTAGTCGACAAGATTCTTCTCGATAAATCTTATCCGACACTGATAGAATCTGCGATATCAGACAATGCAACTCAATTTAATCACTCTCATAACCCAATTACTCTCCGTCCGAGTAAATCGAGTTTATTACTTCAGTAATCTGAATATCCGAATTTTCTCTGGATCGTGTCAAAGTCGTTGATGAACTTTGTTTCGATAAAACAAACTTCGTTTCGTACTTAAGCGAGTGAAAGAATGCTGTGTCCGATAAACTTGCAAATTTTTCTCGCGTTTGCAGAATGGAGGACCGCAAATGTCACGTATTGTTGTACGATGAGCCGGGCGGATATAGACATGTTGGAAACGGTCCATCACGAAGTAAATAACTTTCATTGATTGACAGCAACTTTAGAATTAGGATTTTGAGCGTCAGTGGCTGGTCGGACAGTTTCCAGATCCTTGAATATTAACCTTATTTCGATTTTGTCTCTAATTTTATCTATGTCTACCTCTTATGATATAATATCTATCTGAATCTATGCAATATTAGGAAACTTATTTAATTGAAACTATTAATTGGCGTATCGATGTTCATATTCGGTATGACTCTGGCAAAAACAAGTTGATAATATCCGTTTGAAACAGAGCATACGCGTGAATTTTAAACGACAAATCTAGTTCAAATATATATTATTTAATGAGTGAGGCGCCCAAAGTCAGTAATTACCGCCCAAGCCTCGCCCAAACCTCGACCAAACCTCCCAATGAAGGTATAATCTTTTTACAGGACACAATTCGTCTATTTAACAGCCAGAATGGTATTCCACTTTAAACAACTCGGCTACAAATTGATATAAACCTGTACAGCTTGTTAACCAGAAAATATATTACTCATTTTTTGCGCGGAGTACATATTATATTGCTTTTCTCGACAAACAAATTTGTTTTACACTTTTCTACAGTTATTTTCCCATAGTTGAGCCACACAGTATTTTTAACACTTTACCGACCGATAGCCTATTAATCGGCTTTTTATCGCCGACTATCTTTCTCATTATTTGAGCAGTAGTTTGTTATTAAGTGCTAAGGTAACTTGCTCGGTTGCGTCGGTTGCGTTACTTTGTAAGCCAATTTGTAAGCGAAAAAAAAAAGTATCAATTTGAAAAACGTACCGTTCGCAATGAACAAAAAGAATGGTATTGGACAGTCTAAACCGAACCAGAGCCCGCGCCAGGGAGAATCTGCTCCTGAGCTGCCGGTTGAACCGCTAGCGGTCAGTAAAGTGTCAATATGGTAGCAGTTCGTATCACTCGATGATCGAAAGTCATAAGTCAATAATATTTTCCATGAAAATTTTTGAATGAAAGAATAATTTTTTTACTGAACACGATTCGACTATTTAGTAACTAGAGCAATATATATTGTATATATAATAGTGCAGAGAAAAACATGATCGTCACATGGCTTCGAGCAGCTTCTATGATTTTTGAAAGAATCGTTATCCATTTGTCATTACTAAGAAATATCTCTCACATTCAAAGATGAAGCACTTAGGAAGCCAGGCGGACCACTTCATCACGTCGCATCTTTGCGAACAAAGGTATACTAGTCGTTTAAGACACATTAAGAGGTCACTTCTTAAGAGCGAAGAGGAAATTCCGTAGCGGTTAACAGACCCCGATGAAGTCTAACGTTTGAATGATCTCACGCTTAGAGAAGTTTAGCAAAGAGAAATTGCATTCGTGCAACTTTTTGGAATGTAGTTCCTTCAACCGTTGTCGGTTCGAATTAACTTCCATACCATTCTCGTACGAACCTCTCGTTACACAAACCTTGGGAATTCTTAACTAGCGCGTTCGTTAAGAGTTATTTCTAAAGAATCTGTTCAACTTGCAACAAGACGCAAACAAATAGCCGCGCTTTTTCTTTCGAATGTCGACCTACATATACGCGTGACCACTAACTATTTTTTTCTTTTTTTTATCGGATCACCTGTTTTACGATGTTTCGATCTGGCGAGATTCCGATTACACAATAAAGACTGAAACTTCTACTCGAATTTCAGTGGTGTAGTCGATGACCATTTAATAAATTTCTACGAGAGAAAACAAATTTTCTCAGCGAAGTTGCATGTTTCATAATTATATGTTGCATAATGTTCAAAAATTTAAATGTTTTATATGGACCCGATTGCGTCTATAAGCACGAATTTCGTGACGAACTAGATTATATTTTTCCAGTATAATATCAAAGATAAGATATAAAATAACATAATGTATAATATAATGATATGAAATAAAATATACTATAGAAACGTTCACATTAAACAGGATATACGTTTCATTACATTTCTGACGAGTCATTAGATATTTTATTTAAGGAGGAATAAAACGAAGCAGCTCGTGATAAAATAATTACATGTCATTCGGAATTTTATCGCGAGTACATTCTTGTCGCGGTCCGCTTTAATTTAAATCTACGAATCGGTTTCGCTGCCAAGGTTTTCCTTTGAACTTGAAAATATTTGAAGAAATGGGCCAGAGAACTCCGGCACGCGTGCGAACGATATACACAAACAAACTCTCATTATGCTGCATAATGGAAAAAAGGGACCGTAGAAAAGTGAAAAAAGTACATATTTCTAAAAATGAGCGTTTTCTTTTCTCGCGCTGCGGCATAGAAAGAGCAGAAAAATCCGTAGTTTATACTCGTTGTGTTTCGCTATTGAGCGGCTCTCGTACTCGTTTGATATTTTGTCGTTCAAAGTGCCGTTATCCCCCTGGAAGATAAATAAAATTCTAGCGAAACCATCGAAGCTCACGAAATATCTAATATGGTGAAATCCTTTCAATTGCGTTGTTTGTCCCCTTCCGTTCGTTTCGAAACTCTTTCCTGAAACGATGCTACACGGAATCGAGATTTATTTACTCGAGATTCGCCGTTCTAAAGAATGTTACCCCATTCTTACCAGTAGTACAAGCTTTATTTATACGCTGATATTTTGAAAACATCGATTAAATACAGTTGTATATACGATCTCATTTAAATATACCCAATAAATTCCGCAAATATCGTATTCTCAGTGATACTTCTCAGTAGATTGTAGATGTTTATCAAAAATATTAAGAAACTGCGGGGAGATTTGTGTCAACCGCTAAGTAATGTTGGAATGAAAATTTATGTGAATAAGTGAGGGAGAATTCGAAGAATGCAAGAGTATAACTGAGATGTATATATAGTGGTATGAGGGAATTTGATGGCACGTGGCAAGTATTTATATTATGCGTGAGATCTTTAACAGTACGGTACGAGTAGGAAACGACAGGGTCTTGAATAAAATCGTTGAAGAGATGAAATACGAAGGCAGACTGGAAAGTTTCCGGAATGGCAATGACAGTAAAAAATAAAGTAACCCCTAGCGGTAATTATGGTAATTTTTCCATCTGTCCTCGTAGTCTATAGTTTCATCAACGTCTTAGCCTTTATTTTTCCACCGCATTATCTTTATCTTTGCTTTCTAATCTAACCTGGAGACCTATCGAAACTGGCGATTCCACGATTCCTTGGAGCCCGTGCGTATTTCACGGTCTCTGAAAAGCTGTCGAAGGCAAAGCGCCAATAATTCAACATCGGACGGCATCGTTTGCACATAAATTCCATGGTTCACATCTTAAATCTCGGCCCTGTGTGCACGTGAACGTAACCTCGCTGACAGGGCTCATTAAGACCCGGTAATAAGGTCGTTCGTCAGACGGAATGCGAAGAGGCGTGCTTGAGACTCTCTCTCAAAACGTTTCTTTACGACCAGAAAGACGTTCTTTTCCGAGGGAGAATCGTTGTGAGAATGTCGATAATAGACGTACGAAATACCATGAAAAGGTATTCCTGTCAGGATCAAAGTGTACTCATCTGACACTTGAGTGATTCTGATTGGCAGCAAATAGCGGAATTCCGCGAGGAGATGTCGGAATATCTCGTGAGAAAGAGTAAGAAACATCGACCCTCTTATAGAGCAACTTTTCACATTTTTTGTCTAATGCATTGCTGTTCCCAAATATTTTATGTTTCTGGCGAGGACATAAATGAAAAAGAATATCGTCTGTATGTTGGAAGAGTGACAAATAAAAGAATTAAATTCTCCTGAAATTTGGTTCAAAGTAGAAACTTTGAAAGAAAAAATTACTAAATAATTATTAGGTTGTAATATATGAATTGTTCTTTTTTTTTTTGTAAATGTGTAATTTTTTAGACGTCTCCCCCATCCAGCAAACCAACTACATGTAAAATACGAAAAAACAAAGCTTCCCTTCGGAAGGACAAATGTTTTTCGGTCTCGATGAAAATATCGTCGAATTACGTAAAACAAGACGAAAGAACGTTACACGGTTCTCCTTTTTAGAGGAAATGCGGTTAAATTGCGAACACGAAAGCAGATACGCTATTAAAACACGCGCCACTGCAGTAAAGCGTTGACAGTAACGTGAAATAATAATTAAAGGCGATGAATTCATTTGCAAATACGATGAAATATCTTCTACTCCACATTACCGCACAATTATCTATTATTAATTCTCACTGCTATCTATTTTCAAGAATTTTCACGGAATAATAAACGATGTTACAAATAAATGAAAATGTTCAAACATTATCAATAATTTCAATTTCATTGCGCTTTAATTGAAAGAGGGTAGGACACGTGCCAATAAAAAGAAAGAAATACAAACAGGTTCCTACAATTATATTATAAATTTCACTCTAAATAGTAGATATATAAAATCGACTATCTTCAAATCGCTACAATTTTCTAAATCAACAGATCGATAACTGGAACTTGCACGTGTTGCAGGAAAATGCCCGTGCGACACACGTGTATTTCCCTATCATTCACATGGTGCAATCGCAAGAGGGAAATAATAATTCGGAAAAGCTGCAAAGTTATAATTTATACGATCGGAAAACGAGCGCAGTTTCCTCATACGTTCCCTATAACGTCACGAAAAAGTAGGAAAACGATAAACTTTACGAGCTCGTTTGCAAATCATCTCGCAGATGCGTTTAATGCATTGATCGTAAAAGCAGCGGAAACTGACATCGCGACATCGATTTGTGAAACGATCGCGACCAATATCGAAAGTGTGATTGATCTTGAACCCAAACGATCTCATGGCCATGGCTTTTCAAATCGCCGTGGAACAATTTTTGCACATCGATTTATCCGTTTTTATACTTCCAAGGCCTCCCCTGCCGCGACCGTACGAGCGTTAGTTTATTTATAATTTTCTCGACTCTCGATGCAACATCTCGAGTGTTGAACTGGTGCGCTGCTCGCCAATATTTTCACTGCTTTAATCCTTTGCAGTCGCGAGCCGTTCTCCTCCCGCGATTATAACATGCTATTTCGATCTGTTCTCACCCTCTTGCATATTTCTGCGTTTCATTTGCCATTTTAACACCGTTCGAATCCACGCGTCATGTGCTCACCTAACGTCGTGAAACATCATAGGTGAATCATAACATAAATTAAAGGACAGCGATTGCAAGGCTTTCTTAGTTGAAAGTATAAATTGTCCTGAAAATGTCTATTTAATTTTATAAAGACTGTGGTGTGCAAGTTTCATGTATAATAGAAGATCGAAGCGTTTTGAAAAGACAAAAATGGGAAATGTAAAAGTAAAATGGAAAATTCGAAGGAAAGTTAACCAAGCACGATCTTGAATTTTGAATACTTTGTGGTTTATCGTGTGTGAGCATTTTTGTAGTTATTTTAATGAAATAAAAATCGTTGTTGTTTATATCTCATTCAAATTTTGACGCTGTGCATTTATTAACAGCGCAATATCGCGGAATATTAAAGTGAACATTGACTTAGCTCGCATGATGTGCTTCCAAACAACGAACCATTAAACTACTCTACTTGCTAAGTAGAATTAACTAAGAGCTACTAACCGCACCATTATCGATGCAACCTCGAAAACATCAATACTGTTTCAACGCACGACAATCCGTGCAATCTTCCCACTTTGTGCATTTACTTACCGAATAATTAATAATAATAAGGATAATAGAACAAAACAGTGTATAAAATAGATAAAATATCTGTGATAAAATAGATCTTATAATATAAAAATAAAAACAGTTTCACTCTCTTTTAAAGAAATGTCGACAAACTTATTACACGAGCTACTATTTTGTTCCATTCTACGTTTCTTGATATTCTAACGCAGCCATCGATAAATTATCGATATCGAAAGCATAATCCCTTGTAAGGGCAGAGTCGGACAAAGGTAAATCGCTTGTCTCGCAAATCGATGTGTTCACGTGGCCCTTGCCTACGTGTTGCGTCAAACGGAAACGTCAGTTTCGGTAAAAGGCGACTTCGATATTTCAAAGCGTAACCACGCAAATGTATGCAAACGCGTAAACGAGAAAGAGATTGGGGCAGGGCAGAATCGTTAAACCTTTATAGGCTGGTTTTAGGTTGCGTATGATTGTATCCCGTCCTGTTAATGCTCTAAATGTCTCGATGGTTCTACGGTGTGCTCGCCTCTCTAGAGAGAGAGAGAGAGAGAGAGAGCGTTGGATCCGTTGTGACGAGAGTTGCAAATTAATTGTTGAGTTGTCTAAAGTATAGTACGTTATCGTGATTAGTTCGTGTTAAATAACCATCGTTTCCTGTCTAATCAACATCTGTACAGTCCATATATTCTTAAATAAATCATTAATTATTAAGTAGTATTCCCGATACTACAATATCTTAAAATAACATGAATTCTAAAATTTTGTCTTCTCTCTTCATTTTGAAACGAGAACCACAATATTCTCCTCATCGAATGACCCAATATCAACATGGAACTGATTTTCTCTTGAAGCAATTATTAACTTATAGTTTCGTAATATACGATTCATTGGTAATAATAAACTCAGCGATTTTCGAAAATCCATACTTTACACATACTAAATTAACGAGTTGCGGGCGAAACGCATCAACAGCGATCTCCTTTCCAGTGTAGCTACGGAATCTCGATCAATAATTCATTTTGCATCTAATTTGCAAATTAATAGGTTTCAGTGTAGCGTGACCATTAGAGCGATCGATGCCAAGAAATGATTTACGAGATGAAAACGGTAAACGAACATAACGGCCCGTGAAATACTCTTTCTAACACAAGCGAGAGTAATGTATTTCCCCGTTTTATATTTTCTTCCGCTGTCGCAAGTTGGATGTATTTTCTAAAGTGTTCTTGATTTCCTTCTCTTGCAAAACGGAACAGGGTGGCTACACTGCAGAAAATTGAACGGAAAAACACGGAGATTAAAGGTTTTGCAGGTTACTTCAATATTCAACGAACTTATCCACAAATTGCTTCGAACTTTGAATATAATGATAAATTATTCTCCGCATGTGTTTTAATTATAAAATATTAAGTCACATCTCTTTCAGAGCGCATACAGTAACACGGAAACAAAAGAGGAAGCAGAAGGTTTATACATAATTCAAATAACCAGCCATTCTCGCACGACTTATTTACACGTTCACTTCATGACCGAAGAAACTTATTAAATTAAATTCGTTACAACGAACATCGTCCTCACCGCACGAAAGCTCCACTTGATTTACATGTTCCGCTTTAAAGTAGGAGCACATTATGCTGACTGTTTCCAATGTTTTTCGTTATTTCCGTATACGTAAATTGTAGAAGAGGATCTGCCTATTTTAGGGAGAGATACGAAAACAAAGAATCCTAAAGATTAATATCCAAAACTTTATGACCACTTTACTTCATATATTCAAATATATACAAAAATGTACAACTACGTGAACTCAGTCGGAGATTTAATTTCTAACTTTCCCCGTGATTTTATTGTCATCCAGTTTCGCTTAAAGCGTTCTTTTTGCCTCCGATTCAATCTTCGATTACGTTTCTTTCTTTGAGGCTCATTCGAGAGATCCAATGGGGTCTTTGAAAATCGCAAAAGTTTAATCATTTTTCTAAGATAACAAAAATGAACTATGATATATTAAAAAATCACAGGAATTTTGCTTTGTAACGAAAACGTAATTTTAGAAAGATTGATAGATATTAGGATATGTAATAAGTTTGTTCGCCACTCGGTTTTTTTAGGTTTTTATTTAGGTTTTCTAGGTTTTAGGTTTATTTGGAAATACCTTAGCAGAGAATAACATAACAAATAATCTGTAGAATATGATTCGAATTACGTGACAAAACAAACGAGTCACGATACAGATATCCCGATATAGATAATACAGGGAATATTTTAGAGGGTAAAGCTCCAGTTAGCATAATGTAAAGCCTACGTCGTGTTACGTTAATATCTCACAGCGAACCGTCTCTGATAATACTCGCGATTAATCACCCACCGTGTTTGCAGTCGTAAATTTCAATTCGCGCGATTAACGCGTCACAAGTTCATTAAGATTCTTCGGTATTCCGTTCGAGGTGGGCACGGTCCTGTAAAGCTCTAGCGTTAAAAACAAATACAAATACAATAATGCGATGAGATTCGAAGCGTTAAGCTTCATACCATCCTTTAGTAAAATAAGCATTGATTACCAAGATTTAATCGAATATCAACAAAAGCAAATTTAATTTCGATATTGCTAATACATATAACATATCTCCGTATATTACATTATTACGTTGAATTAAATTAACATTAACGAATGATACAATAGTAAACTCTTCTAGCATTGAAAATTCCACTTTCCTCGTGTATAATAAAAAATAACAAACAATCAACGTCGACAAAATATATTAAGTCACTTATTACTTAAAAAGCTCGTTCTTGTCGAAGAGCTCTTCAACTACCGCAAACGAGTCTCTGGAAGTAACAAAATTACAGGTCGGCAAGCATTTGATCATTTTGTACCTCGTTAGAACTCTCTCAAGATCTTCTCATAATCAGATAATTGTGAAATCTTGTTCACAATGCTTGACCCTAACTCGATTATGATTAGAACCAATTACTTTCTTTTTCTCTTACTTCTTGACAGGATAATAAAATTCGATCCATTCTACGTCAAATAAAAATCTATATTAACTAAAATTAGACGTAACTTAAGAAACAAAATACGCTTAAAAACCAATGATCAATAACTAAAACGAAAGAAACACGCGTATATTTGAAGAACATAATTAAAACTTTCTGAACAAACCGCGAAACTACGTGGTCCCGATTTACAGAATTCAAAGTGAGACGCCAATTCGAAAAGAAAGATAGCGCATTCATCGGTACATACGTTCCCGTACATCAAAGGCAGTTTCATAGTCGTATTTGAAGATCGTGCTCGTTACGATGCAGCTTGTAATTTTCACGAGCACGAAGCTTGACGAGCTCAAAGGGGCAACCTCCCGTCATACGTAACTTTTAGAAGCTCCGTACAAAACAACGGGCACACCCTAGATGCGGTAAAGCAGCGTAACGCTACTCGAGGATAAGACGAGGAGGTGCACTTTGAACTTTCTTCCGGAGTCACGGCGCCTCTAGTTTTCCTTTCTACCTTTTCGAGGATCTGTCTTCCTTTACCTTTCCCTCTGGTTTCTTTCCTGTACTTGGAAAGCTCTCAGCGATACCCGAGACCTTCTACATCGAGTAAAAAAACAGTACCTTCCGGTGCTGTGTCCGAGGTAAAAATAAATCGTCACTCTATTTCACTCTAGCACACGCTCTCCGCAACCCTTTTTCCATTTTTCCTCATTCTCTTGGACTCTAGCAAAATTCAATTTGTTTCGAAAGAAGAGAGAAGACGCTTCACAAAAGAGTTGCTCTCTTCTCTTCTTTTCTTCTTTCCTTCTCTTATCCGTAAGATAAGAAGAGAGGATTGAAAGTCGAGTGGTTGAATGGATGGCATGGTTCGACGCGGGCCAGGGGTTTTTCAATTTTCCGTCTCACGCTAAAAATCAACGGTGCAATCGAGCTGACACGACGCCCGCCTCTGAAATATACCACTTCTTCCGCTTCGGGTCAGTCCTCCCGTGAACAATCAAATACCATGGGATTCGAGCTCTATTCTTCTCTCAACGAAAAGACGATATTTTGATCTTAGTTTTCAATCAAGGGACCGAGTTATCCAATGGTCTCCGGTGCTATTGGTGCTCACAGTCCATTTCGTTACCAACTTTCCGTTTCATGTCTTTCTAATCTTATTTATCTTATTTGGAAAGTGGAAGCTTTTCCGTGCGAGGTTCTGTAAACCGTTAAATTTATGAAATTCGAATTTATTCTCTTATATGGTGGTATCTCTGTCACGATTTTCATTGCATTTCTCGTTCGATAAATAAGTTATCCATCTTTTACGCAACTATAACGACGGATTTCTATAAATCTTGCCTCTCCCATTTACACAAGAACAGGTAAAAAAGCACTCGGTCCTATCGGGATGCTTCTGGAAAATCGAATCGCAAATATCGCTTACTCCGCTGTAGTAATCCTTTCGAATTTTTCTAATATAATGTTTTCGACGATATTATTTTAATTTTAAGAATTATGGAAATATATGGCTAGAAATTTGTAAAGAGTTCAAGCGAAGTAAGAATATTTATGGTAGAAGCTGCGGTAATTTAATGAATTATAGTAAAACAACATTTAGAGTTAAGTAGTGGTGTGGTAGGATGTAAAAATTTTACGTCTAGCAGACATTATACGCCCTCATTTTCTCCATCCTTGCTTTTCTTTCTGTTCTTTTTTCCCTCTCATCCTTCGCTCTTTCATTCGCGACTCGTCTTCATCGACAAACTTTAAAATATAACCATTTAATAATTTCTATAAAAAGATTTCTGGTATAGAATCTGTCAAATTCATTCTAAATCCAAATTGGGAAGCGAATTAACGGCGAATTTGAAACGTCGCAGAATGAAATATTAAATAACGGAATGCATTTTTTCAATAACAAGTGTAAATTATTATGTAAAACGCTAGTGAATATGCATAAATATCAGATACTAGAAATATTTGCTTCGACCAGGCGTATGTTTTGAAACAGATATAGGTAAACAAGGAACGTTCGATTCTCGTTATGCCAAACGTAGTTTGCCCCGGGGGAAGTATTTTTTGTCCTTTTTGGTTAAATTTGAATCTATGCCTTGTCACGTTTATGTGCGTTTCCATTCCACGATCTCTCTCCTTTCGCATTACGAAAAAATATCACCACTCGCGAACTCTATTTGACGTGTAAAACTCGCACACTTGAAATTTACGGTTCTCGTTGAAGTATTTGTCACTTATATATCCCGCTATCATTTTCCGTGATCTCCCCCCTCCCCTATTAATTACAGGAAAATATGACATAATTTGTTATCTGTAACTCGTTCCGTGTAATCTTTTTAATATTAAATTTTGAACATCGCCTGGAATAACCTCCGAAGGATCGATTCTTTAATATCAAAGGTAACAAAAAGGAATTGATCAGTGGCTTAGAGAACTCAATTATTAGAACGCTAGACAGACTTGCGAAAGATTCGGGTTGGAATCTCAGTCCAGCAATCCGATTGACCCATTCTTTTTCTATTGGCGATCTCCAAGTAATGAAATCATCACTTTGCACTACTACTACTTGGTACTAAACTTGAACTTTAAATTTGGAATTACATAAACCTTACTCACTTACTTATTTCATGACCTATGATTATTTAATAGATACCTATTTCATTTGCCACTCCAATATATATATCTCATTCTCCTCTGAATAAATTGTTAATCGATGAAAGAATATATGATTCAGTAACGCATCAACAACATTACATGATTAAAAGTAACATTCTTGTTTTACTTGGTGTCTCTTTGAACGACCAAAGCGGGACTCTCGCTCCTATCATCTTTGCTAAGATTACACGTCTCCCATGGGATCTACGTGAAATTGTTCTTCTGAAAATGAGTCGCCACGTTCATAAATCCAACTCTACTCAATTTAAATACACACACGTGTTCGCATATATTAGGTACTTTTTATTATCAGCTTTTTGTTCCAGCGTGTGTTCTTCAATCAGAAACTCGATTGCATCCGTATAAAATTTTCTTCCGTCAATCCAGAATTATATTGATGATTTACATTTTATATAGCATGCAATAAGCAATCTTCGTTTTCGTAGAGATTACTTATGTCTCCGTTTACTTTGTACCGTGTCATTTATCGCAAGATAAGAAGAGATCATAGTTCCAACACGCGAATACCTCATCAATCATCGGATTCGAATTCGATAAATTCTTGTCTGTTGTGTTGCATGGAGAACACTACACAGCAGACTCAAGATCGTTCCACGTGACAAATTGTAGCATCGTTTCCGAAATACAAAATGCGTGGGGTAACAATCCTTTATCTTTCCCGACTCAATTTTTCTTTCGTCCCAATAAATATTTCTTCGGCGTAAGAAGAAATGTCTTCCATCTACATTATATTAAATGTACCTATACTTCAATCGTACGACGTAATCATTATATGTTGACAATTAAGTTTTGATCATCTAAATAGCAACATACCTTTCTTCATTCGAATGACATATGACAGTTTTTAAAAGTACTCTAAATTTTCCAACTCAGCCTGCGATAAATTCTTCGGCTCTCACGGATCGCGTAAATTACTAAATTACAAAATACAGTTTTTTTCACGCAAATAGTGGATTCATTGATAAATCATACCAAGCCCATGAATATTCCGCAACAAGAGATCCAAAGCATCGGTAAGCTAATATTCGCACTATCTCCTTCATTCCTTTGAACGGTGTATTTAATTCATTTTTGTTTAGCTATCTATGTTTACCAATCTACTATCCAGCAATTCGCTGCGGATGTACATTTTTTAAAATTTATCTTGTAATATCCTATTTTTGAAATAAGCGATATATCAGAACTAGTAGGATATCACAGCTGTATTACTATTAACGTGACGCAGTTACAATATGCTTTTGTTTCCTTTACCGAATATAAACAGTGCTTTCAACATTCGAGGAAAACGTGTTAACGGCATCATCGTTCTGCCAGCGACTGCGTTCGAAACATGAAAACATCGAAGCATGTTTACAGAGCGCTTATGCTCAATTTTGAGAACTCCCAATACGAGCTTGTAGAGAAAAAAAAGAAGAGGGGTGGATGAGTAATAACGATATTTCAGTGCAAAAATAGAAGCAGTCGACGAAGTGGACAGGAATGTGATCGAGGTCGAGCCACTAGGAAATGTTCTTGCAAGGAGATTAACTTCTTTTAAATGGAATATTTAAATTTCCTCATCAATGGCAGTTTGTTATTGCGGCATTTCGTGCATTTATTGTTTCAACGCAAGCCTTGTCGTAAAAGAACATATTAACCTACGGATCTTTCTGCAGTCCCCAATACGAGCGACCTCCTATGCATAAATTTGAGAAACGGATGAACAGAACTTTTGAAAGTTTGATCAATGCTTAGGGGATCTTTTGTAAAGCGGGTGGGGATGAAAAAGCAAGTTACAAGGAAGAACAGTGAATGAAACGGACAACGAAGGATCGAACGTTCTCTGCTGGTACAAATGAGATTTTCAAATTCCCACGATACAGAAGCAACTTCATTATACCCCGACCGTCCTTCGCTAAATTTTATCAGTGTACTTAATTAGACTGCTTTATGCAGGTGCGGACCAACCCTTGGAAAACAATTTGTGCGAAAATTTCATTCAAAGCTTGCCTACTCGTGCTTTATGCAAAGCACCACAGCGAGAGTAACTTCATTTAGATACGTTTTAAGTTCCTCTTTGTTTCAACCGCAAAGTATGACGATTATATTCGAATTGGACGTTATTACTCCGTTGTTACGAATCATAAATCATCGTTTGACAAATTCTCTCTCCGTTTTGTTATTTAACAACTTGCCTCTTCATACAAAGATATATCTTCCACCCAGCGAATAAGTTTTCTTAGGGTGTCAGAGAAAATAAGCGCACCCTACTACAACCTACTACATCTTACTACCTCTTGAAAAAAATGTATTCCACTCGCTTTATCGTTATCGCGTCTCTCCTTTAGGGGTCCGTAATCCGGCGAATAAAAAGTTCATTCGTTTCACTTATCAATATATCTTCTTCTTCGGCCCGTTACGATCCCATAAAAGTTACTTCGTGCTGAGTTACGTTTCGTCTTCCATTATATCGGTCCTTCTTTGCCCAGTAATGCCCGTGTGTAGCTTTCACCAAACCACTTCTAGAACCGTTTAATCTATCCCCCTGTATTATTACAATCCATCCCCGCACTGTTTTACACCCTGTCTGTTCACGCTATATAATAACAATGTTTTTCGAGCCTCTTACCTTACCACATAAAGAAAACAAAATGAAACACGAGTTTCATTTACCTTTATACTGTTTACACAAAAAATGATCATGAAATCTTTGCACGAAAATAAAGAACGATCTCGCACTTTCCGCGTATTTCACAGAAAGTTATATAGAATGAGAAGTTCCTACGGCGAAATTTTATTTCTTCTTTACTCTGTTCAATGATACATTGACTACGCTCTTCGCTTTCGTCGTTTTTTCTTTGCGTTCTCTTTGGCGTATCGTTATGTACATACAGGAAAATAAATTACACACTTCCAGCGCTATTTTTGCTCCTTTCAACACCATCGCGAAGAAAGACACGCAGCGCCTCATTAAATACGTAGCACACACATTCTTTATCTATTCGTGGCTCCAATTAATAAACACCGCCCTTTTTCGGACCTATTAAAGCATGTCAACCCAGAAACTAGATAGCTACGATAAATTGCCCTCAATTTAATGATTCCTAATTAACTACAACACACGTGTTTACATTGGATATGCTCATCTATACAGGATAGTTCAGTTTATTCTACTTAAGTACATATTTTACTGGCATAGGGGAATATTAAATTTAATATTTATCACAAAGGGCTGCTGTTAAAACGCGTTAATCCGAAAATTCGTTAACAGAGTCATAATAAATTACTACCAGTTTGATGATATTTAATTAACCACTGAAATTAACCACTGAATGTGATTATATTCAAAGTGATCATGTATAAAGAATGGTTTAATTTATTTAACTAACATACGTTTCTAGTCTGGTGTCCAGCTTACGACGACAGTATTAAATTTCAAATTGAAATCTGGTTATTTATTTTTATTGTAACTGTAGTGGGACATATTTTATTATTTCTATATTTATTTTAAGAATTTTTTGTTTCCTAATAGAAATATCACGTGATTACTCCGAATTTCCGTTTTTTGAATATTTCTACATTGAAATTGATGCAAAAGATTTAAATATTAAATATTAAAGCTTGAAACTTATACTGGATTGACACTGATGATTTACATTGGATAATCTTTGCACTCCGATTTCCTACATGAAAGTTAAAACATACATAAACCAAACACAATGTCACATGAAAACAAATATTATCATATATAACATTCAAGCAGATTATCGTAATAGATATCGCATTTTGTTTCTACAACGTATTTCTTATCATTTCCGCCTGTAACTAAATGAAACTGCATATACGTCTATACTTACAATACACATATATATGTCAAACAATTTACGATATACATGTAGCGTGAAGCAATTAAATACATGATCTAAGTGTATTTTGAAATTCTCAACTTCTGTTTATATTTACGGCTCGCCTCGTAAACGTATACAAACGATATTACACGACGTCGACGATCGTTACACTACTAATAGCTACATGTTTTCATAATTTCAACGAATCTAAATGTTACCCCGAAACTTATTTGTAAACAAGACATTCCAAATAAGACGCATTTGCTCTCGTCGCCTAACGAAAGAATCGTATACATATATAGCTATAAAAGTTTCGATCGATCAGTTCAGCCAATTAAAACATAGGAACGTGATGTCGTGTCACTGAACGCATCAAAATTGCGTAGCAACGGGGACATCTAGAAACACACTCGTGGTATACCGCGGAAATTAATCTTCGTTGAAAGTAACGCGTTGCAAACGTGTCACGAGGCGACGTCCGCGTATAAAACACGAAGGATCGAGGGTCGAAGTGTGCGCGAGACGATTCGCGCGAAGGGGGAGGGGGAACGGTTGACAGAATAGGCGGGCAAGGTGTACCAACCGATCATAGCGAACGAAATACATTTCGAACCTAATCCGACGAGGTTTATTTTTCCGAGGCGAAGTTTTTCGCGTGCCAACGGTGCCGTTGTCGTACATTGAACTCTTACCTTAGCGTCCCTCTGCATCGAGTCAACTGCCAGCCACGATTATCGGTCCGCGGTACGGCGTTTCTCCGGATGCATGTCCGTTGCAGTGGTCACGAGACGATGAAATCCGCGCCGTTGGACGATCCTCTCAATGTCGCAAATCCTTCCGTTGTCAATCTGGTCCTCGATTGGAACACGCGGTAAAATCCAGCCGAAACCGTAAACGTTTCGCGCTCACATGAAAATGAACTCACAACACTGTTCGCCGGCTTTCCACTGGACCCCGTGCCTCCATCGAATAACCTCCCTCCTCGCCGCGAACGTTGCACGGGAGCAACGACAATTTGGCGCGCGCAGATTAAAATCACGCGAGTGTGTATAACCGTTAGAAAACACCGATCAGAGAAAGAGTGACGAACGGAGGAGGGAGAGAACGAGAGAAGGGCGCGTGTACTACCGCACCAGCCGGCCGACAGAACACACCACGACAGACTGAAACCGAGGGTAGAAAACGTGGTTGCCTTCGCGACGCCCTCGTGCGTAGTCGGCCGGCATCGGCACGTTTCGTGCACCACCGTCTCGCTCGGCATTCAGGGCCGTCGCACTCGCTGTCGACGCCATTCGGGTCACGTGGTTGTGTCAGGGGTGAACGACGCGACGTGCTACGATCTCTCCTCGATGCTCCCGCATATATGTATTTGTTTTACTTCACGGTAAAAAGGGATAGTTCAGACAAAAGAGACGAATAACTGCAATGTGCTCGGCAACGTAGAAGAATCGCCGGAATATATGTATACAGGTACTGCTTTATATTCTTCATACGTTACAAACTAACCTTGCATACGAACTGTTTACGTATATGCGTATGCTGTTTATACTATCGAGTTTTGAATTCGCGCGTTTTGTGAAGAACATGGTGGCACTGTCTCCAGTTAGATATTTGTTTTGAATTATGAAACGTTTAAATTGAGAGACGAGCAATGTCCTATGTTAGATATAATAATATGACTGTGTTGTGAGAATAACTATTACGATAAGGAGGACAAATAGATTAAGTATATGCTATTGAATATGAAATATTTGTTGTAAAGTCGAATTATCGTCGAAGTGCCATATTCGAGAATGTATAAAATTCGATGTATGTGCAAACGGTCCGTTACAACTCAGCGATTATTATCGATAATTTGCTAACCTAACATTATGCGAGTGCTGTGTAAGTATTAAGATAGAATATGTAAGCTTGTATTTCTTTATCGTCCTCTTTTAATAGAAGTGAGTTAATGTATTTCGAAGTGCGTGACGTTATCGAATATTAACATTCATTAGAAATGTCTAATTAATGTTAGAAATACTAATAAGATCGACATTCGTTTGTTTCAGTGTTATCGAAAGTTCATAAAATTTGAAATGTTCGGTGAAATATTTTTACGCCATTGTTTTGAATTACTCCCATAAATAATATTGCATTGTGAAATAGGTTCCTCTCGATAATCGAAGATTTCCCGATAGACTGCCACTCATACGTACTTTGAAGACGATGCTTGAGGGAAATAAGGTTCTCCAGGACTCCGGAGCAATAGAAACTCGGGTTATGCACCTCTACAAATTTCAAATGCCATGCAGTTGGTAACGTACCTCGACTTATATTGTCTATTATATTGCATGTTATTGTAAGAACAATTCAAATTCTCACCAATTTTCTCGTGGCTTAATTTGATTGAAGTTATGCTCTAGCATAATATTGTTGATAAGTTATAAGATAAATAGTTTCTGCTAGAGAATTTGAACATTTGTGAATAATAATCATATGTAACAAATGTTGTGAGGATGACTTAACAATAAAGGAGAAACTAAAACTTCTCAAAATAATCTGTAAGTATTATGCAAATAAATTTTTTGTTAGTCTTAAACATTTATGCATAATAATCATAAAGACTAGATCTAGCAAGGATAAGTTAATAAAAAAATGCAAAAATACGTAACTTTTTAGAAATTAGTAATAAAATGATTACGTTTTAAATACTTTGTTAAGAAATGGGAATAAGTATATCCAACAGCCAGTTCAAACGATAAAATGAAAGTATAAAATTAGACTCGCAGGACAGTTCTCTGTGAAATTGAAACTAATAGTTTACGGTGGCCGCATCTATCCTGTTGTAAAAATGAACCCGGGCGTGTAACTGCGAGATGTCGTTGGATATAATTAAGAGTAAAACGTCGTCTCGAAGGAAGCTTTTACCTTCTGAACCGTGTCGAGTTTCATTGAAACATCAACATTCTTGTCAAAGAGTTCTCGTAAAAAGCACTCAAAGCACTATCGATGAAACCGCCTGTAGACAAATTATAAGTTACCGTTTCTTTGAATACGAACACATAAACGCTTGATTATAGATACACTCAAGATTTTTATTATCTCAGAAATGCTTTCAATAATAATTAAAGACTTTTTACAATAACCATCTTCATGAAGAGCAGAGTATTACACTTTTTATTATCTTATATTTGCATATTAATCCACCATAATTAGATAAATGTTTGAATATGTTGATAGATATTGTCTGAAGTAGTAACATAAAAAAGATCCTAAGATATAATCGTGACTGTAAAGCGATCATGCAATAAAATAACTACAATAAGGCAAGGCTAAATTGCAGTATATGTTAAAATCAACTTTTTTGACGTTCACATGTTGTGTTTACGTCTAATTTACTGAAAAAAGACTCCTTATTTTAATATCTTATTACAGAAATAAAGTAAATCATATTATCAGATTAATTAGCATATTTAGCGTGTTTTGGACGCGAAAATCGTGTTATTGATTAGGAAATTTGCTCTTTATTAAATCTCTTAGATTTGCCGATATCGCGATACACGATCCTCAAGCGTGTCGTTCATAGAACTTGGCCTAAAGTTTAGTACGACCTCATTTACAGACCACGTATGCACGACACCTCTTTCGTGACAACAGAGTGGCTTACACGTACGAGTGCTTGGAAATTTGTCTCGCAGCGAAGAAATTTTTTCAAGACGCAGTCTCGTCACGACCCCGGGTGTTAGATTTCGCATAGAAAGATTCTTGCTTAGTGGAATATCACAGACCTTGCAGGTTCTGTCGCAATGTGCCTGTAACGAGCAATTCCACGTTTCTGTTCGAAGTAAACACGATCCGTTGTCATGACGACGCAAAATCGAAAGTGTACTTATATGCTGGTAATATGAATTATATTATCGTTGGTTAAGGTTGAAAAATATGGCTGTGTAATTAGATTTTCGGGAAAACATGCGAAATACATTTTTTAGCATGTTAGTTTAGTTTCATGAACAGCGTCATCATCTGTTATTATGCACGTTACGCCTATCAACGAACGATGTTAGAAGAAATATTTATTACAGTTTTATACTCGATCTGCATAGTTATCTGGCGTGTAGCATGGGGCAGGTGCTGTAAAATAAATGCAAAGAGTGGCGCGCATGATGGCGGCGCAGAAGTCCTCGTTTACGTGAAGTAGCACGGAAGAAGGGACGATTTATGGTCATTAAATAATGTAACGAAATTTATTCCGTCACCTCCGTTCCAGGAACTCACGGCGTTAAATTTTCGAGCCACGAACGTGTGTCTACGATTGCGATATTAATGGTCGTGGTGTAATAGGGATCCGATAATTGGCCACCGGCCAACAATCGACTCGCCTGTGCTTCATTGCGAAATTCCGCGATCGAAGAAATTACACGGAGCTTCGTTTCGACGCTTATTACGCGTGCCTAATAACTAGCTTCGCGTCGGGTGCAGTTTTCACGCGAGAAAACCAGTAGTACTGACATCGCCAAACATAGTCAGAATATTTCGCTTCTCCCCGCGTAATTCTTCTTATCGCAGAACTATTAACATAGCCGCGTTATTTTTCTCCGGCACTCTGAAAACCTGAAACCTATTCATCCTTCATCGCATGCAGCGAAAAAAATTTTCCCTAGCCATTAACCAGCTACCGGGAAACTTCTGCCTCACCTCTTTTTTTTCTACTAACGGAATAGTCGTCACAACTATTTTCTCGCCTTTTAGTTTGTGCGGTGCAACTGCGCGGGAGATACTTCGTTAGAAAAGACGTAACTACCTCAGCGTCTTATTTTCGACACTCGGGATCTTTCGAGGATTTAATTTAACCGAGGCGCATCTTTGCGTCGCACCTGTTATATCATGAAATACATTTCAAAAAGTAAATTCTAAAATCTACCAAAGTTAAAGAATCTTACTCCCAATATACATGGAACACGTAGAGAGGTCAAGATCGAAGAAAAAGATGAGTATCAGAGAATTGCAGAAATCTCGTGTGAGATATCAACGACTGCATGCTTCCATTGTAACAATTCCATCATAAATTCGCGAATCGCTAGAAGATCGCGACAGGGACGCAGGTGAAATCTCAACGTTATCGCGAAAATGACAGAAACTTTTCATAGGGTCAGGTCATTGGCCCGCAATCGAGAGATACTTAGTCGGATAGGGCACGCGATGCATTAAGACCGAATTTAGTCGACGCGGCGGCGCGCAGTTCGGTGCATGTACTCCTGGCTCGTGCATATGCATTCGCGTGACTTTGCTGGCCTATAATAAGTGAATTCACGTTCGCTCAGGCCGAAAACTTAGCTAACAAACTCTGCCGCCGCGCCGCACGAGGCCATTCAGCTCGCGAAACTCGCTTGTTTCGATTCCGTTTAACGGTTTCCCAGAGACCCGCTTTTTCGACCGACCGCATGCAACGCGAATGCGGTCGTGAACTATGGATTCGCCAGCGGGACCGCATGCAGGTTCGCGTGTGTTCACCCCTTTTGCCTGCCGCGGTCATTGATTCACCGTCGTGTTTATTCCAAGTACTTTGCCTCGTGTTTTCGATTTAATACACTCCTGCTGCAATCGCGCAATGGTTTTCATCGTTTGAAAATTTTATGATAATTTCACTATAAGAACTTTCAAATAGAGTATTAATGGGTGATTAGATCAAATCGATAGCGGTTTCGGTGTTGAATTTGTTACGTGATTGTCATCGTGCAGTGTTGTTGCATGTTAATAACGAAGACTATAATTATATCTGTTTATTTTTCTATATTTTAGTTTGGGCAAGAAATATTCATAGACGAGGAGAAACGTTTCATATGGACATATGGCAAATCCATTTCGCGCATCCGTGCGTCAGTCATACTTGATGGATTCGTCGAATATGTCGAACAAAAATAGTAGGAGTTTGGAATATGCTTGTATATCATGACGAAAGTTCACGGGGCGCGTCGCGAGGTTTGAAAGAGCCTCAATATCAATAACTAGCTGCATTGGAGATAAAAATTTCTCTCAGAAAGAAAGTATATATGGTATGAAATTTCGTATACACGCTTTATAAAGAAGTACAATGTCTTTCTCAATATGAAAGTCGATGTAACTTCCTACTCTATTTCTATTATCCACTATCTATCGTTCAGAAGAAGAGTTCATTCAAAGTTGGCATTAAAGTATCGCCGCAATATAAGAAACTTTTACCCTTTACAATTTCTCAGAAAACTTTAGATTCTGTGTTCGCTTTCCTTTAAGGAACAGAATAAAAAACTTCATCGTTATTTCATTTGTACGATACCGGAACTATTCATAATACTTTAGTTTGGAAGCTAAACGAGAGACACGTCCGTATAAATCCAATAGGAACGCAGCTGAATTTATCTTTTCATGAGGGTGTCACGTTAGTCACGTTCATCGGGAAATCGCGAATTGCAGCTCGAGTCGCGACGAAAAAGAAGATTAGATTACTTAGAGGCGTCCCCTTGAGTTCAGTCGTAAAGAGGTTTATCACGACGAGAATGAAAGGGATAGAAAATATAAAGGAACCCTACGCGTTGCTCGTCTATGTCGTAAAAACGGCAACGACACGATTCGTCGGTGGTTGAAGCGAGCAGCAGCCATTAAGACAAGTCGAGTTCAATAAACTTTCGAACAAAACGGTTGAGTTATTGATCTTCTAGTTACGTCACGTTACCTCTTTTTCACCTGCCACCTCGTCTATCGAACCGTACAGACTGAAACTGCATTTCCAACCCGCAAATGATCCTTGAAGGTACATCGAATCACGAAGAAGTCAACAGTCAAAGCGAAGTCCGTCTTGATTTCTGCATTTTTATTCGTCGTGTGTTTTACGCTATCGATCCGTTTCGGACATTCTAATTTTTAACCGAGAAACCGGATATCGCGCCGAGAAAGGATAACCGGGGTCACATCGGTGATAAACTCGCGACAAGCTTTCTTATAATTTGATTAACTCGCTAATAGTTGAACGCTAGATTTCTTTTTGTCTGAAAAGCATTAGGAAAAGAGTAGAGAGAATGAAATGCAAAAGTTGAATAATATCTTTTTTATTATATTTGTAAACTACATTCATACAGTTAGAAACCTATGATGTATAATTACTAATATTTATATAACTATCATTGAACTTTACTGCTTGGAAACTTGAGGAACTATAATAATCCATTGATTCGAATTTTACAATAAATTGCAGGTTGTTAATTAATAAAATGCTCGTTGAACAACTGACGCCCATCGTGTTATCCAACAATTAACGGTGCCGAAATAACGAACGTGTTATCATGAACTAGTCAGAATCGATGTTTCATGCTACGACATAATTCATGATTTACGACCGAGCAACTGCAATGGTTCCCGATTCCATCGTATTCTTTCCTCGTTAACCGATTCAAGCACCAAGGAGGCGTTTCACAAAATAACCAGGGAAAGCGTAAATTCCACAGCCTACCAACAATACTATCAACACACACACGAAGAAGCCTATTATCCTCCATTTATAGTATCGGCAGACAACGTAACGAAATGCTTTCCACGGGTTCCGGAACCAGGAGAACGAAGTATCCGGTCGGCTGTAAATTAAGAGAAATAAGATGTTTTCCTGTATGATTGATTCATGGTGAAGTATGATTGCGAACATTCCTAATGGAATTAACAAATACGTCGGCGTCCGTTGATGGCCGTCGTCATTACCATTGCTCATATAATTACATAATGGCGCTTTAATGTCGACGAAATGTGATCAGGTTTAATTACACTCGCCATTGAATGTCGATCGTTTTATTGGAATAGCTAACAAACAAATGTTTGCATTTCACTGTTCGTGTTGTTAGCGCAGTATTTAGTGATCTAGACGTGTTTATATATATCTCATTTGATGAATTTCACGCTTTTATATCGAAAAGAAGTAGATAATCAATTGAAAAGTAAGATTTAAATATCCGTGAACTACGTATGTATCTTGTAAAATGAAACGAGCTTTAAAATCTCATTAAGGTTGCAATTTTCATCGAATAGCCGTGTATATGACAGGAAGAACAGAGAAAGATGAAATTACGAAGAATTAGAGATGTTTAATGTTGCTTGGATGTATAATTACGGATTATAGATTTCGTATAGAACAAACGATCAACGCTAGTATTACGAATCGTATAATGGAGCTTGGTTTAATTTTATCTTTAGACGTTTCTTTATGCTCCGGGTGGAGTAGACAAATCGCGATTTAAGTGGATAACTTGATCTTCTAAAGATTGCTCGGAAATACATTGCTAGTGCTGGTCGAGCTCGAATTAACTCTACCGACTTAACGAAATAATCTGATTATCCAGCTACTTTCAGTTATACAGATTGACGGCAAAATCGAAAATTAATCTATTTAAGTTTGATAGCCAGCCATATATACGCTAATTTAATTTGCGGTTGAACATGAAATTAACTTTGATACGTTCATCATGATATGGTTTTATTTCGAGGTAACCGAGGTTACTAATTTTATACGGATAATAAATGATTGACCACGTCTAGTCAGTTTCTTGTTAATAGTTAAATATTTCTCTAACTTTTACGGTTATTTTTATACTGTTATGAATATGCACGTAATCCTTGAATGCATAGTGTTATCATTTAATAATATATTCGTATATGAATGAATGACTATATAGTCATTTAGCAAAAAACTTTTTGCAGGAAAACGATACGGAAGATGAATTTTTGAAATAATTCTTCTATAGTTTTGTATGATATAAATTAACAATTCCAACATGTTTCAGTATATCCCGGAAAGCCATACATTTAAGAATTAAATCTATATCAATGCATAGATAAAAATTCTTTGGTACGGTGACATGGAAATACAGTAGAACTAATACTATTGGAAATTCATTAGAACTCGACATCAATCTTGTACAAACATCGAATCATATTTCGCTCAAATTTTTGTCAAAGTAGGTCATCGTTCATGCAAGATACAAGATATTTTTCATCGTTACTTGCAGGTGTCTTTTTTTTTTTTTTTTATCGACTGACGTGGAGTTCCTGTATATTTCAATTAAGTATCGTCATACTTTGGTGCAGGAAGATTTTGAGGTGGATCCCTTCCTTTGCCCGCAGGTTGCTCGTCAGCCTCCTTCGTTTGCAATATTGATATTTCCAATTCAATTTTACCCTATATCGATATATTACGTCAGTCTACTTTGATGTTTTACGAATATTTCTAAATAAACTTCAAAATAAAAAGATAGACGAAGAAGAATGGTCGAGGTAAATGGGCATATTCGCGACGTTCGTTATCGAAAGAACACATTTCCAGCGAATAATTTTAGAAAGAATTAAAAGCTTTCATTTTAACGAGAACTTTGGTATTGACTTGATTTATCAAAGGAGACAGTATTAGAATTGCGATGGAGTAAAGTAAATGTTTGTTTCCTCGAATGTTAATGAACGTTAGATTTTTATGATACGCACCGCCTGGACGTATTGGGCTGCGTTCACACTACGCTCCAATGGCCACCAAGCTTTGATTCGTGCCACTTTGAACATATCGATCGTTGGTAAATTCGGATTGAGTAGCTCCAAAGTACAGTTTTTAGAATTCGGACTTCCCCGTGGCATCTTGGTTAAATCCAACGTTAATGCTCCTAAAAGTAGATAAAAATATTCATGCCGATTGTGCCAGAACCTTTGAAACCTTCTGATACACATACATAAAATCTTACGAGACATTCGAATATTTATAGACTCTACTATAGATATACTATATGTGTTATACGAGACAGGTTTTCCACGATAAGTGTTCAAATGTTTGCTTGTGTATGCATCAGCGATATTGAAAATTCGTCTGCAGTAGATTAATGGATAAACACGACGATTAAGCTAATGTTTGTTTTACCGAGAAAATCGTCCGAAGAGAAATGATCGCTGTCCCAAACTTGCAGGTGTAATCTACATGGCAGTTTGTCCTCGGTTTCGCTTATAGCAAAGATGGATGTCTTTTTGCGTACGATCATAACGCGCTCACCCTTGCAATACATGACGCGAAATATAAATCGCCAATTGAAATTGCCTTCTCCGGTTAAGGAATTATAATGAATGTCAGTTCTTTGATAATCGTCGTAAACAATCCAGCTGAAAAATTGATCATAGCGATTTACACAAAAATAGCTCGTCTATTTCCTAGTAAATCCTTCAAATAGACACTGCTATCTGCAATTTTCAAATTCACCCTTTCACGTAAATATCGGAACACTTTTCTCCGGTAAGAAATTGGCTGTCGACAAGGGGCACATCCTCTGTGTTCCAAACGATCACACGGATTTCATATTCCTCTGGTACAGGTGGACTGATGTCCACTGCCGGTTTTGGAGGAAGCTCGCTAGATTGAAACATGTCGATCCAAAGTTCCAATTTACCCTGAAGCATCGTTCGAGAATGTAAATCGTGCTTTTAGAATGCTCAATGAATATTTAGACAGTTGAAAAAAAATGTTTAATTTCTGAATGTTACATTCAGACGATATCGTCTTCCCGACGATTCTAGATTAATTCTTTCACAGTGCGTGTCAATCTCTTTTATCAAATATTTTACTGTCGTGATAACCATGAAATATAGTACCACAAATTTCGCATTAAAATAAACCAGAAATAATAAGTTTTAACGACGAGTCCCCAAGTATACGTCTTACGATTCTTTTTCCTCGAAGAAGACAGCCAGCTGTCGAAAGTTTAGCCAAACTCGCGTTTTATCTTAAACGACTCAATCTTAGTCACAATTCTACCGTAGATAAAAGCACAGACTCGTCTTTTTTACAACCTGCTCCAATCCGGGTCTCGTGGCATTAAAAAGCGGACGTCTTTCGACGTGTTCAGGCACCAGGACGCAGCCACAAATGGGGAAATCTTGCCATTGATGAAGGACGTTCAGTGCCATACATTCTTGCCTCTCTGAGTAGAAATCATCAATCGCCGATAAAGTGAAATTCATTCTGACGACGCAGTTCCCTCCCGATCGAAACGATTAATTTTTAAAATGTACCGTTTTTCGCTTCCTCGTTGACGAATGGAAATCTTTTTCGTCCAATTCTCACGTAATGCTTCCGGTACTCCGGCAATGGGAGATTGTTCCTTTTGCAAAGTTGCTCGAGTATCTGCGTCGGTCTCTCGCGGTCTCTCCACTTATTGTACCCTCCCTCGTTGTACGTCTTGGAAATACCGCAAGTAGCTCGGTGTCTGCTATAGAACCGATTCTCCAAGTCGATCTTCGTCTGTCCTACTAAATCGTCAGCCGTAGTTGCATCGTAGTCCCATACTTGTATGATCATCATGTAATCTTGAGGGAAAGTGGCTTCTATCTCGAAGAGCCTATAAATTATTCGACATTAACGCCCTTACGTATTCTCTGTTCTATCGGGTGTCTTGAAACGAAACATATACATATATAGTATTATAATCAGAGTTCTCTTACACAATAATTTACTATTTAGTATAATAATATTAATTAATTAACAAGTCGAAATTATTTTAATATCTAGTACTTTATTCGATGTTTTATTATTTCTCGCAAAAAAAAGGGGAGAAAGATAGAATTCTATAATGTTAATCGCGATAGATTCAATAACGTTGCTTTGACTGAAAATTAGAAAAATGAATGGCTTTTGAACGAGCGCTATCAAAAGGATGTAATCTACCGTGGAAAGTGGATAAAAGAATTATGCGACGTGGAAAATGCAACGGTCGACAGGACGTCAACGAAATTAAAGTGCCATCGTACCGTCCGAAAATGGGATTTAGCTGATTCGGTATGTAATTCTTTTTATCATTGATAAACGTTTTTCCAAGCTTGACGCACAGATACGGGTCGGATTTTCCGCTGAGAGGATCGCTAGGCTGCAAGTCGATACCTATGGGTGAAATCGATTCATTCTCATTAGTTTACCACGCCATGTAAACGTCATAAAGCGTCGTGTTTCGCACACCTTTCACGACGTAAAGTCTGACCAGAAATTTGATGGGATCCGATTGTGGATAATCGCCACACAGACCATTAGCCGCGTTTCTGCCGCTTTTCGTTTTGCAGGGCAAGTTGTTCGGGTGTGGCCAGTGATATACACAAATGCGTCCCTGTCAGTAGATGTTATAATTTTATTAATGGATTATATTTTATAAATGGATATTTTATCCTAATATTAGGTTATAGCAATGTTCATATTTCCTTGAACGAACGTCAAACGTCGTTACTTTTACGTAAGATTTACATGATCAATTTTCATTATTACATTAAAACTAAGTGATATCCTATAACGTACAAGTTTGATTGCACTATGCAAAATTCAAGATTCAATTTTAAGATTGAGGTATAAGTGACTCGAATAACCCTGCTTTACTATGTATATGCAGATTGTAGAGATATTTTAACCGCTAGATTCGAGATAAACCTTGAACTTTCCAACGTAATTGTCTGTATCGTAGTCGGGATCCTCGCTCTTCTTCCCCTTCCATAGTTCGAACGATCTCAGACGATCCTGAAAGCCGGCGAATTGCGGTTGCATCTCCAGTTCTCCGTTGTATACCTGTTTCCCGTCCAATGAGACAGCTGAGGTGGTGAAAATACGCTAAAGCGTAGGTACCTTGAACGTCGTCACGAACTTCTGATCACCTGGAGAAAAGCTGCCTAACTCTCTGCTTCTTTCCTCCTGGAAACGCCATGTTTTGCTTAACAGCATCCGTGGAAATTTACATACGTCGAGTTACTCGCGTGACCGACCCTCCTTCGCCCTACCTCCATGGAAGCGAAGTATTTACTCCACCAGTCGAGAGACTCATCCTCCTCTGGCTTGTAGTCCATTTTCTTCTTCTTCTTTTTCGTTGGTATCACACGCGCGAAAATCTTCTTCAAGGACCGTAATATTTTTCCAATCCATGATTTCTTCTTGTACATCTTCTTGTACGGTATCAACTCCTTGTTCTCGTCTTCTTTCAATGGATCGTAATCGATCGGCAAAGGTGCTTAAGAATAACATTATCATATGAAATGAGTTTTTAAGAATGAGATTTGTAAACCTTAAGAGCCATCACCATAGGAAATAAAGTTTATGTTTATCATGGATACAACACCCTAGTACAGTAGATACTAATCTTTTATTTCAATTTTTATTTCGATAATTAAGCGACTGGTAATTTGTAATATTCACTTGAAATACTTTATTTATTTCATTGCCAAATTTGCTATCGCCGTGTAAGAGAACTTGTAAGATTTCAGAAATAATATCAATCGATGAATATTAGACGCACGTATAAATAAAAGAATTTCACTTTTTAGGATCTTTCTCTGATAAAGCTGTATCTTCGAATGAATCGATGAACTAAATTTTGAATAAGGGACGAAATTCACTAATAGCTAGACGCAAGTTAATCTCAATTTCCAGCCGGATAATGCTCGAGCTCATGTTCCTCGAGGAGTAAAAAACATTTGTTCGCAGTGTATAAACATTTCCTGGAACTTTAATTAACAAAGTTTTCTATTGCGTGCAGCGTGGAACCACATTTTCCATGGCATTATTAACTTCCGTTGAAACTGACCGCGTTCAAATATTTAATAACCACCTGAAATGTCTGCGAAGTTGGCGCACATTTTATTTGAATCTATGGTATATGGTTTATGGTATACGACGAGGCATACCAACGTCATTGGACTTTGATATTTCACGCAAGGAATCGCTCGTGCTCGACGTTTTATATTTCAACGAACGCTATTTCAAAAGTATTTTGCATTTTTAAGTTCGTAGGAAGGAACTTACAAATCGTGACAGATTGTCTTTTAGTCCATGGAGATTTCAAAATCGATTTTGTGCCGTGTATACGCGCGTCGTAATCCTCCTCTGTTATTAATTGTTCGAGAAAGACGTAAACGCTCGGTATTATGCAAATCCCGATGTATTTGAAGCATCCAAATCCTCGTGAGTCGTAAGCTTTTATTGTGATGCAGGGATAATAGATATCGAGCTCTGGCATGTCCTTCGAGAATTTTCATATATTAACGTACATATATATAATACGTACATTGTACATACACATACGAATATGTCGATACATTTGAATCGAATTAGATATTTTTTTAACGTTAAAATAATACTTGTACGAGGATAATGAAAAATGCTTGAAACGTTACCAGTTCGACGACAACATACGTCTGCTTGTAGTTACTGAATTTCTTGGCATTCTCCATCACTTCTGACTTGACTTGAACAGCGGCACACTCTACAACAATCTGAGGGTTTAACACTGGCATGTAATTAATCTTCTTCATGTCACGTACGCCCCAAAATATAACTTCAAGCCTGTAACTCGTCATTTTTGGTCTGATGTCTTCCGGTATGTTGTAAATGACGTCTTGCATTGAGGAGTCCATGATTTTGTCCACAGACTTGTCGTCCATCGTCTGAAATAATACATAGTTGTACCCGTGTCATTAATATTTCGGGGGTTATTAAACATAGAATAAACCGTTAAACTGTTCTTTAACTTTAAGGGTGATTCAACAAGTTTGTTGCACTAGCATGTAGTCATGCCAACCACAAGTATCAAGACGAAATATTCGTTATATCTATTGAGAAAATTATAAAGTTTAACATTTTGTACGTATAAAACTCTTAAAATAGGATTTGTACCGGTTCATTTCATCGTTCGTAATTAAATATTCTGAAGAACTATCAATCGTCGAATTTCATTTATATTCATGCGGCCACGTCATTTTTGTGACTTAACCTTTGTATTCCGATCTACGTTTGCATTTATGAATAGAATGGATAGCGCGCGTGGGAGACGGATATTAATTTCGTAATCAATCCGCGCGTAAGATGACAGAAAAGTTCATTAGCGCGGAGGCGGCAAAGATTCTCTCTCTCTCTCTCTCTCTCTCTCTCTCTCTCTCTGACGAGTCGAATATCGATCAGTATTGCCTCTCTTACCTCTATAAGCTCGAAAGCAGCGAGCACCGAACCGCTGAAATTCCTTTGCGATTTAAATTTGTACCACTCGAGTTTCGGAGGGAAATTAGGCGGCGAGTAAGTTTCCTCCGCCAGCTTAACTAATGGGATAGTTGTGCATCTCCCGCAGAACTCCTTGAAGCCCTGTAAATTTCGATCCGACATGATTTCAGGGTGAACCACTTAGAGCTTCTATCAATTTGTAAATCACTGCCATATCGAAGATTGCATATGATTAAACGTCGGATATACTTTGTAAGATTTGATATTTCGGACCATCCCCTTCTCCCTGTGCCACCTATCAAATTTTATCTCAGTACCATTGAGAAATACAGTCTAGAAATCTATTTCTATGAATTTAAGAAAGCATTTCACTTACGCACATATCCTCATCGTACACTTGCAAAATCGCTTTAGGCGGATTTGATTTAATGTACTCTTTCGTCCCATGAATAGTTTTCGGCGGTAGTATCAAAGTTTGATCCCAGAACGGATCCAGTGTCTGCTTAATAATCTGGAAAATTTAGAATACTTTCAATCCCCTGAAGTACCTTTCCAAAAACCGAGGAATTTTCGCTTACGATTCGAAGTTTGAAAAGTGCCAATTCTTGAAATATTTAAACGGACGTTCGAGATAGAAAATCGAAAGAAATCTGAATCGCTGCTCGTGAAACAGATTGCCAGCGAACTCTGTGGAAATCCATTTACAAATAACGAGGAACCTTCGTGGAATGGAACCGCGGAAATCTCCGTGGTAATAATAACGCGACGAGTTCGCGCGTCACCTCAGGAAGCGTGGGTGAATTATCGACACAGAACTTACTCTGGTGGAGGCCGTGTAACCGTGAAACGTGACACGCACGATCGGATCCAATAAACCGGATGCATCCATGCCGGGATCAAAGCGACCTTGGAATATGTGAGCTCGCAACTGAAATGTCTGCAACGCAACCGATGACAAACTCATTTTGTCGTTTCGTTCGAAATATTTCCAACGATATTACATTAATGCGTCTGTGGAATAGTTAGATCTTTAAGATGGATCAACGTCAAGTTCGATTTTTTAGTCGTTGAATCTCGTTTCAGGTGACGCTTAAATTAAGAAAAAAATGATAGCTACTAAAGCCTGGATTCTTCGATCAGGATATTTTGATTGTTCGTTGATGTGAATCTCGATGGAAAGATTGATGATATTGGCACCTTTTGTTGTAGATTGAATGCACAGTGATGCATAGTGTATTTGATAATATACTATATTTTGTAACGTAGCGGATATACTACAACATTTAATACATTGCTTGCTTCCATTCATTTATATTATCGGAACGCTCAAATTATCTCTCTATAGTTTTATGTCACGTAAATTAATGATTTCGAAATGTTTTATTATATTTGGATACAATGCATTCAAAGATTAACTCGTTCGTCGAAGGATATTGCGAGAAGAAAGCTTTTTAAGGACAAACGCGTTGAATTTATGATGTCAAGCGATAACAATTTAGCGCACACTCAATTCCGTGTAAAAGGTGTGTGCGCTCGGGGAATGCATTGCGGCGAAGATTAAAATTACAATTTCGCGTTGTAGTTGTGAGGAATGCGTGCCGTTTCGATTGTTTAAATTTCTCTAGTGTAATGAAAGTATCCGATACTAAATTGCATTTTATCACATCAACGTCAAAAAGCTTCCTTGACTCGAATAAAACCCTCGACAAAAGGAATAAAACAAAGAAATGTTAATTATCAAAGAGAAAAGTAGATAAACTGTCGTTAATATTGGAAATTATGAATGTAACCGAGTGCGTGACGTGGCAATTAGGAAGGAAGGGAAAGAAGGTATTCTTGGCAAAGAAAAATATACCCTCGTTTTTGCCTGGCGTTTGTTGAATGCCAGGGATTAATTAAAGCCCCTGGCTCAAGCTACGAAACGAGACACGTCTAAACTTGACCTTGCTCTGAAATTCTCACCAACGAGAAATTTTCATACCGTGGAACGTGTGTAGTCCAAATATTTGGGGAACGAATCAATGTTTCTCTCATGGTCCACTTTGTAACCGGGTGGAATCGAGGCCCAACAAGCTCCTATATACTCGGCGTTTCCAAGCCACAGGAAAATTTCAAGCTTGCAGGCCATGTAATCGGCACCTTCCTCGTCCCGTGGATGTACCAAAAATACGTCAACCTTCTGACCGCATAATGATCCCTTCTCGGTCATTTCTTCTGAATAAATAATTCGTTCGGCTGGAAATCGCGCGTACGCCACTCGTTTCGAGCCGGCTATCATCCAAATGAAAACGTCAGGAAGGCCATGCTGGGGCTGGTAAATTTGTAACAAGTCTTGCGTTGCTCATGGTAAAATGAATTTTCCATGGAGGTGCGCGGAACAAAAAGGATGCTCGCGTTTAAATATTTTATGACGATTTGCAATGTCTATGAGTAGAAGGGGCAGCGCGTCGTTATCTTACGTTCTCCATGGGAATTTCTTCGCGAGAGAAGGGACACGAGATCACGAGGAAAAAAGATATGCAAATTTAGAAGCAACTTTGTTCCTTGTTCTCCGAGGATCAGTGTGTTTGTGTGTTTGTCCGAAACAAGTTGGTAAAGGGAAAAAGTCAGCGTAAAGCTTTTACCGTCTCGTTGAAGCGTTTAAAACTTCTCCTTTCCGTCTCTTTACAGTGAAGATGTAAATTGAATACATATAGACCTGGTAAGATTTGTAAGTAGACCGGGGAACGTTTATGTCGAATGGAGGAAAGTGGAGGTTAAAGAATTTGCTAGAGAATATTAATAAAATTTTCCAAATAAACAGGAAAGTAAAAAATGTCGTAGAAACTTAATAGTTTACAGATTCGCGAATGTAATCGGAATGAAGATTAGTTCCTTTTTAATCTTTATATCGACGACAAAAATATTCACATTTCATTAGTAACTATGTAGGTTACCTAGGTATTCCGAAGAGACGTCTTTCTGTAGATTAAACATATCTAGAGCGATAGTTTCATCTTCATACGTCTCCAAGTCGTTCATAACCGCTATGGGTTATTTCAAATAATTACTCGAAACTACAATATGAAATTGAAAGCAATTCGATGATATTTCCATAAGAACATAAGCGGTTGCCGATGAAGTAAAAATAGTTATTCGATTTGCCAATTGTTCGGAAAATAGAAAATGTGCGTGACGGAGAAACATGAAATACAACTCACGTCTTCCCGTAGCTTTTTCATTTTAGCCAGATACTGATACGCATGTGCCATTGCGATTCTCGTGTAGTGATTACTGGGAAGTTCGCCGTTGATCTTGATCCTCTTCAGGATATTCTCGATCTCTTTACGGCATAGATTCACGCGATGGCGATCGAGCTTTGTGGTGCCACCTTCGTCGTCGTATCGCCCCGTGTCTAATGTATGCAAATAATGCATGCAATGACTCTTCATGGTACGAATCGTCTCGTTGTAGAATTTGTAAGCGTCTGGATGTTGAAGCTCGACCATGTCCTCTAGTTGTTCCAACTTTTGCTCCTGTCGTGGCGAATTAAAATTATTCTGGTATCGCTGTTCTAGTTTGGAAACAAACTTGCTCCGTTTCCCGCTACCACCGTGAGAACTCGACTCCAGGATATATAAAATATTTCTTTCGAATGAAAGAACTTTTCGGTTGGCCGTTACGACGCTCTCATATTAATCGCGATTTGTAATTTTATCACGTACACTGACTTATTGAGAGATTAATACGAACGAATAGCCAGGTTGCGAAAGTTTTTAGCTAAAGTTTCGTTGATAGAATGACAGGTGTTTAGAAAAGTTTGAAAGTAGGTAACTTGACCTACATCGAAGGAATAAGTCGAATTTAATTGAGCATTTACGATTTATCCAGCTTAATTTCCTTTTGATATCGAAGAACGAACGAAGCTCACTAGGAAATCAGCGATGAAAGCCAAGCTGTTACTGTTGTGCATTCGCCAATCGAGATTCGGCCACCAAGATCTAACGTAGAGGCAGGGTTTTCGCGAGCCAAGAGGCACGTAATTATATTTGCCATCCAATGTTCCAGTCAGTCGTGGCAGGGTCTCGCTTTCGAACTCCGGTTTACGGTCTGGCATCTGGTTTCCTGTTGAAAATTCATCATATTTTACATAGGGCAACCGTACATAGCGTAACTTGTCGATCGTATTAACAAGTAATTGGAGAGTGGAAACGTAGTTTCGTTGTGGAAGTTGGAGTGGCAGGTTCCATATTCCCCAATTTTCGATCATTCGAAAGGAGTGGTTGAAGAAAGTATACACGAGAATCCAATACCATCGTTATTGTCCTCGAAGCATTGGCTGCGAGCAAATTGTCTGTTACCGGCATTCCCGAGGCTAACCTCGAAGCTTATCGATTTCGTCCAAAATTTTCCCCGATCGATCATACTTATATCGTATAACACAGTGACCAGGTAATATTCTTCCGTCTTCCACAAGCTTCTCTTTGAAAAAAGAGACGATCCGAGAGTTAGTGGTTGTCAATTTAGACAAAAGACGAAAAGATATTTCAAGCAGAGATTGGAATTTTTAACCTGATCCTTAAACATTTGACAGATATAAAGAACCTAAGATATTGTAAAGTTGTTAAACTATTCCTTGCGAATATCGTAAAATATCGTCCTACAAGAAAATGTTCATGAATTCGCTATAACAAAAGCAATCGTCTGGTTCATACCAATGTAGAATCACGCAAACAGGTAGTTAAATCAATGAAACGATATTACGTCGGATTATTGTATAAATTATTTACGCGCTCACTCTTGCTACACGCAGAACGAAGCGTGACGGTGAATTAATATTTATTATTAACGCACAAACTCTCGTTTTATCTTATTTATTGATCTCCAATTATTCTTAAAAATCAATTTATAGCGCAAATTTTGTCTAATGAATCATACTTTTATATAAGCACAGAAGGTTGTATAGAATATTATCCCCATAATATAATGTGTAATTCGTTGTAGAATTGTGTCTGATCAGAGACTTGCTTCCCATTTTTCGTTATATCTAGTTAAAAGGACTGAAATCCAATGCTATAACATCGAGCATTGCAAACTTGAGATTTATCGACGCCTAATTAAAAGATTCGACATGTTTGAAATTTCAAATCCTGCTCTTATGAAATAATCAGATAGTAATGGAAATTGATGTACAAAAGAAGCAATGATTACTGCTGATTTACCTCGATAATAGGAGGCACGAGCTCTCTTTCAGTACCGATTCCAGCCGTCGTTGTTTCTGAATCATCCATTTCGGTTTTTAAAGAGAGAAGAACTCTACCGCGATAAAAAGGAAGGGCTATCGAGCACTTGCCGAAACAGCTGTTCCTTTCTGTAGTCCCGGACCCATAAAAGTGAAGGAACGATGGCCCAAAAGTCGGTAGGAAACCTGATAAAAATAACACCTAGCAATATATCATGCTATTTTGTCTTTCGTGATCTTAAAAAAAAAAAAAAAAGAAAAATTTCGTATCATACTATAGATTGAATGATATTCATTACGATCTCATTTTATTGCTTACACAATTAAAATGTATATAATCGCATATTATGACTACATACAAAAAACTTGTGGTATTGATATTCCTTTGTTTCAGAAATTGAAACAAAAAATTAATCTATAATATATTTCAATCCATTTTTCAGTTTATAACATCGGTATGGTTTTTGTAATGGAAGAACGAATGTGAATTAAAAAAGAAAGGGAATATACCGTACTATATCGAATCGAACTAACGTTACACAACGTTGGTTACGCTAAATGCAGACGAGTTAACTGTTCACGAATAAAAGGGTGAAAGAAGTTAAAGTACGAATAGAGCAGAACAAACAGAGGTGGTTAATCAACGTTTCGTTTGCAACTGTTTATTTGAATTTCGTTTACGTGCGATATTCTGTCGTTTAATTTATCGATATCGACTCGATGTTATATGTATTCTCGACATTCGAACAAAAGAATTTCCAATAGCATATATAAGACTCGTACGAATTTACCATACTCTCCAGAATTCGATATTTTGCTCATGTTGAGAATGTAAGAAGCCACGACACACGTTCGACAGCTATTAACACGATGCTTGATAGCAATCCTGATACGTTGACAAAGTGATGGGAACATTTCTCTGAACGTAATCTTTTCATTAAATCGCGGCCTGTAGGTTTGCCATGCTTGGCCCGTCGTTTCCTGAAAACGTTGTCGAAATGAAATAAAACGGGTCATTCTATAAGCGTCATCGTGTCCTATTTTACATTTCGAATTTCTACGATTAAAGTCAAATGGTAACTCGGCTGAAAACATATGCGTACGCAGTTGGTAATTAGAAAGTTAAGAATTGAAACGATTGAAACTAATGAATAGGGAAAGTTGAATTACCGATGGCGATTTCAATTAATAATTACCTTCATTCCGGCGAACGATATCTGCACGAACGGGTTAATATTTTCGAAATCATTTTTTACGCATAGGCTGCTCATATCCGGTAACCCGTCGGCTCGATAAATCGTAAAAATGTAGAATGCTCTTTGTCTGTAGGGTAGAAATTCACCACCGACAGGCAACAAGAGGTTCCTGTAATTATTCGCTTTCCATTAATCGGCTGACAAGCCAATGTGCTCCGAATTCGAATCTACCCCAAATCGATTTTGGAACACGCACAAATACCCTACTAAGTTAAAAAGGTTACTGGAACGTGTCTCTATTCTCTGTCGTACGGGTAACAGAACGCAATACGAGTATGTATGCAGATGTATAGTTAGGGGTTAAATTGTTGGTGTTGGAACGTATAAATTTATAGGGAAGTGGTCGATGATTGGGAATAAATGTGGTACAAGATCTTAGATTTATGGATGTATAAGAAATAAATATGATTAACGTTTAATATTTGGAAACCATAGAAAAAAATATAATCGACATCTTTGCTGATATTTTGAGTTTTATAGATTCACAGATAAAGAAATTTTTATTAAATGAAATTCTATCGGATGATGCTACTTATATTTAAAATTTATGAATTTTATGATCTATAATGTTCAAGTTTCAATAAAAATTTCATGCAAATATCAGAGCGTATTTCAATGGGTTTAGATTAAAGACGCCCGTCAAGTAGAATATCGATTTCATGTTAATGTCATAAAGGAGTTTGGTACTTTTTAATTTGATTCTGAAGGCGTAAAATGTCTAAAGATCTTCAGTTTGGAAATTCTTAATATCATACACATTACTAAGTGATATTACGTGTCGAAGTATTTTGGAGTGAGAATTACCCTTCGATGTCGTCCTCGCCTTCCATATCCGGATGCACTTTCAACTTCTCTCCTTTCACATTAATCGCGATATTACATTTCACGTAACCTTTCGGTCCCGCAGAAACATCCTTTGGATTTGTCAGCATTGCCCATTTGTGATAATATTGATGATCTGTTTAGGTCGATAAATTTATTATGCCACTGCCTCTTTTCCAATATTATGAATTAAAAATTAAAACAGGATAACGGAGAACTAAGATAAATCGAGAAACTCAAGGAACTAAATATCACCTGGTTGATCCCAAACGAGAGCAACTTCGAAAGTCGTACTTCCATGAAACTTGAGACGTAAATAACCCTTCAGATATACAGCTATCGTAATTTTAGTGCTCAAAAGTTCGTTTAAGTTGCAAAAAAGATCGAACACGAAATACTGTAACATAGTTAAAATGTTTAATAGATGGAATCGATAAAAGTTTCGTGAGAACGACGTTTTCCAATTTTACTTCATTATAGATTGGCGAGTCCGTCCTTTCTCGAACCACCGTTTTCTTCCTCCGATTCCCCACTTTGACCACGACCATAGGATTTGCATTTTGGGGCAAATGTTTCGCTTTCAGAATCTTTATACAAATCTGATAGACATTCGACCGAGTTTTCCTGGGGCTCATTACGTTTCGATATGCTCGATTGTTTGTATTTCGTGTACTTCACGCTGTTTGATTTATCGTCTGTTTGATCGGCAAATTTCATACAGATGTTTGTCCATTAACGAAAATTAACTAATTATTTATCCTTTGGCAATGAGCGAATTTACACGTGTAGATATGTCTATTTCCTTTAATGTTGATAAAAAATAATTTTTAGAGAATTTAGATGACTATAATAATACACGATAGGCTTTAAACTATTATGATAATTAATAATTATATTTTAATGAACATTCTTTATAGCGAATGTCCTTAATGAACTTGACGATCTCCTTTAATCATTATTTCAATTTCTAAATTAGTATCACTGGCGAGGAATAAAATAAATTCTTTAGAAGAAGCATTTAAATCTTTGATTTTTAAACGATTAAAATGTATTTAGGATTATTAAAAAAATAAAATATTGAAATTATAACTGTTGCGATATTAAATAACGAAGGAGTTACTTTTTATCTGCAGTAAAACTCCGTATTTATTCCTTGCCAACATATGATAAACATAACATATAATGGTAAAAACCATTGACTAAATTATAGTATAGACTATAGCCTGAAATTATATGAAACCAGTTGCCACTACTATACTGAATCTATAACGACGTTGCTTGCGATACGAAAATTGCTATTGTTGGTCGAATGATTGTCAAAACGTGGGATACAAAACAGCATTAAGTATCACGTCTATTCTGTATATCATCGGTGCTGGCATCTGGTCTCTTACGAGAAATCCCGTCACATGTTCTGTTATATCGACCACTCAGAGGTTTTATTACGCCCTCTACGTTCTACCGCTTCACTGGCGTTGTAATCTTTCTCTACACTGAACCGATAACGTCGCATGTGACACGAAAACAGCAAAGGGGTTGTAAGCAACCCCCAAAACATAGGACATAAAAAAACATCTATTTCTAATCATTCACATTTACTGAATATTAAATTTCGCATCAGATTCAACTATACTTGAAACACATTAAAAACGATTTAGTAAACAGCTAGGAACTTTTTATCTCAATTATCATCGTCTTTTCGTCGTAAATTTTCGTGGGTGTTTTAAAAAATCATTCATCGAAGCGTTCGTGGTAATCGAAAATCTATAGGATTGCAATACCCCGGCAGTGCTCACTTTACCGGATTTAACGCTGACTCTGGAAAATGAATTTTCCTATTTATTGAGCCAGATGACCGAATTAAATCAATTAAATCAAACTCGTACAATTTTTGTGCAATTTGCTATCTCCATGCAAAAATTACACAGCTGGTTCTCCTGTAACATTTGCATCGTATTATGCAACGCTCTATTTAAAACAAATGACGGTAAATCGATATCATGTAACGTAGAACTATAAATCTTGTAAGTAAATTTTGAATATCTATACAAATTCCATTTTTTTCAACCACGGATGAAGAAACAAAATTTGAATGAAGTTAATTTTTATCGTTTAAATGTACTAATATATAGCTTATTTTTGACATTTGATATATTACTACATTTCTATACACGCATCTACGTATTTGCATCTGTGCACGTTGATGCAAATTTTCGCATATTTACATTCGTCAAATATATAGCTGGCTTTAGTCAAGTAGTAAGTATTTAATACTACCACAGGCAATGTGTCTGATTTCTAATATTTATATGTGATTTCCTTCGAACAATCGACAGTGAATTTGTTTTACGCGCTGCTTCGCGTCACTGGCTTCGAAGGCTGAACTGTCGGATACAAGTGTGTACTTCACACGTCAATTTGCGTACCGGTGTGTAAATAAAAATGCTGTCCAATGACGTGCTTCAACTTATTCCCCGATTGTCATACCAACGACTATCGATCAGTCTGTCGAAATTAGTCCACGAGTTTCGCGACGATCTGTCCACAGACCCTTATATTTACTTCGTCTTACCTTATATTATTCTTAGCTATAAATACGCCATTTAAATAATTCAACGATAATTGATTATCCGATGAATCGATTTCATTAAAATGTTATAAAATCGTGAAACTCTATTGGGTTCGATAGTATATTCGTTGGATTATGGTCTCGGAATATCTCTATCAACGAGTAAAGCCATTATTTACGAGCACCTCTTGCGCATTAAATTAAAAATCAATGTTTCATTTCTATTTCTAACAAATTGTTACAATATAACGATTCGTTCAAATTTTTACAAATATCCGATTATTTGTTTATACGTCGATATGCTTATGTATTATATATTTCGGTATTCAAACGATACTTCAGACTAGAAAGTTTGATGAGAAAAAGCTGAAACGCTCTGTATAATAACTACGTTTGCAACGACACAAGATATAATTCAGTCGTCAAGTTTTGACCTGCGCATGAATTTTTCCTCTAATGATGTTAGAAATTAGGGTATCGGTGACACGCGTGGTGGATAGCAAGCTAGGATAAAAACGTCACGTCGTTTCGGCCCCCCATCGACTAGGTTCTCTATGGGGCGTGCACGAAACAGACGGTCGGAATAGCAAAGGGCGTGCACGCGCAATTCAGAAGCTATTATAGGCACGCGGTTTATTTCGACACGTGTCTTTACACGGCCTCCGATCCCCGTCGTTCGGTATCCTAAGTACGGACTTCCGACGTGTTGCCGCAAATCGCGCCGTACATTTTCACTAATTGTCCCGGTGATTTATCGAGAACAACGCGATCGGTATTTCTCGGAATGAAAGTCATGCTTGTAACACTGACCAAATTGTTTCTTCCACGATTCTCCCAACTCTTGGCCTATTCTGCCCACCATTTAGCATTATTCGAATTGTTTCGAACAACAATTCCTTATTCTTATACGAATAAGTGTTTCAATTTCATTTCGATTAGGATAAACTCTTACACGAACCATACTTACTTTATCCGAATAAATTTTATTCGATGGTATATTCATTCATTGGTGGCGAATAAAACTTTTTCCTACATTTTTATTCGAATAAAATTTTCACCTAATATAGATTTAAGTATTTTAGCTAAGAATGTGTATTATTCTATAATATTATATTTCTGTCTCCTGAGAAAACAATATATTACGTACTTTATGGGACCGATTGTAAAGTGTTTAGAAGGTGTGTTTAGGTTCGATTCTTTAGTTTTGTTTTTAAAGTTATGGACTTAGGTACAGACAGTCTAGTTATAAGTGTAGGTAGCTTGAGCGACAGCATTCTTGTGAGCTCATGAGAAATATACAGTAAAATTGAAGTGGTATACACGTGAATTCTTTAACACGTTCACTGCTATGTAAATTTTGTATTTTCTTATGGGCAGTATCTAAGTTACGTTCAGATGCTTCTTGATGCATTTACTAGTTTACATCGCAGTATTATTAAAAGCATTCATAGTTCTTTTTTTATATAATTTTTATACAAACAATAATCATCATGACATATATATTCTATCAATTTTATCGAGTATTTTTCATTGGTTATTAAGCTTTGGCCATTGATCATTATTAAGCGTCATACGTCAACAAATTTACCATTTATTCCATTTTAAAGTGAGCTACATTATTTATATACCTATATTCATATATCAAGTATACTACACACGAACGTAGAAATCTCGTTCACTTACCGTATAAAATAATTAACTTTTAAAACAACACTGTACGTACACACTCTGAATAAATTCTGACAGTTTGCTCGATACAATGGATTCTATTATCTGGTATTAAAAATGTACATTGTACTAAAAGATGCAGGAATAATTTACGGATCGATATCCATAATTATGCGACCAGGAATCGTGTGAACCGATCGGAAATCTATACGTCACCGTAACACAAAATTATTGCCCATCATGGTAACTAGCAACGATTCGACAACACGAAAAGAAAAAAGTAAAAAAAAAAAAAAAAAGTGATGTTGCGGGCACGGAATGAAAGAAGGAGCGGGGAAAAAGAAAAATCGTATTCCAGCACGTATTAGCGATAGACTTGTAAGCTAACCCTGGTAACTGGTGGAGGACACGAGCTCGGAGCGTGCCCCTTGTGGGGGTTGCGCCATTGGGGGTGTTCGTTATATTCCGAGTCCTTTTGAAAGGGTCACGTGGCTAGGCCTGCATCCCCCTCGAACCGATATCGTATTTGTACAACACGCATCCATTATTGCAATCCGGCTGTTTGTGTGTTTTGCGCACTCTTTGTGTGGCGATCCTCCGCTCTCGCGGGCTCCCCGCGAGCGCGAGCGCACACGCCTTCGTTTTCTTTCGTTTGGAACGGCGCCCTCTCGGCTTTTCGCACACTTGTCCTGGACTCGCTGTGCGAGCGAAACGCAGGCCCATTATTGTACCGTGAAACAATGAGCACTCGCGATCGGCGGACCACTCGACACAAGAGAGAAAACCGGCTCTTTCGTTTCGCCGGGTCACGTGGGAAAACGTCGTCGCTTTATTCCTTTCTTTTTTCATCTTCCTTCTTTACTTCGTCCGCCTCTTTTCGTTTCTGTTCTCTCGATAGAAGGGTAATATCGACGGGGTGCTCGAACGCGCGTGGGAGAAGTCAGCTTTTCGAAATCTTTGAGAAAGTCGGCGCTTCGACTCTCTCCTGCTCTCTCTTTCTCACCTTTTACCAGTCACGCGACGAGTACGCTTTTCTAACGTCAATATACTTCTCCACTTATTCTAGTTATGCCAATATACAGTCCGATATCGCGATGCAAAATACGTAACTGAATTTCACGATTCTATAATTTCCCAACATTCCGCATCAAATCGTCGATCGATCTCGATCTCCCGAGTTCTTTCCGAAAGCCGCATCTTGTCTCCGATATCGCAATCCTGAACTTGGGAACAGTGGAGTTTGATCGATCTCAGCCTTAAATCGCGACGATACCTGCGACGTAATTGAACCGTCGCAGACGCGTACGAAGGATCCTGCAGCTAGCTGCCCATTCTATCCGAAGAGATTTGCTGGCGCTCTCCATGGGTGGCTGCGGGCATTTCGAAGTGAGTGCCCATCGTCTAAATAGCGGAACATTATCCTATCTCCCGCGGTGGAGGACGCGCGCGGTCTTGTGTACCTGCTCTCCGGTCCAGCGGCTGGACATCATCCTCTCTGCTCGTGCACAACGACGCGCGATGTCGTGTCCAGGTTGGAGCGTGGATGATGGGATGACGGACCGCGGGCGTGTCCGAGTAGCCGATACCAGGCGCGTGATCGGAAGACCTCCCGGGGCCGACCACCCTCGAGGGGCCACGAGGGTCGACTTGTTAGCCAGACACAACGGCCTCTCGAACTAACGGACCGCTCCTCCAGCGACGACAGCTCCGAGCCGACAATGTTTCTGCGAGGCCCCTCGCTGCCAGTCGAGAAACGCTTTGCATCGGCCCTGGCCGCATCAGTTCTCCGAGTATTCCACAGCTTCGTGACTCTGCCGGAAGATCGTCGATTCGGTCGAATCGTATTCGAGCACCCAAGCAAACCAGACGCACACGTTTTGTTCCTCGCTTCCGCGGATCTCGCCAACCGATCGCGGGACACCTGACTGTATCGGTTTCGCTTCACAGGGAGGGGGAAAGGTCTTTGACTTGGATTCGATGAATTTTGTTGGATTTAACCCTTATTTGGATCGTTGACGATTTAATCCCGTGTTTCTTTAAAAGTAACTTTTGTTTTCGTTGGAACAACCGAGTTAAGGGATGATTATATTGGTTTACAATGATTTACTCTCATCTTTTAATTAAACTCGTTTCTTATTAGGATCTGTACATTTCATTTTCCTAGTAATGAATTTTTCAAACCGTGTCGAATTATTTCTAAATCATACGGAATTTAATATACTTGGGTCTAATTAATTGATACGTAAATTGCTACTATAAATGCAATGATGTGCAAATACATCTTGTAGCCACTGTATTGCTACTATAGTTGAGAGATGATCGTGTGAAAGATTTGGAGGAAATTCGTGACTTCTTCTTTCCTCGCTCTAATCACGAACAACCATTGCAACCTCGTGAAGCTTCTCTAAATAATTTACAGTATCTACCTTGTCAATTAAGCCGCTCCGAAGTCTCATTGATCAATTTTGAAATTGAAAAGCAAAGAAAAGGGATGACGTTGGAAGCATGACGTCGCCTGTTTCCTTGAGAATCGAACATTAATCGTGTATTTGACTAATAAAACTGAAAGATTTACAAAAAGTGTAGCGGATCAATTCGACTTTGGGAAGACTCAATTTATAAATACGACATAAAATGGCAAGTCCGAGAAGTGGTTGATGAAACGTTAAGAAGCTATCAGGGGTCAGAAGTATTGTTCACCGTGGAAGCTATTTATTGATCGGCCGCGCTATTTCAAACGAGTCGGCGTCGTTAAACAAAATTTCGGTAAAGGTATTCCTGCTCGCGGTCGGCCTGTCTAGGGCCGCTACGAAAAAATGTTATTATTGGACGTTTCGAGGCGAAAGCGAAACCGTGTTCGTCGAACCCGCCTTAATGAAGGTACATTCTTCGCTCGCCCTTTCGATCAAGATATCTCCCGTATAAATTGAATGCTTTTCACCGAAGCTCAATCAAGCCGTGCGGTAGTCGAAAAAATGCCCACGGTGGTACGATCTCGATTAGAGGAACCGGCGGCGGTCGCCGCGGCATGCCGCGCGTTCAACTTTGTCTTTTCCAGCGATTATCTTAAAAACGAGACGACTTCGATGCCTGTGCTCGGCGAGGGTGTATCGAAGCAAATCTGTTCCGAGAAACGTTCTCGCGACACGCTCTTTGTAACTAGAAACATCGCAGGTACAAGATTTCACCCTTCCGGACATCCCTATTTTTGTCATTATCACAGATGTGTATTCTATCAGATTATATTTGGCATTTTATGATATTTTATTTGTACAAGTTTTGTAAAAATTAATCTAATTTAACGTAACTAAAAATGTCGAGGATGGAAAATTGGACCCTTTTTGCAGAAGCTTTATATACTCGTCGGTCTCTAGAGATTGTAAAACGAATTTTGAAAAATAATGAAACAACCAAACATCGTCGGATTTTTTTATTTTCCGATGTATAGAATTTAACAGCGTGGTTGTTGAAAAACTCGTATTAGTAGCGCGAAATATTCAAAAGAAGAGTTAAAGCTTGAACGATTTCCCCTTTTTCTTACAAAATTACCGCTTCTGGAAAATAGTCGGAGAAATTGATTACGCGGCGTAAAGGTTAAGTCGGAAATTCTAAGAACTTGAAACATCGTTCGAGAAGAGGAGTATTTTTATTCGAGCAGAATGGAGTCATTCCCTTTCCTTTTTCGAGACATTTCTTCGAGTGGGATTTCATTCACGGACAATCAAGTTTTACGAATCACCGGGGAAGAAACGAATAGCCGGACGCATGCCTCGATTTTCGTGACACAAGCGCGATAACTCTTTCGACGAATTAAGAGTTGTCTAAGAAACAAGAGGGAAAGAGAAGGGGAAAATAGGAATTTGGTTTAGTCCCCGAATACCAGGCAAACGAAATATCTTAGAAAACCGCCCACAAAACGAATCTTTAAGGTCGTTATACTCCTTTTAATTAATGGCCACTCTCATCTTCTTCCGCTCTCCTTATTCTCGCCCTCCGTCGTTCGCCATGTCAATCGCTATCTTCCTCTTTCCTCTCGTTCAAGCGCACGCCCTGATAAATCGAACTTTCCAACAAGTTTTTCACCCCTATCTTCCTTCTTAGAAAAATTATTTCGGTGAATTTTAATTAACTGTCCAAACGTGACTTTCTTGACGCTTATACTCGGACAAATAGTAGAAGAATATTTAGGAACAAACGCAATTGACCTGCACTTGCAATTAGAAGTGGCGAGGATGCTCGCAGAACAGACACGAACAAGTGGAGTCGTTGCGACAAGAGCGCGTCTCTCAGGCTCGTCGAAAACCTGATTCCGTGCCACTGTACGGAGCATGGCGCTTGCCGCGGCGGAGGTCGCATTTCACGACGGCCGGAGCGGTCTAAGCGTAATCAGCGCAAGCACGCAAATTAAAGTCTCTCCTGTCAGTCTCGACCTCCCTTCGCGCGTCCCACTGACCTGATTTCGTCTGCCGGAGGAAAAAAGGAAGCCGACACGGACTGCCGCGCCGGGGCTCCGTAAGGTTCGCGATCCGTTCGCGTCGTCTGAGGAAGGTGGAAACGGGTGAAGAGATTGAAAAAGCAGAGAAAGGGGGATAGACGGATGTAGAAGGAAGGCAGAAAGGGAGAGAGAAAGAGAGAGAGAGAGAGGAGAGAAGACAGAGGGTAAAAGAGAGTGGAACGTCGGAGAAAGGAAGGAAGAGAGGAAGAGTTAAAGAGAGAAGGAAGGGTAAGAAAAGGAAAGAGAGAAGAATCAGTGGAGAGTCTGGGAGTCTGTGAACGAAGAAGGAAAGGGAGCAAAGAGTAGAGTGTGGAGGGGTTGGGGTAGGGAGAGTTTAAGGAAGAGAGACAAGGCGAAGTCGCGGCGGAGAGAGGGAAAGAGAGAAAAAAGGGTCAAACTCGTTTTCGTTTTCGTCGCTAATTAGACTCGTTAACCGCCTCTTCTGGCGTAGCAGGCGTAGCCATAACCGGGCGACTTCTCTTCGGCTCTCTGAGAGGCCGCCGAGAAGCGAACGGAACGGCCACCAATGCTTGGAGGCTAGTTTGTTCTCGTCGCCCAGTCCTCCAGGGTGCGTTTGCCTTGATCGCCCCTCTTGGCTATTCGACATGCGTGTAGCACGCGAAATTGCAGCTGCACCGGGGCCACCCCCCTTTCCCCGTCTCACGTCCACCTTTTCCCGTAGTGACCGATTCCTTGGTGTACACACGCGTGTCAAGGGAAAAGCTTGGAGAGCTTCGTGTTCAACGCGACGGCGGTGCTGCTCGCTGATGGTAGTAGTGGTGGTGGTGGTGGTGGTAGCAGTGGTAGTAGTGGTAGTCGTGGTGGTGGTGGTAGTGGTGACGATCGGGTCATGGTGGATGTTCACACAGGATGACCGCTTATCATGGAACACGATGGAAAAAACGATGACACCAGGTATTTGTTACATCGAAATTACGCGGCCAATATATCGTACTTGGTACGGCACAGGTGATCGAGACTATGTGCGCGCACGGATGGAACACTTAAGCCCCATTACGTCCAACCGAACCACTTTAACATCCCGATGACACTCGATGATTGTATCTGTACTTACGCTTTTGGATCGCCGTGTTACGTGGCTCGCTGACATTGATAAGGAGGTCTGTTGGTTCGCTATGGCGTGCGAAAAAGGGGACACTTCAGTTCCACCGTGAAACATCGGTGGCACCCTTGAATACTAATTTCGAACTGGTTACGCTCGAGAACGAACAGTCACGAAAGGTCTGAGAGTCAAAGGAGCATAAGCGGAGAGAAGATGATCAGGAAACGGGTGTTCCGATGGTAAAGGCTATGGTAATCGATAGTCGATGGTATACGATGTTCCAAGGACGAACAGACTACGAGAATTTCCAAAGGAAATGTAAAAAATAACGAGGAAATATCTGTTACCAACCGTCTCGTGAAACGATGATACTGCTGTGACGTCTGTCACTGTTGGTTGGTCGTTCTGTTGACTCGACCAATACTCCTGCGTGCGTTCGTTCAGAGAGAGGACCGATAACGATTGTGTCACAGGATGCACGAACTCGTTATCCTGGACATCGTTCAACGCGATTTAACTCTCATACTCTCAGATAATCCGACGAATTAACTTTTCGAAGGATACTCGTCTGCCTTCGACTTATTCCACTGGTTGATCGGCGTGCAACTACGTGTAATTATCGCTTCACGCTACGCTGTTCGATCGTTACGGTGTCCCGATTGCAACAAGGTGTTGCGCTCATCAACGTACTTACATTACAATCTTGCGCGAGAACTCCGCTCGTCCACGTTGAGAAACGTAGCGTATACGTAACGTATTCCACGGAAGTCGGTGTATCTCGTTACTCGACACGGCGAATCGAATACGCGTGAAGATCGAAAGAGATCGAATCGCGAAAGCGATGAAGGTGAATCGAACGGGCGATGGTTGTACGCAACCGTGATCAGAACGAATCAACGATCATCGACGAAGATTACGAACGTGGTAACTCTGAGCAGACTGAACGAAAATCGAAGGCTCGGCTAGCCGGACGTGCCGTAGATGATGAAGCGAACAGGAAAAGGGAACGTCAGCAAGTAGCATCGGTTCCACCGTGAAAATAATTAATCACGTCACCGATAAGAACGTCGAACGCTGACAGACGCGGATTGCTTTCACGAGGCATCTGTTATATCGTCCCTCGGAGGGAAACGGTTATGCCAGATCGGTATGCCATCGAGAATATGCGAGACTAATGGTTGGCTACCTGAACGAAAGAAAAGGAAACGTACAAGTGGAAACTTTGTGTTGGTCAGAAATCGGCGTTACCGATCTGGAAAAGTGACGGGTCACGCGTACGCCGTGGCTTCGATCGGCGTCGTGCGCTCGGATACTTCTTTGTTCCTCCTTCAGGGAGAGGGATCTCCTCTCTTGGAGATCAGAGAGAGGCAGATTGAGACACTCGCGGCTACCTGATCGTCGATAGAGAACGAATGGTAAAATGAACAGCCATGTGCACTGCGGAGGGGCCACAAACCGAACAGATAAGAATCATTTTTCAAAGGCGTGTTACCGGGAACGCGCGACGGAAGGGAGAGAAGAGTCACGTTTTATGATAAATGAACAGCAAAGTCTGTGGATGCCGATTTTCCTACCAAGAGACGTCCTTGAGGGAATTGGTGAATATGAAAAATGAATGAACAGAGACCGGACAAGCCGTGAATCGTTGTCATTGAATTTTTGCCCGGAAACCGAGACCGAGGTAAGGATCGAGCTCACCGTTTATCTCGAATACGATCTTCTCTTCGCGTAGATTACATTATATCGTGGGTAGCCGGGAATGATGTACTGCAAATGGAATTGCTGTTCCCATTGAACCCCGTCGCGTTTTTTCTCGCGCTTCCGAGATTACTTCTATCTTCTATCGTATGGAACACCGATAAATTAACGCCAGACCGTGGCTACAACCTCGAGTGATTTGTGTCTTCCAAGTAAATTTCGAGCCGAGGACAAGCTCTTGAAATTGATTGCGCGACGCGGTGATTGTGTACGAAAGGGTCCTCCGCCTCTGTACTGTAGAAATGCTGGATTGCAGGGAAGATTTTGCTGATTAAATATAAAGTAAAATAATAATTACTATTATATTCAATAGTAATACGATGACAATAGCTCTTCAAATAATTCTGAATTCTCTCATTGAATCTCAAATGATTCTTTCAATTCTTCCACGGTTCACACACACTTCTTCTCAATCGTATTCTACCTTCCATGAGTTAACGTGAATCGTTTCTCGTTCGTTATCGATATTCCAGCATAAACATAGCCTCGATTCTCGATCGTCATCGACGCTCAAATTCTCACGGCATGTTCCGTTTTCTCGTATAAAAGCACACCGAAGACGTTTCTAGACGTTTCTAGACCACTTTCCGAGACGTGTACCGGTTCGAGCCGAGACAGCCGAGGGAGAACTATAATTTCTGTGTCCGTCGTTGGTTGCGCTGGCTGTCCTTGATGAAGTGCGCGTGCGGCCGATGCACGATATACCGTATTTCTTACATAAAGCGGACATTGACGTTCGCCATAGGGTCTAATAGTCGCGGTGGGCGGCCATATTGGATCGTGATATGGGCCCGCAATTAAGGCCGAGTAGGCCACCCGGACGAGGGAGCGCGATAAGGTGAGGTTCAGCGTCTCAGGGTTAAGCTTGACCTTCTTGGCCCCCTTCGCTCGATGCGCTTCCCAAAGCGGTCCGCGCTGGAGGTTAGGTCACGATTAAGCACTGATTGGGTGGGCCTAATAACCGGGGACCGTGCTGTATGCAGAACTTTCACCGAGGGAACGTCGCTCTCTGATGGATTAAAAGAATGATTTCACGTGCGCGGACGTTCGACAGGATCGGGTCTTGTACGCTTCGGAATTAACGTCAGAATTGACGAATTTTCCTTTATTTTCGTAGATTCAAAGGACTGATATCTGTAAGTTTTAGGTATTTTTATTTAAGAAACTTTCACGTTGTGCTCAAGTGTCGGAGATTTCCCTTTTGGTAAGCAGAATTTTTCTTTTCGAGAAGTCACATGAATAGATTAATCTTCTGTTATTTATAAGATCAAATGTATCTGTTTCTGATTTACACATATACATTCATAATTGGTAAGAGACATGCCAATAGCGATATGCGTTATTTTTAAATCATCGAATGCTTAGTTAAATTCCCAATTCTGATATTTCTATTTAACATCGTATATGTCTGAGTCTCTTCTTTGAATTAGGAATATTTAAATAACCGATTTCGACGATGAAAGACATACTAATCACAGTATCTGTAATTTTTAGATATTCGGACGTTCGATTAGAAGAATTTCAAATTCTAGAGTTCCAATTTTAAACATCCCCAGAACCACTACTTCACCTAACCTTCTTCTATGAAAAATTATATATAATATTTCCTTCCACCGCGTAAACCACCGAAGATATGCAAACGATTGGTAAACACGAGCCGCCAGTTTCTTCCGCTGACACGAAGAACGTCGAAGGACACCTCGTGCCAGGGCAAAAATACGCGACACGGGACAAGGACAACGGAGGAAGCTCACGGGTCCTTCAACTGTTGTCGCTGACTACGATCAGATAAACGAGCGAGAGTCTCTGGTATGCAAATTCTAAACGAACTAATGAAGATTAAGAATGCCCCTGGTAAAAGAGTTCGCCTCATTTCGAAAACATCCTGCGGCTCCTCGTTCACCCCCTCTATTCGTGGACTCCTGGCCACGATCACGGCGATTCCTGGCAGAAACGGCCATTGTCTTTGGCTATCGTTTTAATAGTGTCAAGCTGGCGGACCTCCTACGGCGAAATTTCAGCGACTATGAGGTAAAATCTATCGACCACGGGACCCCGTCATCGGGGCCAGAGGGTCCGGTCCGGGTTACGGTAGCCGACCGAGATTATCATCTTCCACGGTAGCGGCGCTATGAGGGATTCCCTCTTAATAGCTTCTTGAATTTTTTTCTCCACCGTACTTCTCTGTGTCCTCCTCTCCTGCGCTTCCTCGTATCCCTTCGTGGAAAAGGGCAACTATGGCCCAAGGATCGTTTTGTAATATTTCAACGACGATTCCACGGATCCAACGAAGACCCTAATTTGGTGGCGCGAATAGGGACGTTCCTTGCCACGGGTAATGCTCGGTGTTTTCGGTTAATGAGAGGACTAGAGAGATTTACGGGCGAATCTTCTAGTCAGAAATATAGGAAACACCGACAACTGACCGCAGAAAGGTGGTCGATCTATTAATGTGCTTCGAAATGAACGCGTCCCCTGCGGATGTGTACCGTAGATTTTATCGGATCTCGTTTGGAGATTCGTTTTAATAGCCGCGATTGTGGAACGGGTATGCGGGAGGAATTTTATAATTCAATTTTCGAGAACTTTCGCGTGGATGTTGAATTCCTAAGGAACTCTAACTTTTTTGTCTCTTTTTCAAGGAAATTTGCCAATAGATACATTCTATCTACTGTTACAACTACAGTTCTACAGATTCTTCGTCGAATTGTAAAAATATTTATATTTCTTAATCCAAAGTCTTAATTTGTCTCTTCGATTAAGAAGGGAATTTCGTGCCTTGCACACTGGTAAATTTCATCGTTCTGTTTATGAAGATATTAGGTCAGTAAATGTGGACTGTTTCTCCGAAATTCTTCAGTACCAGCTATTGAATTTTTAAATATTCGTGATTAAAGTTTCATTGAAGTAATCTAGATAGTTGGAGGTCCTCCACTTTTCTTCTTTCTACTCGAGACACAGCGAATTCGGTGACAAACGAAATGCACGCAGCGCAACGAGGACCTGGAGTACAGGCGTCCCTTGCAATTCAATGGTAAAGAGCCAATCAGCGGCGGAAAGGCAATGGATTATCGAGGCCAGGCCCGATTACATATAAATATACGTATACACGAAGAAGCATGCTTGTCGACGTTCGTCAAGGAGGGCTACATAGAACCGCATCATTATCCAACCTGTTTATACGACGCGCAGCATCCTTACACCACGAGATTCTACATATTCGCGATTGGCTGCGTTTCAACGACGCGGTCACTGTATTATTCTTACGTTTCCCTTTGTTTCAAAATTTTACCGAGATCGAACGGAACGAAACTTCATGGAAAGTAGGGCGCTAAAAATGTGAAACGAAAAAAGAAACGAAAAAACGAAGAAAAGGACTAGCGTCGTGCTTAGAATACAAATTTCGAACCTGCTATAAGTATAAATGTTATACTATACTAGTATCGACCATGATAGTAAATCACACGTTTATTACACACGATCCTGTCACCACGCTATCTGGATGGCTGTCAGATCCGTTATATATCCATTCACACCCACGGAATCCTCTTTTATACGCTTCGAATTATCCGCAATAATTTCGCATACGGGTCGCGTGAACGCTCGCGCGTGAACGCACGGGAAAAGTGAAAGGACCCGCGTAATACGTCGACGGAGAGCGAGCGAGCCAATTTCTCTCCATCGCCCACGCAACGGGTCCAATTAAAAAACGTCGATAATTCAAGCTCGAGCGGGTAGGCTTCGTTGGCCGGATCTCAGAACCCTATCCCGAAGGAACAACGGTCTTGGACGCTGACGAGACATTACTTACTCCTCACTGAGGAACGAGCTACGGATAAGTGGTCGCGGGGCAAGGTACTACGGCTAATCCTGGCGCAATAATTACACCCATGGTGGAATTTATTCGCGGTTATCGCGAAGTAAATGCGCCATCACCGACGGGGGCCTGGCTTCGTCCTTCTAAGCGGCGCTAAAACCCGACGTATCCTTCGCTCCGCTGTTGCCCCAAGGGGCTGCCCTCGCTCTCCTCCGCGCGCGCGCGCGCCAGATGAACCATAGCTGAACTTATTTCCACCGGACCCATCCCATTACCCCTCTTCTCGTTTCCTTTTCTTCTTTACCCTTCTTCCTTCTCCTCTCGTCACTGTACTCTCTACCATCTTTCTCCGTTCGTGTCCGACCCGGCCGTTTCGCTAGCGGGCCTGGCGGAGGCGCGCGAGGTGATAAATCACCGCGCCATAAACAACCAATATTTCTCGTCGAATGTTTACCGAGTACGCTTTAAATGCCTTGTTAAAACAAACCTACGCCCGCGCGCGAGCTGGACTGCACGCCCTTTTTGCCCTTCTTCGGGCTCCGACGTTGCCACCCCCTCCGCCTCGTAGCCCGAGCGACGGGTATATATCACGGACCACGGCGTAAACTCTGTGACCTCGCGCGAAACCTCTCGGCGCCGATGGAAAAAGTCGACAGAGTCTCCATCGACGACCCCGTCCCCTGTCTCTCTCGTCGACGAGCGACGCGCGAGCGCGCGTGCACACAGACTTCTCCGTCTCGCTTCCCACGGCCGATTAGACCGCGCGATCTTTTTACGCGCCCTTCCTCCACCAGGCTCTTTTACCTCTTTTTCGCCGTTCTTACGAGCTCCGTGCACGATCGAATCGAAAGGTTCGCTCGAGCAGGTCTGATGGTCGTAGCACTTTTTATAGTTCTTTTCTTTGAGCGATGAGTCGAAACTCGGTGTATGACAGGGTTCGAGGTATTTTGCGAGTTTGTGGCAGGATTGGAATTTTGAATAATTTCTTTTATTACGTAGAATCTCGTTGAACAGTCGTTGACGGCGAGTAGGATTGAAAATAACGAGAACGAAAATGTAAATAAATGTATGGATGTAGAAGGATAAAGTAGAGCGATAAACAAACACAATGTAAATGGAAATGGAAAAGGTTGAAGTGTAAATCGACAGACGGAAAGGTAAATGACAAACTAGGTAATAATTGTTGCGTTGACTTTCTTTTGTGGAAAACGAATTCAATTGACAAACTAAAAATGTAAGCGCAAAGAAAATCAAACAAAGTACTAAAAGCCCAGACTAAAAATGCAAGTGAATAAACTGAGAAAGTGAACAAACCGAAAAGATAAACGACAAATTAAGTGCTAATTAATTAGAAACAAATTGGAGATGTGTGGTTTTATTTCCTTTTTAGGAATCCCTCAAGTACAAGAATCAAAGGAATCTGAAAGACGTACATTTTTAATCTCAATTATTTCAAAGTGATGTATTCTGAAACTATATTCTGAAACTTTAATTTGTTACGATAATAATAGTGGCACTTGGTGGTATTCTACCAAGGGTACCTCTAAGCTCGGAAGATAAATTTTCTCTCGTAATATTTATCGACGAGTTAATGGAAGACATCAAAATTCTTTTTCAGTGATGATAAAATTGTCCATGAAAGAATAATTTTTCTTCGATTTCCCATAGCCCCACTAAATTAAGCTTGGTATCTAATATCCCGTATCTAAGTGACTGAACCCGAATCAGAAGTGAACGGTATCCACGGCCAATAAATTACTTCCTCGAGCTGTGTGTCGGCTTCCAAGTTGGTTCTCCGCGCGTAATAGAATCCTCCTGCGAACGAAATTAATTCCTCGGCATTCACCGACCTCCGGACCAGCCAGCGTTATTCCGTATTATCAGAAAAAGGATGGAATAATCGAAAACGATTAAGATTGGAACGGGACGCGCCACTTTGTCCCAAACCGCGACCAGCGCAAGCAATTTGAATGTTAATCGACGTTCGACTCTGTTCGGTCTCGTTTACGACCTGTTTCTGGGGTTCAACGATCCAGACTCGACACGTCCTTCGTGGAAAGTTCGAAAGTCGTTGGAAAAGAGAGCCGATACGTGGGCGTAGCCCGTAGCTCATCGGTTGATTGAGTTATAGCGCGTTAAAAAGGCCCAAGCCTGAGCTCGAAGCATCGAGTTCTGAACGAATTTCGACCGTGCCACGAAAGGAGCCGATGAAGGCGAGATGAAATTAGCGATGAATAGCTAGCTGCTCGTTGATGACCTGCCGCCATATATTGCTCGTTTTACCAGCAACTGGTTAAAGTGTCTGCGAGAGGCTATCGCTGTATTATTCTCCAGATTGTTATTTCATTATGTTGATAGGATAGTATCGGAACTAAAGATATTTTTGATATACAGATCAACGAAATTTTTGTCAACCTTTCTGCGTTCGTTGAATTACTTTCGACTAAATCGTATTTTTTTTTATCGTCAGACAACTTTGAAGTTTAAGAAAAATAGAAGAAATAGAAGAAGGTGCATATATAAACGCAGTAAAATCAGGATTTGTCTGAAAAGACAAATTGAACAAAACGAACTGCAACAAAACCTCCATGATATTCGAGAAACTTTTGGACATCGATGCGTATTTCGATCAAATCGATCATCGAGGAAGCGTAAAGCGGCATGAATGAAAGTTCGCCAAGTACGCGAACTTTGCTCCGAATCTGCTTTGAAAGAGCCATTCATGTTCCCGTGGCATATTTCGTGACGTGATTTCTTTTCACGTTCTCGATCGGTTCCAAGCGGTCTGCTCCGAAAAAAAGAAAAGAAGGAAAAGAGAGTAAGAGTTTCGCGTTATGCAGGGCGGGAATTCTATCGGCGGAGGATATCTGATTTTCGAGCGGCGGCCAGAGAATGAGCTGAAAGATATCCGGCGTCACGTAGCCGTATAGTTTAATGACACCCCCGTGATTTATTTCGCGTTTCTCGCGGCAATAAACGGCCGATTAAAAAATGAGAAAGATTTATCAAGCTCGTCTGGAAGCATGGGAGAGAGGGAAAGAAAATAAAAGAGAGACAGAGAGAGAGAGAGAGAGACGCACAAGTGGCCTAGAGGCACACTCGTGGCCGACGAGCTTCGAGTCCAGATACAAGTTTGCTTGAAAAACACACTGTAGACACAGCGGACATGGCCACTGGCGGGTTATCAACCGATCAGAAGTAAATCTCTCGACCACTGTCAGGGAGCGTTCGACAGGGCACGATAGTGAATTAACTGCCGGAATAAATGGTGCCTCCTAGGACGAGATTCCATTCACGAAATTTCTCGCCGGCGTGCCACGGCCCCCGATAAGAAAAAAATGCACCTACTTCTTGGAAAACTCCTTTTGCCGATCGTTTTTTCGACCTCTGCACCCATCTGCAAAAAAGCTGCGCTTCGCTCCTTGTGCGGGATCAATGATCTTGATAACCGGCCAGCGAAGGCGGGACTTTGCTCGCATACTCGGTTCTCTCCATCGATGGCTCTTGCTCCTTCTTACTTCATCGATCGAATGATTAATTTTGTAGGTGTGCGTTTGACGAGTCGAAGATCTCTGCCTTGGATGAAGTAGATGATCGTGTCGCTTTGATGGAGCTTCTATCGGATCTCTTGTTGAGATGGAGGGATGCGTGTTAAACGCTGAGGATGGTGATGGGTTAACAAAACGAATTAGGAGTTCGACGAAGAGGAAGTTAGTTGGAATAAAGTTGAAATTAAGTATTCGCTGTATGAAGCTTTCTTTTTCCAATTAATTACAGCGTAATTACTTGTAGTGGTGAACATAAGTATAAAAAAAAGTCTTTATGGCAAATTCGACATAATATAATTTATAATTATTGCGCGGAATAGAAATTTGAAAGTTTTTCTGTATGATGCTTCAAAGTACATGAATGTACTTTTAAGTCCTATATTATGAGGAAAATGAAAATAATATAATTAGTTGAATGTACGAGTAAGCTTTTCCCCTACTTACACGCACCCCCATCGTGTGTACCTATAGTATCTAAATCTCCATCTAGTTGTATGAGATATTATTTTGCCGCGTTAGTACACCATTATATACCATATTGGTACGAAGTAATTTATTTATAGTAGTAACAGTCCCTACTACTATTTAGATGAAACGAGAAACCAGAAACTATGATCGACCAGAATTTCTTTTCTCACAAGCAATGACAGTTATACGGTATTGAAGAAGAGAAGGATAAACGAGATATCGGAGAGATGTTATTGCAAGGATTTGGTTAACGTTTTCATCGACATGTAATCTAATTTCGTTAGATGCTGTATCTATTATCCGTGAAAAGTCCGTGGGTACGGTAGCCACGTACGAGAAAAAACCTTCAATTTGCATCGGCCGCCATTCTTCAGCTCCTTTGAATTCCGTCGCTATAGCGACCTTTGTCCGGATCGTGCCACAATGGCCACTATCTTCTCCCTCGGCTCTCCGCTTCTTCCTGGAGAAACCGTCGCAAACAAAGAATCCTCCCTGCACCCCCAGGAGAAAAAGGGCAAAAAGGCGAAAAAGGTCGATACACGAATAAGCGATGCGCCGCTTGGATAATCCGAGAAAAAAGACCGCGAAACGTGAACTCGCACTGTGCTGCACCAACCAACCCCTTCTCCCCTTCCTGCCTCCACCTCTTATACCGCCGCCTCCTCCACCTCGCCCCCTTCGATCGTCCCGATACCGACTTATGTGCACATGTACAGGGTGAATCCAAGTGTATCGCGTTTTTGGAAACTCGCCGGCCATCTTGGCGACTCTTCCCTTCAAATTTGTAATAGAGGAGAAAGCTGCAAGTATTCTTCGTATTGCAATCAGCGATTTTAATATTAGGGTTGGTTCATAGAGAAATCAATATTATGGGTTAAAATGTTTTCGTGGCTGGTAAGGTTTAAGGGTAGTTTGTTGCATTAAGGTTTATAGCCTTAGTCTTGCAATATCGAATTGGATATTGTAGTTTCGGTTCGGTGGAAGTACATTTTGTAAGAAAGTTCGTTTCCAGCTCTGAATTTTGTATGTGTATTACAGATCGGATATTTCTACATATAAATGATATGGACTATTCCAGTACTTTGTGTACACAGCAGGAAATATCTCCATTGGACAAGGGGTCCAGACTCGGGATATCGGTCCATCATATTTACTACTATTATTAATATTATTTATTATTATTACGAAACACTGTACCTTGTTCTCTTTACTTAAAGAAATATCTAATGTTCGCTTAAATGGTTATTGAAAAAATCTTAAAGTAAGAGGCAAGAACAATTCTTGAGCGAAACAAGACATTGACGAGACATTCAACCTTCTTTCCTCCCTTAATACTCTATACTTCGTACATCTCCTATATGTCGTACATAACGTCCAATTCCACTTTGTTGTTTCTCCGATTCTTTTTTCGAATCGAATCTAACAAAAATCTTGGTCGCGATTTGGCTGGTAAAAGAGGGGTTGGCTCACAGGCGGGCAATGACACGGAACACTTTGAAAGCTGGAAAGCTGGAAGGCCCGGCAGAGACTCGAAAGCGCAGCAAATCGGAATGACGACAAAGTGTACGAATGACTCGTTACTCGGGGGAAGTGAAAAGTTACTCATCGTCTCGTGGTCCACCCTCGTGTGCAATCGCGTGTTGGCCACGCGATTTACGTGGTTGATAAACCATGGTTCGTCCTGGCGATGGCCCAGTAACTTTTGCGAAATATTCGGCGACGTACTGATGGAGAGGGTGGTCGAAAACAGTGGCGAACGTGGACGGCGAGGGGGATCGGGACAGAGACGACAAAGGAAACAAAGCAAACGGCGTGACTGCGGTGGCCAATGGGAGTCCCGTGCGAGGGGACATCGGGACCGAATCAGTTTATGCGCGACAGGTTCTGGAAAGAGAGAAAAAGAAGCCGAAACCGGGAGAAAGGGGGAGGAACGAGGGAGGGTAGGGTGGGCGGGGGATGGAGGTGGAAGAAGAAGATAGAGGAAGAGAGCCAGGGCCCAACCAGGCTGTATAGTTTGCCAACTCTCCAACCTTCTGGTTCGCCGCCATGGAGAGACATTATTTACAACGGAGTCTTTGGTAGACAATGCTGGGGTACCCGCGGCCATCTTTCGTTCCTTTTCTGTTCTCCATATGCAATAGCATCTGCTGTTGCTCCGGCCATCCCATCGGCTCCTCTTCACCGCGACGGAGAAAAGGGAACAACCGACCTACCGTTCTCTGTTCTCTTCTCTCTCATCTCCTCTCTTCGTCCCGTGTCGTTTTCGTTGGCTCGTCTACTACTCCTGGTTTCATCTGAAAATAGCACCAACAGAGCTTGCGATTCGCTATCATTATCATAAACTCGCAGCCTGACATCGTAGCCAACCGTGAAATATATCGGGAGACCCGAACGTCAGTTTCCCATAGAATCGACCAGCTTCTGCCAACTTTGGAGATACTCATTTGCTGCAACTTACGCAACCACCCTCCCGATTCTCTGAATCTATGGAAATGCTCTACTCCGATCGTCCGACATTCTTTCTCCTACCTTTACCCGTGTCTTCCTAAGATTTGCTATGGTAGCTTTGACTCGACGTATACATATATGTGAATCTCCGACATTTGATGATACGCTTAAAATAAAGTTGCGAGTTTTCTACGTTATCGTGTGCACGACATACACTGGCAAGCTGAAACAACCGAACGAGTTTCGTTGACTCATTTCGATTCAACGCATGCTCTATGGTTAGCTAGGACATGAGTGCAACGCGGATGATGCTTCCTGTCTTGTATATTCTGTATTATAGATCTTATCGACGATCTATCCTTCGGTGAGACGGTCGTAATGTTTCGTCAGCAGGTGTTCCGCCATCCTTCCTGCCGGAATGTTTTTGCCCTTCTGGTGAAAGCTCAACGTCGGTCGCGTTTTGTATGATTCGCCGTAATTACCTGGTCAACAACGGCCATTCCTTCTCTTTCCCCTTTGTAATTCGTTCCTCCTAATTAAAACGCAATTTCTCATACGACCACGTGGGGAACGCGTCGCGCGACGATATCAAAGGAGGCCTTCCACAGTGGCCTCCGTCCCTCCGTTTGGTTTTTATCATTTCCACGATAGAATGGTGGGGGGGAGGAAGAAGAGGAGGAAAGGATAAAACGGATGGAACGGCTGAAACTCGAGGAGGGGGAGGTTAAGCTCCCGCAGCAGGTAGGTCCATCTCTCGACATCGGCGAACGAAGAACAGTCCGGAATACTGGTTTTCTTGCGGGGCCAATATACACTGGTAACGCGTGCCTCTGTCACCCTGTCGGCAGCCATCTGCTGTGTCCCGGGCAGCTTCCGGCGAAGCGAGGCGCGGCGAAGCGGAGGCAAGGCAATCGAATCGGCAGCGGAGCTTATCGCGACTCGCGGACACGGAGAAGAACGGGCAAAGAACGAAAGAGAAGAAACACAGAGAGATATACAGAGAGCGAGGAGAGGACGCGAGGTGGACGACGGGTCTCCTCGGCTATCGGCGGAAGCGTAACATCCAATGCAATGGCGGTAGATGCTGGCGGTAGCAGCTGGCTCTCTGGCTGCCCTTCTTGCAGTCAGAAAACGAGTCGCGGCCTCCTCTCTTGCGCCCAGCCAATGTAATCCATCCCTGTGTGTAGTCGTGAAACGTTCCTGTGTATGTATAAGTACTACTTATACACCACACGTTCGCGAACTTCTCTACCCGCCACAGAGAAGAGACAGTCGTGTATATATCGAGTTGGCAAGAGACGATTGCCGGACCCTAGCTGCAAGAGCAGCCGCCCCAATAAAAACTCCGCTTCTCGAGGCCCTCTCTCGTTGTCTCCTCTGCTACGTTCTCCTTGTCCTTCGGGCGAAAGAGCCAGCTACGACCAACAGAGAAGGGAAACCAAGGGAAGAAGCCAGGGGAAGAGAGGCTTCTGTTCTACCTTACCTCGACTCCCCGCCTCTCCTGTTCTCCCTCGCCGGAGGGACCGGGCGCGGTCCACGTTTCGACGTTTGACAGAACAAAAGACTATCGACCGAACTCGTGAACACCGTGGAAGGCTTCCTCTTCCCTCGAAAATATCCTCCTGCTAGCCACCCTCCTTGGGGAACTCCATTCTCCGTCCCACTCTTCTGTCATTCTGCCCCTTCTCCAGCGTTGTCCTTCATCTTGCCTTTTACACCTTCTTTCCAGATGGACGTACGTACTTACATACATGCACGTACGTACGTGCACTACCGTCTTCCGCCGAGAGTGTACGGTATTCGCGAATGGATCGAAAGAGGAGACCACGATCTTGCTGCCAGCACGAACGGATACGTGCGCGTTCGCGGCTCCAACGCGTACAAATTACTGAAAATTGGTCCACTTTTTAAGCTGGTCAGTCGCTTCGACACCGACCGGATACCGACCAGCTACCGAAGGCTTCAAGACATCTCCCCGGGTCGATCTTTTCCAACGATCCCTCGCCTGCACCGTTCCTTGACAGGCGTCCTTTCGTTCTTGTTGCGACTCGACTACCGATCCGAGAATGCGACGATTTTCAAACAGTTTGCTCTCTTTCTCCCGATGGAGGACTTGTGCTCACGCTTTTTACCTTTTGCCGAATCATTTCGATGATCGTCGGCCAATTGAAATGTAGAGGAATACAGGTTGCGCAGGGGCTAATTGGAGGACCGTGCCTCTTCTAGGTCTGCTTCGATGTTTTGGTTAGTGGTTTCTTCGTACAGGGTGTGGAAAAAATCGGTCCAAGTTCTAAGAACGTGTAGGAAACTGGGTGATTGAGAATTAATCATAGGGGAGCGACTTTAGTGTTTCTGGTTCGCTGTACGGTATATTAGGTATAAACGAGCAGATTGTTCTGTTCTCTGGACCAATTTCTTTTCGTCTCCACTTTTTATGCAGTTCTCAATTTTATTTCTCGGTTGTATAATCAATATTCAATATGTTCTAGAAGAAAGATTCTTTAAAAACAATATCAATGGTCGTCATTTTTCTCTATGTTTCGATTCGCGAAGTTGGTCCAATATATCTCGTATGATAAAACAAAAATACTGTAGGGTTTACGAACTGACGTGTATGTAACATCAGAGACTCGCACCATACAGTTAGTTTCAACAACTGGTAGAAATATCAATGACCAGTTAACACAGTCCTAACTAATAAATAATCTTTTCAACCAAAGCCAAAAGGACGTTTCACGAATACTCTTCAATAGCCAATACAGAAATACGATTCATTCCACACGCATAGAGAATTTCCATTATACCGGCTCCTTCGTTACTCGCGACACCCGGACGCCCTCGCGTGCAGCTTAACGATGCTTAACTAATTAACGTAAAATTCGATCGGTCATGGGACACGGAGATGCATTCCCTCTTGCTTTCTCCCCGTCACACCTTTACACACCCAGCTGCCAGTGTCTACTTATGTGTGAACACGGGCAACCTGTTACCTCGTTCCATCTCGCTCCTCCGCGTTAAAGAGACGAATATCACAGCTCTATTCAATCGTGTGAGAGCGTGGTGTTAAAGGTCGGCCGATTTCCACGGACAAATGAAGTTGGCTCGACCGTGTAAACACCTGTAAGGCTCGATGCAGACGAGCGATTCTTTCTCGCGCGTTTTCGCACCGTTGCCCAACAGGCAGCAGGTAATGCATATGTAGAGACGAAATATCGCTTGTCACCAGATGTGTGACAATTGTGTACGTACGTTGTATAAAAAGTTGCAATTACTTTCTCAGTTGCATCTACGTTAAATCTCCTGCTTGTTCGTTTATTGTATTTAAAAAGTATTGTACGAAACGTAGCGATAGAATGTAACGGACGAGTGTTTCAACATCTTCTACAATAAAGATATTCGTTTAACTCTCCAACCGCGGGCAACGTCGAAATCATCGCTACTTACTCTGTTAATAGGTATACTTACGTTTTATATCTCATTAAGTCCTCTTATAATAAATCTATGTGGGATATAAACTTTGTCCGTGATTTTGTACAGAAAGATATGAAAATCGTTCGCGATTTTGTACAGAAAAATATGGAAATCGCTGGCGGCCGGAGAATTAAAATATCTCGTGAAGTAACCACTTTGGGATTATTTTACTTGGATACTTTTCTACGTAGATTAAGTAGAAATGCACAGCATTACCGTTTCAACGACACAGTGATGTCGTGCTACTCATTAACATCGGAGCCCAACAGATTACGCAATCTGTAAATTAATCGTGCACGACCCTCCGCTGTTCTCGCGACTCATCGTCGCCTACCGTCCGATCACCTTGCAAACAAGTCCACGCGTACGGAAACATAAATTTTCCTCGTGTGGTATTGGTGGCCGATTTTCAAAGGCGGTCGAACGGGTGGGCCGTGGGATCGCGATAAAAAGAGGAAGGTGTGCAAGCGATTTCGCGAGCGTATGACACTTGCGGCAACGAGGAGCCGAACCGTCTTGTTATTACGAGTTGTAAATCGATCTCGTTGAAGTAATTTGCGAGCTTCCGTTTCGTGCAGATTGGCGATAATCGTGTGGCTGTAACATACAGTGTAATTACGCGATACGGAAAAATTATGCGAAGATAATGCGAGAGTATTAAGGGAGCCTGACCTAATTAGCGGCAATCTTTTTACTCTTGATACGACGTTTAATGAATAGAAGTAAGAACATTTAGCCAAAGAGATACGATGAGACGGAACAGGTGAACGCAGGATGCGTGAGAAGGATGAATTATTCTTAAATATTCCAACAAAAGGTTTTCCTTTTAACGCAATCGTTATAATACTATAACGAAATGAAACTTGAAAGAGATGGTTTAGAGTATTGGTTGCGTTCAAACATGGCTATGAGCAGAAATTGATTTCATTCAGTAAATGTTATAACTAATATTTCATATCGTGTGTTTTATATATCTTTGTATATTATATATATTCCATAGATTCGCTTGTTCCTTCAATCAAAACTCAAAATGACAAATTTCAGAAATTACTAAGAACATGCAAGTGCTTCCAACAGAATTAATGTTGATTTTTATTGAAGTTGAAACTTATTTATTTTAATCGTGTCGGAGTACATTACATAATCAAAATTACCATAAATTCAATAACGAATCGCCAGAAAGATGTTTAAAACGTACAGAAAATGTGCATCGAACACATCTGAGACGCTTATGGGCGACATTTCTTCTTCTCGGTTTGGATTCGACAGAGAAGCACTTTGTCGCGTCTCGTGCCCAGAGAATCAGGTTAATCAGCGAAAAAGAGGCACGGATCGAAACGTATTGAGCGGCCGTATTCGAACAGCGTGTCGCGGGAGATAAAGGGCACAAGGCAGACGGTCACGATTCGCGATCGTCGGTAAAAGGGGAGGACCAGATTTTGGACGCAGCTGTCGCCGCTGTAAAAGGTAGCGAGCAACGACGACTGCTTTTCGACAACCCAGAAAATACATGGAATTCATGGATGCGCACGTATCTCCGATGTTTCCAAAGCTTCTTGCATCGACGTGTCCCTTCTCGTTAAAAGTTTATACATATGCCTCCCCTGTCGATGGACCGGCTCGTAAATTAGCTGTAAATAGGCCAGTCAACAAAAGGGCCACAAATTGGATCCTTTTGAAAGGTGCGATCATCGTTTGATTTTTCGAACGGTAAACAGAACGAACACTGTTAATGGTTGGATCGGAATGGTTGATTTTGTTAAATTCTTGAAACAAAGTTCCTTTGTAACATTCACGAAATTGGAAGCAGTTTTTCTTAACATCGAACAGATATGCGCACGTATATTTAAATACTAGATATAATTACTATCATTCTATCTAGCACTTTCAGTGGCAGAAATGTACGAATCTGGTATAAAATGTAAATGTGTCCGATTAAATGATATGAAAATTATACAGAAAATATATATTATGATACAATGTGTACAGAGATTATATAGATAGATATTATAAATTAAGTAACATATAGAAAATGCATTTGAACGCAAGCCTTACATGCGTTCAAACATATTGAAACATATTTCTCATGGTACCAACGAGATGAATTCTTTAACTCGTTTGAATTTTACTCAAAAATTGCTCCGGATTTAATAATAAGAACGAAAACAATAAAAGTACATAAATAACATGGAATAATTTCGATATTATCCGCAAAATCATATTTCTGCATGTTTGAATAAAAAGATTCTTGGTCCATTCAGGATCGTAGTCGCGTTAAAACGCCCGTAAACACACGGCATCGTGCGCGCTCTGCGTTCGCTCGCGAAGGTGATATTTCCAAGTCCCCGCGGATGGGTCTGGCCATTGTATCCTCCTCGCGCTCATTAAATATTAACGAGAGTCTCAATTTCTTCATTTCGTTGATGAGTCGCCGCGCGCCATCCGAGAACCCGCATATAGATTGAAAATTAACTTATATGAGCGCCGACGAAATATATGTATACGCCGTACAACGCGCTGCACTTATACGACTCTGGGGCCTACAATTTACACGAGAGGTCCCTATGTTGGTATAACCCCTAAGTAGGAGACCTTCGTCGTCTTTTTCTTCCGCCTCTCGACCTTCCTCCTCTTCCTCCTCTTTCTCCTCTTTCTCCTCTACCGTTCCTCTTCTTCTTCTGCTTCTTCTTCCTCTTCTTCTTCATCTCTTTCTTCTTCTTTGAACGTCGAATCTCTTTTCTCCTCCGCTTTCAACCTTCTCCCACTACTTACACACTCTACCCCTCTCCGTAATTCGTTCACGCACGAACGTGAAATCCTTAAATACCTAATTTGATGCTAATTAGAACTCGCACTTGTTCTCCACGGCCAGATCTCGCCGCGACCGGCTCGCGTGTGGCGAAAATACGGGCAGACAAACCGTATGAAGACGGGTCATGGAGAATATCTCGCAAAGTGGCTATTGATATTTCGCAGGAACATGATTATCAAGACTGGGAATTTAAGCGGGATCCTTTTGACCGAGGGCCGAGAGACGGAAGATGCATAGCGTAAGACGAATAAAATTCGCGTTTCATGATACCGTGTCTGGATATTATCCGTACGTTCGAAGAGTAACTTTTTGGAGGCCGCGTCTCCAGCTTCGGACCTCGACGTCTCTTTTTGGCCAGGGATACGGGCTTAATTTGCTATTCAATTAAGAACGGAACGAGACTCGTGAGATCCTTTGCTCCTCCGATTGGGGGTGATTTTGGTAACTTCGTTTCTCGCCCGGGTTCTTCTTTTTCGAATTTCTGATGGTTTCTTTTATTTACTTTATCTTGAATTAGTTTGTCTATGCGAGGATAGAGAGTTTTTGAATTACCATCCTCTAAAAATAAGTAAGACAAACAGTCTGAAAGAGGGAATTAAAAATAGAAGTAGGAACGATAATCGATTTCGCATTCACGAAATTAACGTTATTTTCCGATCAGCCCAACGGGATAAAGAAAATATAATAAATTGAGAAAAGCGGAGGAAATTATGGATAATATAAAACAGGAAATGAGCAACAGCATTTTTAAAGTCCAGATGTACGTAACTATTTATTATACGATAATAGTCGCACTCGAATGCTGCACATTAATTTCATCTATACAGTTTTACATAATTGGTTCACCCATATGCGTGTGTGTGTGTGTGTGTGTGCGTGTCTGTTTTATTTTTCTTGTTTCGATTTTAAGACGCTGACGTACATTAAATCATCGCTATGCTACACATGCCTAACATGCGACTGCCGCCACTTTGCCGACTATGCGGACTATTCCCGACTCGACGGGTGTTGTGTCGCAAAATGTGGAAAGATGTTAGAAAAACCGCTGTGGTCGGCGGTCCATCGCGATAATTGACGAGATGTTGTCCGCGGGGCAATGAAGGAAATTTTCATTTCGGTAAAAGGAATCGCGGGATTTAGAATTCCATCGGAACGATCATTCATCATCGAAACGTCTTGTCGCTTGCAGTCGATAAATATCATTTTCTAATTACGACGTATATATATAAAAATTATAAGTTCTCGATTGTTACAAATAAATTTCTTCTTCTCATCATAGGAATCCTCGTTTCTATCTTTTTTTTTCTTTTCTGTCCTTTTTTAACGTCATGTCGAAAATGTGACGCACGCGTGTGTCACGCGATAAAAGTCCGCATCGATAATTCTTTCTTTTCTTTCTTTTTACTCTGTTTCTCTTCTTTCTCGGTTCTCAACGTCCATCACTTTGCTACACGTTGATGATCGCACTTAGGATACTCGATAATCCCAAGCGTTTTACTATGTTGCTTACGCCTGGCTAAAGACTTTGCGATCTGTTCGCTAATTTTCATTATCTATAATATACATACCGTGTCGTCAGTGGTCGAATGAGTGTATTTCGTGTCGATCGAATCCAAAGATCGTAGATCCATTTGACTAGATGAAGAATCCCTTCGTTTCTACGATCCTTCCTTCCTTCTTTTCTTAACTTCTTCGTTTTTCGCAATGATAAGCGATCAATTGTAAAATACGAAGACATCACGCTTATTCGAGATTAATTGGAAAAGAAAAATAGTAATTTTACTTGAAAAATCTTGCAATTACCTTGGATTCGCTTGACACCGTACAAAAAGAACTCGTATCTTAGCTACTCGTATGTACGTACGTTTTTGGCACGAGGAGAGGAACGCCGTTTTACCACACCTGTCGTTCGCGATTCTCTAGCCCGTAAATCGCCGTTATCAAAAAGTGTCTTCGTGACACGGTTTTTGGCTAAAAAGGAGGAGTGAAGCAGCGCGCGAAGTCGGATCAGGATGCGACAGAAGAGGAACACTATCGAGATATCGATAAAATTTGGGATGTATCCATCCATCACGATCATTTCACATCTTCAAGCCATCGAGCACAAAACTAAAACGCAAGATGCTGTACGAGCAAGATTTTTTTTTTACGGTTTAATTAATCAATGCACTCTGCAAAGTAATAAGAAATTAAAGATAAGAAATGCTCGATATGTCGCCGTTTCTTTACACCGATATACCGCGCGGCGAAATAACGATTAAATAAAATAGAAATCGTTAGTGTGAAACCGCTCCGAGAATCAATTGCACGAAATAGCCATTTAAAGACTCAGAGCCGGACCAGTTGGAACAAATGAAATAATCCTGCGGTATAATATAATTACACGCTGGAGGAGAGCTACGCCCATTCTGTCGGAACCCTCCTTAGCCTTTCGATCCAAAGAACGCCATGGGACAGTTTTATCGCCGTGGAACAAGGCCGTTTCTTCCCCCTATTTCGACGAATCCTTCGATGGTACCTCAACCTTCAGCACCCAAACCCGATTCACGCTTTCGCTAGCGAGACAAACTATCGCCTAGTACCTTTGGTAATTCGGATGTGCATGGAACTATGATTATTATCACTGATTACTTAAACATAATCCGTTTCAGCTAAAACGCTGTTGGCGTAACTTTATCTGCCTTTTATCGCGAACCTTGACCATTTCTCGGTGAGCAGTGGTGAGCCGATTGTACGTTTTTAGATAGATCCAACAGTTGTTTGATTCGAGTCGTTTATGAAGCGATCTATGGGCAGTTGACGAATCGATAGGTCGTTTTTAGGTAGCTTGTGGCTCGCAACGTAAATTAAGACTGGTGATCGATGAACGATCGTTTATTCTTGTTACGTGTAATTGACGTTTGCAGATTGTTCAAGTATAATCGTTGAAAGGCGTTTAATAGTCGGTTTTGCTTGAACGAATGCGATAATTGCGGGGATTTGACAAGCTCGTAGGCAGAGACTGTTCGCAACCCATTAGCGATTGTAAACGTCTTCATTCACCACGTGTCGCTTATTAATTAAGAAACGTTGGCTTTCTAACAAGCAAGTTTAATCGGGATCGTTAAACAGATCGGTGTATTTAGTATACAAATAAACCTAAGCCTACCAATTGGAAAACATTGGGATTTATTACTCACCAGGAAATTCGTCAAAGGTTCAGCGATAAATCTCGTCACCCAGAATTCGATTCTTCCGCCATTCAGAGAAGGAATCGCGTGAAACGCTAACGGAAACGCATCCTTCTATGCATCTTTATGGAACCAGAACGTGGTTCGTCCGTTGGTCAACGATCAACGTCGAAAATCTCGAGCAGAGATGCAGATGAAAATCGAAACGATTCCGGAGGAGCACGTTTTTCCTCTGAAATTGAACGCGTCGAAAATCGATCCCAAAAGAAAGACGCGGCGATCCTTCATCCAAGATGGCTGGAAAGGCTGCTGTAGCTGTCTTCCTCCATCTCAAGCCGTCGTCAGTAAAGATCGGAGAACGAGACCTGAGAGGAAACGCCGGAATGTAGGTGATGAAGAGCGTGGAGCTCCTCCATCGAAGTCGACGGCATGCTGTTGCTGTCTCCTAGGATGCTGGCTGCCGGTCCTACGTTCGGCGAGCCGGCCGTGTTCGACGGCACAGGCGTACCTGGACACCCCACGTTGCTCGTCGTCGTGTTGCCCTCCTGCCTCATCATGTTCCGTCGCCATTTCGCGCGGGCATTTTGGAACCAAACCTGCACGAACCGAGAACCTTACTCAGGACTCGTTATTCCTTCGCTTCGACCACATTCTTAGACAGCTTTTCTATTGAATATAATATGATGAAAAATAATGGTAACAGAAATGATAGAAGTAGCTAATGGATATTGTATGATTTTTTGAAATTAGAAATGATCCTACGCGAATATAGGTGATGGAAATACAGTCTGTCACACAAGAGCGTGTCTGCGATATCTGCGAAACCTGACACCTAATCAGAATGAGATAAAAAGAATGTAAACAAACGAAAACTTCTCTAATACGCGTTGCTGAATACCTTTCAGTTTCATTTGAAACAGTGAAAGGAACAGAGCTTTTTAATATGAGTGCCGCGTACGCGAAACGTCGAAAATCGTCTGGCATGGGCGAATGAAAACAGAGATCGTGATTGGAGTAATATAATATTCACTGATGAATCTTCGTTTTGGGCATGGTGTCCTATTAGGCAAGCTGAGAGGAAGACGTATCACAAAAATAAGAACACTTGTACATCACATTCGAAAGATATGGAGGTCGTTACCAGAATCCTACGCTCAAAAATTAGTCGAGAGTATGCCGAAACGATGTCAAGCTATAATCGCTAATGGAGGAGATTGGACACCCTACTGTAATAGCGTATTAGTGTTTTAGATGTAGATTCAATTCATATAAATTTTTTTACAAATATATAAATATTTACAGAAATATCGCAGACACGCTCTTGTGTGACAGACTGTATATAATATCGAATAAAAATTCAATTATTGCATATGTTATACAATTAAAGTTACTGTGTTAATTTCCTTTGCTGTATCATGCCGATTATCTCAAGTTTTCCTCAATGATATTATACTTAAATACAATTAAAAATGACTGCATATGAATATAGCTAAAGAGGAAAATGCAATATTGAAGAAAAATTAAATTATCGCATACTCTTTTTAAATTAATTATCAAACTCATTTCTATTATACGTTACGAAAAGATACTCGACCCGTTAACATCTTATTAAATATAAAAACGATGCTCTCTAGAGTTATATGCATCTAATAAAACGAAAAAAAGGATATCATATCGCTAATTATTTTTCGCATAGGAGTTTCAACACGACATCGATTTAAAATTGGATTCGAGACGAAGGAAACCAAGGCTGAAATTTATTTCCTACCTGAAGCACCCTCTTCGAGAGCCCCGTCTTCTGCGCCAGTTGCTTGAGGTCCTTCGCGTCGGGGTTCTGATTTATAGCAAAATAATTCTTCATCGTCCGCAACTGATGGTGCTTGAAGCTCGTTCTCATCCGCTTCGTTCGCTGGCTCTGATGCACCGGCCCGGGAGAACCGACAGACGCTTCGTACGCCGCCAAAGATTCCATGGACGAGGACAGTTCGGTTGGGTGAAGCAGCTCTGCAACCAAATTACTTTCCTTTATTCGATATTTCAATCCCTTCCTCCGATTTATACCGTTGGATATTTAATTGGACGGCTTGGAATTTAGGGAATATTAAATTCCTTGATATTTCTTCGAAAGCTTGATTTATTCGATTCACTGCCGCATATGAAAAAGCTATCGTAGAATATAAGATAAAATGAAAGTAGTACTGGCCATGTGCTATTTAAGAGCTTAAGAAACCAACAAAAAGTCTCACTCTCAGTTTAAATGTTTTTCTCTGTATTTGTGCGATGATTAAAATACCAACATGAAGATCTAACGAGCATATTCGATGTGAAGATCATTTTTTATAGAATAGAAGAGATCTAACGCAGAATAAAAGACGCTCGAATTCTAACTTTTCCAACTAAATTAATCGATAGTATTTTTTATATTTATGCAATAGCTATAGTGTCAAGATAAAAGTCTATGTATCATACGTAGTGCTTGATGCATTGAAGAGATTTAACGCGGAATAAACAATGGTTGAATTCTAACTTTCTCAAGAAAATTAACGACCGATGGGTGTACTGCGCTAATAAATCATCAAACGAAACTAAATGGTCGTACATACGAGTATAAAGTTCAAGAGTGTCGAGCATCTGTTACAAAGATTTTTTTAGCCCTGTCGGCTTATCGGATACGCGAAAGAAGTTCAGTCGAGTTTGATGTAAAAAGATTGGACAGCAAAGCTGGAGAAAAAAGCAGACGACGATCGAACGGCACGGAACGGCCGATGCTAAATGAGAAGATTCCAGTCTGATCGTTACAGAACGCTCGTGATCCATCAATCGGTACTAGGCGACTATCTGACCTATCTATCGAACGATTTGTTCTTCTGTTTGGCGACAATCGTCAAACAGCGATCTTCAAAAAGGGCCATATTTTTTTTCAGGACGATAAAAGATGGTTGATCATCATTGGCGAAGAGAGTTTAGAAACAGATCAACAAATTAGATATGACTCGTCTTATCTTCGTCTCTTTTTGAAATTCCTGATTTTTTACAAAAGCACTTTTAACGTTCTAATCAAATCTTTCTATATCAGATTGAAATGAGAAATAACATTATATCAAGGATAATTATTTTAGATGATATCTCTATCGCGTTTCTTACGAATTACAAGTCATCCCGTTTCTTCGGCTTGTTTAAATAATTCTTTTATATTTTTCTCAAACTAAAGTAATTCGTTAGAAACAGAGAAAATCTCGACTGAATTTTTTCCCTACAATTAAGAAAAAAAATCACACGGTGTTAAACAGAATTACCTAAAGATGACCACCTAGTTATTTCTTTCGATCGTGATGATACAACAAGATATTCCACATACAATTTAATGTTATTTAAAGATCGTTTATTTCGGAGTTTTCCATCTTTCGACGCTATATACGACATTCTCCACGAAGAAAGCGAACCGGACATATCAAGAACAATCGCTCAAGACCAAATCCCAACCTTACTCGTTCCATCTATAATCCAACCCCCGCTCGTTTTATCTCAAAGCTAGCCAAAACTCTGGCCACCGATTCTTCAGCGTCAGCATGTTCGCGAACCATCTAAATCTTTCCGCAAGATCGACCGATCGATCTTCGTTCTCTTCTCTTCCTCCAACCCTTGTCCGCGGAAAGCCGGCGGTACAGCTGTGTGCACGCGAAACGAATTTCCGCGCACGTAAGCGCTGTTGCAGCTCGGCCAACAGCAGCGTCGTCGTACCCGTGGATAAAAGCAGCGCGACAGCATCGAAAGAGGGACGACATCGGTGTGCAACCGTTCAGTGCCGTTGCAAGTTGCAGTTGTTGCGCGCCGGCGGAGCGAAGGAACGCATCCAATAAATAAGACGACGAGGGTAACCATTGAATTCAATCGGAGAGAAAGAACGGGTTCCAGGCGACGTTCGTGGACAGGCGAGCGCGCGCAAGGGGGATGAGGCGACGGGGGGAACACCCGACCAGAAGTAAATCCCCGAGCACGTATCCGCCATTACTGTTTATTGTCCCGAACTTCCATTCCCTACGGACGCGACGAGCTGTTCTCCGCGTTCTGGCTCGCGATCCAGAAAAGAGAAGAACCGCTCTCGCGGACGGCCACACCGCCAGTGGAATTTGTTTTGTTCGCCGAGGTGAACGACATCGATTTTTGTTTCTATATAAGTTGGCATCGTGTTTGGAAAAGTCGTGATTCGATAGGGATTGTATAATACTTTGGGGAATTTCTTGCTAGGGAGAGGTTGAGAGTCCGTAACCGAGTGCTGATGGATTGATTATAAAGTTGATTTCGTCGAGGGTAGTACGCGATATTGGTTGCTGATGAAGCAATAATTTCTTGCGTTCTTCGTATGGCTTGGTTTTTTAGTGTTATTCGAGAAATAGGCTCGATTCGATAGTAAGATACAGAGGTAGTTTACTGGAGTATTGCAAGAAACTGGAATAGGACATGCTAAGGGTTGATGTTGATGAAATACTTTCTTATCGGTGAATTTTCTATGCTTTGGGCGAACATGAAGTAACGATTCTTTGTGTTTTTGATCTAGATAGGTTTATTTTGAATAAACTTGATATGTCTATGCTTGACATGATTTGCGAAGAACAGATGGAACGATAACACCAAACATCGCTTTAAAAATGAAATGACGCGACGAACTACCATTGCAGTCTACGGAAGCGTCGCTTATTTCTCAACAATTTCACGCTAAACTTAATGAAATATCCTGCACTCTGACTCGTTACGTTAAATCACATCCACCCCAAAAAACCCAGCTTTCCTCCAATCTTTCGCTGCATTATCCACAAAAAAAAGTTAAAGAAAATTGTGGTTCTCGGTGACTCCGTTCAATTCCCAAACGGATCGCTTTCCCTAGAACCAACTCTATCAATAAACTCGAGCGAACGGCCCTGCAAAAGGAATACGCAAGTTTTTTCATCGAACTGGCCTGGTTCCCAAGCCGAGTCTCCCTGCGTAGCGGGAGGACGAGGGGTAAACGGGAGTTAGAGGTAGGGGAATAGAGGAGATGGGGTGTCGAGGACGGTTTTCGTGGTTCAAGAATGAGATTACAATTTGTCAGGTCCGGGCTAGAGGCCGAAATCACGCGGATGGCACGGATGGTCGACGACGAGGGCCGTCTTCGAGTCGGCAAGAAACTCACGCAGGCGGCATTATAGTGTTCCGCCGGCCATTCTGCTGGCTGCGGCCACGTATTGGCCACGGCAGCATTCTTTTCCTGCCAGATCGGCCAATCGATGCATCTCGCCACCGATACCCATCTGTCACTGTCCGCGGAGCCTAGCCTTTTCTCCGTTCGCGCGACCGGCGTGCCTCGAGTTCGAATCCCCCGACGAACGGTGAAATCGGCCGTACCAACGCCCGTGTTAACTCTTCTTCCGGTATTTGGGCAAATTTTCAACGAGGTTTGAGAGTCCCTTTATGGTTAGTTTGGTGGGAAAAAGTATTATCGCAGGATGAAATCCGGGAGGAATCATGACAATCGAACTGTGTTGTATCGTTAGATATTGTACGTCGTTTGAGACGAAAAGTAAAAAATCTTCTACATTGTTCTATTGAAACTGTGGATGTCTGATATTCTCTCGCGTGTTGTGTATATTCTGTACACTTAAATTCCCCATAAATGCGTAAACGTTCACAGTTTACGTACAACACGAACTTTACTCCTTCAATTTTCTCCAAAACGATTACTAAATCGCTTTAAATAAACCTCTTAAGGAGAATCTTTCAACAAAAACGCACGAATTCTGTAGGAAATATACCTCGCGAAATGACCGCTCTGCCTGTTGGACAAACAGAAACGAAGTCTCCGAAGGGAGCTAATTTTTCAGCGCCGCAAGAACCGTAACCGCGGTGGACAAAGGTATTTTCGGTGGCGGAGAAACGACGGCCTTATCGTGGTCGCAATTCCAGCGATTCATCGAACGCGCCTGCCGACGTCCAGACGGAATAGTTCGAGGGATCCGGCGGATCGTCCGGCAAAAAGTGTCCCAATTATATATAAAGACAATAAAACGCGAACCAGTCGGTCGGTTCCCACCCCGTCCAAGGCTGCGCGTCGCTCAAACTGGACTCTTCATGGCCGATTTTATGGCTGTTGATCGTAAATTCCGACCCCGGTAGCCCGAAAGTGATTCTCTGTGATCGCGCGTCGATTATAAAATAACCGGGGACGATGGCGAGCGAGGCCTCGAAACGTCGTAAACATCGTGAAACAAACGAGACGCGGGGATATCGCGAACGAAAACGTTGTCGCACCGACAAACGAGCCTGTTCCACGAGGGCATTAAACGAATTTACCGCGGTGGTGATTTTTGGGGGATCGCGCCGTGCGATCTTGCTTCCGGGGGTAGTAAATGTCTCGGTGAATTAACCCTTGCATGGCATAATAAAACGGAGAAGAATTCAAAATGAAAGGTTTAGAGAATAATTGTTTCTTTGTCGTCGAAATTTATTGCACTTTTAATATCAAACGCGGCGAACGCGTACTCGTATTTCTTCGAACGTATTTGTTCATGGACAATAAATTTTAGTTTCTTTGTGTATAATAATGTTTGAAACTTGAATTTTATTCTTGAAACCAAGCGGAATTGCCGCGATATGCTTAGCTTCTTGCTATCAGAAACAGCCTGCATACGAATTTAAGGATTTATTACGTTACTCGTAAATGTCAAAATGATATAAAACGAGAACAGCCGTTTAGCATCCACAAATCTTCGCCAACTGCCCACTCCTTCGCCTTTCTTTCGATCCTTCGTTTCTTCGTTCTCGTCGGTAAAGGGGCCAGCGAAACGTTTTCCGGCGTATCGAGCAGGCCAATTTAAGCATCGAGTCCAATTGGAAACAGCCGCGACGACCAAATGCGTGGACACATTGGCGAACGAGTGGTTGGCCGTCTGTTCGATTGGTTCTCGAAAAGGAAAACCGTTCGACCGGCTGGCACATGTCCGACACGCGAAACAAAGAGTGCGCTTCTGGAGACCGTGTCGAGTCTCGTGCACTCGCACACTTGGATCATGGATCAATTAGACAGCCGGTGGAAATTCCGTCGAAGAATTCCGCTTGTATGTCGATGAGGGACCGCCTAACGAGGCGAGCGAGAACAATCTCCGGCCGATTCGCGGTCCGCGATCCTCGAAAGCTCGGGCAAATGTTTGCACACCGAAGGAACCAGCCATTATACTCATTGCTCGGCAAATAATGCAACTCCCCCGACTCGCTTGCTCGATTCGAGGGATGGAGAGCAGAGAAACAGAAAGCTGGTACTACTAGGTGGTTTCGAAAGAGAGAAAGAGGAAAAGAGTTTCGCGCGTACACATATTGAACGGAGAGAAACAGAGAGATGAAAGAAAACGAGATCACGAACGAGAGTACCACGTGTTCCCATGGTTTTAAGACCTACGTTTGAAAGCACACCCCCGTTTACCATCCGGCCCAATTATCCCTCTGGCAACCCCTTCCATCCCTCTTTTACGTTCTCGCGTTCTTTCACCACTGCCAATTACACGTATTTGCGTCCTCGGGCCGCCAGCCCAGCCGAGACTGGATTCTTGTGAATTCTTTATTGTTTCGACTATACGACGGGAGGAACAAAGGGCCCCGGGGCAGACGTTTTTCTTCGTCCCTCGCCTATTTCTCTTTGCCCTCTGTCGCCCGCGCGATTAATCGATCCGCGATACGATGGCGCAGACGTCGCGTCCTTCCGATCGAACCCAGGGATCGATATTTCTCAGGAATTTCCCATTGCTTTCTCAATGGCAAAACTGTATGTTTTTTGGAACTCGTTCTCCAGATCAAGTAATATTCCTCTGCTGTTCTTACGTTTAACTAAATCATTTTTATCTAAGGAGAAAATGTTACTGTCGTTAAATAAATTCATATATTGAATAAATGCTCAGCTGATGTGGTGCAGTGACAAATAAACAACAAATACATTGCGAATATTTATGAATTTATAGGGAATCTTAATGTATGATAATATACAGGCTGCATGTAACATGCGAAAATATAGGCACAGAATACAAGAACAAAATAAGTCTGTGTTTAAATTCTCCGTATTTCTTTAATTATAATCGCAAGAATACTTTGCATTAAAAATCTTGCCTAACGCCTGGTCTTGCATTGTAAAAATATTCTTATCGTCGATTTGGTCCACACAACGTCAATTGAGAGTCGGACAAACAATCTTCAAAAATTCGACGAAGGGAAAATACATAATAGAGAAACAATGATCAGAAAATAATAAAAAATTGAAAAGAAGAGTAAAATGTGACTCACCAAGGGCTCCAGCGGCCAGCCTCATCGTGACAGGTAACTCGGATCCGGTGACTTCCGACAACTTCCTCTTTCTGGGGCGACCCTTCTGCACGGTACCGGACGAGGTGATCGGGCTCTGCTCCGCGGCGCTGTAATAAGCCGGAAGCGGCGACACTCCCGGCGAGCCGATGTCCTCGATATTGCTGGCTGCGCTCCCGTAATCCCCCGCGCAGCACAGCAACTCGTAGTGAGGTCTTGGGACCGACCAGCTCGTCATTCGTGAACCTTGCTGTCGAGTATTTCAGTGGCGACCCTGCGTTATCCTCCGAGTTCGATGAACGCGTGAACGCGATCACGCTCGCGAGAGGAGATAGACGAACGGCAAGGCCGCTTCCCGCCCACAATCGAATCGATGAAGCGGCGAATCCAGCGTTTTATCATACATCCTTTTGCAACCCTCCATTCCGTTAATTCTTAATTTTGTTTAAATAGATCGCGCGATTTTCAAACACGTTTTTCTTTTTTGTTTTTCCGACGAGTAACTTTGCTTTCTAAATTTTTCAAACTTCGTACCAAAGGAAATCGTCTACTTCTACAGTTTTTAACCGCTCTTTCACTCCCACTCTTCGCACGAGCAATATGCAAATACGTGTTACATCCCCATTTAGCGCTTTCCACAGACATAAAGTAAAACAACTTTCAGGCGAATAAAATGTACATGCTATTGACTCTCGCGTTAAAATCTTTTTTGTATGGAACTTTAAATTTCTTAATAACAAAGCTCGTTTCTAAATTTCCTAATTCCTCTTCCAGCCCCATTCTTTGCAAAAAAGTCAACTACCCCGCGTTGCGCGTTACATCTACTCGATACCTCTTTCCTTGGACATAAACAATCATCTTGAGAGATCACGCTGTCAATCATAGACCCTGTACTAAACTTCTCCTCCCCGAGCTTCCTACTGACGATTATTCGCGTGAAACCCTTGCTGATGGATCGTGAACGCGGATCGATACGCACGAGTTGCGTTGATAAGCCGGCGAGAGTGGCGGTCGAATCGATCTCGCGGAACGGCAAGCGGCACCGCGACGTCTTTCTCTTTACGAGAGCGCGCGTCGAGCTCGACTCTCTGTCTCTCTCCGTTTATTTCTCTTTTTCGATCCTGTTTCTGAGAATAGAAAAAACCGGATTCACCCGCGCCGGAGGGCTGTCATTAGGCGAGCAACGAACGATAATAAGTGTCCTACGTCGACGCGCCTCGTGTTTCTGTCACTCTCGTCATCAAACTCGTTGATAACAAAGAGACGGCCTTTGGAGGATGGTAATTCGGGCTCGTGTTTCTCACCTACAGTAGACCAGGCCATCCCTCTGCCCGAAATGATCGCCCTTGTTCAGCGGGGTGCCGCACGAGGCACATGTAAAACAGGCCACGTGGTAGACCAAGTCCCTCGCGCGCATCACCAGCTCCGTCGCGAAGATGCCTGCTCGACATCGCGAACATCTCGAAACGGCGAACAACCTATGGATTAAAATTACAAATCTTTTCGATTGACGTATTCTTTTATAGATAATTATTATTATAACGATCAGATGTTTACGAATTCGCATGAAACCTGACCCTTCGCCGTCGGTATATTTTTTTGGTAACATTATTAATTTGACAATAGTCGAAGCAATAAATATTTGCCACCGGCATGGTGATGCCGCCTGACTTCGAAGACAATTTTTTTTTTTTTTTTTTTTTTAAGGTGCAGAAGGATACAGGATACGTGTAAAATATGAAAATATGTGAAATAATCAATGTGAAGTATGATAAATAGTGGTGATCTAAAAATACTGTCGAATTAATTCTACCTACGTTACGCTTCTTTAGTTGAATTAAAAAAAGATATAAAATTGCACCAACATCCACTTTCTAATAATAGGTATCATCCTCGGTTTATACTTCTTCATAGAGAAAGTAACGAGGAAACGGAGTACAACGTGATTTCTGTTAACTACTACAATGGTTGCAAGAAGTTTCCAAAGTTTAATTTTGTTATTTTGTTGGGATAAATTGTTTCTGAAAATAAAAGATCTACCATCCAAGTATAACATATGGTGTATCTTATTGTATCTGGCTTCGATGTTGCTATCGATATCGCGTCATTTTCGTAGGCAACGAATGTAATCCACTGTAAATATACAATCAAATAAATCGGGCCATTGAGCACGCCGTGCTGACTACAAATTTTTATAATTGAACGAGTTTCGGTACAATAACGTATAGTTAACGCAATTTACGATTGCGACATTTTGTCTGATCGGAGAAATTCTAACGTGGATTACATTTTCATCCGCGTCGAAGTAGAGTAATGCCCGCGCCTGGTCAGCCGCTAGTTGATATTATCTCAAGAATGTCCGCTCGTGAATATTGTTGCTATAAGTTTAAGTATTACATGTGCTACGTCAATACTATCAATTGTTATGTAACAATACACAAATAATTCATCGTTATTTTTAAATTTCAATCACAGTGTCACTGAAAATACCTGAATACTTACCATAGAAATTGTTTAGGATTATATGTGTCTGTATTATGTATATTATACGAAACTTTCTGAAAGTTTATAACACTGTAACGATACGATTATCATTACTGACAGAAGATTTTTACAAGCCGGATACTTTCGTGAGCAAATTTTGTATACATTATATTTTCCAAAATTGCTTCTCATCTGAAAACTCAACTAATTCTTGTACAATCTACATAGGCTAATTATCCATTGAATGTTAATTAAACTCAACATCTATTCGACAAAACCTCTATTACACTTTTAATAAACCCACAAACGCTGGCATAGAGACACAAGCAGAGGCTACAAGAATATTCCTCTGCGATGAAACTCCTGCGAGATCCCCTTACCTATCCCATATCCAGCCACGAATACAATGACTCAACTATATCCTACCGGTATCTGTCTACCAATCAACCCTCTTAATACGACGGAACCGTTTCGATTCACCGGTAGCAACCGGCTTTCTAAGAGCGTCGCCGTCGTTCCGGGTTCCTTCGAACAGCCTCTAGCTCTCGATCACGCGTTCTTCGTAGAATCCCCTAATTACAAAATCAACGATCCCGATCGTCGCTCGAATTCATCGATCCTTGCCACTGTTCCCCGTTCGCGCGCGCACGTGACCTCCCGTTGTTCGTGACTATCGGCTCGAACCAAAATCGGAGAACAATGCAGTTCCCCCTCCGGTTACGTTTTTCTTCCACTAATACACCATAACGCCCATAGCGAAGGGAGGCGGCCAGAGGGGAGTTAGAGAGGGTGGAGTGAAGACAGAGTAGGGAGGTGGGGGTTTCCTCGCCAAGGCTCTCATATCGGTTGTCGACGATCGAGGCGAAGTTACAGTTTTCGAAGCGCGAAAACCAAATAGAGACAAAGGGGTTGTCCTGGATATGGATCGTTGCATATTGCATGGGAGCCGGCTGTATTCTTCTCTAACGAACCGGCAGCATGGAGTTCCAGCCTGCAGGAACACCGGCCTACGGCGTGTTCCACCCTCGTCTGGAATCTCTGAAACTCGAGGATCGCTGTGATGGCAAGGATAAAGGATGTGGCTTATGGGTGTGAGCAGGTTATACGAGGAATTGCGTTTTAACAGTTCGCTTGAGTATTTTTCTTCGAACGTGTGATATTTTGAGACATTGCTGATTACATATATGATTGCAAATCAGGTTGTATTCTTTTCAATAAAATATGTCTAGCATGCAATGGTTATCGGTTATAATCGATTGTAATTATTTTAAATTCCAATAATTTTGGGCTAACATTGCCTTTTATATTTACCTAAGAATTTATGGTTATTGAGAATTAAATATTAATACTTATCTAATGGCATTATTCTAATGCCAATATTATAAATATAAAAGGCGAGATATTTCGTCATCCATTTATAATAATATGTTAAATAACTTCATATCTGTCTTATAGTGTACATCATGATTGATTTGCCAATACTCTAATATCTAGAGAGGTTCTTTAAAAATACGATTCTCATCTCCGAAACAGGGTAGATTCTTTGACGAATCGTTTTGCTTGCGGAATATCATATTTCACTGGAAAAAGCCTCGTAGAGAGAAGCTTAGGGCTAAAGCCGCAGCGAAATGTTGCATTCGTTATTCCGACTGTCTTTAGCTCAGCAAAGAAACGTTTCAGTTTTCTGGCTGTAACAACGTGTTCGTTGAAAAATCTTCCTCGTCAGACCTGAACTCGTTTTGTTCCCTTTAATTATTCCGTTTCACCGGGGCTCGTGCGGCCTACGTATCACTGATTAGACAATGATTACAGGACCGAAATGGGGAAGTTTGTAACATAATCGCCCTTTCCACTCATTACGAAAATAACAAGGAAACGATGCTTGAAAATAATAATATAGAAAATATCATTGAATCTTATGATTCTTATGCTTCGTTCTTTTCATAATATTTCTCCCTCCATTTCCCTTCATATCTATTAATCAAAAATTTTGAATGATCACCAATGTAAATATTTTATTTTTCTAACTACAAGCTTGTAGCTTTGTTCGTTAATCTATTCATGCATAAGACAGTATAGAAAAGAACATTGAATTCTGTGATTCTTCACAGAATTTTGTTTCGTTCACTCAACGATACTTCTTCCTCGCTTCTAAGATCGCTGAAAAAAAGATACATATTGGGAAATCATGTAAATTCTTTATTCTTTTCTAAGAGCAATTTTTAGCTTTGTTAATTAATTCATGTATAGAAGGAAGTATTGGAGAAGTTCCACTGATATTATTCGTTGGTCAAGAATACTTTAGCAGTGAATAATTCATAGGGGATTGAATATTTAACGCTGGTTTCTCGTCGAAGCTCTCGTCAATTTAACAGTTTCAATCCGCTTAACGCCAAAAGGAAAGAACGAACAGTGGATGAGGAAGGGGAAAACCCCGAAACGAAAAAGAAAAGAAACGATTCTCACGCTTTCCAGAACTACAGGAATTATGCAACGCGTGCTTCTCCGTCGCCGTCCGTTAACTCCACTCGGAATTTCAACGAGAACACCCGTTTTCATAGGCAAAAACACAATAACAGATTCCCAGCATCTAATTACCATCTTCACAATAACCACGTTTAATGTAATTAATTTCATTCATCGAGACTTTGCATTTTAATATCTTAATCTGCACCGCCCTGACGAGCTTCCGCGTTCAAATGCGTGATTACAGAACGAGGAAACATGCTATTGAAATTTTTATATTGTTCGTATTGTGCGCGCAAGGTAATACGCATTTAAGTTTAGAATAAAACATTACATTATATATATAAATATAATAAATATAAATAATATAACTAATAAAATAAATATATATATATATCTGCTTAACGAGCTACTAAAAGCTACCAAATATAGGATTTACTAATCGTCTTTATTTATATGAAAAATTACTTCAATTTCATTTTCTTATAATTACTAAGGACACGTAGATAGTTTTGCAATATTGTCCTCGACTTTTATCAAGATTGAAAAACAAGCTTTTATCCATATATTTTACAAAATATTATTCGAATGTTTGAAAATACACTATAAATTTATGAGAAACGTTACAGTTTCCATAGAAGAGCTTTCTATGAAATTAATAAAATTTCCTTGAAAATTAAAAGATAAAATCAAAAAATTTCTAAACTTCTAAATTGTGGCACAAGAGTTTAGAAAGTAGAAAACGGAGGGATGTGTATGTGTATGTGTGCGTGCGTGCAGTACTCGTTCAAAGGACCAAAACCGATAACACGAAGGATTCAGCATGCGTCTGATCGATCGAAACTGCACAGTGGCGTACCTACGCGAAGAAAAACGAAGTGTCATTCGATGGCGGAAAGAGGTTGTTCGCTGGAAATCGTGACCGCGTGTTTTTATCACGGTGAACGTATCGCAACAACGGAATTTCAGGACCAGGTTAGGCCTACCTAGGACAAGCACGGTTTAGAGCTGGCCATTAGTAGACATTTTGTGTGGTCCAGGCGAAGTTTTGAGCGGGGTGGACGCTCCTATGCAAATTCGCGAATACCCCAATAAATACTGAAACGGGAAGCCGGCCCCGGGCAACCAACGCTCGGGGATCTTGCATTAATTTCGCGCGTCATCCCGGTAATTCGACGTAAAATACCACGATGAATGGTTGGATCCGCTTTGTGTCGTAAACCGTATGGTGAAATATCGAAAAAAGAGAGAACCGAACACGAAGAACATTTTCAATTATTACTTCGATTTAACGAACGAATACAACAAACTAATTTCCATTCTTTTTTGAAGAAATCATTCTACAAATAATAACAGATATAAATTTTAAAGGTAAAAGCAATTTCACATGATACAAAATTGGAAGAAATAGAAGATAGACGATTCAAGCTAATTTTATAGATAGTTGAATCGCATCTAATAATCAAAAAATTGAAAAGTTTGCAACAATAAGGGATTGTTTATCCAGAGTTTATCCTTTTATCGAGATTGAAATATGATAATCTTTACTTTTATCGTACCATACTTATTTAAATACAAGTATGATATTCAAATATCTACACATTAAAGGATGTCCATCATAGTGTCCGATATTTTCAATATCTTACAAAATTAGAATATTTCAAACTTAATGCATTCGATACAAATACAAGCCACTTTGTCCACTAAACTAATAAAAACGCCAGTCATAGAAGAACCGGCTTGGACAATGCTTGAAACAACCGAGTGATACAATCCGCAAATAAAATTCCCTAGGATGGAGGTAGTTGGCGCAGTTTCGCGGACCGGATCACGCTCTAAGATTCCCCTCAGCGTCGCCCGACCCTAATCCTCTTACAACTACTTCTACCAACCTATAATAATCCTCTTTGCAGTAGATGTTGCCGTCCCTGGCGAAGCAAGTCAACTCGGCGGCGAGAGGCACACGGCAATGGCAGCAACGAAGGCAGCCGCAGTGCCACGCGCGATCCGCAGCCTTTAGGTACCATCGTTCGGCTATCTCTCTGCCGCAACCCCCGCAACCGAGGCCACCATCGGAGTTGTTGTTCTCACCGGTGCCGATCTGCCGATTGCTGATGGCACCATCCCCTGGCGGGGGTGTGCTGCTCCCACAGCCCACTTCCTTCAGCATCTCGAGGAGAATCGCCGCGACCACCGGCGCATTCTAGGACAAACGTAGTTGCTTCTGCAGTTCGGAGCATGGAATTATTGCAGCTTCAGGTATATCGATAAATAAAATTCGATTATATTCGATAGAATGAAGCTGTGCTTCATACTTGTTGGGTTGATCTTAAGTAGACTGAATCTATTTATATTGAATAATACTTTTATATTATATATAATGCTTATACATAATACTTGTACATAATAATACTTGTGTGTATGTATCGAAAAGCTTCTTGAGATGAATGATTCATCAGCTTGTACTAATGCTTTACTACTATTGTCGAATAATGTTATGCTATTATTTTTTATACTGTTGGTATCTGACCTAATTCGTACGATCATTTAACAGTTTAATAACAAAATTCTTCTGTGATTTCATTACTTCTCATAGAAATTACGTGTTATATAAGGAGCTCTCCGGGCAATACTTTCGATTTCATAACAATGTGCATACATATTCTCTAACGTTGGTTAATATCATTAAATTGCTTAGAAAATTCGCATTTCAGGATATCATATACTCGTATGAAATTACCACTAGTTACAGATTCTATTTTCAACCCTCGTTTCCCCACCGTCCATAAAACAACCTTCAAAACGATTTCCAATTTTCACGCAATCTCCACATGCAATTTTCAGCCGCCATAAAATGAACAACGGTACAATGGAACATCGATAAATAAAAACGTTTACACTTTAATCGCGTACCGGCCACTGTCCCATGAATTTTCCTCTGGTAGCTTCTGCCGCCGCAATTGTATTTGGCGGGCTGACACTCGAGGCTGGTCGAGCCACTCGTCCTCGATTTCACGCGGGTGAAAATTCACAGGCGACACGAACGGGAACTTTTTTCCACGTCGTCATCACGATGACGAGAAAGAGTACCGTGGCCGAAGGACTCGGAGCCTCCTCCTCCTCCTCCTCCTTTTGGAGGCGGCGGAGGAGGAGGAGGAGGAGGAGGAGGCAGGCGGAGGAGGAAGATGGAGAGGCGGCCCCGCATTCATTCAGGACACTTCTCGGCGGCGGCGCACGCAAGAACCGATGAATGAAAACAATTCGTGACTGCTGTCCCGTTAATGAATGACTCCCGGGGCAGTGGCTCTCTCGGTTTCGAATCGGCCGCGAGCTAATTAGTAGAAGCTTGCGGATCGCCACAATAACTCAACGTCCTTTACGAGCGCGGGCCGCACGTGATTTCCGTAAGTTAAATGGAAGGTGACGTCGCCTGGAATCACCGTACACCTCGTTCCTACACAAGGTGACGCCGTTTTGCTGCCGCTTGTCACCGACGTATTAGACCGAACGTGTGCTCCTTGATTTACAACTGTTCTACTCGCGCTCCTCTTGTTCTTTTGTTCTTTCCTTTAACTGTGCTTCTGCCTCTTTCATTTTCATATTCCCATTCATATTTTGCTTTATTATTTGTCACGGAGTTCGGGTGTTTCGTTTGATTGCAGAATGATCGTACATGTATGTGGGTGTTGGAAGATTAGGTTGGGTAATTTTGGTTGATGATAAGATAGAATGAAGTGCGCTTTCTAGATATATTCTTAGAAAAATTCTCGTTCGATGATGCATATACGCAAGGTTATGCTTTAACAAGTTATTAATCAGCGTGAACGCCATTGGAATTTATTTTCCATAAAAGTAGTTCTAATTTCAATACATTATATCTTCGTTATAAAGAGGAATATGTTTCACTAAAGGAAATATGCTTTTACTATTAATAATTGATGAAAGAAAAATCTTTTCCTGTAGCAAAAAAGAAAAATCTAATATTAAAAAGGTTAAAAAGCTTTAATACGAGTGAAAAGTACTTAACAACAGTATACTTATATTAAAGACATAATCTCATCTGTTTCGTTCAATTATCGTACATCTACACAGTAACGCTAATTTAACACACAGTGAAACAAATTATCTATGATCCCTATATTATCGTCAAGTAGATGGAAAGGTCTTAAATTGCAATAAAGATCTTCTCAATTATCCTGCCAATCTCAGTCATTAAATCAGCACCAGCCTTCGTTCTAACCTCGCTTGAAATTCTGTTTCTATGCTCCAATTCATCTTGAATCCATACTTACATGATTGTTAGTTTAACCAGCTGTAAACACGACGGTGAATTCCACCGACGCTACCGACGTCTTTGACGCTTCCTCTGTCTGCTCGTTGTCTGCCGTCGCTTCCTGTCCCAGCGTTCCCACAATGCTGAATTTATTCCACGAACCTGGCTATTTCCATCTGAATGGCAGCGTCGACCTTGAATCACGAGTAGGAAGGTTTTCCAGGTTCAGTGTCGATGATCGAGAGTCGAATGTCGACGTTTTCGAGGTCCGTCGGAAGCGGTCGCGGCAGTCGTGAGGTGAGAAAGTCGAGGCAGAGCGTTGGACGATTGAAAATGCTGCGTTGGAAAGCCGAATAGCGTGAAATAGGTGTCATGCGATCCTTTCGAATCGACTAATTACTGATTATTTAATTTCCCTGCTTCAAAAATGGCATTCGCATCGGAATTCATAGGAATGGAATTGGAATCTATTGAAATCGAATTAGAATCTATCGAACAATTCCCTAGGTTCTAGCGATAGAACTAAACTAACTTGTTATGCCAGTAAAGGACACTAAAAGCCCAGCTTATTATATTAGTACCAAAGCATTTAAAAATTTATCAAAATTACATATTTCTTGTGGCAACGCGATTACTATTCAAACGTGATACTTTTAAACTTCGCACATCATCCAAGACATCACTCACGTCGTGATGTCACTAGTTATAGCCAACCCGTCCACGGAACTATCCTAACATCCACACAAATCCACGAACAAATCCACGAGGATCACTATAATTCCATGCAACATCAAATATTTCTGATCTTGCTTCGATCGTCCAACTTCCCCGTTGCTCGACCATCATCAACCACCTCAACCCTTGGATTCCTCTACCTGCTTGCCCGTATTCAGTCTCGTTGCTCTCGTCGATCCTCTCCTCTCGCACTCGAGAACTTGCTCTATCACCTTTGCCCGCAGATCATCACCAGGGGTCGGGACTCGTGTCGCAGCCACGTTCTCGCGTGTCTCGCCGTTTCGTTTCGGCGACGGAACCGAGCCGGAAGACGCCACTTTCCCGTCCGACCGAGAGACGCCGCTCCTCTTTTTGCCCGGCGAGGGAAAATCGTGCGCGTCGCGGATAAGGTCGGCAGTCGAGTTGGCCGCGAGGGAAGCTGTTCCCCGTCGGCGTAATAGTACGATCCTGGGGCTGGCCAGCCAGGGCCAGGGGCGGACGTCGGCATGGCAGAATAGAGGGGCTGGCCCCCGCGTGCACCGATGTCGCAGCCACGGGGTGGGGTTTTCGGTGGCTACCCCGACGGGGTAGAGGCGTCGGGACGCCTGGCGTTTGCGCGTTCCCGCGATCTCTCTCTGTCTTCGTTTACGTTATATCCGACCGTGTATGGCGTCCTCGTCTACGACGCGTCGACGTAACCGGCATCTAGTCGACCTCCGTGCCGGATGACAAGAATCACTTCGAACAACTCGCTTCGCGGTCGTCAATTATGTCATCGGGTTTGTGGGATGTCGAAGGTTCTTGGGTGCTCTGCTTTGGGTGGCTGAGAAGGATGGGAGCTCCTTAGGTGCATTGGGTTTCGGAGCGGTAGGTTCGGAAAAGTTTCACTGTGCAGGTCCCTGTGTGGAAAAAGAATGGAGGATGGTATTGCAGTTTCTGTATCGGATAGGTGTAATACGTGGGCTTCTGAATCAAAAGTAATCAAACTTAGTTTTTGTAGATTTTGAAGAATCAAAGTGACTTTCAAGGAATTTAGTCTCCTCGATCCAATTCTGGAAATATTGGAAATCTTTAAAACCCTCAGCCTTTCAAATATATTTACGTGTATGTGAAAAGAACCTTCAAATCCCAGAATTTTAATAAATAGTACAATCCATCTTCTTCCCTCTGAAAGTATCTTGATCCGCTAAACAAAGAAGAATCCCATTTAATTCCGCAAATACGATATCGACATTCCATTTCCTGCAGATAAATGAAAAACGAAGTTCAAGTTTAAAATACGGATGGGAAAACAAATGGCGGTGACGAGAAGAACATCGAACGACGAGAGGCGGCGAAGTACTCGAGCGAGCGAGCGACCGGTAAGCACACGAGACCGGCGCGCGTACGTTCCCGAGTATCTCGTCGCAGGCCGCGTGACAAACGGTCAGCGATATTAAAATCGTCGCGGGAACACGTTTTTCGTCCGGCTGCGGCGAACTGGAACATTGCTGCTGGCCCGTTCGGAGCAAACGCAATTTGTAGCTGTATGCGTGAGTGACGCGTGACTAACCATTCGCGTGTCATGTCATTTCTCTTTGATAGTAGTGGAACCGCGCTCTTCCCATTCAATGCGGTCCCACCTCCTCCTGCACCCTCTGCTCCTCCTAACCTCTTGCCCCCACCTGGCACGATTACAAATTAATTGAGAGTGAAACGCGAACGCACCGGCAAACGCTTTGAAAACGACGTTGACGGGAGCTAGAGGCGCTAATCATGAATAATGAATGCCGTGCCGGCCCGCCGCACAACCCGCTTAGAAACGCACTGCCCGATACACGCGGATTTCGTACGATAATTCCGCTAAAGCCAAGGGATTTTCCAAATGTTAAATCGACCGACCAGCCATGCGCTCTTCTGCCGCGTCCTCGCGAGATTAATCACGACGAATGTCGAAACACGGTGTTAAAGCTTTTTGAGTTCTGACGAAAATGGTCATTACCTTATTTCCGCGAGGAAAAATAATTTATATTAGAATTGTGAAATTTCTTCGAGTGAGAAACTTCAGATATTTTATTACGATAAGAAAGTTAGCGATTCTAAATGAGATTCGACGATTGGGGAAGGTTACAAACGATGACAACGCAAGAAAGACGGAGCCCATCCTCAAATCCTTCTTCACTTCTTTCCATTCAGCCCACGATATTCAAGTTTCTGTTTGAAACAATCTCATAAAGACATAAAATACTTTGTAAAATCGAAGTAGAAAAAGTCGTACTTCGTAACTTCGAATCGCAAGAAAGCCAAACAAATTCCACTAAATAAGACGAAACGAATGGAAAGAGCGAACGGATAATGTTCCACGATACGTGAGCGCGTGCACCTGTTTCGCCAACGCTAGATTTTCTCTTACACGGTTTAATTGTAATCGAATCACGGTGACAGTTAGACGTATTGTCCTCGGCGGCCAGTTCTGGATTCGTTGGCCTGAAAACGGCCGACTATATTTGGCCACGAAACCGGTGGCCGCACGCGTATTCGACTGAACACGACGGAAATTCATCGCTCACCGTGCGCGACGGAATTGTGTCTCTAGAGTGCCGTATGCTCTCTTTTTCCCTTACCCTCTCTTCTCTCTTTCTCCCTTTCTCTCTCCTCCGCCAAGCACATATATCCCATTAAGTTCGTTAACCGAGGCACAATCGTGCACGGTCCCCACGAATCGAGACTCGCCGATTTTATGCGCCGTTACCACCGGTCGACAGCTTCTTCTCGCGTTTCGAGTTTTTGAGCCGCGTTTCACGGCAATTACGTTCGATGACTTTCCTCGAATTCGTCGCGGAGTCCGTTTACGGAAGGCGGAACAATAGAGAACCAACGACACGAGTCTGATCGACGGCTGTTTCTACTGTGATTGATTGCTGGCCGACGCCACTTTCGATCCTCCGGTAATATCGTATATGTCTATGCCGACGAGAAAGAGAGTGGATCGTACTTAACGAGATTCATAGGTTAACCTCGTACGGAATTGGTACATGGAATAAATATCGTTAACGATCAGATCCGCCCTAAAATTCGCTCGCCAGAGAACGAGACGAGATATCAACCTACTTTGGAAACACGGCGCTCTCGAGTCGCGATCGCAGCCACCCTCATCCCAGACGTCCCGAGTCGACTCGAAAATTCAATCCACTCGAACGAGAAGACGCGACAGAGGTCGCAACCCCGTTTCCCTCCAATGAGCATCTACGAAAGAGAACAAAAAAAGAAGGAAAGGAAAAGTCCCACCGATCCGAGTACTCTCAATCAACGGAAGCTTCTCCGTCTCGCGATCTTTGGAGATTACGAGCACAGAGAGAAACGTAAGACGGCTTGAAGTAACCCCCATGACGCGAAGGAAGGGTGCACGAGGTCTGTCCCGCTCCAAGACTCGGGGGATGCGACGTCATATCGATCAGGGACTTTCGGAACGGCCTAGCAGAGGGAAGGCTGGAAGCAATATTAACGAAGAAGAAGACGAGCACTAGGTCTATCTCCTCTTCCACCCCTCTACAACCACTTCTTCTCTTTCTCTCCCTCTCCCTCTTTCTTCTCTCTCATTCTCTCTTGCCCGTACTCTGGTGTCCTTGTCCGATCTGCTGGAGGGGAAAACGAAGGTACACTAACCCCAGATCCGAAGCAGCAACCTCTCTCTGCTAGGCGCGGCCTTCTGACGCCCGCTCGATAGAAACCCGACCGGTTTCAGCCAATGGGAGGAACGTACGAAGATAAAGCAGTCGTCCGATTGGTCGACGTGCTATTCAGACTGACATCGTGCTGATGGGAAACGGGCGAGCCACCGAGCCGTGTGGAGATGGAACTGGTCCCACCAGCATCCACGGACCTGGGGATTCTCCGTGCCGAGAACGAGAGTCATCTGGCGAATGACGCTGGAGGCCGTTTTCGACGGCTGATTCTACTTACATCTCCACGAGGATTCCGAGGAAATTGCCCCGGGGTTCGAGCGAACGGACTTAAAGCGTCCTAGAGCATCGAATTGGGCCGAGGATCGAAATTCGGGTTCTTCGGGGGTGAAAAATTGTCTTAGCTTGTAGTTGGTATAGACAAAGTAGTTTGACGAGGAATAACATGTCCCTGATTATTCCTTTTTTAAATTCGTCATTTTTTAATGTGTTTAAAATAATAGCGAAGTTGAAGTGCTATAGGCAAGAATTTTTATAATAAATAAGAAATATCGTTTTATATGTAATATCTATAATTCGAGTTTTATCTATCGTAGCGTATACAACGTTTAAGTTTGCATTCAGCATTTTTTTGTTTTCGCTACTTACATCGTTTACTGATTGAAATCTCTCGATTTTTCAAAAGGAGATTATAACGATTTTGTGGGAGCAATTGGAAGTATTGGCGAAGAGTCGAGGAATAATAGTTTGATATATTTGCTTTGAGACTGTCCTCTGTTTCTTTATTTAGGTTTGCTTCCGAAAATTGAAGGGAAATAACACGGTTCAAGTGATGACAGATTCTCGAGTAAGGGACCGTGATCGACATCCTGATATTGCGGTAGAGACGTATTCTAAATTTTGTAAATTGGCAATATTTCAAGCTAGACTCGAGTCGCTCGAAAACTCGTGTCCCGACTGGTTCCATCAATCGTGAGAAAGAGAAATTAATTAGCGTAATTGAACCCGAGTGTAATTTGAAGGCTTCGTTAACACTTTCTTTATGCTAATCTCGAAATACATGTATCTCGACGTCGTGCATAAGTAACTGCAGAGTTATTAGCAATCCTTATCCACTTCCCAACATCGTATCATCCAATTTCAAGGTAATCTAAGATCAACGAAGATTTGCTTCATCCGTTAGCTTTGAAGATTAAACGTGTCTTTGACGAAACATAATAATAGTAAAATATTAATAGCAAAGAACTTTCCAGATACTTAAGAAAATACTTTATTCTTCGTCTAACTACAATTAAATGATTGTTCAACCTAAATATCTAACTACAGTTTTTCGAAAATTGTAAATGATTAAAAATAAAGTCACACGTCATCACACATGTTAACACATGTTATCTGCTGAAAATTTGGAATTACAGCAGAAATGTAAAAAAGTATAATTTTTCGATTTTCGTCAATTCACAGCTAAAACGAATCTCCGACTTACGATTCTTTTATCTTGGAAAATTCTGTAGTCAAAAGTCCATCGAGGCAAAGAAAATTACCGCGATTAGTAAAACATCCAGTATAGGCACAGGTAAAGAAACGGCGGCAAATGTTTGGTTGATACTATCTGTCGTACATTACAGCAATTTGCAATCTCTACACCTATCAATACCTATCAAAAATAAACAACCGATAAATCTTCGAGATCTGATCTTCCACTCTTTCCAACATGACACCAAAGAATCTATCCAAGCAATATAACCAGTCTACTCTAAATTCAGCATATCTTGAAACGTTTCATGCTTCACGGTATCCTAAGGCGAGCTTGAAGAGGCAAAGAATCGGTAAAATCGGTAACGGATCCGGGATGCTCGGTTCGGGCCCTTGATTCAGGCAGCGGTGCATCGTCTAAGCTCGGGGGCCGATTGCATTATGTAAAATACGGTGTTTCGCTCGCTACGTTATCTGGCTGGTGTAAGAGTAAATAAGTGCAAAGATATAACGGTTAATTTCCGTGTTAACCGCGTTTTATCGCGACGTCTATCCACAGCGAGCCGCCCAAGCAGCAGGATGCCGACTCTTTTCAGTGTGAATCTGCCGCGGTCGCCTGTTCCACGTGTGTCTACCTTAACGCTCGCACACGGCCAAACACGCACAATGGCCATACCTTCAGACACGGACATTCTCTACGTTGTAGAGCCTACAATATTCACGGTGTACATGCACACCTGTCCACCTTTGGGTCTCTCTGATCACGGAACGTGTGTTCCACGCGGTCTCGCGTGTTACCGTGCGCTCGCTACGTTGCTCGGGCTTGCATCTCGCGTTGAACGAGGACGTTGCAGCCAGAACGCACGGACACGAGCTGAGAAGAGCAGACAGAGAAGGAAAAAGGGGGCGGCGGCGTTGGTGGTGGTGGTGTCCGGAACGAGGACACGGGAGGGAAGAGGGCAAACGCTCTCGGTGCGTGCGCGCGTGCATCAAGTATATTTATGTGCGGCACCGTCACGTGGGGAAGGATCGTAGATTGCGGCCTGGGACATGCCGGTGTTGGTGAATGAGGTTGACGTGGATAAATGGTATGTTTCCCCGCGGGAGACGTATACCCGGTGATCTTCCGGGCCCTGGACTCGCCGTACAACGGCCGATCGGAGTGCCACGGAAACTCCAGGAAGCGCACCGCCTCGATGCTCGTCGTCACAGCCCCTCGATTGCCACCGTGAATGTCATCAGCCTTCGACAATCACGCTGGTACCGCCTGGTCGTCGCTGGGAGGTTCGCTCGATGCTCAGATTGAATTGTTAATAACGGAACGACTCGACGATAATGTCTAAAAGCTCGTGGGAGACCGAGTCCTGAGATCATAATGATTTTTCTGATCGTCTTCCATGTAGCAACGTACGAACAATATTCTTCCACGCTCATATCATTTCCCATAATATTAAAATATCGTTATTCTACAAAATTTCATCGATACTATCTTTGTACTTATCAGAGTCTTCTTGTATTTAGATTAAATTATTTTATATTAAGATATTTCTTTTTGCCTTAAAAAGGAATATCGATAAAAATATAGTTATCCTTCATTTTCCCTGTGTTCTTTCGCATAGAGCCAAACCTTAAGTCAGAATGAGAAGCCAGGAAAGCAAGGAAGCGCGTTTCGATGCGTGCCACAACGCACACCGTTAAGACCATCACAAGAAGAAGCCTGGAGCTGGGAGTAGCTCGAGTTTCATTCAACTCGACACGGGTCGAGGCAGAAACGCGGGAAGCTTTCACCGTGGCGGCGTTCGAAATCTAATTAATCCGTCCGCCATTCAGGCAACGGCCAGCCACTTCATAAACACGATCAAGCCCGCGTGCAAGCTTGCGTGGGCGGTGAATCAGATCTGGCGAAGATAACGATCATCCGCGTAGCGTTTCGCGTTCGGTTTCTCCCGCTTTTACGAATCCTGTTAAGTTCGTCTCATTGTTCTGGCCGGCCTGTCAGGCGAAACGAAGGCCGAATGCTTGGCAACGAACCCACATAGACAGAGAAGGAAGGGAGGGAAAAGGTAGTGGATGACGGCGAAGCAGGAGGTGGAGGACGGGTAGGAGGAATAAGAAAGCAAGGCAGGTCAGGCAAAGGCAGTAGAGGGTTATCTGATCGCGAGCGCGCGAATATCTTCTCGGCTTCCGGCGCCCAACCCGTGATTACCGCGTCGATTGTCTGCAAATGGAAGCTGAAAAAATGCATCTCACACTCTATAAGAAAAGCATAGTTCCCCTCGTGGCGAGAGCGAGCTGCGTGTTCGCGCCGGCGATATCTCGGTTACCATCGTCCCACCTGCTTGGACGCGTTTAAGAATCCAGCATCGATCCGCTGGATCTTTCTCTGGATTATTTCGATCTATATTTCATTGTCTTTTTTTTTTATGATCTTGACGTATTATGTCAACTACTGTCGGTTACGAATATTCGAGCGCATATTTGTAATATACGTGGAAAAATTTTAATTTGTATTTAATCCTTTGCGATATCGGTGAATAGATTTGTAATATAATTGTTAAGTGTTAATAGCACTAAAAGTTATTCGACTTGTACGAAATGGGTGTTAGATTTTGTGCAGACACAGTAGACGTCTTAATTGTCTAAATGTTGAGTAATTAAAAGTTAATCACACATTCTGACACATTGTGATACTAGAATCAGGAAATGTTCAGAAAATGAATTTGTTCGGTTAAATTTTAAATTAGATGTTGCATTTTGTGAACATTAATTGGTCTTCTTATGGTTTCTAGCCAATTTAATGCAATAAAAAATAATATTTTGATAGGTAAGCAACAGTGAAAAAGTAGATAAATGTATTATTCTCGAGTCATATCCTAGCACAGCAAATTTGAAATTAAAAGCAACAATGCATCAGAGAATCTAAGGAAGGTTTTAAAGAACACGCATGCACATCAGAGAAATGGAATATCTAGATTTTAGATACATAAATCCGCGCTTCGAACGAGCCGCGTTCTCCTATCGCATAAATATGGATTATTCTCGACCGATACCAGAGTTACAGTTCGTGAGCATGTTGAGTTAGAGCAAAAATGAGGCGTTCCAAGGGGAGAGAAGAAAAGAGTACACGTGAAAAATAAATTTAAACGATAAGCGGAAAAATGAGACGAAATAGTGGCCGCCTCTGGTTACAGGAATCATTAACATCGCACGTATAATACATGTGTATCGAATAACTTGTCTTATACGATATATATGATATACGATATACGATTATATATGATATTTCTAATATTTCATATCGTTATTTGAACCTATAGTTTTGCCATGAATAAAGAAGTACCTCTTCTTATCTCCAATTCTCAAAATAGAGATTTATTTGAAACATCGAATAATTTGTTTGAAACATTTATGCGTAAAACATTTTCATCAAAATCCTCCCAAGCTTACTACCTTGATAAATAGGTATTTTATTAAAATTTTCGAAAATATCGGAGCAGTATTTGACCCTGATTTCTTCGTCGCTCGTTATTCACGATAGAAATTCCAGGAAATTTCGGTAGAGATTAATGATCACGCTGTAAAATCGAACGTGTACAATTAATTCCGCGAAAATTCCACTCGCTGAAGCATCTAATGATCTAATATTTCTCTCTCGCGATCAATTAAGCTGGCCAAATCTCCTATTTTGAAATGGACCTTGCTCGATTCAAAATATACAATGCTTATTGGAAATAATCATGAAATTTTCAATCCCATAGTGGCGACTGGAGAAACGAATAAATCCCCCATCGACCGATGTACCGTGCTATCAAATCGACCATCTGATCGTAAAGGTCCACTCCAATTATTCCCCTCCACAGGAAGGGAAGAGAAACGCAAAATCATTGGATAACACTGTGGCGTCGTAACAACGGCGGAACCGTCGTCAAACCGGAAGTAGACCGGCAAATGAAATTATAAAAGTTCCATAAGAGGCGTGATGTTTTTTCCCTGCGATGTAACAATGTTTCTATGCCGTTAACTGGCGGCCATTTATCACTGGCAACACGATACGCATTTCCTACTGCCCCGTGTAAGGAAATCGACCAACCCTCGCTCTTGCGTTTTTTCTTTTTCTCTCTTTCTCTCTTTCTTTCTTTCTTTCTCGCTCCCTGCCCCACCCAGACCAACGTTTTCCCCCAATAACAAATGTGGAAATACAGGAACTGGAAGGCGAAGAAAATAAAAGGGACGAAGATGAAGATGAAACTCAAGCGGAACTCGACTCATCCAAATGCCAGTGTTCCACAACATTATTCCATAGAAATGGCGACAAAGACGAGTAACAAAAAAAAAAAAAGAAAAAAAAATAGAAGAGACACGAAGAAGAAATACGAACGAAGTGACACGTAAAGCTTTCCATCGGCCATAAATACGCGTTCTTCCTAGTTTTTTCCATCCGGCAGCTTTCCGCCATATTTATGACGGTGAAACGACGCGATCCAGCAGCTAGGCGGGATAACCCCGAAGGAATGAAATCCTCGTTATTCTTCGCGGCCGGTACGTTCGGTGTCTAGCATCCGGCGGCGGCGGCGCGATTTATTTGAGCTTCCGTCTTTATCGTTGGCCAGGATCACCACGGGTGAAAGAGGATATAGACCATAACCACTTCGCGTTGGCTGGCTTCCTTCGCTCGTGGATCCCATATCCTATTATATTGCGCGCGAAAACCGCTGGCAAATGTTGGATGAACGCGAGGAAGAGTAGGGAGAAATAGGCGCAGGGTGAGAGAGGGAGTGAGAGAGAGAGAGAGAGAGAGAGAGAGAAAGAGACGAAGAGAGAAAAAACGAGAAGAGAATAAACGCGAAGACTCATTAAGAGGCTCGATGATAAAGTGAGTTATGGTACTCGCGGGGAATCGAGCCATTCCGCGAACTGTGATTGTAACAGTGTTTCTGGCTTGCTGCACCCGCGCCTTCGTTATTTATGTAAGCTCGTCCCGCGAAAATGTAACCGACTACCCTGAAATGGGAACGGCGGTCTGTTATCGCCCCGCCATACGTAATTCGTGTTTCTTTGGCTCGTCCTAGTTGGAAGAAGGAGAATAGAATTGTCTTACAGGTGTGATTTACAAACAGCACGATACCTCCTCCGTGAAACTTTCCAACAGTGACTCGTTGATTTTGCGGCAAACTGAATTGTTTATTAACAATTTCACGGCCGTTCATACCCTTTGGCGATTAGACTTCGGTACATGTTAGAAATTACTTTCAGTTTTCGGTTGTATCATTTGACTATTTATTTTGCACAATTATATTGTATAAATACAGCGAGCCCAAGTTAAATAATTTAATATACCGTATCAAGCTTGATTTAAAGTAACAAAGTGTTTCAAAGAACACGTACCTACAATAGTATTTTGAAAACGTTTCAATGATAAGAATACAAAAATTTGTAATAGTCTATACAGTTCCTAATTAGCAATTTAAATGTAACCTTCCTGCTGTGGTCTTTCTTTACACGAAAATTTAAATTCTTTTGTAAAAAAATCCCATTGTCCAAGAGCTTCATACCAAGCCAAGTCAAAGTGGATCAATTTCGAGCTTGTATTTACACACTCCTTACAACCATTCCACCTCTTTTGCATTATTATCTTATTAAAGCGTTCGCATAAATAATTCCATCGGTGTCAGAAGCTATCAGCGACATCCTCTATCGGCCCTCGTCGTTTCTGGCCGCTGTTTAGTTCACCTGGACTGGCTCCGGTGTAAGCCGAGCGATAACCGTCGTTAACGGCGTGAAACGGATGGATCGAACGTTTCTCGACGACAGGAATCGACGAGGAAGGCTTGGATAAACAAGTCGACGGCTTCCCCATTCGGCGGGTTGTCAAAGAGGACAAACGAGAATGTCGTGTGGCTGAAAGTTGACGCGAGCCAGCGCGAGAAGCGGCTTCCCTCTGATGTCTCTGGCCAAACAATATCGTCGCTTGTATTTTTGGTTGTTCCAATCGGGGTTCGTGTTATTTTTGCGACGAGGGGCAAATCGTTCCGCGTCTGCCTCTATTGGTTCTACTTCCCTGGCGATTGTCTTGCAATTACGGTTTAATTGCAAAGGTTTGCTGTAAGGGCTGGAGTGCAATTAAAAAGTAACCGTCTACGTACGTAATGATTTTATTAAACTTTCGCGAAAGAGTTTATGCAATTTGTTTTAAACGTCAGTTTTGCATCTGTCGTAATTTATTCTAATGAGAAATTACGCGCGTCTCGACGAATCTAGTGTCACAGGCGGACCGTAAGCTTCAGTTCTGATAATTCAACGTTTCCCAGCGTCTGATGCACTTTCATGAACTTCATTTGTTCTTCTAATGTAAGAGGACTTTATAAGTTTATAATAATAATATTAAACAGTGCATTTAATTACCAACCAATCTTTCCATTAATTTTAATTCTTCGTTGTTCAAGTAAACTTATAATCTCAAAGATAATGCAATAAGTGACTGATGCTAACAATGTTGTAATTAATTATTTGCCAAAAGTCACGAAAATTGTATTTAGAAATATCTAATTAGTACCAAAACACTGATATTCGTTTAATTAACTCAAATATTCGGCAATTCCTTTTATGATATTCTTCGACACAACGTCATACTCTATTTGGGATTTAAATCGGACGTATATTCTTTCTATTAATTCCTAGTAAAATTCAGAATTCTACTGTTTATAGATACGAACGTTTGTCATAAATTTTGCATAACGACTAGCCTTATTTATGTTCTTCTAACAATTTTCATATACCTCAAATATTCAGATATTATTCCAGGGAAACATTCCACATTACCAATGGCGAACAGCCTTCATCCCATTCACGTTTATCACTGGTGCATCGCATCATCGATGGCTCGACCGTTTCGCGGTCGCAAATCCAAGGTTTTACCTTTGTGTGTATCGGTTGGCTGGGTCCTCGTACATAATCGTGACCGCAGAATGGTTCCGGAGCGTCATATCCTTCGGCACGATTAAAGAACCGACGACTTTAATCCCGGACGAGTGTCCACGGGAACGCTGGGAATACGATTCCAGCATAAAGCGACGACTTTATGGTTATTCGACGTACGATTCGCTGACGGGTTCACTTTGTGGAAGACAACGGAGCTGGAAGGAAGAGGAACAGGGAGGCGGAGGAAGACGATGACGAGGAGGAGAACGAGGACGACTCACGAAGGACGACAAAACGCAGCAGCCACGCCGGTTTTGCTACCTGAACGCTTGCTCCCAGCGAGAGCTTTCTTTCATCTAACGGGTGACGCGTTGTGAATTGAAATATTTGACATTTTAAAGTAAGTAGTAATTCGCTTCGTTTCTCGTTTCTCGTTTCTCGGCGACAATTCATGTTCAGTTCTGCCACTTCAAGAATTTTTCAATTTCGGTGTTTTATTATTTAGAAAATCAGATGTGATATGGTACAGAACTTTTGTTTTATTGAATTCTGTTTGTGTTCGTTTAAGTAACTTTGTTTGTTCGTATCGATAACTTTCTCGATATTATTCGGCTTGTTGTTTCTTTCTTGTTCAGTTAATCTTTACAATCGAATGCAACAAGATTTCTTTTTTATTTTATCGTTCCTGATGTTTGCGTAAAGGAGACACTATGCAGCAAAGTAGATAGATTTCTTTTTAATATTTTTTTACCGCTTTCTTAAAACAGCATGTCTCTAGTTTATTCAATTAATGCGGTAAATTTATAATAATTATAGTTCATAGTACTCTTATTTTTGAACTGCATTAGCAGACAAATTTCTCTTTGGACTAATCCATTTGTTATTTCGCTAAAGACAGAGAATTTGTTGCATCTAGTGGCTTTCCATGGAATCCCTCGTTGATTGTACGAACTGACTGTTAACGTAGCGCAGAAATAGCGGAGAAACATTTCAGAAATAAACTGTGAACTTCACCGTCAGGTGTAGCCATGAATCAAGCCGAACTTCGCCGTTTCTCATTCCTAAAACGAAGTCCTCCGCCTATCCAATGATCCAATCGTTTCCTCTCTCTTACTGAACCCGATATTATGGTACCAGCACATACTGTTATTTTGCGATTTAGTTTCACGATATTTCTGCGTGCCTTTAAATACATTTTTAGTATCTCTATAAGGCGAATAAAAATTTGTACAAATAATTAACGCGGCGTGAAATATCTAGGTACTACATTCATCGTGTTTATCCTCATTAATTCTCCTTGCCTTGTGCGTTCGTTTTAAACTTATCTTCGATTACGGACACATTTATTACAGTATTTAAATCTCTTCCAGCGAGCCACTTACCTTTAGGCATAAAATATTTCATAAAATCACTCGTTAATATTTTTTTATCATGATCTTTTGGTTGTTCTTTTTCCTTGTTATTGTTCTCTTTATATTTGTTATGCAGAGAAGTATAAATTTTCTAAAAGAAGGAAAAGGAAATTTCTGTAAGATTGGAAGAGGGTAGTTTATTGTTAATTTTATCAAATAACCGACTATTTCTCCCTTCTTCCTCGGTTAAATTTGGTAGAATTCTGCTCTTATTTGAAAGAAACGATATTCCTATATTTTATTCGACAAAATATAAATCCTGTGGAAATATACCTTCCTCAAATTTTACTTACAAATTTGTCTAAGAATTTTCCGAACAACCTTATACGTTAGTTTAAATTTTCTGATCCTCTTCCGCTACAATTCGCTTTCAATTTTTAAATTCACAAACTTTCGATGAAAGAACCAACGAACGAAACAGAGACCAGTTCGATTTCCAATCGTCCACGAATGCTCTTCTCCAGTAAAGGGAAATCTTAATCGCGATTCGACGCGCGTATCGCAGGAGGAACCTGAAGACGACGGCAGTACACCCTATAGAGAGACAACAGAAGGGTCCTGCCCGCGAGAGGCGTAGACCACAGAGAAAACGCGGCGTGCTGAGAGTTGATGTGTGGCCATTGTGACGGAATTTTGATAACGACAGGGAACGCCACGGGATATCCCGCGGCGCTACCCGCGATTTGGACGTCGGACATAATTCTCGTAAAATTCTCGGCTTTATGGTAATGTCCCTGTCTCTGTATTGCCATGGCAGGCCGCGTCAGCTTCGAATTTTCTCCCCGAACCGGCTCGATGATTTTTTTCTTATCACGATCGGCCAAGAGCTGCCAGATGATTCTCTGACCGACCAGTAATGTCCCTCTTAACTCTGGAATCATCGTATAAAACATCGAACATAGAACTTTTACGTGTTTCGAAAGATACGAGCGACAGATATTTTCCAGCTTCTTGAATTTTTATTCTTTTCGATCGAACCTCTTCTAAATCGTTTGAATTTAGTGTCGATCGCTCGAGGATGATGTGCTAAGTATCAATATGTTGGCTGCTGGATATGATTTTCAAATATGTCAAAGTATGCGATAATAAATTTGTGAAAAATGTCTACAATCGAATTAAACGAATTTCTAAAATCATCGATTTACGTCATAATGCAGTGTAACCTATTTTTGTAATTTAAAAAATCGTCGCTATCAGATGTAGCCAGGAAATAATGGTAATTAACAATTACGCGATAACATAGAAGAAACGTATCTTTACTCGACTGGTGCGACATATGTTAAGATAAAATTCACGAATGATTTTCTCAAAATTTACGACCTTAAAGTAATGTTATCACCTGGACATCAATATGCCGTAAAAAATTCGAAACTCTACAAGGTAGCATTCGGATTACAACTTCACTAATGAAAGAAGCTCGAAAGTTTCGGTTGCAGCGTTTTCACACGACAGATACACGAGGATTTACCGAATTTCTCACAAGGTCCCGGCTGTGGCCGGGGCTGTAACAGATAAGATCTTGCCCGGTTATACATAACGCCGGAAAGTCCGCGTTCCTAGCGTTCACCGTCTTGATTCCTGCTCTAACCGCGAGTATCAACTTCATCTTTATCATCGTCGTTATGGCGTCGCCGCGGGATGTCGACCCTTTCGGGTTCTAACCTCCGAGTCTCCTAGCGATGGGGCAGGCTAAGGAGATAAGCGCAAGCAAGATTAAAGTACGCCACTTTTGTTGCCTGCATTTCCATTTTCCTCGACGAAACAGGGAAACAGTGGATGATATTTAGCGTTTTCGCGCGAACGCGATTCGTTAGTGACGTTCACTGTTTGGCTAACGTCAGGTAGTTTGTCGTAGCGTCTAGGATTGATTCGAATTGATACGTTGAATAATTTTTTCTTTCTTTTCCTTTTTCTTTTTTTTTTTTTTTTTTTTTTTTTTTACTAAAGAAAGAGATAATTCATCTTTAATCCTTTATCTATATAGATGACAAGAGTATCGCGGTTATTCAACAAGTGTGATACTAATCTTGCATGAATTTCGACGAAATATGTAAAGAATCAGCAGCATTCGAGGATTTTGTAATATTTTAATTAAAAAATGAAAAAGATGCTTGGAGGAAACAGCAGCGAGTAGCAGGTTATTCAGATATTCATACGAGGGTCAATTATTCTAGAATTCTGAGATTCCGTTTAAGAGTACGTATCTTTAAATCACAGATTATAGATCATCAACTATAATTTTTAACTTCTGCTATGATGAGTGGAAGATTGAGAAGGTTTATAAATTTTAGATGGAATTTAAGTAAGAGATTACGTCTCTCTTGAGATGAGTCGAGATATCTTGCCTTCGTGTTTATTAAGTTTCCTAATATTTCTTGGAGAAATGTTCTCTAAACTTCAGTCGTTACACATACTTTCATCGTCAAATAACATCCTCATCTACAGTTTGTCAGAAACCTGTTGATCGGAAAGTTAAACTTTCATTGCGTTTTATTATTCTTTGTCGTAATATTTTTAATGCTTCTACACAAGCCTATGCATGTAATTCGATGCACAAAAGTAACTTCAACGAATGGATTTTCAATGAAGACGTTTAAACGATAATACGATGATTTCTTGTGTTCTAGCCCCGGTCCCCGTTGACGCACCGGGTTCAGGACTGCTTTTCCTTTTCCTTCCTTTGTATGGAACGGGAAAAATCGCAGGGCTGATTAAAAGGCCGCTTAGTATGCTCGAGGCGGGGCCACTGATAAATAGCTCTGCTTCTTTCGTGTTCGCAAAAAGCTCGCTAGCGCCACGACCCATTCATGCCACATACGAAACCATATGTGGCGTTGTCCTCGCCGTTATACTTACACGGGATTCCAGACTCACAGGAGTCTGTTGCACAGGCAGAATTTACATTCCCTGCAGATCCTCTTTCGACGGAGTTAAATTCCTATTTTGCCCGATTCTCTACTACTCCACGTTTTATATTACTCTTGGGAGTATATCAAATTAAATCATACTGGTTGGTTTTATTCGAAATGTTTACAAAAATTCTATAATCGTACTAACAGTTTAATAAATATTTCAATTACTCTTTGAATAGTTATTGTATTACTATATAGTTTATTTAGTAATTTATTTTGTGTATTCAGGCAAACATCAAATTTTTTATTGTGATTGAAGAGTGCAGAAATAGAATAAATCGACTTCGTGAGTTTTCTGATTTTCCTTTGATTCCTGCTTCAATTTTCTGATATTCGAATCATCTGATAAAAGAAGTGGAGAAAGTGACCAATTCAGAATTTTTCATAGGAATTTTATAAATTTGGAGTTCGAGGAGCGGGAGACATACCTTTTTTAGCGTGGTCTTGAACCGGAAAAACGTTGAAAAATCCGAATCAGTAACACGAATTCAAAGTTTTCACAAATACTCTCCATTGAAAGGCAATCCTCTTGTAACCTGGTTACAACTCCAAATGCTTCGAAAAGTCAATTTCCACCGATTGTCGACTTGGAAAAAAAAAAAAAAAAAGAAAAGAAAGCAGAAGAAACTAAAAAATAGAGCAGAGCATATTTCGCGTTTTTTCTCAATCGCTCTTACTCATCGTCGACTGGAGTATCAGAAAACAAAACGCGGCGAACAGAAATAGTGCACTTGCCGTGTGTCCGCGTTGAAAGCAACGTGTTTCGCTGCACCGTTTGATGCCGCGTAGAGACGAGTTTCAAAAGCGCCACGGAAAAAGGCGGCTGGAAAGTTGAAGCGACTGAAAAATTCGTATAACTCACAGATGGAGCAACGACAAAGAGGCAGGGACGAAGAAAGAGAAAACTAGCGGCTTCCTTTTCCGCTCGTTTCATCCGCGAAATTGAAACGCGCATCTGCAAATCCTTTTCTTCTTCTTTTTTTTTTTTTTTTTTTTCGAAGCTTGACCGTCACTCGACTCGACACGCATTGAGGATGAAAAGTGGCAGCTAGTAGTGCGCAAAAAGGGGTGGATGCATCCATGTTGGTTGGCGAGAAGCGTGATCGTTTGGAAAGCAAGTTAAAGTTGGACTACAGGCGCGCGTGGAACCGTGTGTGCGCGCAGTAAAGCTTCCAAGAGGGTTGGCCGTTTCGTCGAGGCCAATAATTAAAATGCATTCAGCCGAGTTATAAAGCCTTAACGACGTGCGTGCGCGACCGATTTTTTGCTACTGTATCCCCAGACTTTACGATACAATTTATTGCTTATTTAATTCTCCCTTTCCGTTCCATCGATTTGGGCTCGTCTGGCTGGCGAATCCTGGCTGGCGGATATCGACGCTGTCGACGATTCTGTCGAGTATTCGTTTCTAACGCAAGGATACGATGCTCTTTGAAAGATGGTGAAAGCTTCTGTTTAGTCTTCTGGTGCTAAGAATTTGAGGAATTTGTAAATGGTTGACGAACAAGATGATAAATTCAAAGATCTTTGCTTTTAGTAAAGGATATAGGTAAAATTCGCCTTTCCTCTTGCATCGTGTCTTTTCTATATAATATGTTTTTCTTATAAAACAATGTACGATCAAGTTGGCGATCCTAGTATTAACATCGAGAGACAAAATTATCTTCTCTATTTTTTAAACGTTGGAAGAACCACGTAAGGAAGAATTAGCAAAATTCCTACATCCCTGGATACGAAACGATCGATACCTCGCACAAAGAAACCCTTCGAGGAGGAAGGTAATGTGACAGAAAACTCCGGAGAAGCTGCAGGAAACCGGATAAACCGCATAACAGAAGCGTCTCGTATTTCCCACCTAATTGGGAAGCGTGGCGGGAAAAAGGGTTGCGTGGCATAACAATGCTTATCTTTCCGTAATCCCTTCTGTTTTCTACCAACGTAGAACGCTCGTATACCGTAAAATACAATTATAATTCTACGAACAAAAAAATGTCCCCAATGGATAAGCCAGGCTCGTGGTACGAGTCATAGATATTTGAAATTCTTTAACGACGCGTATCGACGTACATACGTCCGTGATAGAACCGGACGATTTCTAGTTAAACGTCGAGGATAATTCGTTCCACGTAGAAATAAAAGTTTAGTGAAATACTTGGCCGGTTGGCCTGGACAGATTTCCAATAACGCAGAGAAGTGCACCGTCGATAATCTCGTTCGGCGAGTCGTCTTTTTTCCCTGGCCCCACTCTGCGGAACTCTCGTCGCGGCCTCTCGTCGATTTCTTACGGATGCGTCTCGACGATACGATAAATCATCTCGTTTCTCGAACGCAGGTTCGGGACGAGCATTTTTATTTGACAGCGGCAGCCATGTAGCAGACTTTCCAAAGGCTACGTGCACGGTGAATTAAGTATCCGCCAGCATCCGCCCTCGGGAGAGCTTGTCAGGTGTTCCCGATAGAAACGACAGCTTATTAAAAAGCTGTTCCCCCCGAGAGGGACAGAGATGTAGAGAGGAAGAGAAACGAGGTTCGTTGGAAGCGTTTTTCACGTGGAAATTTCGTGAGAATCGTGCTTCCTCGTTCAATCGATCACGCGATGTATGTATCTATTTTCTTTTTCTTTTTCCCCAATTCATAGTTTCTCGTTTCTGTACGCCTACTAAGATTGCTATATCATTGTGTAATTGATTTGTCGATGGTTAATATGATTTATAAAGAAGCCCTCGGACGATCGATACTTGTATATCGTCAATATTTCTGTTGTCAACGTTATCGTACGTATAAAGGGATTGTCAGACGATCAATATATATATATTGTCAATATGCATATGATAATGTTAAGAAGTCTGAAATATTGATAATATACTGGTATATCGATCACCTGAAACACTCTTCGGACACTACTCATTCGAGTTACAATTTGCTTAACTCTTTCACAGTTTAGCAGGAGAAAGACTACAGCGAATCGACAGATATATAATCGAAATAAAGAAAATATAACGTTATTACGAGAAACATGGCGAAAAATGTATATCTGGGTTAAAAGTACGATCAATGAACTCGGACCAAATCACAAATCAATCGTAAAGATCCAGTTCGCAGTGTCATCGAGAAATCGATTCACCAGCTCTCTCAAGTAGAAGAAGAAAAAAAAGAGAAAGAGAGAAATCAGCGGCTGATGCAGACGCGTTTCCCTAGCGAGTTCTCGCCCTTTAATTAAACGACCCGAGCCCGCGAGGGGAAGAAAGAGGGCGCTATAGTGGCGCATAAAAGAAAGAAAGAAAAGAAGAAAGAAGATAAAAAGAAAGGAAAGAAAATAGAAAAGAAGCAGGAAGACAGAAAGGAAGAGGCGGTGAAGGGGGTGGCGAGGCGCGAGGATGGAGAAGCAGCGGAAGGAAAAAAGAGTAGAAGGAAGGGGAGGGGCTGAGCAATAATTACTACTGGGCTCACAGTTTCCAGGCCCGATGCCGTCGAGCAGTCATGTAAAAAAATCTCAACGCCACCCACACCGCGAGTGGAAGGGCCAGAGGTTAGTTATTCATGCGTCAAGGCGCCACCGCTACAAGTTATTCGAACCAGACCATACGTCTCTAATGCGTGGCTACGAATTTCTAAGCGGTCCTTGTCTCTCGTTCAACCCTTTTCCTCTGTCTTCACGCAAGCGAGAAAGCACCGACAACTCTTACCGACCAGTTGGAATCTTCCTGATCGTTACACCTTTTGTTTCATACCAGGGGTTGTTTTTTGAGTTTAGTGAATTCTCGTCGCTTCTCGTCGACGAGTGTACGGTTTTTTCCTTTTGCTGTAATTTATGAAGTATTGGAGGTGTTGGAAGAGGTTGTTGTTTTAATTGTGTGGTTTGATTGGGAGGAATGGAAGTGGAGTTTTGTGAGAAAGGAAACGAAGTTACGCTTAAATTTTTGGGACACTCACAAACTACTGACGATACAAACACGTAACGTTATTTTGCTTAGTAGCCGACTACTCAGCATCGGGGAAATATCTTTTCATACATCTTTACAACGGATTTCTTATACGTTTGCAAAGAAAGTATAAAAAAATATATAAAATATCCAAAATGTAGTATTTGTTGTAATACTGTATTTGGCGTTTAAAAAATATGGATTTGCCTAAAAATCCGCAGTGTACTAATAAGTGAAGTAAACGCTTCTACTTTACTTGGCAATCAAAGATCAGAAAAGAGTCAACCAGAATCCCAAACTCCAGCGTATCGCTTCAGTCTCGTTCAAAAGAGATTGGTCGCGCGCGACTGGAGTGACAGTCGCGATAGCGAAGCATCGAAAGGCGGACGATAAAGCATTCGGCACGATGTATCGCGCGGAGCTGTGGTAATAGACGCATCTTCATAAATCACGCGCGTCTCTCCCTTTCGACGGGTCCGAAAACGGATGAAAAAGAAGGAAAAAGGAGGACACCCAGATGTAGTGGGACCAAGAGGGCCGCCGGGACACGGGGTAGGATAGTAAATTGAAATAATTCTCGGCCGAAGAGAATAGCCGTCGGCCAAGCGAAGTGGAATCGGTCCGGCTTGGCCGGCGAACGTGTTGAGTCAGCTCACTCTCTCTCCACAGAGGAAAACGATTCCGTAGCTCTGGCTCCGAATAGACCTCGCGACGATGTAGCCGTAAATCGAGGTGAGTTGATGGCGCATTGATTGCCTCGCATCTCATCACGTTCGAAACTTCCACGTTGCCCCGACGATTCCTATTTAGTCGTCCCAGTACTACTTTTACGACGATGTCGGCCACGAGTTGCCCACTAAGATCTCAAAAAAGAAGCGTTTACGGGGTTAGGGTTCTTAACGTACGACAGAATTTAGCGTCGGTTACTATCGAGTATAGAAAATTTAATTCCTGTTCAACTATACTTTTGTACAAGTACATTCTGTAGCGGATTTGCACTTTCTGGCAAACTCAGTTTCCATCAAATCACTATAAAAATTACAGCCATCATCTCTCCCATGCTTAAAAATCAATCACCTCTCAGGCGAGGAAGCCACGGAATCCCTTAACACACGAAAGGATAATACGATCGTCGGGCCTTTGCAAATGAGCTCATTCCATAAATTAGCGCATCGACGTGATGCGAGCATGTTGCTCCGTGGAGTCTAACCCAAGCATAGCCAAACCGGAACCCAGGGGGATCACCGGTTGCAAATTGAAATCTGACCGCGATTCACAAGCGACTATAGCCAGAATCAACGAACGAACACAACGATTGTAGAGTAGAAGACACCTGTAACCACGATCAGGTTCGTTCGTCAAGAACTCTTTTCTGTGTTCGATTCCTCGGGCTGCATTTGCCCATTCGCCGATGCGGCGCGTTTAACTGGATCGGGCGGTTCAGTACTCGTGGCCATTAGCCCCGGCCCGTAATTTACGTATTTGTTCTTCGGCTTGTAAATCTTCTTCTACCTCTTGACTCACGGCCGTTTCCCCTTCTTCTTTCCAATCCCGTTCCTTCTGTCCTCCTGGTTCGCCAGCAGGGTTGGAGGCGCCAACGAGCAAACGGGGCGAGCCAGCCAATATGGATAGGAATGCGTGACGTTACCATAATATTAATAGTTTATTTACCGAGGCCCATACGTCACTATGTCCCACAGTCAGCTTCGTGTATTAGTTAACGTCCGTTGCTCTTGCTCCGGGCGACTATCACTAAATATTCCTGCTCGCGATGATGCTGACAGGGGTTGAGCGTGTACGCGGCTACGTGCACACCGTTTCTACTCTGTGTACACGATAGCAATGTACCGGTATACGTGTGTAGCCCTTTTGGTTCGCGGGGAATAGTCGTATAGAAACGGTACGAATGTACGGACTAGCTTCGAGTGTTCGACGGTTAATATTGATGGCGGGACGCGGGAACGGGCACGGTTAAACGATCCAGAGAAGAATCGGCATGGTAAATAACCTGTTGGGCCTCGTAGGCGATTATTTATGTTCCCGGTGGTAATTCTGATCGGGATTTCGTGCGGCGGTTACGACGTTGCTTCGAGCTTGTCGCGGCTACCAGAGTAGCGTCTGCCGATCGAACCGTAACGTGGAAATCCGTCTAATTCTTAGATTACATGTGGATGAATTAAAAATATCCCTCAAAAAAGTGAAGTAACTTATCGCAGGGTTAGGTTCGCGAATATTCATTCATTTTTTATCAAACAATTGCTCCAAGTATTCGAAAGTGTCCAATGGATCCACATGTATGTGGACCCAAAATGTATTCTCATTTCGTGAAATTTTTGGAAGATGTATAAGAACGAGATTTTGATCATCTCCAAAAATCGACATAACACGAACTAATCAAACGATTTAATATTATCATACTAAGATATTTGAAACGCATTTAAATGCTTCAAGATTTGCGATGGCATGACAAAATCCCGCCGATATTATACTAATCAAGTTAACAAACCCATGTCGCGAATCACGAATCACGCGAGTTCCGGAAACGCTCGAGCCGAGAAACGCAGGAGGGATTTTTAAACGACAAGAGAAACCGTGACCCATATTACAAAATGCCCAGCCAGAAGTCTACAAAGGACCTGGACAATGGTGGCAATTCAGTGTCGTCAATTTCACAGCCGCACCCTATTGTTATCCCGCCGACATTGTTACAATCTGCTTCTCTACGTGACTTATTTCGCCTCGAAAAAATATCCCCGAAGCATCAACCATCCTACGTGTCATGTTGGTTTGTTTATCTATCGTAGCGGTGCAGAGCCCCCGAAGCAAGCCGTGTCTCGTTCGAAAATCGTCGTTGCGTGCTTCCGAAACAAAATGGTGATCCTGTTTCCCGAAAATCCTTTGCCCGCTGTAGGTCTGTTCCACCAGGTCGCCATGCAGTTTCCCAGAATACGCGATTGATAATTGACGGGGCGCCGTGGCAACGAAGAAGGGGGAAAAAGCAGTCGCCCGATAATGATACACGCCGATACGTTCAATTACAGTGCGGTGCATCGCGTGTGTGCGTCTAATGTGTCGCTGTGGTATACCTATGCGCGTTGCACGATCTTCGCTAGGATAAACGCGTGATTTCTAGACTCCTGGTCTTTCTACGTGAAGTTCCTAGGACTCTGAATGAAGTTCAAATTGAATTCCAGTGAATAGAGAAGTCTTCGGTACTTATCTACCGAGGCGATTAGAAGCGTGTAAAATATAAATGGTAGTCCTTGATTGTTGAAACCGTGATAATACGTTCTGTGAAATGCGCGCTCGATGTGCTGAACCCGTAAATTTACGGATTTCGCGTAGCGTATAATCAATTGCTTGTAAGATTTATTCAGCACTGAGTATCTTTTGTCTTCGAATATATATTCAGTATCGAAAGAGTCAAGGTGCTTACCATGTTTGAAATTATAGACTTCAAATATTTTATGCATTTGCGACACTATACAAAAACAAAATATCCAAAGTATTCGTTGCAACATCTAGAGAATAAAGCAAATATTTATTTGCATTCTATTGCTGTACTTGCATTCACAAGAGCGTGAATCAACATCCATAGTCTGACTGTCAATTTTCTATATAACTTAGTAGCTTTTATTAATTTTATTAAAGATTGATTACAATCGATCATCAACCACAAATCTATCAGCTTTCGATATGCTCTTCTAACGAATCGAGTCCGAAAATTTTAATAACGCGAATAACATCGTCGAATACCAAACGTCAACGAAGGATTTCGTCAGAGTAGCCACGACGGTGGCAGGACGGTAGGACATACCGATGACTGGTGACCGATTGCCGGTCCGCGGCTAGGAACCTGCGGCCAGAGGAAGGAATTTGCCGAGTAATAGCTTCGAGCCTCCGACTATTAAACTGCCCGGTTACCGTCGACTTTTCTTCGGCCGCCCTGTCCCCCCGACCACCACAGCTTCGTCCTTTTCTTTCACACACGAACAGAAACCCATGGCGATGAAGAGGACCATGTCGTTGCCACGAAGCGCCAACCGGGCAGGTAGTCGCGGCCACAATCGCCGTGTGTGCCCTCTCACCTCCTTTCGTGTCACCACGGATTCGAGTGGAGATATTAAAAGGCAGTTTAAGAATGACTGGAAGATGACTCATGACGCTTCTGCCATCGGCGTGGATATTCGTTCTTTTATCATCGTGGAGAGAGACGTCCAACACGGAGACGCAACAGAAACGAAGAGAAGAGGAGGAGGACCTGTACGGTACTCGTTGACATCCTCGCAGGATATGCTAGTCACTCCCGTGGTCGCAGCCGGGACCCGTACGATGACTGCGTCGATTTCAGCCAGGCAAAACGCGTCGTGAGAGTGGAATCCTACGTACGGAAGCACCGATTGCCGATTTTTGGCCGCTCCAGAGAGCGGAGATTTGAAGCGAGGGTCTTATCGAAGGTCGAGCCTTTTCGTCTCGCCTCGTTTCTTCCTTTTCGTTGGACGCGACGACTCTTTGGCCACGGTCGAACGAGGGTAGGGTAATAATTTATGTTTGCCCGGTGATGGGATAAATGCTTTTCTGGATTCCCCCCACATCGCGATCCTTTCTTTTTGAACGGTTCCTTGGTGATGCTGCGCCGCGTGACGGTGTGCGCTTGGATTAAGTTGAAGCTCGAAGAGTATGTTTTACGAATACGTCTGGGGGTAGGTTAGGTTGGGGTTAGGTATTTGGAGAGTAAAATTGAAAATCGTTGGACGAATTGTTAATCACAAATGTATTGAATTATATACGTATACATAAGGTGAAAAACATGTAGGTATACAGGTGTATTATATAATTACTTAATCATCTAACAATTTATTTCTTTATTAATACATCTCAAAATTATAATTACTCTTTTCTTCCTTCATTTCAAGTTAACACAAAATTCGCCTGTCATTCCTATGAATTCTCACCGAAATCCATTATTCTACAGTGATATCAAACATACCGGTAACGATGAAGAGTCGTAGTAAATCTATAACTTTAGTATACCGTAAGAAGATCCAAGAGATATGAAAAATTCGGCTCGACTTGAAGAACCAACCATCGCCAATTTAAATCGATCTCAGTGCCAGCAAGTGAGTGTCCATGCGCCGGTAAATGACCGAATCGAAAGGTCCATTTGTAACTCGGCCGGATCGTCTTCGGCCCCTCTGTCCGATGATCCACATCGAGTATCCCTTTCTCCACGGTGAAATCAAAGGGAGCCGACCGTTCTTATCTCGCTGCGGGGTCAAAACGTCCTGGGTGGACCTGGAACGAACCCCCTGCCACGGTACAATGACGGACTATCCATGCTGGCCACCGTGCACCATTGTTCTTTGTTGCGACCACCGTGAACAGCTTTCTGATCGAACAGAGAGAAGACAAACAGCGATCACGATCTTTCAGACTGTCTAGGATAAATCTTGTTCCTTTGTATTTCTATTCGTCGTAATTGTGGGTTAGGTTTGAGTCGAAAGGAACCTGGAAATGGGCCTAAACGGTTTTAAGGCGATGATTTAACAGTTGGAATCTCTACTTCAGTTTAATTTTTATACATACGAGTCAGTTTCATTCAATCATTAGATACTTGACGGTGCTAAATCTAATTGTAAGTTCATTGTACAGTGCGATGTTTTTAATTTTAACATGATTTTAAAGGGTACAAGGAGTGCGATTACGTTAACTTTGATATTCGATCACTACATGTTGTATAGAACTCAAGGTAGAAGGCAGCTTAGAATTAGTGAATCAGTAAAATGAATCAGAAATGATTCGTATCTCGGCTATTTTTTCATTTCTCAACGTGTTCGTATTTATTTTAGAAATTAATTATTTTATAAAGAAATCCAACTAATTCCCTCTGTTATGTGTTAATAAATTTGTACCCAAACGGAATAACGATATGTCGGATCAAGAAATTATATTCTTTCGCCTCCTATTTATGCATCATTTGCTCTATACGATTTCCATTCTTAAAAATCGCACACCACGTCCAATAAAGAAACTTCCTTCCCCAAAGGAGTCTGAAGTCTAAACCTCCGATCTAACTCCTATTCCAGCCTCTCGAGGCTCCGTTTTATTTTCAACGTGACAGTCGGCGATTACCAACAAACCCATACTGAATCGCCATGGTCCATATTCGGCGAGTAATCATCGTGCACCGAAAACGTACAGCCAGGCAAGACGAAAGTGACATCGCGCGACACAATCCTCGTTAAAGGCTGATCGGGTCTATGGAGCGGCAAATCGGGTCGCGTTCCTCTCACCGTCCAACAATGTGATTACCTTTCAAACGGAGCACCACCTCTCTGTACGCGATTCGATCGAGCTTGTCGCATCGTCCTATCGCCGCTCGTCCACCGGATATTGGCCCCCGACGATCGATCACGGATGCCGTTCGCGTTCGCTCCATGCATCGCGATTATCGTGATTTCTCGGTGGTCTAGTTTCCTTAGAGCCGCGCTGATTCATTCGAAATCGCGCGCCTCGGGAGAGGCTCGTTCCCTTTTTCCGCTCTTTTGTCGCTCCTGTGAAATTGCACGGTATTTAGAGCGGTCACTAGACGCTTATAGGGACGCGTACGTGACGCTGTCACGCGCGAGAACATGGCTGACGAGTGGAATCTACTGCCTCGAAACGTTTGCTGCAGAGAAAACGTTGAATTTCCACGCCGCGAGTAGACTGCCGGTATTGCACGATTGTTCGAGAATCGTTGATTCCAGCCATCCCGCCTCTGCATTCAAATAGATCAACTGAATGCAATTGTGTGTTGCATAGAGATACGTTGTTTGTTTAGAGAATAGTCATCCTCCTCTGCAAAACTGTCCCTTGGTCGTGGTATTTTAAGAATATGCTTCTGCAAGAATATCTACTCATCGTAGTATTTTAATTTGATGAAATGAGAATGTAGTGAATATAACGTGTGTCAATGTAATGAATGTGTCGTATAATGTGGAGTACCTATAATTCTTGTAGATACGTTGTACAAAACCTTGAAGAAATTAAAGATAATCTCGCACAATGTAACGACTGATTCCATTCCTAAAAAGGAACAGCTGGAATAAAATTGGATGAATTCAACGAACGTGCAATCATGCTGTTCGAGACCGAATCTTGACCAAGCAGACGTACAATCGAAGCCCGAGCCATGAGCAAAATAAAAAGCAAGAGAATGCAACGGTAGTCGGTGAGCAGCAAAGCAACAGCGCCGAAATCCAGCGCAACCCTTGGACCTGATCGACAAAAGGTGTCTAACGAACGACACGCCTCCGCTTCCTTAGCTTGCTGGAACCAACACTGTGTATCCTGGTATACCGTGTACTCGTGGCACGGAATCGTTAAGGCCATTATGTCGCGGAATTAAGACGTGAGCGGATCCGCCGCAGTAACATTAATCATTTCATGGACGCCGACGATTCTTCCGGCGCGGAGGCAGCCGCCATTGTGCGATCGCGTACCCCTCAATGCTGTGTGATTACGCGGTGCGAAGAAGAGACTAGCTCGCGCGAGTTGAACACACGCTGCTGTCCGTTATTATCGCGGCGAATCGGTTCTACGAAGTTCATCGCGGTCGATTGCGCAACGTGAACCAGCAGGTGGTGCGTACAACAGATCGTACAGACGGTGTGAGTTGTTTTCACCAGTCGATGTCGGACCCAGAAGAGAAAGGAATTACAAAGGAGGCGCAACGGGACGAACGCAGCTTGACACGAAGAAAATCAACGTGCATCTTCTGTTCGTTTCGATGGTATAATAATAGTCAGCGGGGTGGGACGAAATAATTAAGAATTGTATATGCGACTATTTCCTAATATCGAAGAAAATTTGTTCCTGTTCCAGATTAAACATACAAATGTTAGTTTGCTGACAAATAAATTTTTGACGTGTTTTTGTCGCAAGGGTTTTTGGTTCGAAATAAGATTTCCGTATCTCTGAATGAAAGCCATCCGAAACATACTAGAAAAATATGAGCTACTATCGGAAAATTAAGATTGTCGAGGTTCTTTGACCAGAATGTTTAACGTGCCTGTAACAAAGTTTCTTAAAAGAGAATACGAAATCTCAAGTGTATGAAAGAATTACAAAAGTAAGAATGATGAAAGGGAGGATTCCTCTTTAACGCAAGCAAAGAAAAGAAACGGAGCAAGCTCTCTTTGAAAGTCATAGGAATCCGGTATATTCTTTCCGTAACTCTTGTTCCTTTGTACTCTGTTTTAGGGATTATTCCAAAGGAATGGTAGAACTTTTCAAAGGGGGAATACAGTTTTCCCGCTTGATCAAACGATTAATGTATCCTCCATCCTCTCTGGCTGCAACCCCTTATACCCTATGCTATTTATCTACTCCATCTATATCCGTCTATCGATTCCTTTGTCCACCTGTCTATCTCTACATACGTACGTCTGTCTTTCGATTTCAATCGACCAACTGACGAATTCATAAAATAGTAAAGCCTCGTTAAACCAATCCCATGCATCAAACGTATAGACCCTCGCTAGTTCTGTATGATAACTCGACGATTTATTATCGTTCGTGTCAGCTCATTATTTCACCGTAAGCGTTAACGCGATTGTCACTGTAATAAATTACATTACATTATCAAGGGTTTCAGAATATCGACACCGGCGAGCATAAACGTTGAAACGGTATAACGAGTAGAAATTGGGCAATTGACGGGTAACGATCGGACGTCTCGAGACACAACGGCGACGGAATCGTTAATTAGCCGTTCATGAACGCGACGACGCGGCCGTAACAACAATATTATTATTCAACTACGTGAGAAGGGCGTGACGTAATCCGAAAAAGGTTCGGCCGGCATGAAAGCCATAGGATGGACGTGGAGCAAGGTAGCCGCGTACCGATGGAAAAGAAATCGTTCCTCTCTCTAGCTGAGATCCGCTTAGACTGATTTATAGCAAAGGAATGATGAGGCATTGCGCGATGTTAAACGCTGCCTTTATGACCCGCTGCTGATCCTCTGACGCTGACTTTGATTGCGCATCATTAATCAGCGGGGTTGCTTTCGTCTTTCGCTTCCTCACCTGCACGCTGGACCTTGCCGCTGTCGAAACGGCCCACTGCACGATACAGTTGCGCCATTTTTCGTTACGGGTCCGTCGCACGAGGATCGCCAAAAACTTTGCATAAAAGATTTTTGCAAGTTGATAGAGAAGTAAAGTGGGTTAAATATTAGACGCGTGGTATGTGGCATTAAGTACGCGAGTCATACTTAGTACGCTACTTTCAAAACCTGTGCCGCTTTATATTTTCATATTTCGATAAATTTCTCTTGGAAGATTGTAGAATTTTCAGAAATGACGAAATAATTTCGATTAACGCAAACAAATCAACTAAATATATATAGGTAATCATTTTTCTCCCTCCATCTTTAAGATACCGATATTTGATACCACTGTCTAATAAGAGATATGAAATTGGCACATTTAGTCCATCAACGTTGACATATTTTCATTAAATTAATTTGTAACAAAAGAAATTTTATATACATTTATGTTGGAAAGAATCTAATGAAATAATATATATCAAATCTAAGTTAATGTAAGACAGCAACGAATTGAACACCCAATTTCCATTAAAACCAATCTCATCTAATTATTATCTAAACACTTAAACTTCTCGGCGACTATCAAATGTTTAAATAAACACATCATTCACATAACTCGGATTGGATTCTGTTGAGAGGAAGTGTGATCGACAATAATTAACACGGCAACCACCGCTTAGATCGTACCCGTGCACGTAGCAGCTAACTATCGAGCACACCTGATCGCAACCTGTGCGTTAAGTATCGCGAGCGTTACAACTCGACGTGGTCGACACCTTGCCAGATCGGTCGATCGCTCCCGTTCCGACGATTATCTCGATTACTCGCGTCCGCTTCTTAAACAAGCCACCCTTCTACGTAGCGTGTTTGCAGGATGGATTAAAATGTGTTTGGCCAAATACTTAGTCGCGCCCGAGTAGTCGTAGAGTTGTTTTCCATGCTTGTAGCACGCGTATATCGCTCGTCGATCTCGTTCCCCATGGTCCGATTTATCAATGAGAAATCGTAAACTGCATCGGTTGTGTTCCGCTTTGTGAATCGCGTTTAATTTAATTCGCCGACGCGAGAAAGAGAAACGCAGGAGTCAAATCGCCGAAATTTATTTCACTCTGAAGCTTACGTTCACATTCTTAGGACACCCGTTACTTTCTTCATAAGCATAGATGATTTGTTTTTTAAAAGATAGTTCTTAAATCTTAGTTTCCGGAACAATGGCCATTTTAGTCTATGCATTTAACTGAAATGTTTTCTACATGTGCTTACTTTATAAAAGTTTCTCGTAAATTCTCGTAGTAAATGTAGCTTCTTAAACCATTTAAATATTTCTAAAATACAATATCTTATCTTGCGAATAGTCATTACAAGATCCTTTGTGTTATGCTGAACTAAATAGGTCTTATAAACACAGAGAAGTATAAAATTTACGTTTCAAGAAATATCAGCTGCCGTTCTTCCCAAGATGCCTTCCATCGTCGAAAAGTCTTGTTATTCCTCAAATCAACACTCCGTCGGCGTTGATCGTTAACGACGACCCGACATGACGCTTCGCAGCAGGTGTTCCCTGTCGTGTATCCGAATCGTCCTCGTTCCAAGCTCGAGGAAACGACACCTTTCAGGCGAGCGGCACGGAAAAAGAGAAGCAGCTCGCGAATGGAATCTCTCCGGGGGAAACGCGTATAGAAAAAGTGAGCTTCCAAGGAGAACTCCAGGTCTCCGCAATGATAGTGGCGTAAAAACAAGTCGAAGGGAGCAGAGCGCTATAGTTGGGGTGCAGAGGCGCAAGCGATTCGTCACAGATATTATTTGAAGGGGCTGTGTCTTTCCTTTTTTCTTTCTCTCTTCTCGTTTCGAAGCACCGGCACAATACAAGTCAACACGGCTGTCTGCGTAATGAAGTACTTTCAGGAGGGTCGATTCCGCCTAACAGAGTCGAAGAAGAGGCCAGAGGGGAGCTGGTAATTGGGGGGGTAGCCCACTCTACCCGCAACCCTCAGCAGGGGCCACGAGAAAACCCCTAACATATGCTACCCTCGATCGGGGCTATCCTCGTTTGTCCCTGTTCCCCGTCCACGATTATGCCCGTGTATGCTCTAATCCTCATCCTGATCTCGATGTCGAGCCTTGTGTAATAGATAAATAAAGGTTGCGAGTCCCGTGCCCCGAACGGTCGAAATCTGTTCCGCGTCGAGTAGGGAGACCAAGTGAGCAGCAAACGGTGTCAAGGGTTTTCGAGATTTCCACTCGGATTCCGTGGGGACTCTCGACAGATTTGGCTGAATTCCATGGATTTGAAGGATGGCGGAAATTTGTATCGCGAAAGACGGATTGATGGGTTGGTCGTTTCCTCGATTTAGAATTATTTCCGATTCTCCTTAACTCTTGAAACCGTTGGTTTAGTTGATATAATAATAGTATAGATTTAAATAATTACTAAGAAATTTCGATTAAAGAATCGTTTCTTTTAAAGATTAATTAGGGATAAAAGTCGATTCTTCTCTGAATGGAAGAACGCTTTGAATAACTCGTTTCCAGCGATATAGTTATTTTCACGGAACACTCGACGGTTCTGTAAATTCGAAAGTTCGCTAACAAATCCAGAAATGTTGTATCTCAGGATCACTAACGTTATCGATAAACTTTTTCAACGAGGAAATTCACGAAGGATCACGACAGGAGGTTTGTTTATATTTCTATATCGATTCGTGGAATCTCGAATTTAGCAGCGTCACCCCTAACAATTTATCGTGCCCCAACCCTTCCTGATCGCCAACATATGAAGACATCAAGGGAATGTATGTATACCGCAATCAATTGTCACCCGGCCACCCTGCCTGTTTTTTCTCACCCGCGTGACTTTACCACGCCGTCTGTCGCGCGTCGTGCTCCTTGGCTTCGCCAATTATCGTCTATTGTAAGGTTCGGTTTCACGCTCAATCGCGTGAAAGGATTTGTTCCGCTGGCAGGAATAATTTCTAAGCTTTGGTAAGTATATTTCTTTCCTGCGAATTGTTTGTGTGAAGTGGTAATAGAGGTAGGAAAATTGTGCAACTACCGCCTGCTACTTTCTAATTTATAGTCCTACTAAGAATCAGAATCTGTGAATTATTATAAATTTCTCCAAATTTTTACATTACTAATATAGTTCGTTTTTTTTTTTTTTTTTTTTTTTTTTTGGCTTCTCTGTAAGAAATAATAATAGGAACAGAGATTAAACGTTACCTCTCACTGTAGCCTGATTCATAATTCTACTTAGATCTACTTGGAACATTGTGGAGAAAATAGAAGAATCCTCGAATCATTATGAAATTCATTAAAATTAAACACTACTAATTATGTTCCTTTGCTGAAGTTTATTTACGAATATTATTTACGGTAGCTTATAATTCATAATTATTATAAACATCAAGATAGAATTAAACAGCTTCCCACTTTATAATTCTACTCAGAATTGCCGAAAATAAATTGAAAAATCTTTCCAAAACTTTTCCAAATATTCTTCTCTGAACCATCAAATCCTGTAACTCTCTTCGTTCGCCAATTTCAATCTCTCAATCCTCCGAGCCCCAAGTTCAAGAAACATCTATCGGAAGTAGAATCTTCCAGAAAGAAGCAGGCAATCGATCGTCAGTTGGGAGGAGCTTTATTAGCCCGGAAACGTGTACACGTACAAAGCTCGGAATGGAAGTCGGTGGCGCTCACCTGTCAGATCCACGTGACCGTCACGACTTTTTCACAACGGGGGAGGAGCGGCACACAACCGTTTCACCCCCGTTTTCCCTCCGGCTACATCCATGTCGTATTTCCACGTGACTTCCATGTGCTCGTTAGCGTCGGCTTTGGGTGAAATCGAGAGCGTCTACGTCACGGTCGCTCGAAACGGAAAGAGAGAAACGTCTCGTTGGAGGAACAAGGATCCAGGGAAACACGGGAACAGAGGATGCCGTGGGAGGGAAAAGAGAGAGAGAGACGTGGGCGAGAAGGGTGGAAAGAGGGTGAGAAGAAGAGAGAAGGGAACGTCGGCGAAGTTCCTCCCTAATTGGGGTGGAACTACGACGTCGACGACGACGACGACGGCTGCTACTCTGGGATAAAATCAGAGCTGGCGTCCTCTTCAACAGCCCAGACCCTCTTCTTCGTGACCGATTGCGCGGCTCGGTGAACGGGATTTTCAATTCTACCATCCGCGTCTTCTGGGCGTGGAAGAGCCACTTCGATCTGCGCCAGGACGGAACGCTTGTTTCCAAGATCTGCTCGAGGATCAAACTGACTTCCTGGTTCACGTTTCGCTCTTCAATTGGGACCGAGTATTTGGGACGAGACGTACCGACCCGGTAACAAAGGCAGTCAACGAGGGGAACAGTTATGCCGAGGAATAACGCGATGTAAGCCTTCCTTTGCGATTGCTTGACACTGTCATGTTTCGAGGATATTTGGGAAATTTGAGATGAGAAAAATTGTTAGTCTTCGTGAGAGAAGATTTGTCTGGACACCTTGATCATATTCTATTTAATATTATTACCAGTGCAGTAAAATGATCGATTCGTACATTTCCATAGAAATTTTAGATCTGCAGATTCACCACGATGAATCTTTTTTGAGCATTTGAATGTTTGTCGTGCAATGTATAAACAAAAGTTTGTTGTTCTTGTATTTTTAGGAAAACCTCCAAAAAATCCCAGCTACAGAGAACGAAGGTTCGTTATCGACTTCACCAGAACGAGCTACTTGTTTGCAATCGTATTAGCGCGCCTCGCCTATAAGGAAAAAATAAAATAACCATGGCTATTGGTCGTCCAAAAAACGGTGATTTCTGATTGACACCGGAAGCTGCAAAGCGGCTGCACAAAGTCGCTAGCGATTTACGCTTTGGAGTGAAATGTTTGCACGGCTAACCAAGCCAACCGTCAAGAAAATGAGCATAATATTTGGCTGCGTAATCAATCAATTAGCGCGGGCAACAAACATCACCGGCGTGCATTAGTTTACCGCTGATTGACCACCCCCGTTGCGATCAATCGAATAAACAACCCCTCGTACGATTCGCTTCACCGCTACCTCGAGCATCGTGCAAACACTTTAGATACTGTTGCCGCTGGAAACCACGCGATCCTTCAACCGAACTGTTGCGAAATAGTTTCGCGACGTAAATGAGAAAATTTACTAATATTTAGAAATATACTATGATCAGCGAAGGAGATATGTCTTTTGAGATTTTATACGAGGTTTAAATAACTTCGTATTGACTAAAAATTAATAACAAGTCCTACAAGTATTTTCAACGTTTCGTTCTTCACCATCAAATAGTATTTTAAATATCTTCACTGTGTATTTCAACTTTTCAGTATCTCGAAATCATCAGTATCCAAGAAGGGCTTAATCAGATCGAAGTTTTCGATTTGTATTAGAATCATTAAGATACATTTAAGTAATCTAATTTAATAATCCAATCGAAATAAAGTATGGAAACCATACGATATAATCTAATATATTTCTACATATATTTATTAATTTACAATATAATAAAAATATAATCTAAATTTACTATAAACATTTCATATCTCGTAATATAAAATTTCAATAAAAACTCATTCCTCCATTAGTCAACACCATCCGGCAAGTTTCAAATTTTCTCAAAATCATCGTCTAAAAAAAAAAATCCATAAAGCCATCGGAATCGTTCATCACCGGGAGTTCATCGTTTTCGTGAAACGTCAACGTGTTTATACTCGGCTGTCGGCTCGATGACCGAGCAATAATTGCGAGCGATTCGGGGCGCAAATCGTCACGGATGACGGAATACGCTCTCACGACCCCTCTGGCGAATTCGACCGCCTATTTATAAACACACGTCGGCCCGCGTTAACCGACGGTACACCTTTTGTGAATAGCCCGCTACACAAAACCAGTGTAATACCTGAATCCTGGACCCGTCTCGTCGTCTGGTCCTGGGGAGCGTGGATTTTCAGCGGTTAACACGTGGACCTAATGCGATCGTTTCCGCCATTTATGTTAAATAAACCTCGCGAATAACGGTGACTGATTTTTTTGTACGGCTTTGAAACCACGCAGCAAACGAACCGCGACGATCTCTGAATAAGGATGAGTCGCTGCTTCTTTGCCTCCTTTTTTTACACTTCTTTATCATTTATGTATCGTTTGAGATCGAAAGGCAGATGAACGATGTACTTATTACCTATTGGGATGTAATTACGTTCGAACGAGAAACATTTTCTGTGTGGTTGATTTTTAAAAGATTGGTTTTGTTTTACAATGACAGAGATTTTTCGGATAAGGTGTACCTCCGAAGCTGAAAATATTGTTTAACGTATTACTTTTTCGGTAGGAAAAGTTTTGTTTGGTAAAGAGTAAATGGAATTCTTGAAAATCGGTGCGAGTCGATCTTTATTCAATGATTGACTTGTACTACTATTTATGCATCCTTGAGAATGGAATGTCCAATCTGTGATATGTACCTGAGTATCTGATCTGTGGATGATTATAATTACGATAGTATGATGAAGAAATTAAAATTAAGTTATAATTACAATGATAAGAATACTTAATTGTTTTATGTCTAACAATGAATAACAGCCGACAACAATTTTACGAAGACATTTACGTATTTTTCGTAATTATAAAAAGGACAATTCTAATATTTGCCATTTTGATCATTCTAGTGTTAAATAGAAGTAATAGGTGAGTATTCGTCTTCTTAGGTAATCTCCATAGAATACCTCATGCCGAAACATCGGATCTACGACTCCCAACACCTTCGAACCCTCCCCAAGGATCAGCTCTATTCTCATCCTTTCACCTCATCCTCCTTTTTTCTCTACAAACTCTTCTCTAAAATGTTAATTCACGGGCGTTTGTTTCTCACGCGCTTCCCTGCGCCACGCTGCGCGCGCAGAGGCCGTATCCTTTGAAATCCTGCGGTTAGGTGTCCCGCTGGGACATAATAAGGCGTATATCTATTCTTTCCACGGCCGATAATCCAGCCAAGCCACCCGCAAAACCTTCGCGAATCGTCGACGACCGAGGTTGCCGGCCCCGCGTACGCCCTCGTCCCCTCAAGGCTTTTCCCTTCCATTTTTCTCGCAGTTTGTTATTCTGAAAGTCTCTTTTTAGCCGTAGAAACTCGACACAGCCTGCCAGCCTGGCACCCCTCGCTGCACCCGGCCCCTTCGAGTAACCTCTTTTCTCCTCCTTGCCACCCCATCGCGCCGTCCTCCCTCTCTCTTTAACCCCGCTGTCTTTCAATCGCCCCTCGTCGTCGCTCCACCTCTCTCTTCTTTGCTGTTCCGGTCTACTCTCTCGCCTTGTCGCTTTCTCGTTTCACCCTCTGCCTCGCTACCTCTTCAGATCCACTCACCCCTTTTTCCTGTGTAGATTTCTGCCCCGCTTCTACACCCCTTGCCGCCCCCTTGGCACCGGCAGTTCTCACCCTTCGCTCCATAGAGGCTAACCTTCCTTACGAAGAATGAAATTACCTTCGTTACGCGAAACTCCGTTCGCCCCAACCCCCGAACCCGATTCCTACTCCTCTCTTTCCGTCCTTCGGTCTCACCCTCCCACTTTCTGTCTTCCTTCCTCTTTTACCCTTGACTCACCGCCTCTCTACAACCGGTAGCTCCTTCCAGAGTCGAGAGAAACGCTATGTACATACTACCAGCACGGTATATACTGCACCAACACGTACTAGGACACCCGGTACCTTCTATGTGTACATGGCTGTGTACACGTCAGAGGCACGATTTTATTGCGCCATTTTTCCCACCCCCTTTTCTCTCCTCGGGGCCAAGCTCCTCGGGGATGCTACGAAAGTAATGGCTCCTTCAGAGACCCGCAACTCAACGCCACGTGACACTCGGGATTTATGGTCACTCGCGTGGTGTCTCCGCAGTTTTCTTTCGCTACCTTCTCGTTTCTTTTTTATCCACGATTCTTACCCTCCCTGCTTTGCTCCGCTCTTTGTGCTAGGGTTTTGTTCTAACGTGGATTCTTGCGAGAATGAACGATGATTGTAGAAATAACGAAGCTGAAGGAATAGTTGGAGATTATAGTTTGCGAGTGTATATATATATATGTACGTTTATTTGAATATTTTAATCCTTTAATTGCGTAACACGACGGAAGATTCGGAACGAATAATTTAAAAAATGATTATCTTCTTCTGGTGAAAGTTTCTTGTATTTCTAATATCGGATACAGAAGATACATGATCCTAAATTTTCTCAAAGCGAGGATTACAAAAATTCCTAAGTATCCACTCGTTATTGTAGACATCATGACATATTTCGCGAATACACGGTAAATTATCGCGAAATAAACATCTATGGACTTGCATCCCTCGTATTCGATACACCTGGGGTATCGTGTACCAGAGGAAGAATTATTATCTGTTCCTCGACAAGATGAATTGAATTCATTGATAGAAGATCAATTGTATGTCGAAAGGGATCACGGCGGCATTGTCCGACGGAAGGTACCTTGTCAAATCTGCCGCACAGAGATTTGCTACGCGATGCTTCTCTCGCATGCTGGGGTGAAGTAACGAGCCCTTAGGGGGTGATAATCGTTTCCTACCCGCCGAGTTATATCGACTCACCAGTTGCTCCTCCTTTCCTGCTCGACCATGACACTCGTTATTTTCTATATTCATAAAGGAGAACTAATGCCAATATTCACGTCCCAAAAATCACCACTGTGTATCCTCTGTACTAATTCTGTACTAAGTACATATTTGCAATAAATATCATGTAACTTCCACATACATTCTAGAGTAATCTCAAATTTTACCAATATAATCGAGTCATGTTTCATTATAGTATTAATGATATTTAAAAAAAATTGTCTATGGTAAATGTTCGAATAGTTTCCTGAGCCACTGTAAGTCCCATAAACATTCCAGGAACCACAGGTCGCGGGGGTGTTCCGTTTACAAGACCAGCGTCGATCGTCCAGTGGAACAACCGCTTTTGAAAATAGCTCGAATTCCGCAACGGATGACCGGGTCTTCCTTCCTTGCACGCGTCATTAGCAGCGCTACGATGACGATGGAGACCAGCAGTGGCAAAGAAGAATAAGAAAACGAGAGAGGACGAAGTAGACGGAAAGAGGGAAAAAAAGGGTCGATGGGGGAACTCGTGTTCGAGCTTACGTGGTTCACACCCCTGCAGACGGATCACGTGTCAGCCACGCAACGACGTGGCGCCAGGGCTCATCCCGTTCCACGCGGCTCCCTTTTTCGGGGACCTTTGAGGTCCCGACCGCAAAAATCATCGACTCTCTGTGAAACCCTACGCAGCCAACGCGCGGAACGATCGCACACGTGCTCCTTCGACCCGTTTCGGAGTTCCTTCGACTTCCTCGATCGACGAGCAACGCGACCGGCGCGGCGTCGACTTTCATTGTTACCAAAGCCAAGACGCCAGGCGTGTCGTCGACAGACGAGACGACGAGCTGTGGAAAAAAGCTGCGGAAACGCGGGTTTCGGTGTTACTGTCGCCTGTGAAACGGGATCTCGCGTAAAGTCGACTTACTCTGACGAATGGGTCCATTGATGTTTGTGGTTTCCTTACTTTCGCTTTGTTCTGGGACTTATTTTCCATTCCTCATAGATTAGGCTTACTTCGTTCCTGTGGCGGTGTGAACGTTTGACGTTGATCCGATAGTTATTTCAAAGGCGAGGAGTATTCATTTTTGCATCTAGATTTCTTTTTTATTGCGTCGATTGCTTAGACTGTTTTAAATTGTTTAGGTTCGTGCCTTCTATTTGTAATAAAACTTTCATGTTGATTATGAATATTAATTGTGAACTATTGGTGAAATGTTTAATATATTAGCACTTTTATATCATACATTAGCTACTTTCACTTCAAGTGTTGATTTCAATTCTGGAAGTTATTTTATTGTTTGTTGTACTTTATTTAACGGCTCCCTGCTGGCTGAAATCGGGTTATTCGAATCTCTCTATTACTAGACTTTTAGTACACGACGTCTTTCCATTCTTCCGCTATTTAATTTAATTCGCTTTATCAAGATAAACGGGAAAACCACCTTTACATTAAAATTATACAAAAATATGTGTGGATATATAGATTCGCAGAAACTTAATATAACATAATACAAGAAAATAGAAGAATATACAAGAGAATACTAGTATACTATTATTATCGACATTAAGGCCAATGGTGTCTCATAATACATAAGAAGTTTAATTACTCTGTGCAAAATTCAAGATTACATTTTAAGATACTGAAGTTTATGGTTAGATGATTCAAATCACCCTACCCTACTATACCAGGAACAACCTCGTCGCCTAAAATCATAATTGCTTAAACGTCACCTGTATCGATCTAGGAAGGATACCGTGCTAATGAAAGAGTGCATGCATCGTATCGTTGGCATTAGAATAAATATTTCATCGTAGGAAATCATTAGAACCCGGATACGGATCGATGTCGTGTCGGTTCACTTGATACCCGGCAGACGTACGGTGCCTATAGGCCTGGCCAGCAGCGAATGGGTCGTAAAAGCGAAACATAAAAAACGAAGAAACGCCCACCGTACTCGGCTTGCGCCGAGAAACATTTCTTGCGACCATTATTCATAAAATGCTGGATACCTCCGTGCCGTTTACTGCGTTTTCTTCCTACGTCTACCAACCCGTCGACCCCGTCCTCTTCTTTCGTTTCCTCGCTGCCCTTGCACCATCATAAGTAAGTTTCGAAGAATTTTCTCATTTTTCTCCATTGATTTTTTACGTGACTGCGTATTACTCTTCTACGGAGTACTTGTACAATTCGTTTAATTCCTATTCGGTTGATACAGCTTATACAAAAACATTTTTTTCTATCGATAGTATGACTATTTTATATGCGAATGAAATAACTGTGTGGTGTTATTAATAGCAGTAGATACGCTATCCGATTAATTGTCAAAGAAGGTTTTAGTATTTGGATTTAATACTCGCGATTCTAACGATATGTTTAATTGAAATGGTGTTCGATTTCTTCTTTAATGTAACGGGAAATTTCTTCCGAAATCTAACAATTAAATTCTTATCGAATAAGAATCATTTCGTATGAAGATCGCAGAAAGAACGAGACAGGTCTGATTTTGTTAATTTTCTCAGCTTGAGTGCTATTTGGTAGATGAAAAGAAATATTCTAGCATGATACACGTGATACTTCATGCAGTTGTTCTTTAACGCAAAGAAACTTTCACTGCGGTTACCTTAGAAAAAATATTGTATATCTGATTTTCTATGACGAATAAGTACTTTCGTGACTAACAACGATCCCTCCTGACAAACAACGAAAGAACCACATCATAGACAGCTAGCCACCAGTCCCCACAGAAGAAACACTCGTAATTCATTCAAAATCCGCGATGGCTGTTCGCATACATAGCTGTTCGAAAACTATCGTGAAAATCAGTAGAACGGACAGAGGGCATTCCGAGGGGTCACCGATCGAGGAGGGCACAGCAGGTGTTCCAAGCCGATTTTACGACAGCCTTTGACCTCGGCTAAGCCGATCGGAATAAGTTTTCCGGTGCAGCCCAGCGATATATTCCTCGGTCACGGCACGCACGCCCGCTATCCGTGGCCTCGCATCTTCTCCTCGGCCCTATTCCGGGCCCCGATTTATGTGTGGCCCCGATCAGACGAATAACGATCTGTAAAGAGGTTTGTAACGTTGGCGGGTAGCAAGAACCCCGTGGCGTGGCTAAGCCCTCCCTGTGTGAGATCGGTTTGCCATCGATGTGGGCTCGCGCCTCGTCTGAAACTTTGTTGGGACCCTATTCCTGCCGATTTATTTCGCGCATTATAGTCGAACACATCAGAGACTACTTATACGAAACGAAGTGCTTTGCGGTGTCCTCTTTTTAAAATAATGGGATGGTTTAATGTGTGAAGGAAGTCGTGGTAGGTGGAACAGTGGTTCAATGTGTGGAAGGTTGTAGCTGAAATGGGCTGCCTCTTTAAATGGATTAAGTATTTTTTATTTGAAACTTTGTATAGAATTAATTGGTTTTAGAATGACTCCAACTTGGGGAACGAAATCGCTGATTGAGCTAGTCATTTAACTAAAACGTGAAACATACCGGGATGTTCCGTTAGTGAAGAAACATATTCTCTTTCGAGGAACTGCATATGTATCGTAATATCTATATCAATTTATAAATTATATTATAACAATTTCAGACTCTTCCACGATCCAATTAGCACGCAGCTCCTAAAACCGAATCTTTTGGGTGTATATCCATATCCTACTGGAACGACCAATATGCCACACGACCTATAAAAAAGGTGACCGTAACTCTCGCAAAAGTTTGAAATTTCCTCCCCCCGAAAGAATGATTAAAAATACTGTAAATCCTAGCTCTGATAATTGAAAAATTATAATTGCTTCCTTTGACGAAAATTTTAATGCAAAAGTCATTATTTCGAAAATTCCAAACCATTAATATTTTCACAGTAGTCCTGTAACCAAAATTACAGCACACAGAGAGCCAAGGCCTTCTGACAACACACGAGTTCTAAAGTTATATTTGTACGAGTTTTAGTCCTTTTAGCTTCCTTCAAACCCGGAACACAGAGAGTCTGGTCGAATCGAGAATACTCGGGTTGTGTGTGGTCCCTTGGCGACGTCGCTCTCGTCTCTTTCTTGCAAATTTCTCCGTAGGAGAGTAGCGCCATGCCGAGTAGTACGCGACGGCCATTCATATTCGCCGGCCCGTGATCGATGATCTACCGTCGCTTTCCGGCGACACAAAGCACTATCGTACTCGATCTGCTTCTTATCACTCCCCGTGCTTCCTACGAGACCCTCGTTTATCGTGTCTGAGCTTCGAGTGGGTGGTAGGGTAGCGAAAAAGAATTTGACGTGGACTTGTAATTGGATGGCCTCTCGTTGACGATTTTTGACACGGGGATTTACAAAGTTGTGATATTTTTCAAATAATCTGACGACGTGAGAGACGAATGAGGTGAAAATATTGAAAAAAAAAAGAATATAAAACACGGAGATTAATATAGGAAATATTTAATTATTTGTTTGTAATAGTAAATCCCAATAATTTTTCCAACATTTCCATTTTTGTATACTTTGCAATTTTGGAATAGAAGTTGAGAATGTGGCTTTCGAATGTTTAACGTTCGCCAAAATTCCCTACATCACGAAGTGATCCTTCTTCGTTTGCTTTATCTCAAAACTGCTAATACACGTTTTGCCTCTTAAGCCAATTATAATCGAAACCTCAAACATGCGTCATACGTCCTGTGCAGCATACGTTCAATGAAAAAGGAAGACTTCTCAAACCTTCCACCATAATCCTTATGCTAAATATAGCACACAAGACCTGACTTCTTACCTGACGAACTCCTAGAAAAAATGCATTTAGTGGAGGATAATAGCTTCTAAATGTCAGCTTTCTAATTTCAACGTTTCGCAATGTACGTGAAGCCTGTCAGGAGACGAACAATCGAAACGCACCCTCACGTCAATTCTTGTTCAGGATGACCGACAGATCATGCGATCGACGTAGATTCCGGCAGGGGCAAACGCGAAGTCGAGCTTCAAAAGTCGTTGGTACCCCTGAGGAACTCGATGAGGTGCCGGGCCATTTCTGCACACCCACACGACGTGCAGCGTGGGCCCCGAGACAATCGCCACCTACGAGACCATTCTTCCGCGGCGGGCCCGCATGCGCGAGATCGGAGATTTACGATTTTCCTGAGTTATGGCCAATTAATTAAACCGAGACGAAGAAGAATCGGCCGAGTCGCGCCATAATGATCCCCATAGACGGTTTCCAGTGCTCTCCACGGCTCTCGATGACGAGGAACCTTCCCCGTGATCGAACACTTGCCTGTCTTTCGCAATGTTGGTGGCTCGATTCTTCGACGATATCTAAATGGCTAATTCTTCGAATGTTTCCAGAATTATCGGACTTGTTTTTTAACGAGGGAGTTTCGTCGATCGAAAATAATTGTTTAAAGTTTATTTCGGTGTTTTTCTTTGTTTGTTTTTTGCTTTATTAATATGTCATATTTGGAGAGATCCTTTAACTCTGCGAGTCTTGGATCCTTTGTGACACGATCATGCTTTTTTATTATTAAAAATTTCTCGAAAGAAATATGAAAAAATCGCTCTTAACGTGTACCAATTCTTGTTTCTATTTTATACCAAAGTTTTTCATATCAAGTTTATTTTGTTTAAAATGAGAGCGACAAGTATAAAAATTAAGTAACAGGTTGTCACGAATTTAAATATACTCTTTCAGCAGCTGTTTAATATTTTTACTCTATGAATGTATTAGGTTGTCCGAAAAGTTTCTTTCGTTTTATAAGGAAATAATAGACGCACAATGTTTTTTGCTTTATATTAGTTTATTGAATTATGCACGAGCATAATAATAGAAATATAACGAAATGGATCATACCTAATTCAATAAAATAATATAAAACAGAAATTGTTGTTCATCTATTATCACCTTATGAAACGAAAGAAACTTTTCGGACAACCTAATATTATAACTACAGTCTGTCACACAAGAGCGTGTCTGCGATATCTGCGAAACCTGACACCTAATCAGAATGAGATAAAAAGAATGTAAACAAACGAAAACTTCTCTAATACGCGTTGCTGAATACCTTTCAGTTTCATTTGAAACAGTGAAAGGAACAGAGCTTTTTAATATGAGTGCCGTGTACGCGAAACGTCGAAAATCGTCTGGCATGGGCGAATGAAAACAGAGATCGTGATTGGAGTAATATAATATTCACTGATGAATCTTCGTTTTGGGCATGGTGTCCTATTAGGCGTGCTTGGACTATCCATGGAAGAAGGATGATTCAAAGAAGTGTAAAACACCCTATAAAAGTGCATGTTTGGGGTTGCTTTAACGCACGCGGTTTTGGGACTTTGTGCGTCTTTACAGACAATCTGAATGCACAAAAGATGGTGAAATTGTACCAAAGGGGACTTCTCACATCCGTGAAACGTTGGTTCAACCAAACCGAGGACCAATGGATATTGCAAGAAGACAACGACCCTAAACATCGAAGTCGCATCTGCACCCAATGGAAAGCGAAAAACGCCATCACAGTACTTCCTTGGCCATCGCAGTCCCCTGATGCAAAGCCTATCGAAAATGTGTGGTCCCTAATGAAATGCAAGCTGAGAGGAAGACGTATCACAAAAATAAGAACACTTGTACATCACATTCGAAAGATATGGAGGTCGTTACCAGAATCCTACGCTCAAAAATTAGTCGAGAGTATGCCGAAACGATGTCAAGCTATAATCGCTAATGGAGGAGATTGGACACCCTACTAAGTAATAGCGTATTAGTGTTTTAGATGTAGATTCAATTCATATAAATTTTTTTACAAATATATAAATATTTACAGAAATATCGCAGACACGCTCTTGTGTGACAGACTGTATATCCACAAACACGTTTCCAAGAATCTTTCACAAATCAATTATATTTTCCTACAAGGAAAGTGTATGGTGTCTCGAATGACAAATATACAGCCTGTGTAGCAACTCAATCTTTCAGAAGCAATATGTAATAATACACCACGTACGACCAATATATTAAAGATAAATAAGTGATAACAGAATACATTACTAATACTATTTGCAACATTATTATCGTGACATCAAATGCTGTAACACCAAATTTCCTCATTACTGTCATTTGGAAGTATTTCGTTCCAATAAGTGAATAGAAGATAAATGAAGGTCTGCCATATATTATCCGCCCTCTCGGCCTGATTATCAGACTCCCAACGCGATCAGTCGAAACATCGTCTCCCTATTCAAACTGGGTGGTCCCCGGAACGCGAGTATTCCTGTAACTTCCTCAATGGAGCGGCTCCTTACGTAGCGGAGCATGTCGCGTTTTCGGGGATCGTCGGATTTCGGATGTGGGCGCGACCACGTCTAACAGCGAAGTGCGAAGGTCCGGTGACGACCTAATGAGCAACAAACCCGCTGCCATCTGGTCACCAGCTTCGCCGTCACTGACGTTGCTCGTGCTTACGGGAAATTAATGTACCTCGAGAATTAATGATCCGGTCGGCTTCCTGGAACGAGAGCATCGGGCCAGATTCGGTCGCTCGTCATTCAGTCTGGACGATAAACCGATTCTTGCTCACTCACTGCTCCGGATCGCTTAGCTTTCTAATTAATGTTTTCGGGTGTCTGTCTTATATTAGGTGTTAAAAAGGTTGAATAGGTTACGAGAGGGAAATATAATATAAATTTTGTTACAGGGTGTTGAGAATATAGAAAATTGGAGAACATCGCCTTGGGTGTCGTTTTATAAAATAAAATAATTATCAGATAATTATGAGGAGACAGGTTTCATAAACATCTTATTGTGAGAATCTTCGAATTGGCAGGAAATGTAAACGAAAAAAAATTGTATCATCTGTTTAACACGAGGAACAATATATGTATACGTGTATTAATCATCGATAGGTGGAATATCTTATTGACAATACAAAATATTACAACATTTTCAATTCCAAAATGCAAAAGTACCAAATCATATGTCTATCTCAAGAATTCTACCCTTGAAAAAAAAAAAAAAAAAACTATCGTCGCGTGAACGAAGAAAAAAAGAAACGAGGTCAAAGGGTACCACCAAAGGAAAAAGGTTAACACTGTCAGTTCAGAACGAAACAATAAACGCGAGCCGGAGAGGTAATAATTTCGTTTATTTTGTTCGATTTTCAGGATCTTCAGTCGGTTTCTCGGACAACAAATCGCGGCTGACCATTTTCATATGTATATGTATGCAGTGTGTAACGAGTTTCGCGATGATTTACGTCCCCATGGTCCCGTGGAACTAATCTGTATTTGTTTATTTAGTCAAACACTCTGCGGAGAAGATCACTAGCGTGGTGGGTTCGGCTCTTCTTCTCTTTCTACCTTTATAGAATCCCTTGCTTCGTTCTCTAACCATTTTTTTTTAACCTTTCGCAGATCTACGCTGTGATTTAAGGTTTCGGGTTTCGATGCACTCGCCGGTCCGTTGTGTTTACCATTCCGCTGAATTTATTGCCGGAACACGAAGAAGATAGCCGGCGAACGAGCGAGAAAGCAATTGGATTTGCACTCCGATTCCGCGGCGCTACGGCCGAGCTGAACACCCTCGACACGCTTCGTTTCTTAAATTAAACAGTCTCGATATGCGTGACTCTGCCGAACACGGAATGTAAATCTTCTCGTTACAGGTTGACGAGATCGACGTGTATCGGCGATTGAAGAGATTTCGATTATATAGAGCAACTAATTTTAAGGGTTCCAAAACTATTCTTTTACCGGGGAAGCTTTTCCCTTCGTAGAGACATCTAGCAAAGATTTTCATCTTTTTATTTTGCGAGAAATAGATATTTCACAAATGGACATGCAAAATTATTTTTTATTTTATAAATTTTATCTTTTATTTTCTTATTCTACAAAAGTGGACATTTTAGAGCCGCAGGATCATTTTACAGGACATCTTACAAACGTTCTTATCTCTTTTATTTTATTAAGAAATAAAAATTTCAACATTTTCTTTTATTTTACGCAATATTTATTTCGTAAGAAGTAAAGGATTTAAGAAGCAAAAATTTCTCCTATTTCCTACATTCCTTCTGCATTCTTCTACACAAATCCTTACTTTGTTATTATTTCCACACGATTCACAAATCTTTCTCTGTATCAAATGTGTTCAATTGATATATACTCGTCATCAAATAATTCCAGATGAAGAAACCCAAAGGGTTTGACAACTCCAATAATATATACAGCTCGATGATTATCAAGCACCATTCGGATCTGTATTAATGCGACTCTCTCTATATAATTATCAAATATCAAATTATTTTTCTTCTAACTCTCGACACGTTTTTGTGGCACCAAACAATGCTTCACAATTGTCGATACTTTTTCTAGGGTGCATTGGTTGACTTCAACTGAAGCGTGAAGAAGTATGTACGATTTTATACAATATTTTCCCCTATCAGAAGCATAAACTTATAAATGTACAGATGAAAACACAAATTACATCTGAATCAAACACTATACAAAAAGATAACAAAATCCGTATCTACCCTGTGCATACACCAATTACATACATATTTCTACCATATACGTAAACTCTCTAGAGTTTCACGCGACCCTTTTTTGTTTTACGAACGACCATTTCCCAAACGGACGGACAGAGAGCAACATCAGAGATAGAAAAGATCACAGAATAAGTATTTAAGAACATTGAAGATCGACGGAGAAAGATCGGTAGCTCGGGACGTTGAAAATCGATTCTCGATTTTCAGGTAGACATTACACAGAACTTTGTTATTTATTGTTTATGTAACTTACTGTTATTTATCGTTATAGATTGATATTAGTTGTTGTTTAAGTATTTTCACAATAAACTCGATTTTTAGACTTCAGAATCGATCGCCTGAATTATCCCAAGATTAACGACATTACATATATGTATATATATGTGTGTTGGGTTACAACATAAATTCCTCCTTTTCTTATACAGATATTATAAATATTGCTTTTATATTAGGTTGTGTCTTTTATAACAGTCTTTTACAACCTTCTTACAACCGTGAAACCAAGTCCGTGAAATGTCGCGGTGCTTATCTCAACAGAACAAAACGGATCGTATGTAATTCGACGAAATAATATGAAACAAAAAATATCGTGCGTCTATTATTTTCTCATGAAACTAAAGAAACTTTTCGGAGAACCTAATACACATATTGTACAAGATGAATTTGTGTTGCAACTCAATACATACATAGTACACCACCTATACATTCCTCACCATCCACATCCATCAACCATGCTATTGCGCCGAAATCGCCACTGGTCACTGGTCGAAAGAAAATCACCTGATTCATAATCTCTTCATTACGGTCACCATCGCTGGAATCGCGTCGAATGGAAAAGGTGGCGATACGCGATAGAAAAGGAGCGACGATACGAGAGGGTGGGATTATGTCATTAAAGCGGTCACGGTTCACCGAACTGTCATCCAGAATCGAGCAGCTTGTGTGTACGACGCGTGACAGCCTCTGGTTGTTGCACCTGTGTCGCCGTTGTTATCCCCGCTTTGTTGCATCGTGTGCCCGGACCCGGTCGACTGAAATAACATATCCGAAAACACGTGCGGCCGCGCACGCATACGATCCGCGTGCACCCGCGTTACTACGCGTCGCTAACGAGCCTCGCTCATCTATAAGCTGCCAATTAACAGGCTATGAGTCGCGGACCAGATTGGCTATCAATTAATTTACATTCTGCTCCCCTGTCGATTCATCCACCCTCTTCAAAGCCTGTGTCCACGTCTACGTCGTGTTCTACCCTACTGTCGATCGAAGGACAATCGCAGGTGGCCATGCATTTAGATGCATTCGTGTCTCATCGATGAGTATCGTTCGCTGCTTAGATTGTTCGATGTTCGTGCAGGTGGTTGTTTGGAGGGCGAACTATGCGAGGGAGTGCTCGAGTCGACGATTCCGATGGCTCTCGTTAGAGAGAATTCCGCGGTCGTTTTGTTATCGTTTTACTCTCCACTGAATATTAGCTGTGATACACAACACTGTTGATAATTACTCAAACGATACATCGCGTTTGATTCGAGAAGTTCTATTGGAACAGTAAATGCTGGTTTTATTCATTAGAAATTGTATGTCTCAAATTTAAATTACTGAAGTAGCCAGGAATTAAAGTTAAAGCGTGGCCCGACAGAGGAAGAATCAAGCAAGAACATCTAGTTCCTTGTATTAGATGTCTCGCACACGCGATATTAGATACATTTTTTTAAATAAATAAACCAAACGCGTGAAGTTTCTGGCAGCCCAAAATAGAGCTAAGGATAGGAAAGAAGCTTTAACTTTTGAAAAAGTTCGAACACATAATGCTTCGGTCGTACAATTTGCATAGCATAAAAGGACCATAACTACGAACAATGTATGAGAATCATCCCCTATATGAAAGAGTTGAAGTATCGAAAGGAACACCGGTACTAAAGACACCGTTTATTTCCCAACTTTACCACCCATCAATCATCCGGTACAAAACAGCCATCCTCCATTCTCTTCGCCCACGATTCCTCCCCGCGTACATCGTGAAACGAGATGGAATATTTAACCGGTTACGTCGTCGGAATTATCGGGAGGTCACCGTTGTCGTGGTCACGCACGAACGAATGAAAAGAACGGTCTCGCCTTACCGGCGACAGCCGGCCAAGATCCTCGCAATAATGCATTTCAATTAATTAGCTAATAAGCCGCCTCGTTAAAGATAAATGGCCGCGGCGTTGGTGGCGCTCGATTGCGTCGCATGCATCAATCTTCGCTGGTCCCGGATCGGAAAGGCGAACGCGTTCGACCGTTTCCGTACCAGATACTTGACAGGATACCGTTACTTTAAATACTGTTACTTGCATGTCCATACGATAATTGAAACGTTTGACGTACGAATTTTACGCTGACAAATTTTATCGAATAATGGAAAAGCATTTAAACTACAGATTTTCTCTCCCTGAAAAGCACACTCCTTAATTTCAACTTTTTGGAGATTATATATATTTAGTGAAGCTTTTTTTCATTTTACCGAAATAGCGATGCAAGGTGTTCTACGAACGATATCTATTCTTGTAAATTATATAATTCCAATTTTTACAGTTTATGATACACCTAAATTCCAATGTTCAATAATATACAAAGGAATGTACAAATATTCTTATTCGTTTTAGTGCGAGACTACCTGACTGATATCGAAATATTTAACATTAAAACCGGCAAACCCCTAATGTGTATTTAAATATTCCGTCCTCTTCAGCATCGAAATACTTCAAGCAGCAGTTTGACAAGCTTCCCCTAATATGTAATTCGGTTATTGAGATCATATACAATTTTCTGCTTTATTAATGTTACTAGAATCTGAAAATATCGCAGCGTTCGATATCTAAGTATGACAGTTTCGTTGCTACGACAAACAAACAGGGATATTGAATATCCGTTGGTATAATTCATAAGTAAACAGTCTCAAAAGCGGTTTCGCCGCGCGTTGCCGGCCACTTCATTTTCTCCCTTTTGCCGCAATTAACACGTTAATTTGACTGGCAGAGGCGTGCTGAACTCCAGCCCGTGATAAAGGAGAAGCGAACGAGAAGCGACCGCCCCGCTCGTGTTCCTGTTATAATCCCTGTTACGGTATCTCGGGTATCCCAGCGACCGGTTTCTCGACGAATCCATTTCGATTTTCATACGTTTCTATTGCCTCGGGCTTATCAAGGACCGCGGCCACTCGTAAAACGCTGTATTTACGTAACGTCCAGCGAATATTATTAATCGTTAATTAAACCGGTACAAAGCGGCTCGATAAGATATCGTTTAAACAGTGGTGCACTCAGAGGGGGTTCTATCTTTCTCTCTCCTTCGAGGAGACACCCGGATTTATGTAAGACGTGGTTGTTAAACGCCGGCGAGTAGCTTTTAATAGACATCGATTTTTCTTCACTGTTCTCGTTGAACCGATTTTATCAATGGTACGTTGGTTTCCTCAACATTTTTTAATTTTTTATTGGGAAGTTAGAGGGTGTAAGAATTTTATTCGTTCTTTTATTTTCGATTTTTCTTTATTTTTTTCTTTTTTTTGGTTGAAAAGATACTGTCAACGATATTATAGTTTCTCTTCTGTATCTGTTTTTCGTTAACGGTAAGTGAAATTTTATTCGTGTTTAAACGCGGGCAAGAAAACTTTTACACGGAAATACGACTTTTAAGTCAAAAGGAAGGCTTACATCTTTTTTGTACGCTACAAACACAATCTGTTGATTAATTTATATTATAGTTTACTTTATATGTTGCTCTAGGCACTTGAATTAGGTATCTGAGTTTCCTTATTGCTGTTTATTTTTTCCACTAATAAGAAATGGAATATAGGAAGTAGGTACAAGAAGTTTAATCGTGATTTTATTTTGGAAAGAAAAATGCACTCGGTGGAGTAATTCAAGGAACGATGTGTTTAAATCTTCTGTTAGATACAAACGAGGCAATACTCTGTTAAAGTAAATTACAATTATACCATATCCGGAAACGTACTTGCACTTCTTACTGAGAGCAACATGTTTCAGAGCGTAGAAGTAAAGCTTCTACTAATAGATGTGCCTTCTTTCCCCTATTCGCAGGAATAAATGCCACTAAAAGCTTCCTTTGAACAGAAAACAGCGGATCGATTAGATGGAAATACTAAGATTGACTACATTCGTTTGTAAAAATATTCGCATAGCTACGTAGTTGACAAATACGCGGAGGATGGAACAAGTGTCGCTAGAACATCCAAACTCCGCCTACTAACTTTGTATGGCAATGATGCGTACATCCCGCTACATCCAGAACATCGGTACATCTGTAAGCTACACGAAAATGGCTATTAATAACACTTATCCAATAAAATGTAAAATATAAATTAAAATGAAATGTCCCAAAATTAAATAACCTGAATCACATCTAATCTTAACAAATGTGACCACCCATGATCCAGTAATACCAACTGATGGTTGATATACATAACTTTCACATTGAATCATGTAATAACTCTGAATCACTCCATACAAATCTTCGCAACGACACTGACAACCACTGAAACTTCATTCCACAAATTGAAATTCGAAATCCTCTTAATACTCTCCGACGTGTTTCCGTCACCGTAACCACCGTACACAGATCACTCGAACCGATGCAAGTCCCGTTTTGAAGAAGACATCCCTGCCGGTCCACCCACCCTACGTCGCGACTCAACTCATCCAACTAATCGTCCATCCGGCGCGGCGCGTTCCCCGACGCCGCTCGCCGAACCAAAAAGAACACAGATCCACGATGGTGTGCAGCTACGAATTTTGCTCGCACATGTACCGTGGCGTGACATCTCGCAGCTATTACGCTGACTCGCGACGGCAGGTGCAACATCGCTCACTGTCCCCCGCCGATATATTCAAATAGCCCGCTCAGCCTACCATCTTGCCCCGCTTCTTCTTTCTTTTCTCTCCGTCCGTATCCTCAACGCGCCATACGGACGTCTTCTTATTCGAATTTTACTTTCTATTCCTTTCTTTCCAGTCTCCTCCTTATCCTCCGTCCTCTCGGAGAACACCGTTCGTCGCGCGTCGTCTCTTTTTCGGCACGCTCGTGAACCGCTAATTAGCGCGGACTTTGCGCGCCGCGTGGATCCGTGGAATCCGTGCAGTTGTTTGTCACCCGCGCCAACCCGTGCAGGAAGCTTCCACCCTTTTCTCTCGCCTTCCGTCTACATTCTACCATCTGCCTTCTCTCTTCTCCTTTCTTTCTTGTCGCCTTTCTTTTGCTTCCACTAGACGGAGGCTTTCGCCGGAGCTTCGCCTCGCGCGAACTTCCGAGGCGAGGAACGATCTCCGTCGTTGGCGACTTTTGGCCATGCGTTCAACCGCAGTTGACGTAATGAATGCGACTAGCAAGGATATTGTTGTGTACTCGATATTTCGAGAATCGGGTTAGTATCAGAGGATGCTTGATCAGATGCTTTGTATTGTTGCTCGATGCTTCGGTAAGTACTTTGTTTTAGTCTGGTTCTTTGACGTTATTATTTTCGCTTTACTGGAATTATCATTTTATTCGAATGATTATTGGAATATTATTCTATTTGTAGAATTATTATTTTATCGAATCGAATTTTCGTTGATTTATGATCTAGATTTCTAGATTTAAATCATAAATCGTTTAAATCATAATTCGTAATTTTTCATAGAAACCTTAGTTGCAGTAAAATGTGGATTATTTGAAAGATTCGCGGTAGAATATCTTCCTGATACTAGAACCAGCAATTCTTAATTTGTCATAGAAATTTTATAGCTCTACATTGATGCAATTTTGAACAAATCAATGATTTTTGTGAAATATATAGATGAAAATATGTTTCAATTTCGCTTACACATTTTATATACCAATAATTATCATTGATTCTAGCATTAACTTCTACCTGGAATTCACAAATTTGAGTAAATTAAAATATATTACTTGTACGTATAAAGGACACGGAACGTTTTTCCGGTTTTCGTAGTAACAAGTTCCACGGAAAATTCTTAGTGCGGCCGGGTTCCTCTGAAGGGCGAAGAACGACCTCTTTGAGCGTAGAGGAAGGAAAGATGCAAGGAGAAAACGGGAAACGCTGGCCCGCGTGGCTTTTGATATTCCGTCAGGGTGATCTTCACGCCCGCGCCTTGAAGTTTGAATTATTGGCCACGAAGAGCGGCGCCGCTTGTCGAATGGTATCCGAGCGTGATGCAGGCCGTCGAAAGTGCTCAGTGGCAAAGAGAACCCGGTGCCTGGGTAGACTTTAACGCGAAGTCTACGGATGGTTTCGCGTCCTCAGAAGAGATTCGACGGTAAGCTCTTGGAAATTGTTCAAGCTACGACGTCAGGTTTATTAGTTGTGTAACTTGCCGGCTATTTTTACCATTGCGAACACTTTGATCTAAGTTGTAAATGTGATAAATATGTCATCGATTCCATTGAAATCTCGACTGTGTACGAGGAAACAAAACTTTTAGACAAAACAGAAATCTTGAGGTATAATTTTAAGTAAAATATCGAGTTGAAAATTAACTTCAAATATAGGTGAATTTTAAATTACCTAGAAATTGAATTGCAATTTAAAAAATTGAGAATTAAATTACACTGCATTATAATATTCCATAAATAATATTCTAATTCCAAACAAAGATTCAGTCAAATATCTGGGCATGATTCTAGACAGAAGAATGACATGGAAACGGCACATCGTAGATAAATCCAAAGAACTGAAAACGAAACTAAAAAATTTTTACTGGCTCATTGGCAGACGCTTCGACTTAAATATGCAGAGTAAAATAATGTTATATAAAGCCATACTAAAACCTGTTTGGACCTATGGGATCCAACTTGGGGAACAGCGAGCAACTCCAACATAGAAATTCTCCAACGATTCCAATCAAAAACTCTAAGATGCTTAATAGATGCATCCTGGTACGTTACCATCAAACCAATACATCGCGACCTTAAGAAGTCAAAGAAGAAATATCCAAGTTCAGAAACAGATATAATATAAGCGTTAACAACCACCAAAACCAGTTAGTTACCCAATTACTTGACACGACGGATCAGATCCGCAGACTAAAAAGGTAATACCCCTTACACTCAAGCATTAGATTCAACTAGAATCAAACGTACTAGAAACTTTTATAATCCAAGTTACAGTACCACGTCAAAATAATTTACTTAAAATTCTCTATGAGAATTGATTGTAAATAATCTACTAAATAAAAAAAAGAAAGTTTAGATAAAATTGTTACATACGTATATTCTATAGAGTTTCTATATGTCTCTATATATGTATCATCGACTGACTTGATCTCGACGCGACTCCTTCGCTTTCGGGGCGTACGATCTTCCAAAGCGACTTCTCGTCGCGAGAGCAAAAATGGAAAAGAGAAATAAAAAAAGAAAACGGGAGTGAACCGCAGAAGGGAAGAAGCGAACGGGGGCGAAGAGAGCGTGACGAACCGAACGAGGAAAAAGGGAAGAAAAAGCGGGAGAGTAGAAGAAGAAGCGAGGGAAAAAACCTTCGTCGCCTCCCGAATCCTCTTGTCGAACGGTATTCAAGCGTATCGCGGGGCGTCAAAAGTCCTTCGGCAAAGGGTTGCGGTGCTCGGCCGCGTTCAGAGGAAGCGTTTCTCGGAGAGGAGCCGGCACACAAACGCGAGACGACGACGACAAGCGAGTCCCGACCCGAAGTCTCGTGTATATGTTCAGTCGAGATTCAACGAGAGCAAGAGACGTTGGAGAGGACAGAGAGGAAGGGATATGCATCGGGGCGTGGACAACGAGCCTCCGGAGAACCGCGTAGGCACTAAAAAAATCAAGGAGAGGAGTTTAATGAGCGGGTAGCGGCGAGAAATAATAACGTGACGAGGTTTATATACAAAAAGAAGAAACGACGAGACGATGGCGAAAAGGGGGCGGGTTGGCGGCGGAGGAGAACGGAGGGGTAAAAATCGACGCGCGGAGCACTCGCGTTGTCGCGCTTCATATTTTCGTTTCCGGTGAAAATAAATGCGGCCTCGATAAATTGGGAGCGACGCTCCAACGGAGCTCGCAAACTCTCCATGTTTCGTTACGTTTCGCACCGGCGCAACTGGAAATAGAGAGAGCACCCACAGTTGGAATTGCCGTCGTCGAGAGGCTCCTTCCCGATCTTCAACCCACCGTGCACACTCGTCCAACCGCGCCTCGAAATGGGAATCGTCGATAGTTTACGTTGACTGGCTCTTTCGGGTGTCGCGGTTTCCCTGTTTCCACGTGGATGTTTCCACGGCCTGGTGAAAGAGTACTTTTCTTCAATGTAGACTGAACTGTCGAGCTTTTCCAACGTCTTTCTTTCATTTCCCTAGATTTTTCTTTATAGTAATTACTGCGATCACAGTGAAACAAATTGGCGCGTCATTGTATTAATTAGCATTTACGTAGATGCTAATTAATTAAACTCGAGTGCTCTCATACGAGTACAAAGATTTGATACTATGAATATGAATTTGTAGAATCCGATAAAAGCACTGTTGGATAATAGTGTATCCTCTTCTTCAGAAAACTCTTCAGTTAACTCATCTTTGATAAATTAAACGCACACGGAAAGATTAAAGTCGAATGATCGAGCAGAAAAAAGTTCGACGTCAAAACTGTTTGAAACGTTAGCAGATAACTCGTGCAACAACTTATAACTAACATGCAAATTTATTATCTTCCCTCGTATCGAACTTGTTATTTCACATGTTTACACTCATTATAGTCCATTAATTTGTAATTATACATAATTTAGATCTAAACATGCACAAGTTGTTAGTTTCAATTAGTTCTCTCTGTCCCAATCAAATTGCATGTAATATTCCAAGCATCGATGAAAACAATTTACGTTATAATCTTATATACGTATGTTTAAATCAGAGAACATTGGAGTTAATAAGGCAGTGTTCATATTTTTCTTCCATTATTTTAATGAATCCTGCTGACACGTCGATCGTGTCTCTCGTATACGTTTAGAAACTCATATATCGGTCAAATCATTGGCATAGCATTTCGAGGGCACATCGAGAAAAATTTTAATTCAATCAGGGATAATCAAGCGACTCGAACCGATCACAAAAACGTAACAGCACGAAGAATGTAAGTATCTGTCATTTAATTTTTGTCCCATTACCACCCTATCGATATAATTCGTTTCTTCTTGAACGTCTCAATGAATTCCTCGGTTGAAGTCATATTTTTCGAAATCGTAGAAACAATCTTCTCCCTTTTTTCAAACGGAAACCTGCTCTAACTTCTACTTTTAGCAGATTGATTGGAAAGCGAAACGAAATCCTCGATCGAGTCAAAAATCATCATTGTTGTACATTACTGAATATTTCAATAACCGTGAAGTATGTTAAAAGAAAATGCAGCATACGAGGTTATAAAATATTGTTTATTATAACATTCCTTCTTCTGCCACGAAAGACAACAACTACAACTAACAAAGAGTAGATTTCTCAAAGAAGCAGTTTGAAACAGAATGTTTGAAATAGAAAACTATCAATAACTTGACCATTTAAGAATGAACGAACTTTCTCCGTTTCGTAATTTAAGTATATACTTCTGTCTTGAATGTATCCTCTTCTTGCCTGTTCCTTTTAAAATTTCGTTCTTATTCCAACAATTGTTTTTCATACTACAGCACCCAGCACGATTGCTTATTTCGCGAAATACAGTACACCACCGTCATCGGCGACAAACATCAGAAACGAGTCGTGTAACCGTCAGAACGTTCCCGATTTAACTATCCTCGCGGCTGTATTAATTAAAAACCATCGAAATGGCCGACGTCGGAATTACAAGGCTCCGACGTTTGTTGCAGCGCGACCCATTGATGGGCCAAGGTTAAGCAGCGAATGGAGGCGGAGAGGCGGCGTGGCATCCGAGGAGGAGCAAGGGTTCTCACATTTTCTTCTCACGTTGGAAACAATGCTCGTGGAACCGTGGTGGTTTCGTCGGACGATAAAACGAAAACACACGCAACAACGACGAACGTGCGCCATTCCGTTCACATTCGGGGACCGTTCATTCTCCTGTTCGATCAGGCATGATCGAGGGACGAACGAGAGATTCCTAGATCCTCCGGCCCGATGTCCGTGCCTGGCGTCTACCGTGTCCTCTGACCGGTTCGAAGGATCGAGATGTCGATAACGCGAATGATCGATGCCAGGCAACCAACGACACCGAGGAAACGACTGTACGCCCATTGACAGTGTTCCACCGGTGTCGATCCTAGGCTACGTCTCATTTACTTCGTTAAACGCATCACAACTTCTTCGTGCAGCCGATCCCCCGTCCTCCACCGACCTGTCTTCTTCGTTCGTACACGTTGCGCCGGGCAAACGTCCAACGTGTCCTCGACTCTGTGGATCGTTTGTTAAACGAGCACTCGCTTTCCGGTATTTTTGGATATTCTCGAAACCTTCCCATCCCCACTGACGAGTATTTTCGGTGGACGGGGAATTGATGTTCTTCTGGAATTTTGATGTCTGATAGGCGGTTCTGGAATATGACAGAACTGGATCCATTTGATGGAAAATCTTGAAGATATTTGAAGGAAATTTCGTTAATCCTTAACTAGTACTTTTGGGATTCTGGAACAGCCCAATTGTATCTTCTTTCTATGAATAAATTCATAGAAGAAAATTACTTAATCTTTTTTTAAGAAATTGAACATTAATTATGCATGTGGACGATGAATTTCAAACGAGATATTTTCTTTTCACCGTAGTAATTAGAGGATTAGTCGTAGAAAAAGTTTCACAGAAATATTTCCAAGCTTCGGTTGACGTTGATTCGGCTTTTGCTTTCGATTCTTTTGTTTCTCGTTGGTCCACGATTTTTATCCAATCAGAAATACGTGCAATGAATAATCTCCTTTCGAAATCGCAGAGGTCCGTGCGTCAGCCGCTTACTCAGCAACTATAATCCAACTGAATGCATATTGTATGCACCTTCCTATCTTGCATGTTAGTTTTTTGCATTTCCGTTATCCTTCTCTGTGTTGCAGCTTCCTACCGCAAACAGTTAATATTCTCCCAGTGTCGAAAAACTAAATTATACATCTATCAAAGATTTACGCCAAAGCTGTTAAACTCTAAACGTTACTACTCTCGGGAAATTAAACATTGATTTATGTCGGTGAATATTTTTATAGATTTTTATTAATTCATAATCTACGTGGAAATATTTTCTCAAGTAGGTACATTAACGTCTGTTATTTATAGAATCGATCTGTCTGACGTACCTATAGATATTTTAATAAGAATGGCGTAGACTGTAGCCATTTTTAATATCAGACAACGACGATCTGGATGACTCAATTAAAATATAATTCGATTAGCTTTTATTCCGTTTCACTGCCTGATTTATCGTTTCGTAACCATTTTTCGCGAGCAACCTGATGTATTTGACATAATGTATATAACATTCGTAGCAGAACATAGTCAGCGAACAATCGAGACCCTGAAACGGAGTCTTCGTGATCTTAATTCTCCAGAATTCGCTAATTTTTCCTAAGAACGTTTCAAATATCAATCGTCGTCATCGTCATGATCAACTGAAAAGTTAAATTATATAAAATTACCAGCCTTTAACGTAGACCTCGATATTAATTTCTTCCGTCTTCAACAGAAGCATTATTCATAGTAAAAAATTATTCATTACGAACAAATACTTTACTCCGCGCTGCTTATTGTCAAATAAAAATCCTCAAAATGGTAGCACGTTAATCTTTTATTTTCAGGCTTCTTTGAAGAGTACTAAAAACGTTTCAAAAAATCAACGAATCTCACGAATTCATCCATTTCAAACGAACACGCCGTTTGACACGCCTCGTTATCAAATTGGAACAAGCAAAACGACGACGCGCGCGTTCAGGCCGCACCGTATCATCGTTTCGAATATCGCGAGCGAGTAGCACGGATGCTATTAAGCCCCATTAGAAAGATTGCGGCGTTGAAGATGTGGGGAAAAAAATGGTAAAAAGAGGCGGCCCTCGACGCAGGCAAAGTTAACGAGAAATTTCTTTTCCCGCGCGTACAAGAGTCGAAGATAATTTGCACGGAATCAGCCTTGCGTAATTCGGATTGACGTGCAACGTGTAATTTTAATTTTAATGTTCGCCACTCACGGGATGCGCACTGCTCCTCTAGTTACGCGTAACAGGGTCGTTAAATCGGTTGCCAGCCTTATAAAACCTCGCCCTCGCCCCGCCAGTAAATTTCAAGCGCGGAAAACGCCTGTGCCGTTGATTCGAATGTTTCCTGCTTTTCCCTCGTTTCCCTCCATATGCGCATATGCATATATTCCGCACGAACGTTTCGTGAAATCGTGTACTTTTTAAATATGCTTCGTTTTTTCTTTTATAGAGATCAGTTTTGTAGATAAGATTTTATGAAGAAGTTACTTTCTATCGAGCGAAATTTTTGTTTTTACGGAGGATCTTAGATCTTACATTTGCTAGCTAAATAAATAATTTTTTAAAATAGATATTTCTTTTACTTATTATCTAAGTATTTAGATCTTAACCCTTTCGCCCTTTCTTGAGATACGTAAAGAAACTTTTTTGTCAGCTATCTTGTCAATCACAGAGATATATTTTTTCATCTTTTTGCCAAGGAACTAATCTAATATTTTATTTTCTTTGCTGCTCTAAAAATCTGAGAATTGAAATTTTAATGCATAGTCGTATCAGAAACTATGAATTCGATGTTGAGGATAGACAAGGCAAGGGATGTGAAACGGTGGCAAAGGGTTTACAAAGAAAAAGTCAAGAGAGGCAGCGAGTATATTGTCAAAATATATTCAATGAAAAAATCATCTTGTAAAATTAGACAATCGTTCCATTCGTTACAAGGGTATTAATAATAGGAGTGATAATAATAATAATCGACGTCATCATTATTACCTTGCCTAACAGAACCGCTACCGAATGCAATTAGAATCCCTACAACCTATAGCGGTGCCTTAAGAAACTCGAGGAACGTCCTTTATTTACAACAATTATCGTGAAATTTACGCCAAGGATTCGCGATCGGGCGCGACGCGAGCGGCAATTCATTCTATTCCTCGTACTTCTTCGATTTATTCCTTTCTCTTCTCATTCTTTACTTGAGCAATAATTACAGTCACACTCGTTAAATTCACGCTCGACGCGCCCGAATTTATTTATAAATAATATATATATTTATATATTTATATATTCGTATTTATATATACTCGACGTTAAAACCCAACGTTTCGCGCGATACGAAACACACTGGAGTTCTCTGTTTAATTATCAATTTCGATAACTCTTCGTTCACGCGTTTCAACACACGAGTCAATGATTCGTCGTTAATATTGATCGTCGAGACGCGTTGGATCGAGTTAATCGTAACGATACGGAATCTCTCAATCGCAACCCTTCATCACCTTGATTCGCATAAGGATAACGATTACGAAATATTATTGTATACGTACATATAATCGTTTAATGCATTCGTTTATTTAAACACGCAATACCAATAGGAAAGTATTACGTTCATCCTCCTTCTACTAACCCCATGGAAACGTTGGATTTTCACACAGCACTGGTAAGGTTTGTAACCTTTAACTGGGCTTATCTCAAAACGCTTATAACCAATAAATAGACATCGACAACTAATTACAAACGCTTCCGAGCCGGGTGTACTACATCAACGTGTCTCGTCGAAACGTGCACCCTTCGTGTGTACGTATTTCCGTGTAATCGTTCGTGCACATGTGTCGCGAAATTCACCATAATGTGACAGAAAACTGTAGTAGATCAAACTCTCTTCGCTTATGCCTCGCTTACAATAAATACACCTTCTATACCGTTCGACTAATCGATTCTTCTTTATTGTACAACTTTCATTTTCCCCTACATCGAATGCCGCTCGGTCCATATGGAGAACATCCTTGCTAGGAAAATCTTATTTTCACCCTTTCACTCGTCTCACGTTTCTCGTTATTGTTACCGTGTTCCGTGTAGGCGTAGCGAGCTACATCGTATTGGATCAGTAGATCCACGTAGTTACGGGAAAATCTCGTAAGAAATGGTTCGTCGAAAACGAGACAGCTTCTTTTTCTTCACACAGCTTCCTACCGAACCTTTTAAACGCGAGATACCACTCGTTCGACGAATAAATTATTCACAGTGTCGTTGTTCGCGCGTTCTTAAGGACAAAGAAAGTCGCGGATTCGCGTAATCGAATAAAACAGTTCCTCGTTTCGTTGCGTGGCGTCGAACCGGCGAATTCTCGACCGCGTTAACGACGGGCGTTTTACGAATCGTTCGGCTGGCCTGTCCCGGAAATGGAATTTCGGAGATCACGCGCAGTCCAAGGACGCCAAGGACGCTGGACTGTGCGGTCCGCCCAGCATGAATGGAGGACTCATCGGCGGTCCACCGCTTCCGGTGCTGTTCCCATAAAGCTCAAGGTCGCCAAGGGAACCGCCGTCCACGCTGCCGTCGCATTTGTCCGACTTCCCCTCCTGCTTCAGCACCATGCGCCGCCATTTTGCGCGGGCGTTCTGGAACCAGACCTGCGAACACATCGAAACCATACCCTTGAATGTATATACGTATCGCGTACCTTCGCGTATCCGATGCTTCAGCCGCGAGTGCTGATCGAAGAGAGAGTGCGCGGAGAGACTCGTTTACCGGATACCCGATGAATGTTACTATTCTTCTACGCTTTCGAGTGCATTTTTCTAGTGTTGTTGATATATTTGTTCGCGGATACTTTCGAGTGTTTGCTCCGAGCCTCGTTAGAAAGTCGATGAAACGATATAATAGATTATGGAGAGCTTGCAACTCGCATATTTTAGGTGTATTAGACTGTGGGCGTGGAGTGTTTGGTTTTGGAGTATCAATTTAGTAACGATTTCAGTTTTTAGGAAATATCTTTACTCTCTGTACATTATTTTTCTTAGATTCATTTAAATGTAAGAATTCCCCTTTTCAGGTATAATCGTAGCTTTTCAGACTTCAGCTGACAGAAAACGGTTCATTTTCGGAATTAATCGAATATGTCTCTCTAAAAATCGCACATCAACGCCGGATCAGTGTTTGCTTCCTCCATTTACCCCGTGTATTTAGATATACAAATTGCAAAGTTGAAAGGCATCTTTTAACCCTCTACACTTTAAAACCTTCTTTCCTCCATTTTCCTTTGGACTCGTAAGTTCGCCATCCTCGAAAGAACATCGCCTAATAAGAAGCACACCCCAATTTCTCCCGTACATTTACCACGCCTCGTTGCACCTGACGACGAAAAGAAACGCGGGACAAAAGGAGGCGGAGGACAGTCGCAGTGAAGAGAATGGTCGAGGAGGACCAAAAAGCTCGCGCGCCACCAATATATCTTCATCGAGGGGGCGCACTCGGAATACAGAGGGAGAAAGAGCGTGCAATTTAAATGCAACCACACGCGCAGTGGCACGTCAACGGGCCAGGCTCTGGCTAGGATAGCTACATCGTCCACACAATGCAACAATATATAATGCCACGATACACAGCCTCGAGCCTCTCCCTCTCGCCACTCTACCCTCTGTTCCCGATAGATAAAAGACGGCCTCGATACACGGATCCGGCGTCGCCATTTTCAAGAGAGTCTCCTCCCCCGCTAACTGAAAACCAGCAGAGACTTCCAACCGACACAACCTGGGTCTCCCCTTCGTGGTCGAAGCGTGTAAGAGTGTTTCTCCCTGTGGCGAACTCGCAAACTCTCTCGCGCGCGCATGTTTGTATTATACATACCTATAACGTGGTTACCACTGTGTAGGTTGTGTGCACGTTTGTACGTGTGTATGTAGGTTTGTACGGAGTTTGAAAGTGTCGGTGGGTTAGGTACGCGCGTTCTCGTGTATTCGCACATGTATACATAGAGCGAAGTACGTAGAGAGACGAGAGGAGAGCGGCGACGAACGCAGCCGCGGCGAATGAGCGAGTATTCGTGCGTTTCGCGATCAATATCAAGCAAGATGGCGACCAAGAACCCTACGCCGCACCGAATACAATAGGCCGGCTCTCGCGCCTCCTCCCCTGGCCAACCCGACGACCCCCAAGCCTTTTCTCTTTCTCTAGATCTTCTGCCGGTTGCTGCCGGCGCCATCGAGTCACCGCGCGCTTCTCTATGTCTGCCTGGATCCACGTGAACAGGCTGTGCTTCACGGGTGCACAGAGCCGCACAAGGATTTCGAGGATCTCGTTCTTTCGCTAGAATAGAAGGAGTCGCTTCCGCGGAAACGGGCTAACTTTATTGGGTGAAGATCGGCGATGGTGGTGGATGGGACGTGGTTTTGGTGCTTGCAGAGAAATGTTTCTAAGAGGAACTGGAAATCGTTTTTGTCGTAGATTAAGAGCGATTATAATGCAGATTTTATGGGCTATGTAAAAGTAGTATGAACTTTCATGCTGATTTTTCTGATTGTTCTCGAAGAGCGCTAATTTTAAAGGATGCAGAGAGTTCTTTAATCTTAAACCTCTCTTTATATCATTCACGTTTTGGCGATCGATTCCTTTCTTAGCAACGAATGAAAATAATCTTCAACGGAACCTGGCGTCTGATAAATTACATCGTGTTACAGTAATAAGATCGTAAATGAAACAAAGATCAAATAAAGATTTAGAAGCGAATTTCACGGAAATTAAGGAAATCAATTCATTGTCTAATTCGAGTGCAATCTATGGCTCTGACATTTGTCAATTCTATTTGTCGGTTATAACTCAAGAGGGTCGAGATATACTGCAGCGTAAACGAATAAAGAACCAGCTAACTTCAAAATCCTATCGCAATAAAATGTCTCCAGAACCCATAAACCCTTCAAATCTTCCTGGAACAATACCAAGCTCCATAAACCATCCTTCTTAAGAGCCTCCTAATCCGAAAACGAATCCGATTAATTCGCCATAAAAACTGTGAAGCAACCACAAAATAAGCGGAAATGATTTCACCCATGATAATCACACGTTTAGGTCCGAATGTCCAGAAGTCAGTCAGGTCTAATCGGTCCGGTGGCAACGATTTACGCTCAGACAAATGCTCGTTCAGGACGATCTTCGATTCGGGGGATCGATCGACTGAAGTTTCGGAGGTTGGTCTTGAGACGCGTGTGTTCGCACGTTACACCCGTCCCGGTTCACGAAATAGATTCCTGGCCCGTGTAATTTAACAGTAGTGGGTTAACGAGGGCAGAGCGCTGCGCTCGTTACGACAAAACTTGCCCAGCCGGAGATTTTGAGTAGCGGCGGATTGACGGAGGGCCATAATTACGGGGAAAGGCCACAGAGGCTCGTCGACGGAAATATCACCGTGGCCCATGCGGTTCTTTTACCTCAACGCGCCGCCGGCAGCACGCACTAATTGGGAGAAGCGCGCGCGTACGTCTCCACCGCGCGCGGTTCACCCGCCACGTGAATATTTTTATAGGAGTCCCTGGCAAGCGTGGCGACGACCGAACGCCATGCACAAGGGGTGCAGGGAGAGACAGTGAAAAAAGAGGAAAAACGATCGAACCACCGGCTATCCATCTTCCAACCGCGATTTTTGTCTGCACCTTTTTTACTCGCCTCTGGAAACCTCCGCGACCCTCCCGAAACCGCAGGTCCGGCCTCTTCCCTCCTCGTCTACGGACACCGATAGTTATCTACTCGAAACAACGTCTTTCCGTCGCGACGATTTTTTTACTCCGTTTTTCGTTTTGCTTCAGCTGTTTCGTTTTTTAAGAAAGTAATATTAAGGAAAAGAAGAGTTTGTATTGGAAATGGAGGGAATTGAAAAGTGAAAGTTTTTTAGTCGACATTCGACTCTTAATACTGCTGTGTTCTTTGAATCATTTTAGGATCGTAATAGAATTTGAATTATTTCAATTTTCAATTCTTATACAGCATGTAATCACTGCTTGCCTCGATGATTAAATAAAATCGCCATCAACGTATGGGAGGAGTTTATTTACAAGAATGAAGAGAGCACGAATTTATCAAGAATCTAGTAAATTGTCGAGCGTATTATATGCTGAAAAATATGTTCAATCTCCTTTTGATTAATGAACTTACGCAGGTCCAAACGAAGATAAATGGAGAAAGCTACACAGACATTGCACCAAAGTAGGAGGATGATCGATACTGAGAAAACAATCAGCGTATTTATCTTTCACGCAAAAATGAATCACCGTCTGGCCCAGATCGAAACGTAGGATCTCAGGGAAACGGTAGGACGACGATTTTCCCCGGGACCTTCTCTTTTCGCGTACTAACAATCTCTTCTATCTTTAACCTACCGCCGCGTGTTCCACGTTTTCAAGTGCCGCCGAAATAAACGTAACACGGTCGCATAAATTCCAAAGACACCGCGGCTGGATCGAACAACACGAAGAGGGAACGCAACGATACAATCTGTCCGAAACGACGTAGCCGAAAAGGTCCCGGGGACAGTTTTAGCTGGCCTATGAAGGGCGTCATGCGTCATTGACGGCGTGCACTAATTGGAGGAGGCCGGTGCACGCCCGACGCGAATACTTTTCCCGCGAACCGACCCTGTAAATTTCCTTTTAATTGCGCATCAAGACGATTCCACGCCTCTAAATATTTTGTCTAGCGTGGAAATACGGTGGAACGTTCAATGTGTAGACGATTCAGAAGATTGAATTTGACAGAAGATGATGCGCTTTATACATAAGTATAGTCATTCGTAAGAATTTTTGTATGTTCTATAAGGGGACTGTTCTTGTTCCAATTAATTATATCTTCGTATAATTTTGATCAATTTATAGTAAAGAAAAACACATAGAGTTTGATTAAACGTACAAACTCATGATGAATTTGTAATTAAAAGTAGCACTTACTATCATCTTCCTATGGTAAGTTTTTCTATGGTTCAATTCAAATAACGAAGTTGATAATTATTAATTGCTATAAGGAACACGGTATATATTATAACGAATAATATAAGAGCAACTAAATTATATTAATTTTCAAAAATCTGATTTTAAGCCCATGTCGTTATAAATCATATTACAAAATTAAAAAGTATCCAATGTCTCGCCAATACGTCTATACGTTTCAGGAAGAGCATAGTCTCAATTAATTAACTCCGAAGAAAGCTACTCTTAAGCCAGGAAACCGATTGTATTTATATTCCACGATATCAATGTGCATCGAACCTCCGCCTAGAGCACTGTCAACTAATAACAAATAACAAATTTTCCCAAGGCAAAAGCAGACACACGTCCAAGTAACGATGACACATCTCGCGAATCATCAAACGTGGCAAAACTCGATTCAACGATTAAACTCGTGTAAATGTAGCACGAAACGAAGACTATGGCTATGGCTTCGTCAGCAGATCGAAAGCTTACCTGTAACACCCTTTTTGGCAAGCCAGTTTTCTGGGAAAGTTGCTTGAGATCCTTCGCGTCCGGATTGTGATTGATCGCGAAGTAACTCTTCATCGTCCTTAACTGGTGATGCTTGAAACTCGTTCTCATTCGTTTTGTTCTGCTATTGGAACCAGGTATGCCGGGAGTCGCCGGTCCTCCTCTACCGAAGGGCATATCTATGTAGTCCGCGTTCAAATCTGCAACATAAATTCCCAACATCCGGATTATGCGTCTTAATTAAACACCAGTGTCGCGGGCTATTTTTGAAGCCGCCCGTATCGCCTGTATCAGTTAGGGGGATCTTTTCCCGGCGGCGGTGGACCGAACCTCTCTTCGCGCGCTAAGGGTTGGACCCGGCTTTGGATTTATGTCTCGCCTTCCACGCAGTTCGTCTCGCCGTTACCACGGAGCGTCAATATCGCCGCGACTTTATTTACCGTCGTTTATCGTTTACCGACTAATTGTTTAAATGAGAGGGTTAATGATATGGAGGTTCGATAGGGAAGATTTGTGTCTACTTGGTTATATTTTCTTTCGGCTGGATTATTTGGAAGTTTGTCAGTCGTGGATTTTCTGGATATACTGTGCAGTACTTGACAATCCTTTTGAACTGATTCTGTCATTTGTTCTATCGTTTTTATAAATCGATAGAATCGAACGAATGCAATCTTTTTATTAGTGCATTCAATATCAGGTGAAAAGTTATTATTTGCAATGCTTATAAATAATATAATGCTGAAAATAAATGCTCGTGGAATGAAACTTGCTTCCTTTAAGAAATTCAAGGAAACTGGAACATGTTTTCCCTCTCAAATTCCTAACTTCTCTTCGTATTACCATCACCTATCAATTTCACTGCTTCATAGCAAACACGCTGCCGAAAAATCTCATCGAAAGTCAAAAGCGATAGGAGGCGACGTTGGTAGCCGGCGATCACGCGTCTCGATCGGAAATAAAGTTATCGTGGCAACAATTGCGGGCTCTCGAGGCAATGCGAAGAACCGTCGGAAGCGGCAATGCGGCTGGTCGCGACTCTAGCGCTGTTTGATGTGTATCACAGCTCATTAGCTCCTCGAGTGCAAACAAGAAGGGTGATAGCGTATGCGAAAGACCAGTGGATACACGGCCAATTACAACTCTATGCAGCAAATAGTTTGCAGGCACGATACCTCATTCCGGTATATCTATCCTGTCCCCGAGACTTCGCCAGTCCACCAGAGAATAAAGCGACGCTCCGACAGCCGTCCAACCAGATGCCGGATCGATAAGATCGAGATCGATCCTCTATCGCGTGGAAATCTATGAAACCGCTGGCTCGTTCACGATGAACGACCGTTCTTACATACTTTTTCTTTTTTTTTTTTTTTTCTTTTTTCTCTTTGCCCGTTCATTCGCTACCGTTCGCTATCTGAACTGGATCCTGCGAACTTCTGCCGCTCAGTTGATGAACTTTTAGATCTCACGGAGATCTTATGGGAATTTCTAATTACCGCGTTAGACGATTATTTGGAACCGTGAGAGAGTATCGATATTCCCTTTCCTATTTTTATACTATTAAAACCATTTTACGACTCTATATTATACAATCATGCTTCGTGACGTATTTTATGAAAAATGGAGTTCAAATTGTTGAACGATTTAATTTCATTACTGTAGCAATCACTTCTGATAAGATCAAATTTGTTACTGAATAGATTCAATCTTTTAAATCATCGTATCAGACAGTAAAAAGCATAAATACCCAAAGTAGGAAGAGCTAGCGTATCTTAGAAATTCTATTAATTCCAAGGTGAAAGGAATTGGAAATATCTCACAAAAAAATTCAACACAACCTCGTCTTCTCGATCTGAAACATTGTCAAACGACCACCATACGTTCTAAAACCAAGAACACCTCGAGATAAAAGGAAAAACTGGAAGAAATTCTAGTCGAAGAGGCCCGACGACCTTGCCAGCGAAGAAGGTCCAATCGACGAAGCCTCCGCCCTCCCCCCCCCCTATCAAATTATTTTATTTCAAACGATAAATTCTCGCGCGAGGCTATCCAGCCAGCAAACAGAACAAATAATTTCCAGTCATCCGTGGGTCCCGTGTCGAGACATCATCGTTCGCGGACACGAACCACGAGATCTTTTTCACAGGAAACAGCCAAAAGAAAAGGACCCAGAGAAGAAAGAAAGAGGAAGAAAATGAAGGAACAAAAAGAAAAGTAGAGGAACTGGTCCCGGGGTAGAGAACAGCGCACGGCCGGTGGTTCGTCGAGGCGACTCGTCTCTGGTCCCTCCTCTGTTCCCACGGTCGGTCAACAATCGAAATTAAGTTCTCGAAGGCGGAGAAGGAAGCTGCCGCGGCGCGCTGCCCACGCGCGACACGTACACGCTTTGTTGGGATTGGATTCGTGAATTTATGTCGCGGCGACAAATTTTATCAGGGTTCGGTGGCAAACACCACGCGCCCACGCGCGCCCGTAAATCACCGGCGGAGCACACACCTCTCGGGGATTCGTCGTGTTACGTGCGCGTACCGCGCGATCTCTGACCGCGTGGCCGAGGCCCTCGTACCAACGTTCACCGATCCGGGACCCTGCAGCTCGTGTAAGAATTTTCGTGCACGCGATCGCGATCGTGCCCCGACACCGACGATTGAAAATCCTCGGACCTGATCTAGGTACACTCTATATGGTGTCTCTATATGGTGATTCGAAGCGGTTAGATTACAGTTGCAAGGAACGTTATGTGGACAATTTGGATTGCCACGTAGTTAAGAAGAACGTCGATGAAATCAAGATGAAGTATCTTCTAAGTCTTAGGTAACATTGATTGTTTGGAACGAAGAAATAGGAGTTGCTCGTAATTTTATGTGATATCTACTCTATAGGAGGCGGAGTCTTCCACGTTGATTTGATTAAAATCATTAAGTTACGTCGAACGTAATATGAGGCCTTCTGATAATTAAGAAGATCGTTGATAATATTAAAAATCGAGATATATCTTTTAAATATCATTACTTGTTTGTAGTACAGGAATTGTGTCATTGTCTTATCGAGCTATAGCTTTCCATGTTGATCATTAACAATTCGTGCTGCGGTTAAACGGAACGTTTAACGTTCTATCTCGTCTTAGATTAATTGAATACAGAGAATATATGAATATTAATTCTTGTGCCAGGGACGACTCAAATTTTGATAAATAAGATTAGCGTTATTGATTGTTAATAAAGTTAGATCGTCTGATTTGTATAGATAAAAGTGGTTTAAAGGTTAACACGACGATAGAGAGAATTTTCTGGCGTGTGTTTCGGTATAACAACGTTAAAAGTAATAAACGTTAATTTAATGGAGCAAACATAATGACTCATTGACGAATTACAATGTTTTAGCGCAGCTTAATTGAATTGCGATAGGCACGCAGTTTTCGTGCTATTAATTTTTCAAGATGAGAAGTTCAACAACACTGAGCGCCTCGTTTTTCAAAGCTACTGACGCGGTTTGCCATATTTTCTTGTTAAGCAAACATTCGACCACTTCACGGTCCAAAAAATCGTACAGCAATTTTGCGGAGTTACACGTCTCGTGCTTTCTAATTGCAAACCATGATTATTGCGTGATACATTCCAGCGCAATGCTCGTACAACGTGTTTCTATTCCAATTTGCATCTGTTCTATCGGGTACGTTTCACCTTCATTTGCGATCGAATCTCTGAAACGTGTCTACACATACGTACACTATTCGCTGCCAGAATGTTAATTCGCGCGTGAAGAATTTCTCTAAAATAACTTTTGCATTCCTCGAGGGACAATGTGCAAAGCTTTTTATAAATCTGGTACGTGGTGCAACCGAGAAAGCGATGAATCACTTAGCAGCTGTTAGGATGCCCGCGAAATCGTCCAACAGCATGCGATACAAAACAAAATAATATGCTTCGGAAGAATAACGAAAAACAATGCGACCAAGTTCCCTTCGAATATTCTAAAACGCTGGATTACGCTTGATAGAAGAAACGATCCAGATAATTCGTACACACAAATTATTCTTTCTAAGTCGCATAAGTCAATGAAAGTGACGAGTGATGGAGAAACATAACTGTTACTGTATAAATATATTTTGCTGCTACATGGAAACTAAAAATATAAAGAAACAGTTAATTTAGAATTCCGTTACCTCGGAAGATTGTTTAGCCAAAAATTTAAAGAAATAAGAGAGTGTATGGTATTTTTCTTGAGAATTCATTTTAAATTAATCATAAAATTAATAGGAGATTAAGTGCAGCGCTTAAACACGAACCTATACGAGAATTATGGTTTAGAAATTAAGGAATCAAAAAACTACGGCTTTACGGTAAAACGAATCACTCTGTAGTTTGTTTCTTCCATCAAGCACATCTTCGTTTTTTCCCAAAACTTTTGATCAGATACGGGTAACGACACTCACCTATGTTGGCGGTCATAGCTTCGAGATCCTTGGGTTTCCTCTTCCTAGGCCTACCCTTCTGTCTTGGCGGCGGCACGACAGCGGCGCCATTGAAGTACGGTACCTTGGGTGGTGAGCCTGCGTCGGGTATGGATGGCGTCGAAGGTTGAAGCGGTACCGGACTTACGTGGCTGTGGGGATGCTGAGGATGCATCGAGTGATGCGGGTGAGACGGATGGGAGGGATGATGATGATGGTGGTGAAGGAATTCCGGCGAGGGGAACGGTTGACCGGGATAGTGCGGACCGGGCGGATAAACCGGAACCGGAGGACTCTGGGACGGGTGCAGCTCCGCGCCCATCTCGTAATGCAATCGACAGAGCACCGCACCATCCCTCATGCCGAAGTGATCGCCCTTGGTCAGAGGAACCGCGCAGGCGGCACATGAGAAGCAACGGACATGGAACACCAAGTCTCTGGCTCGCATCACCAGCTCTGAGGCCAGGATCGCTGCGTGGCATCGGGCACATCGTTTCATACTGCCAAACATTCTGAAAAAAATTTCGATTTAAAGTTATATATGTGGGCACAATGAGTTTTCTTTTGAGAGTATTCATTAAACAAGAAAGATTTTAACTGACTTTTATACTTGAATCTATGAATAAGACATTTCTGAGACATTCCTTAAAATGTAGGTAATTTTAAGTTCTCTTTTTTTATCACTATCATAAAAACGTTCATATTTTTCAGCAATACCAACGTGTTCTTTTATTAAGACAAAATCGTGATTATACCTATATGTTTGCTTATTTTTGTTGTATTGCTTTAGCTCTAATTAACTATGGATAACATATTGAGGTAGATATGAAGTATCTTGTTGAAAGCGCCATATGAACGACTGTGTAATAAAATATCTCACTGATATACATATTGAGATGGTTTAAAAGAATTCTTTTGTAATTATCGAATAATCCCAGTAACGTAAGTGACAGTTTTAAATATACATGATGATAACGACATAAATGTTGTTTTACACACGTATAATATATCTAAAATAATATGATGTTTCAACGGGCAATAACTTGGCCTAAAGTAGCCTGATCCTTAAGCTCCCAATTTGCAAGACGATCACACAGCCCGGTTAAAAAGCCAGGGTAACTAAACGTTCTAGCAAAGTTACGCCGTTTTTGGTCCGTGGGGCATATCTTTGGAACTAAACCGGCCAATTAACGGGGCAAGAAATCGAGCGACGTTGGTACAACGCCCGCCGACACCGGGATACATACAAACAGATCGAACTGGCGGCTATAACAAAAATAACCAAGAAATTATCGTAACTGCGGGATGCAGGCGGCGCCCATTTTTCCATTCACTTTAAACGATACAAACACATCCGCATGGGGAATGTTTCTCATCGTCCGAGATATCCACCGTGTCCCACAGATAGGGTTCCGTTAAATCGAGAGAAAAAAAAGGAGAAAAAAACGAAAGAAAGGAAAAAGGTAACCGGCAAGCAGATAAACAGCCACCGCCAGAGAAGTGTCCATGGCACGAACGTGGATCGAAGTGGAACAGAGACAGAGGCGACACATAGAAACTCGGTGATATCGCGAAGGTAGAGAAGGGACACGTATGGTAAACCGCGGTGAAGCAAAAGGGCGGAAAGGGAAGGAATATGCCGATGCAACGGGCACCGTGACATCGCTACTGCATTAGCGGCACCCTACAGTCTCCATTACCGAAGCCGGTCGACTATCTACCCGACATCCACCACGGCTACCTACCTAACCACCTATCTCACTCTCCACCTCCTCCCAAATATATTACGTCGCTTCGCAGCCGTACTAAAGAACCTAGATAGAGACGTGCCCGATCTTATAACCCTGATGCCACGTCGGATCCAGTCTCCGTTAAGTTGCTCCGCACCATATAGAAATATATGGTAGGCATAATCATGGTGTTTCAGACGTATGTAGAACGATCCTCGAATCTCGGTCATTGGTTAGTCTTCGAGGTATTCTGAGACGAATGTTTCAAGAATAATGAGAAAAATGACTCGGTCGTAACGTTATACACAACTGTGTATATCGTTTAGATATTTTTATTTGTATCTGAAATAAAGAGAAACCTCCCTCTATTATTTGGGGCCTAAATAAAGGGAAAATTGCATCGCTTTGAGGAACATCGCAGAGAAGATCGAGTATATGCAAAGAAATTTAAGTAACACTACAGATTACTAAATTTTCTTACAATATGTTTTAAGCTACGGTTCAAAGAAACGCGAATTGTGTAAAAGCGTGAGGTTGAAGCGGAGACTATTTTATAGAAGAGACGGTTTTCCTTTTGATCTCCCTCGAATCATGTCAACACGCGTAGCCAGACAATGATTTCACTGAGATCGACGCGATATCGATGGAATGAATAGGGAAATGCGGGAAAACAAAAGGAGGATGTGGCCACGCGAAATCGTGCACGCACCGCGGAGCAACGATCTCAGCAATTGGAAAACGAGAAAATGGGGAATAACGATCAGATATCGCGTAACGGAAAAGCAAGCCAGACTCCGCGTAACGAGTTTCGTTGTTTCTCGATGGAACAACGACTCGGTTTGCTCGGTATTCTCGTCTCGAAAAGGGAACACGTTCGATGCATACCCTGTTCGATAACACAATGAAATGCAAACAAGATTTAAAAAACCCATTCATCTAGTATCTCCATTAACACGCTCTTGCATAGTGCATTAAATCTACATAAAGCTTGTTTAAACTGTCTTTACCCTACCAAGTGTTTTAACAAATGATGTTTCTTCTCAATTAATATACATTACATTCTATTAATAACAATAAATGAATAACAAATCAAATTACTTAATATTATACATTCAATTTTCCCCAAACATATATTTACATCCAAAATAAAACGAAAAAGAAAAAGAAGGAAAAGGGGGAAGATTAATTATCATAACGTTGCATGTACGCAACCTCAACGCGTTATCTCGCTGCACAATTCTAAATGAGTTAATAAAAATTCCAACATATTTGTTTTATTACCTACCTAAATTCAGCAGCAACGCAACGAACGATAACAAAAGATTCTTTTCCCCTAACAAACACCTCCGACAATCCTCAGAAGAAGAATAGCAAAGATGAAACTATTATTGTACAAACTCGAAAGAGGGCCAATCGGTTACCCAACATGCTCGAATGGATCCGATTAGGCAAAAATACGCGGAGTTATCCTGCTGAGCGCAAACCAGACTACCGCAGCCATTGTATTCTATATGTGTAGCAGGATTGGGGCTGTCAATAGGATCAGAACAACGATAACAATGTGTCTCGAGTCAAGAGACCCTCGACGACTAGTAGATTCGCCGTGCCTAATCCATTAGATTAGGTTTAGGTTTTACCAGGGACCAGGTTAAATCCCTTCGACTCGAAGACTATGTTCTACTGTGCAACGTTATTCGTCGAAACCTTTGGCACCCATCGTTGGAGACAGGGTGCCGAATGACTGGCTACTTTCATCGTTGGCGTTCAAGTCGTTTCGGCCGTGTCTCTGTGAAGAGGTGTTGACACGGCTTGACGCTAACTCCGGTCGACGTTTGAATGGAACTTTGAATCGAGTCTACTTGTCGGACTCGCCTGGGGACCGAATATTTTTCTAACTCGATTGGAGGAGCCTGTTCAGTTGAATGTGAAATTGAGGAAGAGGATTAATTTAGTTTGAAGTGCGGTGTAGTTTGATGTTGATGGTGTTTCATAGGGTTTGAGGAGTAGATCGATTTGACATAGAGAAATTATAGAAATTGTTACAGCACTTATAGAAAATTTCCATCAATATATTACGCGTGTTATAAATAAATATTTATCAATTATTCAATTATTATGAACTCGAATGATTCCGTCTTACTATCAATCTCTCCAACTGATCAGAAACCCAAACTTTCCATTTCATTAATCCATCAGTCTTCCTCCATAAGATTCGTACACCTTCTTCAGGCTCAAACACCTCAGAAACTCGCAAGGTATTTACAGCAAAAAGAAAAATCCGTGAAAGTAAGTAGGGTGGAGTTGGTTTTGGCTATTCCTTGCCGTTGGTCGACGCCGTCTTCAGCCTCCCCACGAGGGCTATCCCGCCGATGGATGAATGAACGAGCTCCACGACCGGGAATAACCTCATTCACGCGCTTCCATCCGTCCTTCCACGCTCATCCTGGTTCCACAAGGCACGGTGGGGGGACGCCCGCAGAGTTTTACAAGATGCGCCATATGCGATACATTATTATACAATGCGAGTTGCCGCGGTATTCTAAGCGCGGCCAGAGCCTCGCTTTTTCGCCCGGCTCCTAAACGGATCGTACCCAGTCCGCCACAAAGAGTCGGAAATCTTTTATAATACGCGAACTACTCGCGCAGCGCTGGGACCACTTGCCGCGCGTTCGCACACTCGTTGCATCCGTCGACCACGTGGATATTCTCTCCCTCCCTTTCCATTTCCTTTTCTTTCTTTCTTTCTCTCTTTCTTTCTTCCTTCCTCGTCCAGCTTCTTTTGGTTCGTAACCTCGTTGCGACCGCTTTCTTTGCGGTTCGCTTTCTTTGGCCCTCGAGAGATGCCCGCGAGGACACGAGCCCCGCAGAGGCCGCGATTTCTCACGTGCCGTCTCGAGAAAGATGTAAGACTCCACACGTCTTCATCCTTCGACCGTTGCACCCCGCGGTTCTCGTTCTTCTCGCACGCTTCTGGGGGTGATTTTTTTATACACTGTACAATGTTGGGTATTTTCTCTTCTTTCTTTTTCTCTTCTTTCTTTTCATTTCGGTTCCTGTTTCTCTTTGTACGATTGTTGGTAGGCGCGAGGAGGAGATCGTGTTGAGTTTGGAACAGTTGGGGAGATGTTTCTGAAGGTTTGATTATGATTACTTTGCCAAATAATTTTTGGTAGAGATTTAATAAAATTGGAGTTAAGCTTGAATAGTTTTTATAGGATTGTTGCTTATTTTGATTATATTAAATGTTATCTTAATATTTCTCTATAGAAGTAGTTCGTAAAAGTTACGATCTTGTCCAGATTTGTACTCTTAAACAGCTTTTTCTGTACTTGGTTGTTATGTTCAAACTTTTTAAGCGTTTTGTATTATGTAAATTTTGCCTACAGGCAATTGCATCGCTTACACTTGTGATACGAGTAGAAACGTTCCAAACTACTGTACGGAACACTTAACATATCTCTAATGAAGATTCGCCATTAAACGAAGAAGCGTGCAAGCCAAACGTCGTTAAGGTTTCACAAGCTGCAACCTGCAATTCAAAAATTGTAAGAAATTCAAAGTTCTTCGCTCGATTAAACATTCCAGTAATTTCTTTGTAATGTATTCACAAATTCTAGCCAGCCACTCTTGCTGAATTCTCGCAACCACATCGTTAAGACTCATGCAGAAATGTTAAAAGGAAATAGTAATCGTGAGAGTAAATGACCTGTCATCGGAAGTAGAAGATGGTAAGGGTGATCATTTTCCTCAAATTGTATTACTAGAATTCACGTCTAACTTTACACATCGCAATCAGAATCAGATTATTTTTCATACGATGTCAACTTTTCTGCATTTTTCACCTTTTTAACTATCATGAAACTTTCAATGTTAAAAGACAAAATAAGTGTCCTATATTATTACCATATTCATTATATTGGTTTGAAAAACCTAAATACGATAAGAATAATGACTCGTAAAATACTTAAGAAATGGATGGAATGCGCCAAGAATATTTCTAAACAAATATCAGTGTGACGTTATCATTGAAATGTTGACTTCTCGAAAAGAGTGTGTTCTCGTGTAAAAATTTTTCGCAATCGTGGAAGACGTTTTCTTCGATATTGTGTCGTGTTCTCGTGGCATTTGTCAGGCCGCGTGCGGACATTCAAAAAGATCCAGTCCCGCTTCTATTCGTTCAGCAGCGTCGTATGTTAAAGCGGAGGCCGTTGACAAGTCGCGCAGGGATTAAGAGGACAGGCCTTCACGATGCTGTAAATTATTATTTTCACGATAAAGGCATGTCCACCTCGACTGGAATCCCGGGTGTAATTAATGCATCCACCGATAAACGATCTGCTTCTGTCCTTCCTACGGCCGCGAATCTAATCGACAAGATTCGACGATCGTGGCTACCGTCCTCGTTGGAAACGTGACTGGGTTGTTGAAAGAGAAAAGTAGCAGAAAGGAAGATTTTGAGACACGCCAGGTATGAAACGCAGCTTACTTCGATGTTTCTTACATACACTGTAATTTTAATTAATGTATCTAATTTAGTACTGGGTAATTTAGTAACATAAGTTCGCCCTGTTTCCATATTTATTATATAAATAGAGAAAATAGGACGAATATATGCATATTACAAACTGATATTTCTTTATAATAGTTTTCATTTGTTTATCGAATGCGTGACGTATCCATATGATAAATAACCTAACCAAAGCTACTGCGGTTATTCTGTTACAATTTTGTACCAATAGATATCCTATCTTACTGTATCCTACGGCTCTCTAGCTCCTTACATAAAAACAGAACCACCCTTCGAATAGCAGAACCAGTTTCCCATCACACCATGCATTTACCATTTTCCATATATACCATTCTACGCTTCATTTCTACTCAAATAGAGATCGTTACAGACCGGAGTGGCAGCAAGTGAAGCGAGACGCGCGGCAATGAAAGTCGCGGTGACAGGAACGCGGTGAAAATCTTGTCGGGATAGGCCTGTCCGGTATCCAACCATCAAGGAAGATGAACGATAATGCAAGAATACCGTGATCCAGATTAATGCTCGAACACCGCGCAACGTCGCCGCCGGCAACCCACGCGTGTGCGTGTCCTCCGCCGTCAGGGGAGATCCGCGGTGTATCCGCCCGGTAGCCCGTAGCTACATTATTCATAAAATAAAACGCGCAACCATTGGTTAGTCTGCGCGCAGACGACGCGAGAAAATCAACAAGAAAATGCAGCGGGCCGAGACAAGCCCAGCCGCTGTTACGAAAAGATTATTCAGCGAATCATTCCGTAAACCTAGCCGCTACTTCCGCTCGCGGGCCGTCTGTAATAAAATGATCTACGCTGTCGAACTTCCGCTGACGAGGTACTTTCTAAAATGAAATTTCGCTTTTTTTTTTTTTGTTGCAGATTCGTCGAAGAGGAATTATGCATATTGAGATTTGCGATTGGTAAAGGTTGGAGTGTTGGAACGTTGATAAAGGGGTTATAGACTAAAGAATGATATTGGATTAAACTCGTAGCGAAATTTGGTAGATTTGATAGTTTAAAATTATACACACGCGCTTTCTTTCAGTAATTATAACAGAATGATACTATCGACGAATCTGCAGTTCAAATTCCACCAAATGATCTCGGTCAACCTCTGTTACAACACTTCATTACGTAACTCTCGTTGCGTCTCTTAGACAAACTTATAATTCATCATCCAACGACACCCAATAATTAAGAACAAAATCACACTACCTCGAGAGATGCATATTCTAATTCTCAATCGTGGAAAACTAAGAGTGTTGAGATCGCATCAGTGAGACTCTTAGTAACTGGAGATTCCCTGAGCCGAGAAGCATACGAAGAACAATGTTGCAGAGGTACATATGGAAATCCAGAGCATGATATTGTGAGAACGAGGAAACACGCAATGTTCTCGGTAGATAAAAGAGCTTGGTCGACCTTCTGGTTACAGGAAACACGTAGACTATCCAGGTAAAGTTAGCATCGGTTGCGTAGCGGAACCAAGCTCTTGGAAACGAAAATTTCCAACATGGAAGAAGTATCCCCAAGGGCAAGCGTGTCGCGATGGCGAAGATCCCCCGGCTGGATTAGACATAAACATGTCATACCGGCGATATCAACGCCAATAACGTTGCAAAGCGAACAAGTCGCCACGATATCGCTGCTTCCGATCGCCTCCCCACGGGGGCAGCCAGCGGGCAACAAAGAAACCAAAAAGGGAAACGTCTCTGGAATCGCATACCGTGAAAACTTCGCGGCTGATGTATCGATAAAACGCGTTGGCAACGTTAATCAAGCACCTACGGTGCCATGGAACAATCGTTGAGAAAACGGTGCGCAGTTGCGTCGATGGTTGCGTAATATAATATACAGTGCCGTGCAAAAGTCTTGGCCCATCTACGATGGCGATCTCTTAATAGTAATAATCATATTTTTAAGAAACATTTCCATACAGAATTACCTGGAAATCTTTAGATATTTTAGTTATGTAAATGGTAAAAAATGAGTTTATTGAAAAATTGGCGCAAAAACTTTTGCTGTAGAGAGGACAAAACAAGTTCAGATGTCAACTTCGATGTTTCAATTTCAAATTTTAAAAGAATTTCTAGCGATAGGAAAACAATCGCGTTAAAAATAATCTAAACGACACGGTCAGATTAATAGGTGTCAACAGACCTAAAATAATCTCAAAAAAATTTATATTTATCTGTAAAGACAAAATATTCACTTGACAGATCTTATTCGATATTGTTTTTATATCTTTATATTCATGTCTATATAATTATCACTGTGTTTGATTGCGCAGCTAAATGATTACAATATCATCGTGTCGAGTACGACGAAAGAGACAGCGAGGAAGAAGGGGACGGTGTTTATCGATGCAGAATTTGTATCCGGATTGTCGTTTCGCAGCCTTTCGCGGCTACCGTTTCATTTTATTCGGTTAACGAACGAGAATCAAACGCGAGAACCGACTCGATACACGACTATTGGTCTCTAAGGGTACAAGTGGAACAAGAACGGATTACGAATTGATTCGACCTGAAAATGGCCATAGATATCCATTTACGAGCACCCACTCGCCAGATGGGGAAAATTTATGTCCCCGGTTTCTTTTCGCTTTAGGAATTATTAGCTTCGCAGTTTGGCGCGAGGGCTACGCTTGATTCTCCGACCGAACGATTAGTCTTTGAGGCAAGCAGCCTCGATTAACGTCCTGATATCCATCATCGAATGGATACACGTTGGATCACGGTCGTGTTTGTTCGGGTTGCGAAAGGGAAGCTAGAGAAATGATTTATCTAGTGGCCCTTGAAGCCAATTTCCGGTTATCGTTTGTTTTTGGCGTGGGCGTTTGATTATAGATTGGTGATTCTTTTGCAACTGAAAGTAGGGAGATGGATGGTACGAATGTTGACCTATTAACAAGATCACTCCACGGAATAAAAGAAAAGAAATCACGAGTCTTCGCAAGCATTCACGATAGACAGTCCATTTTAATAAAATGGCTTAAGTATCATAAGACGTTATTGTGATGAATTGTTAGAGTATGAATTACACAATTGTCAAATTAAGACTGCTAAAATCTGATTAACGACTGAAAAATGTCAACGAAATAATCGTTGTAATAAAAATACACTACTTAACTTGGAATTATAATAATTTTCAAGCTCAAAGCGGAAATATTTTACATTTTACAAATTTCAAAAGAAGATACACAAAGAGAACAATATTATTCACTCGTTATCCATGAGGTATCAATTCCAGAAAAATCGTATCCTATTAAAAATTCAATCCAAAAGGACTGGGGTTATTTTTTCTCCTCTTTCTCAAATAGTAACTCGCCCAAGCCCTAACCATCGGCCATAAAACCCTTTCTTCCCCACGATATATAGTAATAATCACGGGATTACCTCGCGAACCGGTGCTTATCTCCCGAACAGTCTAATCTGAATATTGATCTACGAAGAACGTAGGAAAAAGGGAAAAAAGAGGCGGGCCCGAGGAAATATAAACTCGCCGGGAAGACACGCTGCGACCTGTGATATGTGGGGTATCTAGCCAGAGGGTACGTAGCTCATCTCCGCCGGTGCAATAAATACGTACGATTACAATGTTACGCGGCTGTAACTCAGCCGCGCCTCCGCTGCGCCTAGCAATGCGCTCAGCAATTTACGACGAACTTGATTCGACCATTCCTAGTTGTATCGAATCTTCAGGCACTGAGACACTCAAAATATTATCTTCCATTGCAATTTGGTACATGAGATTGAATAATTTAAGATTCGTATGGTATCGTTTAAGCATAGATCGAGATTAGAAGTTGTTTTGTATAAAATCATTCGTAAGTGAAATATCGTGATTGCATGGAAAGTTATCAATCAGGAATTTCATGTAAACCTCCGAAACTTATCCAGGCTGAATTGGGCTCTGAATCTTAAATAAAAAATAACAGAAATCTTTCAATAATCTAATACCCAAAATTCTACTAGCCCAATAACAACGATAAAGACACAAAATATTTTTCAAAACTTCTATCAAGATCCTCATCGATCTCAATAATTTAGCTCATAATACTCAAACTTCTAACGTTCCTCCCATGATTCCCTTTAAAGAGACGAGAATTCCATTTAAAACCTCGAAATCTACGCAAACCTCTAAACCACCAACAAACTCTCCATATACTAAAACAGAACCGCTGAATCGTCGCTGGTGGAGGAACACCTCGATGAGCAAGCGCAGAGAGACAATCTATCTAGTCGTTCATCTGCACATGTCCGAGGATCGCTGGAGACGGCACACGGAGAACAGGAAGAAGAAAGAGGGTAGTCGAGGGCCGAGAATCGCAGTAACCCGATACTTTTGCGGGGATGGTTTATGTGGTGACACTCGCAATTCTGTGGTAGACACACGACTCATCGTGACCTTGCGGGTCCCTCCAAGACGGACCCCCTGCCAGGCTACGCCGAATCCTCTTATGAAGTAACGATGACCAACGGCCGAGCCACTCGTAAAAACTCCGTACGACTACGAGGCATATGCAGAACCAGGTTTACACACGCGAACGCGTCGCTGGCATGCGTACGAATTAAGGGCCACTGAGCTTCGACTGCCGCCTCAGGGTATCGAACAGGGGGCCCTTTCAACCATTTCGACTGTCTCTGAAATTATACACTGTAACGTTGGTAGAGTTTGATAACGGAGAATACTTGAAGAAGTGTTGAGTGAAATTCGTGATGACGATGGAGGATTCGCAAAAAGAATATAAGATTGCGCGGCTGTTTCATAAGTTTTGTCGTTCTCTTTCTAGGACGAAATGCTTGCATAATGAATACAATCATCGACATGTTGTTTTTGGCTTTCCATTGCCAATTAATTTCGATCTAAACCTTTTGGTGAAAATTTCCTGTCAGGTTCTTGAAAATCATTTTTGGCATATTTTTACACCGAGAGCTTGCAAGCGAATCGAATTAATATTTTTATTTGTCGATATATATAATTATATATTTATCGAGTATCGCGAGTGCCTTTGATATCTCGACTCATTAATTAAATTTTAATCTTCAATATGTATCTTAACAAATAAAAATTCGAAAATAAAAAATAATCTGGTAAAAAGATAAGAGATATGTTGTAATAAAGGAGAAAAGGTATTATTGAAGAATATTACGAGACTACGGCGGGTAAATTTAAAGGGACATGGAAAATGATCGTCATCGCAGTTCGAGGATTATTAAAAATTAATAGCGACCAACACCAACAGGTGAAAAAAGTCGATGTGACGGTAGTTGTAACGCGAATGGACAAGTGACTCTTAGCGGGGCGCCATTGCTGGCGAATCTGATAATGGCGAGAAGGTATATCGCCGCTCGGAGGAGCTATCATTCGTGTTCTCGCTGCGTCCGTTCGCATCCTGCGGCTGATACATGAAGTGTCCTACGTGCAGGTGTCGCGAGACAAATACGGGCTGCTCGTGGTATCTCACATAGGATCTACGACATCGAGATATCCTGGCGGTCTCTTTTTTCGACCTCCAAACGAACGAATAAACTATTTGTACCATACGTATGCTCGCTTCGTTTTGCCTATCACTGAATCGTTATCGTTATCTAGATTCGTTTCGTTTACTAGATAAAACACCGACTAACAGCCAGGTACTTTTATCCTTTATGGTTTATTTTATTCCATTTGTTATTCTTCTATAATTCTAACTTTTACAAACTTTTCATGTATTTTTTTACGATCGATAACGATCGATTCGAATCGATTATCATTTTATACAACTTCATCAAGTATTTTAATATTTACGAGAAGAATTACACTGTAAATCCCAAGAGATTATCCAAGAGGATTAACACTCCCACCGTGACTCAACGTTCGATCGTCACCATACTCTTCACACCGTTCTATCCCGCGAATACTTGCTCCTCCGCCATCAGAGGCGCGAATAATACCTCTAATGAGCGTCATTCAATCTGTCACTCCTTTCGTTGTCATTAAAACCAGCCATCGGCAACAAGCACTCGTTCCAGCAGCACCCGTGTACACGGTGGACGCATGAATAGAGGTCGTACAAAGACCTCCACGAGCATCAATCCTCTCCCATCGATCGTTCTACGATCTTCTTCTCTTCAAGTAGCTGAAAATCGATCGCGCGACGATCCTTTCCACCGGCTACCAGAAAAAAAGCGACGCTTAACGAGGCAACCGGGGCGATAACCCAGCGAGTAGAGCCGGCCAGCTGCTATTACACTGTTGGAATGCGAGGATATCTTCGAAATCGGTCTTTAAAGTACGTCGGAACAGCGACTTGTTCCTTTCTCTCCCTAATATCGCTCTCCTCCGTTCGTTTTCCTACATACTGAGGACTGATTAGACACCGTAGCGGAGATAACCGAACGTCCATCGAAGATCCTCTCCTTATCTGGTCCCGCATCTAAACCGCGTTCCCCCGGAATTTCGACGTTCCCTCTGGAGAAAACGGCCGACCAGGGACATAAATATGATAGAGTCACGACCTGGTGTGTCGGGACGCACGTACGGTACGGAGTGGTGGTGCGTCGCACCGGGTAACATAATACGCGTGCACAGCCTCTCTCGGCCACTTCTGGGACATGCATCATCGGTAGCCGTCCCGGTGTCGCAGTATTTCTCGGGCCCTTTCTTAGATCGTAACACGGTGGACGCACCGAGTTATGTCCCCGTGCCTCGTTATCGTTGCACCGCGGCTCCGACCACCACGCCGCCCCCTACGCGCTAGCCTGCGTCCTGATTAATGTAACACTTTTTGCCATCACTTCGCGAAACCGGGTTCCTCTTCCGCTTGTTGCTGCTATACTACACGTAACTAGGCGGGAAGAGTGTTACGGTGGTTTAGATCGGTTCGTTCAGACACAAGGAATAGCGTTTACGGTTATTTCTCGAGGGTAAGTGCAATCTTTGGGCGTTGACAGTGTTTAGACTGGAAGATTAAATATCTAGGCGATCGATATTCTTGTTTGGAATTCAATGAATGCTTCTCAATTTTACACGAGGTATTTATTTAATTATTTATTTATTTATTACTGTATATCGAAGTAGGTGTCCGATGACTGGATTGCGAATGTTTGTGCATTTAGGAAAAATTTAAATAAACAAGATATATATATATACAATACAGCGTACAAAGTATCTAAAGAACAGTATAGTCTTTAAAATATTTAGATGAAGGAAATTCCTATTTAGGTTCTACGTATCGTTTTCGTTATATCCATGAAAGTTCGGATTCGCAAAGCAAGAAGAACAAAGTGATACACATGAGAAACCATCATCGTATAGAGATAAACGATTCCTGTTAGAGTATCGTGTCGGTTTGCGAAAGTGATTCGGAAGAATTCGTTCCGGACTGAGTCGTATCTGTTTTCGTGAGGATGTTTCGGGACGACTGGTTGTGGCCTCGTGCTCGTCCTTTTTCGAGCAAGGATTCTCGCGCGTACGACGCGAGCAGGGGGTTCCAGCGGGTCCGGAGTCTGCGCGGCGCATCTTAATTATGAGGGCTAAATTATGAGCGAGCTCCCGGCGCTGAAATATTTGTGTGTTCGCCGGCCGAGGGTTATGGCTCAATTACCACTGGCTATTTCCTTTGCGAGCCGTTGATTTAAGGCGACCACTTCCTGCGCCCGAAAGGACATCCTCCGCGATCGTTTCGACCAGTTGAAACCACGAGAAATACTCTTGTCGCTTTTCAACGGCAGACCATCGCTCGAGCGTTCTCGATATGAGGCCCTTGGTCGTCTCGATTTCATTCCTGACGCGTCAATGATTCGCTTTTCAAGCATTTCTAAATCGTTCAGCGTTAAACAATAAACTTGGATTCTTTTACTTGGTCATATAATTTAGATAACATAAAAGAGTACATATATTGTAAACAAATTACGTATAAATATTATCTCCCATTCGATGGAGCTAAAGTATCGAAAAGAACGTCAGTATCCTCGTTTCACCTGTTTTCTATAGAAAAATTTCTAAAGTTCAATGAAAGATTCATAAGCCATTAATTGGATGAAATATTGATCTGAAAGAATCGTGGATGGAAAAAGATCTGAAATGTGAATGCATGATATTAATAAATCTGATTAATCAGTGCATGAATCTATGTCTTCGCAAATGGAAACTCGATTAAAAACATAATCGTTGCGCGCGTGTCTGATATTATATTCCATTCTATTCTATTCTTGGAATGAAATCTGGTGACATTGGCTAAGCGATTATTAACAATATACAACGTTACGTGAGACGAGCGGATGGAACGGATAAAGGGATAATCGTTGCTTTTTCGAGTGCAACAGCCGAATTGCAACGGCGACTTCACGCGAGCGCATCATCGGAGGATTGAGACGTTAAATGTGAGATCGTAATCAAAATTTAATGCGATCAGATAAGGACTAATTGCAGTCAGACCACTTCGGTAGTCTCATCGAGAGGAAATCGTAAAACATAGTTGCTCGGTGTCGAGCTGCACGCACCGTCTTCCTAGTATCGTAATCTATACCCTGCGATCTTGTCTTTGCCCATCGTGAGACGTATTATACATGTGTGTATAATGGAAATTAAATTTCATTTAATTATATATAATTTATGAAGTTATTGCAATGTCAAATATATAAATTCTTTATAACTATATAAGATTTCAAATGAGATATCTAATATGTAATTCTAGAAGATTTTAATAATTTCCTAATGATTATTCACTTACAGGTTTATCTAAATTTTCGTACATGTCATACGTATTCCTACGTATATTCGTATATTTCAATATATATTACAAAAAATGAATGCTGTATAATGAAATTGTAGTCATTGCGTTTCAATACAACCCGCCATACTATACGCCAAATATTCTTATTTCAAAAAACTATCGATCGTTTTAGCAAAATTATATGCATAATTTCCATCCCAACATCGTCAGAGGATTTCTAGCGATCTTCGCATCTAAACTTTAAAACATTCAATCGACCATAATAGCAAATTGAAAGAGCCGCAAAATTCATTTCTCAAACACGTTCCCACCGGCTTCTGGTTGTACGAAGAAAAGAACTAAATGATCCAGAAAGGAAGAAGTAAGCCGAGGAAATTTCTGTCTACCAATTAGTCGTCTGAAGAGAGACAGTATATACGCGAGGACAGAATCGTGAAGACAAAATTCAGCAGGTGGTGGTACGCACGCGACCCCGTGGTTTATGAACACGCACGCTTTGCCGCTAATATACCCGTGCGCAACGAGACACGCACGGGCCGCGCGAGGAGATGCGCTTTGAACGCCGGTGAATCGCGCGAACGTGAATCCTGACGTACATGCAAGTCGTGGCCACGATGCATGACCGCTGCCACCAGCCAGAGAGCCAGCCTCCAGAAAATCCAGGAAGTCGAGCTCACCAAGCCCGATCCACGATCATTTCCTTAGTGTTCTCTCTCGTCTCTCTTCTTTCCTCCGATCCCTTCTTTTTCATACGTAATTAAGAACGTCCTCCTACACGCTCGTTATCCGCGCCAATCTCGAATAACGTCGTTTAAAAGATATACGATTTTACACGAATTTTAGATGATCTTGGATGTATATAGAAGATTCGTAGAGAAAAGAAGTTTTTCTTTTGTTTTGTCTTTCTTTTTTAATAAAATATTGCATATGTGGTTTGGCATTAGATAGAAGCAACATGAATATGTAATATAATTTTATCAGGTAAGACAACGACACTGCGACATTTAAGAAAATATCTGCCGTTAAATGTCTTACAGTTAACGATTCTGTAGATGCTACTCTTTTATACAGGAAATTAACAATATGAAGAGCAGAAAATTGAAATACTAAAATATAGAAACAGGGGCGTTTTAAACGGAAGATTGAAATTATAGGGTTTGTAAGACTCGAAGGTAATCGGAATCCGAAGAAGATAAAATGAAGGCTAAGAGGTAGCGACATTAAGTCGTTCGAGTCCTGAGGAAACAGAGCCATCGGCTACCAAGTGGTCGCAGGATATTCCGGCGAACCGGTTCAAACGTATCTCTGATTGCACAGGGAATAAGTGAATTTTATGCGCTCGTGTATCTTCCATCGTGAAAATATAACGACGCATCAAACATTTTAATGAACATCGTAATATAAATATTGGTTTATTAATAACAGAAAAATCTTCGAGTCGGTCATCGAACGTGACTTACTAACTCATCTACGAAACACATTCATCGAATTCTCCGTGGCAAACCACGAATATTGTATTTAAGTAAACATGCGAATTTATAATTAACGAACCACTCGATCTCACCTTGCCGAAACAAATTATTGTAAATTTCAAAATTCTCGAGCGAATATTAACACGCGTTTCTATAAATCACGTTCTATGATTGTCGAGCAATTTCAAGGAACCTCGAAAACATCCAATTCACGAAACACGTTCGCGTGGTTGCTCGTCGAAGTTCATACGTTTCGCTGTATGCAAAAACGTTGGTGATAAATTATGCGTGTCCAGCGTCCCACGTGGCGGTGCTACGGGTTTACTCGATAAATAATGAGTAGCTCGGTGCGGACATCTTATCTAACACCGCTTTATATTTTAGAAAAATTCATCGAAAGTGGAAGAGAATGGAACAGTGAGTTTCACCAATGGCTTTGATCGTCGAATGATTGAAAATCAACAGAATTGAATAGAACAAAATATTCCAAGTTTCTACTAATTTGTGTCGCTGAATCAGCAGTTTACTTCCTAATCGGATTTAACCAAGAAACCAGGCATCACAAAGTTACTATCCTATGACCTCCATCTGCGTCAATATCCACAATTAATGAAAAAAAGAAGAAACGAATTGAAAAGTTTTCTGGGAAAAAGAGCTCCGAAGATAAGAGAGTCAAGTGTGTAAATTACATCGTAAGGTTTAGTTCTAGTTTTTCAATGTGACCTAAGGTTCCCATTTAAAATTCTAATAGTTCTCAAAAAACACTATTCTTCAATATTCACAAAATAAATGAACATTTCGCAAAATGATATTCTATAAAATTATTTCATTAAAAAAAAAAAGCGTCTATATATTTATCACATAGCTAAAAGTCCTTCTTTTCAGAAAGCCCCTTAGTTTCAAAGACCTTGTTCCAGTATTCACGAAGAATTTCCGAGAAAGACCTAAACGATCCTCGTTCCATTCATTTTGCACCCTTAATCCGGGCATCCGGTTTCTTCCATCGCCCACGTAACGAATCTGCATGGTTCGCGGACGAATTTGCCGTGGCGCGGTGTGGGCAAGAAATTCCAAACGGTCCCCGAAGCGAGACGGAGCCCCGAATTAATTACCAGCCGGCATTGAACTTGGCCGTGTGTGAATACTGAATACTTGCGCGCGCGAAGGAGGCATCATCGAGCATGTTCGCCTCGAAAACATCCGCGAACGTGCGCACGGCTAACTCTTGTAGCGGGTAGTTCATTAGTCGCATTAGAGCAATTTATCAGCGATCAGGGGGCTGGACACGCTTCGATTGCCGACGCTGCTCATATTAACGGCGATACTAAAGCTCGAACAAACGCGTCTGACAAAGACGGAGGCCGAAGACCAACGGGCTAGCACCGCGAAGTAATTTCAGCCCGAGGAACACACAGAGGCGATTCCGGAGGAAAAGAGGAGGAAAGAAGAGAAGAAAAAAAAACTTGAACGATCCAGGAAGCTCTTAGAGCACGGCGAGCAACGATCTCTTTACGCGCAAGCAATTTTTACGACGAAGCCACCGGGCCGGGCCGAGCTAACACGCGAGGTGACCAGCCACTTTCGACGTTCTACCGTCTGCCAGCCAGACGTTCATATTTCGCTTGGAAAGTGGCTCGTTAAAACATTCAAAGCTGCTTGACATTTTCGTCCGAAAACGAAATGGATGAGTCGGATAACTCAAAAAGCACCTGTGGCGATCCATCGCTAAATTGTAGCTACTCTTTCGCTTCGTCTTTCTTTTTCGCTAATTGCGTCCTGTTCGATGTCAAAATATCAAGATCTGGTTAGCCACTGGATAAGGGGCGCTCTTTGTAACTTCTCGTGCTCGACCGAGTTCTTTCTGAAGGCGTGTGATAAGAAGAGATTACTGAGAAAGCGAGACTGTGTACCAATGATTACATCGATTCGAAATACGGTTATTTGGCCTGGAAAAATATTACACAAGAAACAAATTGTGTTTGTGTATTTGTTGCTATTAAAAATATGGCTATTCGTTCCTGAAATATCATATTCCAACGCACTCTTCGCTACATAGTTCGTTTGCCTCCGAAATACACGAATCTACGTTTTCAGTATCATCTAATATACATCAAAATATTCGAAAATCCTAAGCTGTCCTAACATCCACGTATCCACTATCCGTACACTATCCAACATTCCATCAAATTTCTCCAACACGCGCGATATCTAAAATGCAACAGTTACGTTAACAGCGTTATTTAATCGATGCAACAGATATGTCGTAAGCATCTAACATGTTAAAATTCCCAAGAAAGCTATCGTCCACTCTAACTTACCAAAGATAACTTAACCTATCCTAACAAGCAAATAGTACATAGCCATTACTCAAACGCTACCCAATATTATAATAATATACACCAAACTGTCCTAAATTCCCTAAAGTAATTCTTCCGCTTCTCGCCATCGTCTTCGTTTAACGTCAACGCCTCAAACCCAGAAATCGACCATCCATCCAAGAGTCCATCCGCGTAACTCGATCCTACAAACCTCATAGCCACGTGAACGGTTGGTCGCGTTAAATCAATCGATCGTTGGGTCCGCGAGCTAGACGAACGAGTTCGGGTCCGTTGCTGGAAATAATTCCTTCCGATCTAGAGCCGCGACGCGGGAGTTACGAAAGGGTGTCACGCGCGTAAAACCGAGTTCACTGGACGGACACGCGAACGCGCGTCGCCTAATAACACCGGTCGCGGCGACAGCCAGCAGCCAACGACACGCCGGCTATGCGGCAACGACGGCACAGATCGCACATGCGAGCCACCGAGATAAGAGTTTCGGGCCCAAAGCCGTGTCGTGACGGGATGTCTGCGCTATTCCATCTTGGCTGTCACTCTTGTATGACGCGGTAAGCAACTGTGTATGCAACCGTGTACATGCGTGTACAGCATACCGGTTCGCGAGGACACACCACGAGGAAACGCGTCCAAAGTTGTCCGCTCGCGTGCAAGGGCCGCTTGCAACGAGAACACAGCCCCGCCACACCTTCTGCTTCGACACTCTTGGTCTCCGTTGTCACTGGTTTCGACGACTTGCTCTCTGAATTTTAAACGGTTAACTGAGAACGAGTCGAGTTGTTGGACGGTTTCGGTGTATGTTGCCTCGTTAGAGGGTGTGACGTGGACTCTGGATTGTCATATCGAGTCAAATAGCTATATGTGTTATGGACTAAAGGCAGATGACGATTGTATCAGAATTTTAGCTTTGATGTGAATTTTAAATTATTGAAGTGTGAATTAAAGGATAAAAGTTGCGTGCAGTAGTATCGAGGCACATAATCTGAAACACCAGTTTCGATACATCGAGTAGGTACGTTGCATGGAAGATTATTTAGAGGAACACATTGTCATTTGTAACGAAGTATCGTAATTCTTCTTTTCTAAATTCTTACAATTCCCAAATGTAAAATATATATCGCTGCAAAAATTTCCATGCCTTCCTTGTATTTCATCAACGTGTTTTCTTTACTCGTTCCGAGGAAGAGTCGCCGATCTCAAAGGCCCCGTCGACCGAGAAAAAACTCTCTATCTGGTAAACGAACGTTATCAGAGGGTTCGTCGATCCTCCCGCACTGGTTCAAACAAAGAGACACAGAGAACAAGTCGCGAGTACTCGCGTAATCGGCGACCACTGCATTTGCATCTCAGGCACGAAACGACGAATCCACGTGATCCGTGCGCGTGCAAAAAACCGGGGGGCTCGTCTTACACAATCGCATCAACGGGAAATCTACGTTCTCAAATTTCAAGGCTTAATTTACGAGTGCCGCACGAGTAAATCACGAGGAATCGCAGCGCGCATCGCAGCAGCGACAAATTTATTCCTTTTCCTAGTAGATATCGCGTAACGCCGACACACTATCCGGCCACGAATAAAGTTCCTCTACCTAGGCGACAATAGGAAACGCGTCCAACTTTCCTGCCGGAAATCCCGAAAACCTGACTAGACACTATGCCATTATGTACTTTGATCAAGGTATCATTGCACAAGATGAATTTTCGTCCGTGATATTTTCATCGAGATATTTTTACTTTTATTTAGATTCTTTGATATAATTGATTAAAGAAGAAACATGAATTTTATATAGATATTAAAGGTACCATATTACTATTAGACTTATTGAATCTTTCGAGGCATTTTCAACTCTATTTTGTTTAATTTTATACACGTATACCTGTTTCGAGCGAGCACAGTAGTATGAGCCGGCGGAATGCCGAAGTCAGACAATCGCGGATCACGCTGATGCGAATAGGACGATGTTATAAATTTATTCCGATGATTTTCATTTCTCTTAATTTCATTTTTATACCTCAAGTATCCCGACTATCCAGCAGAGTTATCCCCTACATTTTTATAAATTCTTCATTTAAAAAAAAATCATCTTGCGTGCTTTCCAGTTGATTCAACGAAAGAAATATTTGTGTAAATCAACAACGATAAAAAGGCAAGCATTAACCAATCCACGACAATCATCGTAATTGTTCAATTATGGAAATCCCAAATTTTGATTGATTCCATTCAATTTGAAATTTAATCTAAAAATTAATCGGCTAGACCAACGCAATATTCCGTTAATTTTAATCTGTAAAATCTCACACGGCACACGGATCACCGAAACGCGTGTGCAAGAACGTCTAAACGACATTCTCCCTTCGCGAGTTCTAATCTCGTCGCTGTCACAGGGTGTCTTCACTCGCGCGTCCTGCTTTGCGCGATAAAACCAGCTCCTTATCCAGGGGGATCTCGACCGTGGCCTCTGAGATCGGTTGGCGTGATTTTCGAGGCATACCACCGCGTCTACGAGCGAGCAGAAAGCGTGCAGACGAAGCGGAGGACGGAAGACGAGCAAAAGGAACCTCTGTTGGGTGTCTGGCTACCGAAATTGCAACGCGGCTTCGAGTCGAGCGACTTCGGTTTCTGTCACGCGTTTAATGATTTATGTAATAATGAATCACAGCTATCTACGATCTCCGTGACCATATGTTGAATCACGAATAACTGTAAAATTACTATATTCATGGAACGCATGAACGTTTTAGAATATTTAACCAATCCGACCAAGCGCGATTCCACTTTTCTCCGACAGTGGCTGAAATTTGATTTTATATTAACACTCGAAAACCAACGCTACGAAGTTTTCTTACATACCAGTAACAAATTTTATAATAAAACAAATAAGTCATCAATTGTCCTCTTCGACGTGGAATAATAAAATTAAGCAACAGGAATCTGTAAAGCGCAACTTATTTATCTATCCGCTAATTTTATTAATTAGTAAGTCACTGTATAGGAGAGCCTAGACTACAATCCAACCGCTAATAAAAGCCTCTTTAAAAATTCGTGAATACCAAGCAGCCTACTTAAACTTCCTCCAACAACTCTCATCCGTCATTCAATTAAGAAAGCGAACGATAACAGAGAAAGGAAATATTAAAATTCGAGTGGGAAACAAAGTACGAGAGGTCGAAGGTCGATTCAAGATTCAAGGAGACTGAGAATGAAAGGAAAAAAATAGAGAAAAGCAAGTGCATCGAAGGGACATCCGGGGGTTGACGGTGCTGGTGCACCATCCGCGATGACGTGCAGCTCGGTGCACGTGTATATCGTCCGTCGCTCGTGAAATGTAGATCGACGGTGATTTACTTATCAAGAATCGACGCTTCGCCGGAGGTAAATGGACGAGTCGTGACCATTAGTCGATGGACTGGCCAGTCCGTACGTACGGCGAACAGCCGTGTGTGCGAATCGAGCAGAGCGAGGGAGTACGCTAATATCCGCGCCGTGTGAGGCCTACTCCACGGCCCAACACGATGTTCCCTGTCCCTCTCGACCATGGTGCCCGCAACGATATTCTCTCATGAACCTTTAAATTATTTGGCTCGTCGATCTAACAAGAACGATCGGAGCATGTGGAATGAGGCACCGTGATACGAGTGGGCAACTTTGATATTTTCATTTCTGATGTGGGTTGTAAAGGAAGATTTATGGATTTGTTGATACGTGGTTAAATTGGTGGTTATATGGAGCTAGAGAAGATAATTGAAGTACTTGAGCATTCTGGGAGTTTAGTGGTTGTCGATTTGAATAGTTGTATTGGATACTTCGGAATAACTTTAGCGAGCTAGGTAAATTTAAATAGCCGGAAATCATACGTTTCACTTTTCTATGAAATTGGATGAAATTGAGTGAAATTGATGGAAGAACGACAGAAATACAATTCGACGCTATTCCTTGACAGAATTGGCCAATACAGTCTGTCACACAAGAGCGTGTCTGCGATATTTCTGTAAATATTTATATATTTGTAAAAAAATTTATATGAATTGAATCTACATCTAAAACACTAATACGCTATTACTTAGTAGGGTGTCCAATCTCCTCCATTAGCGATTATAGCTTGACATCGTTTCGGCATACTCTCGACTAATTTTTGAGCGTAGGATTCTGGTAACGACCTCCATATCTTTCGAATGTGATGTACAAGTGTTCTTATTTTTGTGATACGTCTTCCTCTCAGCTTGCATTTCATTAGGGACCACACATTTTCGATAGGGTTTGCATCAGGGGACTGCGATGGCCAAGGAAGTACTGTGATGGCGTTTTTCGCTTTCCATTGGGTGCAGATGCGACTTCGATGTTTAGGGTCGTTGTCTTCTTGCAATATCCATTGGTCCTCGGTTTGGTTGAACCAACGTTTCACGGATGTGAGAAGTCCCCTTTGGTACAATTTCACCATCTTTTGTGCATTCAGATTGTCTGTAAAGACGCACAAAGTCCCAAAACCGCGTGCGTTAAAGCAACCCCAAACATGCACTTTTATAGGGTGTTTTACACTTCTTTGAATCATCCTTCTTCCATGGATAGTCCAAGCACGCCTAATAGGACACCATGCCCAAAACGAAGATTCATCAGTGAATATTATATTACTCCAATCACGATCTCTGTTTTCATTCGCCCATGCCAGACGATTTTCGACGTTTCGCGTACGCGGCACTCATATTAAAAAGCTCTGTTCCTTTCACTGTTTCAAATGAAACTGAAAGGTATTCAGCAACGCGTATTAGAGAAGTTTTCGTTTGTTTACATTCTTTTTATCTCATTCTGATTAGGTGTCAGGTTTCGCAGATATCGCAGACACGCTCTTGTGTGACAGACTGTATTACTTCGAATCATAACTTCTACGATAAAGAATCTGACAATACATGAAGTTCTTGATCGAAGCAGAACATTTTTTACTCTTCCGTCTCTCTACAAAGTCTTGACATCGGGAAATCGACATTTCTCCAAACGAATCGCAAACACGGCGCGAAAGTTTCACCCGAAATCACTCGAAAAGGCTCGCGAACGATTTTCATTCTAAAAGATCGTTTACCAGGAGGAACGATTGACTTCTGACTCCCTGCTAGGCAAGGATTAGTGTCTGAAACCGGGGCACGAAATATGGCAAGACAGGTGATTTCCGCGTACTGCAGCGCGAACGTCGAGGGCGCAATTGTTTCTCGGAATGGAAATCACCAGTGCCGGCTAAACGTGAGGGAATTCTTACGGAGCTGTGCCAAGTTCGATTCTGGCGCACCACGAGTAACGGTCTAGGATACTTTGGGTAGAGATGGACCAAGTATTACGCAAATTTATTTGACAAGACATCTTTAAATTCGTTTCTATAAAATTTCGTCGGAAATCAACTACTGATAAAAACTGAAAGAATAATTTTCTACGATATAATTTGCAAACTATAATAGAAAGCTTTCAACAAGTTTAATTTTTTGTTAAAATGATCCATTTTATCAGCAATAATAGTGAAAGCATAAACTAAAACTTACAATTTTATCTACTTATTTTCATAGCTATATTTTGTATGTTTCTTGTAGATTTAGAAAATTACAGATTGCAGAGAAAATAGTTCATTAATCAGAGTGTTAAGTATTGACTTCCAAAGTAGTTAAATAAAATCTAAATAGAGACAAATTTTAAGTTTCTGGAAATTATCCATCAGATTCGTCTCTCTTATTACGACTTTATGATTATGAGAGTTTCATTGTCTTTCTCATAAAAATCACGCAATTTTTAAAGTGATACGCTTGTCGCCGTATCCCTAACAATACGGAAATCGCCAGGGATTGCGTAACTTATTACGGATTTGCGTTTATCGTCTATAATCCCGATAGGGAAAGTTGACTAATTGAGGAACCGCTTGAGTAGAAATCTGGGGAAAGGTCTCGCGCATCTGCAAAAGAGGACGATCGCATCGATAAGTTTTTTTTCCTGGTTCTAACGTTGTTTCGGAGTATTAGGTAGATTAGGTAAGACGAATACGCTTGTGCACTTTATTATCCTTACACTACATGAAGCTCTTACGCTCGTGTATTGCTTAATGGATCAATTTTCTATGAATAGCGAACGTTGTCGTAAACAGAAATTATCGTTTTTACTTCCAAAGTAATAAATTTTATCCTTTCATCTTCTAATAGTTTCTAATAAAATTCTAAATCGCTTTATACGGAATCGATCTTCTTTCAAATTACTTCACTTTACATAATCAAAAATTAATGGATGAATGTAATGTCAAATCGTTAAATAATACATAGTCAATACATAATGTCAAATAGCTGTAAAACTACGAAAAACTTTTCAATTTTTATATGTTGTGGTTAATATGATTTTGTCGTATAGGAATATAAAATATAAGAATGGAAAAATTCGGAATATAAAAATTAGAAAGCTACATTAAAAAGAGGCTAGAAATAATTTCCACATACCTTCATTTTCCAATGAAACGTTCTCTTATAAGATTTTATATCCAATTTCCATAGTATGAAATTTTTGTAGTCGTATGAAAGTACTATTATATGATACGAAATTTAATATACTTGAATCTAATTAATTAGTATGCAAATACTACCACAGGTACAACGATATGCAGATACTTTTCGTAACCACTGTACATCGATGATGCCTGAGCATGTTTCTTGTAAAATTTCAACACGAAATACAAAATTTTTCTTGAAAGAGAATGCACGTTCTCGGAATAACGTGCATTTCAGAGAAAAAGCAACTCTTCTTATATAAACGCGCGGTATCTTATTGTTTTCCGCGAGTCGCTCTCTGTAACGATAATTTTTTCTTATTCCATGCGTGATTCGCCTCGATGGCTAGCTACTCGGTGCAATGGTAATTCACTGTCAATCGCGTGCACGTCGATAAAACGAGCCCTTATCGTCGTGGCCTTCGTTGCGCAAACGCGTTTGTCCACTTTGAAATCGCGGATGGTCTCCTCGAATGGTCTCTGGAATTGCAGAAATTGCCGCTTCGCGGTTGACTTGCTCATGTGACGAGCGACCTATCATTTTCTTTGCACCGTATAACATGCCCTATTGACGTGAAGAAAAATTCAAAACGAAAATATAACGTAATTTAAGAAAAATATAGGAGAATCGAGCGAGCTTAATTTTTGACAAATTTTAAGTATTGATTGAAATTATGTGATTGCGTGTAATTGGTTAATTAAATGTCAGTGGATTAATGACACAAGTGTATTTTCTGTGATGCATTATATTTTATATTTTCTTCAATAAAAATTGCCTTTGAGCCTCTTAATTATGTTTATTAAATTGATTTTAAATTTGAAGGATTAAAAAGTAGAATTTAAGATATCGATACATTACTGATCTTTCATTGATATTACTTGTACCGAATAATTACGAATGACTGAGATCTGTGAAGCACAAAATTTGGCCATAGCTACGCGAATATCGTTGTTTCACTCTAACGATAGGAAGTCGACCACTACGGATTTCCTCGGGCAACGTTGTCGATAAAAACCAAAGACGCTATACTTTGTGGTTTCATTTTAATTGCTTAGCGGGGAAGATTATCAGTCGACCGCATGAAGATTCGTGTAGTTATAAATATAGTTGTAAACCATGGCCGAAGCTATTAGAATGGGTGGATGAGAGGAATAGATCGATATAGGACACGTACCTAATTTATTTAATGCGTACTATCCCAAGACGTTTCGCCAGACAAAATCATTAGAAAACTCGTTAACGGTAAGGTCGACAAACGTTCGAAACTTCGCTTTTATGACTCGCCTCGACGATACTTATTGGCGATCGTTACGAATCTTTAATGAGAGGTAGTGACTTTATCTTCGTGATAAAAAGCCAACTGCTTACTAATATAGATCCCTATTTTAATTGCGTTTTTTTCTTTTTAAACTCGTGTTCCATCTACGAGCATAAAGTTTCAAACGAGCAATTTCTAAAACGCGCCTTTATAATATAAAATTCTTTGTATGTTATTTTATAATCGGTTATTGTCAACAATTTAAAGCTTTTAATGACTGACAACGAACAGCGCATGGCTCGTATTAATATCTGATCGATAAATCTTAAAGATTGATAAAACCCAAGCCAATACCGGTAAGTATGATCAACATGATCACGCATGATCAACGAAACGATAAGAGCTATTCACAAAAATATGAATTTGCATAAATATCTACAGTCTGCCTATTACAATCTCTTATAAGAAAACTCTGTCAAATCGACCTCGACCGTTTACGTAACGTTCCTCGTCGGGCCACCAGTCGAGGGTTAATCACCGTAACAAATGTCTGCATCGACTCACCGATAGTAATCCTTCTTGCAGTAAATGTTTCCGTCTCTGCTGAAGCAGGTGACTTCGCCATCGAGTCCTTGACGGCAGTGGGAGCATTGAAGGCAGGCCGCGTGCCACCGCCTGTCCACCGCCTGCAAGTAAAACCTGTCGGATATCCGTAGACCGCATCCGGCGCAAACCACCCCCGGAACATCCTCAGACTGTGCGGGAGGAGTGGGTGGTGGCTCCAGCTTTGGGATAGCGTGCAAGTGGTCCGTGGTTTGTTGCTCCTGCGAGTGAGTCTGCGGGTGTAGATGCGAATGGTGATGATGGTGATGATGGTGCGTCGTATGCGGAGGCATGGTCAAGTCGCTGGGGTTCTCGAAATTACTGTTGCTATTCCTGTATTCTTGGCCACCTGACAAGCGTTTCAATGGATAATGAATTATGACGTTTAATTTACAAATTAAGATTGTTGATTTAAAAATGAAAGAAAATTAAGAATCATCGAAAACAATTTTTACTTGAATCGTTAAATGTTATTACGGGTGTAAATTAATCCGATGTGTTTTTAAACAAAATTTATTCGTGGTACGTGCAATGTAAATTCGATCACCAAATTAAATAATTTTCCTTATTCGATCAATTCACGAGAAATTGTCGATACGAACACACGTGAGATTGTTTTTAAATTGTCGCGAAACATTAAAATATTTCAGTTTAAGATGCTTGTTAGAAGCAAGTAAATCTAAATGCATTGAATTAATTTTCATCGCTCGAAACATTTCGATGTGATAAAGAATTAAATATTGCTAAAGATAACACAAACACGTACCTCCAGGAGAATCATAATCCCTAGAGTCGTAGGGGGTGGTAGGTCCGTCGTAGCAGTTGTTGTTTGTTCCACAGTGGGTCTGATGCAGGGGTGTATGATGGGGCCCGTGATGGTGGGCGGCAGGAGGACTGCACGGTAAGGTGGTAGGTCGTGCAGCGTCGCCCATAGACGCAGGGAGGCAGGGACTTAGGTCCCTCGCCTGGTCCACTGCTCCGGGCCCCCCCGCACTGCCGGGCCCCCCTTGACGCCCCACAGCCAAGCCGCTGCCACGCTCCTGCGAGCTGGCCGGCTGCTGGAACAAACATCCAATCATACACTTTAGAAATTTTCAAAGTTTACAATCAATATCTTATAACATTTATGTATGTTCGAATTAAGAATATTTATGCAAAATTTATATACCTATGATCGCGATTAGAGATATAGGAGCTAAACACAAATTTGTTTTATCTATTGGAGATGAAGAGCTCACGGCCAAAGAGCGAAAAATGTATTTGTTAATGATTATGGATCTTTATCGCCGAAATAAAGGTATAGAAACAATAAATATTCATTTAATATTCACAATAAAATAATTATGCATTTATTTAGCAAACGATTTCAACCATATTAAACGATACAATGTTGCGCGTGTCTCGACACTTTCTTGTCTACACGACCTTCCATACCAGATGCCCTTCCATACACGACTGAGGACAGAACAGTTTACATTCTTTTGTTTTCGAGACACCGCGGACACACATACCCATACTCACATGCTCACATAGTTAATTTAGCATATAAAATTACACATATCTCAACAGTATTTTTTATTTATTTCTTTACGATCCGATATTTTTAACAAAAGCAGATTGTAACAGAGTATAAAGTTAGTTTATTGCTAGAGAATTATATAGTTACAAATTACGAATAATATATCCATATTTCGCGGCTGACACGGTGTAAAAACAACGATTAATTAAAAGGAATTAAAAATTAGTTCGATGGTGTTAATTTTATTGTACGATAGGAATGGCTAAAAGGCTCGATGACAACGGGAATGCAAAGTTCTCCACGCGAATGGAGCCTAGTACGTTAATTGAACTGTAATGTGGCGGCGTTAAACGATTGTTTTACGCGCGTGTATTTAGCAACGCGGTCTCGCGCGACACCCGAACGAGCATCGACGGTATTTCACCGTTCACGGTTCAGTAATCGCATCGAAAAACCGAATGGAAAGAACCTAATCCTTCCGATCTAACCGCAATTGCGTCGAAACAGAGCATAGTCGATTTGCTCGAGCTAAATTCTCACACCTACATTGTGCAGTGGTCACAAAAGTCGTCACAAACAGTGTCACCATGAACAAGACGTCGATCGCGAGAAATCACCAAGCAGAGAAAAATAGAGGAAGGATAGAGACAGGGTGAAAGTAATCAAAGGAGGCTTCCTTTCGTTAATAGTTCGGATAGAATCGAATCGATTCTAAGTCAAAGGGACAAGAGACGTCGAAAAACGCCGCGTCAACGTGGACGCGTCGTAGACCAGTCTCAGCTGAAAAACCTATATAATTCCCAACGACGAAGGGGGGAAAAAAGTTCGCCGGTAAAAGTAACCGATCTGAGGCAGAGCCGAAGATGGAGAAGACACTTTCCACCGAAGTCAAAGAGGAGGCACCGTAAAGGACATAGTCGGAAGACGTCGCAACCGCGTAGGATAGGTACTCCTGGTCGTCGTTGTCGGACCGACAACCGGAATAGGCGAAATAGGACAACAACCTAACAGGCACGAAGAGCGAGACGGCGACGGGGACAGTATCCAAAGTGACAGCGGATTACGGCTCGGTTGACATCGGCAAAGGGCAAGGGGTCTAGAGAAAAGGAGAAAGATAAAGAGTGGCATGCTGACGGCAGTAGCCGGTCGCCTCTGATGGATGTCGTAAGGCGGTGTGCGCATGCGCGCGACCCTATAAGGCGCCCGGAGCCGACCAATCCGAGTCGCCGCCGTGTTTCAACTGTCAACGCGGTTGCGGCGTACCGCGGTGCGCTCCGGACATAAATTACGTGGCGAGCTGCCCTGGTCCTCTCCTTCTTGTCCCTCTCTCTTTCCGCCTCCCTTTTTTCCTCTACCCCTCTTTCTCGCTCTTTCTAATACCTTTCAACTTCTCCTTCCCTTCTTCTTTACCCGGGAACCCTTTCTTCCCCATTTCCTTCTCACTCGGGTCATAGAGGCCCTACGCTTCCTTAGGCTCTCTCTTCGATGGAAAACCAATGCCGCACTTTACGACACCAGATACCGGTATTTACTGCATCTCCGTTGAAGCGGCGCGTTTGCGATCGAGCTCGAAGGGCGGTTAACTTGTGCGCATAGAACGTCGTAAAGATCGCTACTCTGAGCGGTGATTCCCCACGGTGACGAATTTAAGCTGGTATTCCAACGATCGATGCTAAAGTTGATGGCACTTACAGTTAGTACCTTCGGTGGATAGTAGTCATGCGTCGGGGGAGCTTTTCTTTTGTCGAAACTCTTTACTCTAAGCGTTCAGTTATTAAGGGGCAACGTTGCGTTAAATCTTCTCTCAGTTAAATTATGAAAGTTTCTGTTGGAACTTAAAGTTGAAAAATATATCAGACGAATCCTTGAAATTCCTTTTCGTAACCACTGTGTGACACAATGTTTAATAGTGTAAATTAATTGAAAAACAATTGCAAATGTAACGTAACACTTGTCCCTAATAGGTTAATCGACTTTTTAATTTACCTAGATAAAAGTAAACGAAGTGAATTTCAACGAAAGCAAAATCTTCAATAAACAAGTATATTTTTTCTTTTTCATTAAATAAACATGATTTAGCAATCTGTGGATAATACTAAAGGAAAAAAGATATCTCTACGACGATCTTCTTATTAAATTCGCGATCCAGTTGCGACATAGATTCTGATTCTCTAAGTTGGCTAGCGACTTCTATCTTTTTCTGTTCTATTTCTTTTTTCCATTAACTGATTCATCGAACGATAATGGTCCTAGAAATGGCACAAAAGAGATCGATCGGATAAAGCGCGCATGCGCGGCGCCGCGTGTTTCACGACGAGGGAAAACTAATAGAAATTACCAGGTTCGTTTGTTACGGCGGATTTTCACTGTGCAACGTAACGATTACGCGGCGGCCGTTGTTTCTTATGTAATAAACCGGGTCGCGGAAAGAATCCGTGGAACGCGCGTTTCGACGTGTCTCTCTGGTGCTTCTGGCGTGCAACCTATCGCGAGTCGTGGCTCGTTTCCTTCGAAGATCATTGATTAAGCTTCGATTGGAACTTTGATTGGGCGACTTTCTTGCCGCTAACAGTAACAACGACACCCCGCGGTGGTGAACTCGATTCTCCGAGGGAATATGCTGGTTTCTAGCAAAACGGCTCGAGTCGCTCACCGCTCACGTTATCCGAATATCGTGGAAGAAGATGAAGTTAATCATAATTTTGCTCTTTTGTATTAATTCCCTTGATAGATTTAACTAATATATTACTTTTTTCCTCTATTTGCTCTATTATTTCTTACACATAGCTATTGATTTGACAAAGATTTTAATTTTACTTATTTATAAAGATTTGTTCTTAGAAAAAGATTACTAAGAATTTTTCGATAATTGTAAGTTTCGATTTAACGGGCTTCCGCTCCTATTCCTGTTTTTTATGTATAAACGTGGACAGTATCGTCATCTATTTCCTGTCATTGATAGTATCGTATCTACTCAATGGCAGTTTGTAAACACAGTTTCTTTCATCCAGTATTTAACTAAAACACATATGTACGTACACTGATATCGATTTGTATTCTGATCGACATACAAATACAAAACTACGTTTCTCAGAAAAGAAACTCTCTGCTTTCAATATATTTTTTCACAAAGAATTCTCCTTCTTTCGATTATTTATTATTATATTAAAAACTGACAGGTTGAAATTTAATGGATTCAAATATTTCTACCATATTCATAGATACACATATAGAGACATCCTGTACATCTGTTACATGTATATGTATATCAGGCAATCACAATAAAACGTTCTTTTAAATGTTACATACATAACAACGGATCATCAAGACCTTCGGTCTTGCCTTTATTGGTTCAACAACGTTTGTTACGTTCGCCGATAACACCAGCGCATCATGCAAGAAATCAACCAGGTTTTCATACACTGTTCCTCGCTTAATGTCATTATTAACCTCCGCTCGAACAATGCACAGCTTTTTTAACAGTGTAGGCGCATTTCTTAACACTCCATTGTGCCAGGTCGCACTCCTCGAGCCGCGAGCGAAGATGTTCTTTGGTACCAACATAGGTCGTCGCTTTTCTTTTGATGTGCCTCAATGAGATTTCCCAACCTTCCCCTCGTATCGGGCATCGCGGCGAAACAAGCGCCAACAACGAATGCAAATGGAGATATTTTCTCGAGAGAATGCGGCTGGAAATCTCTGTTATTTCCATCTGAACACGCGTTTCTCACGAACATTTTCGCCGAACCCCGTTTTGGTATGCGATCGCACTGGAATATCTTCTTGGATCGTAACCTAATCTAAATTTCGAACCGTTTCCACCGTTGCAACAGTTAGAATTATAAGTAATATACGGATCTTTCGTCAGTTTCGACAATAAAAAAGGATTGGCTATATATTGAGGATTATACGAAGAGTAGGTGAACAGGAAGAACAACGCTCTCATTCTTCAAAGCAGTGTACAATCGCAAGATTTATGAAGTATGTTAACGATTGTGTGAACTCGACACAGTGTGATATAAAGAATAGAAACAAAGAATGGATATATAGTATATGATTAACACTAATAGCAACCATTCATGAGAGTTAATTGAGAATTAACACTGCAGAGTGTGATGTATCGTAGATTCAGTCCTTTGCCAGTCTACTAATCCCAATCCTAGACTCTGTTCTCAGAAACTCCATTGATTATCCTAAATGCACAAGGAACATCCTCGTTTCGTTGCCTTCGCCGTGCAAAAGGCCAACCATCCGTATTTCATTGGAAAATTTCTATCGACCAATGAATTCCATTATTATCGGTTATCGCTACAAACCACGTACCAGAGATTTTTTAATTCCAATCTCAGAACTCTGGTTTCATGAAATTCCACGGTTATCGAACCAATAGCTTCATTTTCTTCTTTTCGTCGTGAGCTCAATCAGCGATGCTTCACTGAAAAATTTCGTATTGGAAAATTTCAACGACGCCCAATGCATTCCGGTTGGTTATAGAAGCTGAACGAATTCCATTTCCAGAATTTGCCCGATGGTCGATTTCGTAAGAGCGAACGCGACAACCGGCGAGTAGCTCGCGCGAACAGACGGGAGATCGATACGGGCATCCTATAAATTTCCCACGAAACGGCACGACCGGTCGATCGATCTTCACTCGGCTTCGCGAGATCCTTATCCATCTCGAGAGTGGACCTGCCACAGGCGACCGGGTGCTCGGACTGTAAAACAGACTTTCACCGTGGCTCCAACTTGCACAAGACTCCGCCTTTTTCATTTTCACGAAACGTGAAGTAAATAACGAGCGCGGAATCCGTCGGGATGCCGGCACGAAAAGCCGGTAGAATGCCGCCAGAAATGCCGCTCGACGGTCGTTGTTCGATTGTGCGACAGCCTCTCCGAACTACTGCCGAGATGTCGACTGTCGATTACATTGGTCGCTGTGTACATCTACTTTTGTATTTTTTCTTTCGTCTGTCACTTTACTTTTCCTCTTTTCGTGTCTTTTTTCTTTTCCCTTTTGTTTCATTAATTTTTCTAGGGCGAACAGACGCGTGGACCGCGTGCACGCTGAGATAACACGATGTATTAAGTTCGCGCCGTGACTTTCAGATTGATAAGTAATCGATGATTCATCTGTTTCGCGTCGGGATAACTTGCGCCGAGCCGTTAACGAGTTATCAAAGCAGAGATACGCCGGCCCGTTAGATAGAAAATACGAGGTCGAGTTGGAAATTTTTATTGAACAACCACGTTCTCGTGGAACCTATAAAATCTTTCTTCCCAAACACTTTCTTCCCAGAGGCTGTTTCCTCCGTCTGTTCGCGAACGAGGAATGGGGTAATTGGAGCGTGATTCTTTTTGTAGCGCGACACGATCTCGTATGATTTACGAGAAGTCATCAGTATGAATCAGACACGGCTCGAGCCGAGAATTTTTCTACGATCGTTCCCCTCGTTTGGAAAACGCCGAGCCGCCTGTTTCCAGACGGAGAAGTTAACCGGAGACTGGAGACTTAACCATGGGAAAATGGATCTCAAATCGAATCGAGTCAGCCGTTCTGTAAGGAGGATGAGAAACGAGTGGGTTTCGCGCGGGAAAAGTTCCAAGGACCATACGGTCCGAATACGGTAGGAATAGGAGAGCTGGTAAAATTTATTGGGGACGATCTCTCGTCGCGTCGCCTCCATGACGGCTCCGGTGTTTAATCATTTTTCGTGACAAAAAGAAACGCGAAATTCACCATTTCTTTATCACTCTTGCGAGTCATTGCGAAAAGCTTAGGAGCAACGAATAGAATCGCTGTTTTTAATGGAAAAACGATTTGAACGACGAACATGGTAAAAGAAAAGTGTAAAAGAAAGAGCACGATCCTTGATCTTGTTGATTTTGAAGTATTATAAGTGTTATAAATAGACCGATTTATATTTATCAGTACATTAGCAACTAGATGTATTACATTTTTCACAAAGTGTGATAAAATAGAACAGTTAACGTGTCAATGTTAGACTCTGCAGAAAGGACAATAGTTTTATTTCTATAAATTTATCAACCACGAACGTGCTAAAAGAGCTCTCATAGATATTCAATTACGAATCTGGAATGTACATATATACTTTCAACCCATGATTCAAATTTTCCAGATTCTATAGTTCCCAGCATCTCCTATCATCCATATTTACATTACATTAAAAACTATAAGAAATTATTAATTACTAGAAATAGTATTAAAAGCAATAAGTAAGTTACTGATTACGAACGTCTTCAGAAAACTGTCACCAATATCGTAACTATAAATTTTGTAACATATCCTCTCAATTTTTTCAACTTGCAAATTTCCAAAATCCTCAAGCTCCAATGCCGACGATTCTCAGCATGTCCTATCATCGATACTAAAAGCGAGACCACAAAAAAATCAAACCAGGAAATTCGCTCGCAGTCCGAATCTAGCATCTCTCTTTGTCCCATTTCTCTCTCGTTCTGTCGATTGTATAAACACGCGCGTCCCGTGTTGGCCGCGTATCAGCTTCCCTTGGCCAGCCATGATAGTGATAACAATAAACAGCCTCGTCCACTCGGCGGACGGGCTGCAGCCTGTGGTTTCTCTTAAAACGCGTGGGCGACGCTTAACACCGCAGAGAACCGATAAACTGCTCGCTATCTGCACTTCTCCGCGGCGACCGGCTACCAACCGACCGGACCTCGAGCTACTCGCGACCGGACAAAAATATTGGATCGTGGCTGTTCGTGTGCTACTGTGCCACCTCGGTTATTCGGCTGCTACGACGACAGCCAACTGAGAGAAACAAAAAACGAGAAAAAGGAATAAAGAAGGAAGGTGTTTGCGAAGGAAGAAGCCACCGGTCGAGCTCTAAATATAGATTCAACCCCTTTGGATCAGAGACGGGTCTTAAAGAGTATTGGTGTATTTTACGAGAATTTGACGAGAGCAGGATTTTGAAGGTGAATGATCGAAAATGGTACACAAACGTCGATGGTACTTTTACGACTATTCAGTGTTTATTTTCTATTTTCTGATTTTTATTTTGCTTTTAACTTTCAATTTCATGTGGAATTTTTAATTTTATTATTAAACTGTTGGTAATGGATTACCTGCGAATGTAAGGATTAATTATATTAAAAATGAGGCAAAAAGACTAATGTTTTTTATAAGATACATACTTTTTTTTTTTGTGAAATCGAGATAGTTATTCTCGACTCGATGTTGAAATTATTGTTTCGCTTCTTTCAATTACGTCGCGTGTCGTGTATATGTAAATATAAAAAGCTCTAATTTCAAGTACGATAAAATGTCATGTAAATTCTTCCGCTCGAGGAATTTAACCGACCCAACTTCAATCTTCGAACTCCCACGTTATCGTACAGAAACACTGTTTTCATTCAACAAGAAGAAATTATCATTTCTAATTATTTTTAATCTGTACATATTATGAAACGAGTTCGGCTATCAATCTGCTCGAATTTTCACGAATTTCTAGCACGAATTGATCGCCGTGAATATTAAACGTATCGCGCTTTTGCGTGTGATTGCGAAACCCGCGTTTTGTCGACCTCGAATTTTCCCGATCAATTCTCTCTATCGACGCTTTCCAAGCGATTAAACGATTTCTCAATGATAAAAATGACGAAGAATCGAAACCGAATCAGAGTGATAAAATATCGAGAGCGAGAAATCTATATTATTATATCTATTGTGGAAATGAAAGAAGAGATTGAAAAAATGGAAAAATATGGAGACGAATATTGTCGTCCTTGCGTCACATCCGGTGCGTCATTGCACAATTGCCAGGACTATCGAGATCCGAGGGAAGCGACTCGTTCGCAGTGAAGCAGAGAATACGTAACGATAATTGAGAAATTATGAATTTTAAGGATTGTTCCAGGAAATCGGTGATCTCAACTGCGTAGAAATATCGTATTATCATTGTACGTGTTCAATTTTGTTTTCTTCTTCTGGTACGATGTTTGCGGAGAAGATTTTGATTTAACGACGCTCGGATAATTTCATCGCTCGTTTCAATGTTACGTCTACAATGATCTTATGTTTCCTGCGACGTGCGTATGTATGTAGAACAAAAGTTCCGCTGGATTTCTTCCTTGCCCGGTGTCGATCCAAATAAACGTGATTAATTACTACTAACAATCAAAGAAGTCTCTATCTTTACATCGTTTACGCATGGGTAGAAAATAAAGACAATTAACTCCTAACTTTTAGAAAATCTTAACCTTTTGTATTTCATTGGCGCTACTGCGCAAGATTGACCAGATGAAAATTGTTCTTTTGTATCGTTTCCACCGAGACAAAATAAAAGAGAGAAAAGTATGCTAAAATTCTTCGTCGATCGTATAATCTCTGTATATTTTTAATGTTATTTACAATTAACCAAACAAAGTTTTATTCACATAGACAATTTTTCTTTTTATATTATTCTAGGAAAAGAAAGGGATGTGAATGAAAAGGAATCTCGCAACTGTCTGGTGAAGCAAAGAGGTGTAAGAGTACTTGAAGTAAGAGACGAGAAAACAGTTATTTAAATACTAAAACGAGACGAGATACCGGGGACACAGAACGGCGGCACGCCGAGCAGGCCAAGAATCGCGACCCGACCCCGAGATACCGCTTTCCCTCCCTCTGTGGCCACTTCGCGTTCCGGGAAAATTCAGATCGCGTCTTCGTCTGCCAACGACGCAACGCCCGATACGACCGCTATTAATCACGTGCAAAACCGTGATCGGCCCGCTGAAAGCATGAGTAAACGTTTCGACGTACGGCAACGAGGATCGTTTGAAAATTTTGCGAAACGTCCGACCGACAGATGATGCATTCGAAGAAACACGAACGGACAGATTCAATCTTCTTGCGATTATTCGTGACTTTGATGTATTCGGGAATTTTGAAAGGGTTTCGTCGAGTATTTCAAGAAAATGGCACGATCGATGAGACAACTATGTATTCGAGTTGTCAGCAAGAGTGAAAATCGGAACGTTTGACGATAGACAAAAAGTGAAAACAAAGAGAAATTTTCCTAGAAGCTGTAAAACTGCCAGTGGGAAACGAATTTCCTGTTCGTCTAATATAAATCATACGTTCTTACGACGGAAAGAGCATAGTGGAACGAATTAATTTAGGAATCGCGATTAAAAGATCTATTCTACTCAACGTGTTTTTTATTCCAAGAACCGCCAGTGAACAGGCAGTTAGGATATTAACAAGTTCCTGTGCAATAAATTAGCCACCTAGAACCAAGCTCTACTTCATAAACGTCTACTTATTCGTTCTTTTACTTGGTGATCCCTTATTCGATGATTCACCGAAATTCAAACGCATGACGAATAAAAATCTTTATCTTCTAACGTGTGATAAGAAATTCATTTCGTTGCATTTCTTACGTATGAACAAAAATCAAAAAGAAGAAGAGCAATTCCGTTCCACTAAATTTCACTAGAAAATTCATATTCCTTTATAACGTTTTTCTATATAATCGATTCTAAACAAAATATTTCACAAGTATTAAATGTTCGTGTTTCAAACACAATCGCGAAACAGAATTACGAGCAATTCCGTTTCCTCAAATTTCGTCAAAAAGTTAAAGAAACGCGGAACAACTGGCAAATTTTTGCCAAGAGACGAACGTGTCACTCTGGAGGACAGTTTCGCGAGCCACGATAGGCAAAAGCATATCGCCTCCGCTCCGTACCTAAATAAACAACAAAAGATGGAGCGCGGCGCGGATTTATTAAACGTTCGTCCCGCGATGACCGCCGCCGCTCCGTGGCGGATATATCTCAACAGGCCCGGCCAATAAATTACGCTCGACACAAACGGACCACTATCACGGACAGACACGTTCGTGCCACGTCGCGCTTATCTCATCGAAGTTACAATAATCACACTCTCTTCGGCCGGCTCCATGCTGACGCACGCGTCCGGCTGCGCGCATAGAAAAAGATCGAAAGCTTCCAGAGACTAAACGACGCCAAATCCGTGTGACGCTGATTAGATGCGTTCCACCAATATCATTTTCAACGGTCGGATTTCGATCGACCGACTACTAAGTCAGAATCGATGAAAGCTTGTTTATTGAATCACCGTTTGTACGCCGCGGATGTTTATGTAAATTCATATTTTGATAACAATACTAATCATATTATCATAATGACTATTTATGTCGTACCACAATGCGTATATCATAATGATTATTTTGCTTTGAACATTAATCTTCGAACAATGGTTTAGTGATTATATATGTACATAGTAGCCTCGATGATACGAACGAAGGTTTACAATAGTTTGAGAAGGTCTGAGTAGGTTTGAAAGGAATCGAAGCCGAGAAAGAGAGTGTGGAACAGTTTAAGCGCGGGTTACTTTCGGGGAATTTCACAGCAGACGTAAAACGAATTAACGTCAATATCTTTTGAGCTTTTGGAAGAAGATTCCTGTCGAATTACGCTAGTAGGAGGAAATACATAGGTGGAAGAGTAACGTGGAGAAACTGAGTTCGATAGGGAAGAAGATGTAAATTTCACTCTTAAAATCTGCAATCTTCGAAATATTCGAAAGTGTTAAGCTTCCCCTTTAATTCCTCCCATCTTAATTATCTTAACATTGCTTCAGATTTTCAATTCTTATATCACCACTTACATTTCAACAACGTACAAGGACTTTTAAATGTTTCAAAAGAATCTTTGACGTATTAACGATTGTATAGTGTTCTCGTTAAATTTAAGAAATATTTTAATAGTAGGAAAATTTGTGTCAAAGATTACCAAAGAGCGTAACATTAATCGTGTTATGAAAGAAAACGTTCTGTAACTTGCAAGTTTCGGCTCAACTATCATTCAATCACGTTGTACTGCGACTCTGTCTTGAAACCACCTCTAACCACGAAGTCGACATTGTTCTGGTAGCAAGAATGTCTGCTCAACTCGACGAATAACTCCCGTCAAGCATATGAAACGTTTGAAAAATCCGTCGCAGACCCGAACTCGTAATTCACGCAGTTGTCGCGGAAATTGTTATTTATTTTCACCGCAGTCGCGGCCCCTGTCGCGAGATGAATTATTCGATCGTGCACGCGGTCACAAAGGAGCGTAGGAAAATCTCGGGTTGCGCAACGAAGAAACAGAGAAAATTAAGCCAGTTGAAAGGCAAACTGGTCGACTCTGTTTTCTGTAACAATCTTTTATTTTGACAGGTAATGGAATATACGATTAAATTTTTCATAAATACGCAAAAATTTGTAATCGATGTAGGATAAACGCGTCAACTCGACAAAAGCTGAACGATTAACCTCGGTTGAGACGATCAGTTTGACTCTTGTGTGATTCAATCGCGCTGGTCACTCGTCGCTGCCACGAAAACGAAGCGCCATTCCCGCGTCCCGTTTTGCGTTTCATGCGATAAAATAATCGCGTCGCTGTAAGGAGATTGGGACATTTAACGCACGGCGCCTCTTATACGATACGCTTTAATCAACCACTGATTCTTTGGTAAACAAATTATTTACGCCGTGTTTCTTTCAATGGTTTTCGTTGTCAAAATTTCGAAGAATATCCGTCAAATTAAATGAATGAAAATTACAGAATAATTGTGAATGACGTATCTCACGATTTGAAAACTTGTTCTTTAGACGATGTTCTTTAGGAATGAAAAAAAAAAAAAAAAAAACAACACACGACGCCATGAAATATGGTTTACAGGAACGATCAGAAAGATAATGAAATGTACTTCGCTGTGAATAATTCCGTGACTAATGGAGAGATAGTTTTGTTGGAGAAAATTCTCGTGGAATTTTTGGTGGATTTTTATAATAGCTTTTTGTAGGTAGATATAGGAGCGTGAAAAGGAGGAACGATACGTATAATTTAAAAAATCCACGTTCCGATTTAATAAGAATGTCCAAGTACTTATACGGATTCTGAACAAAGTAAGAATATAAAATTAACACAACGTATATGGAATTAACATAATGTTTATCACGAGACAAACAAAATATCAAATAAATCTTAATATAAAGTACGTTACAGCGTTAATATAATTTGATAAAAAATGGAAGTCAATCTTTTTCCTCGACTATACATTATCGATCTACACTAAAAATAATTTATATTCAATTTCTACGATGCGTATTAATTTCTTACTTTATTACTAAAACCTTTTCTAAATATGTATGTACATTGGAACGATACAACAAAATAATTTAAGAAGATCGGAGATTAATTCTGAGAAAAGTTTCCGCGATCACAAGTTAATCGAACGAAAGAGAACGGAAATAATGAAAGTCGTTCGAACTCTCGTTTGAAACGGTTTATATCGATTAACACTCAATTTCGGTGGAATCAGCGAAAATAAAGGGAAAAGAGAAGGATTGGTAAGCGATGGCATGCGTTTTACATCCAGCTCGTTTCGTCGGCGTAGCCACGAGTTAATGCATCGGTTCAATTAGCGGCCATCGTGGTGACACCGAACAATCAATTACGTTTGTTTACAAGGTGTACCCGTTAACGGCACAGCCATTCAACAGTCGTTTAAAACGGAATTAACATTCCTTGAAGATGAACGCCGGTTTCGCTGATCGTACATTGCTCGACACCGTTCGAACCATCGTGCAATGGAAAACGAACGTCGCCGCTAAAATCACGAGCATCCACGTTCCGCCGTTTAATCCGACATGATTTCCTTCATGACCAAAACGGTTTCATGAAATGTTCGTAGTAAATATCACGAAGCAAAGGAATTTCGATTTCTCTTTCGAAAATTAACTTGCGTTGCTAAAACACGAATATATGTACAGAATTTTCTCGAAAAGCATAGCCAACCAAGAAATAACTACGTCAAACGAAACGAAATGAACGTAAAGAAACGTAAGAATCTCCTTTTATGAAAAAATTCAATGAAAATCCACGGAAAATAAGAAAAATTAATATAACGAGAATAACCAAAAGAACACAACAGGATTAAATAGTATCATGTAAAAGGTATAAAGAAACGAGACGAGTGTTTAACATTTCGCTTCGATATACTAAAAATGGTAATCGCTTTCAGCAATGGACCAAAGAAAAATCTCTGTCTAAAGAGTTCACGCAATATCAACCCTTTTCGAACAATGACAAGGAGAAAGAAAAATGTATACCTTTTAAACGATCGAAATCTGCAACCCCTTTCAGCCAGGAGAATCAATTAACAAATCGGGGGCGCGACTCGGGTTCGCGTGTCGCGATCCATTACACCGGTGACACCCGAAAAATTCACAAGCTTCGTGGCGATCCGTCAAACCCGCGGTTCGTGTACGCACGCAGGTCTGTCGTCGAGACGGGGTTTTTTCTGTCGGCGGCGATCTACAACGTCGTCGCGAATCCCTGAAACCCGTTCCGCGCCACGGCCGGCGAATATATCAACCGTTGCGTCGCCGATAAGCGTCGGAGCTCGTCGGCGACTCGTTCGCCCAGCAATATTCCAATTACGGAATCGCCGGCAATAAAATCGTTGGATCGAATTATCCAGCTAGGATTTGTTTCCATTAACAGCTACAACCGGACACCGACAACCGCCATCGAGCGGCTCCCTTATCCCTCGCAACGAGAGGTTTTAATTAGTTTGTCGAGCCTGAGAATTTAGAATCTTGGAGATTGGACGTTTCGAGCGATCCTAAGACGTGGATTAATTTGTTTTTCGTGAAAAAACTGTCATACGGGAATTGACAGAAACTTAGAAGGTAGACTGTGATATTTTGAAAAAGAAAAGATCGTCGTATCGGGGTACGTTGATAGAAATCTAGAATTTTCAAGTTTGTGGGATACGACCATTTAAAAACACTCATTCCAACTCGCAGAAAATACGACTCTAATTGCAGAATTTCAGCCAGTCGAAAGAAACCTAATTAATAGGAATATTAAACCTAATTATTAAACCTAATAAGAATTATTGAAAAATGTCTGTTGCAACTCCCGAAAATGTAATAATTTCAGAATATAGGTCGCTCGAAAGCAACCAAAGAACCAAATTGCGACCCCCTCCCCTCCTGTAACATTCTAAAAAAAGTTCTGCTCCAGGTGCAAGTGTCAAGTTGCAAGAGTTGCAAACTCGGTAGAGATCAAAGGGTCGAGGTAAGGATCATCATCCACAGATCATCGAGGCCTGCGTGACAAAGGACCGGGAACCCCTCTCGACGGTTTCGTGGTGCGTACACGGCCAATAAGCAAAGAACCGAGGGAATAGAGGGATGACACTCACCCAGTGCATGCCGGTGGTAGGAGGGGCGCGCTCCTCATACACTCCCATCAGGGTGGCTGCTGTCGCGGGGTAGTTCCCGCCGAGGGTGCGCGACGCCGAAGCTGCTTGGGGGGGAGTCCCGGGGGATCCGCTTGCCGATAACGCGGAGATGGCGTCCGCTGCGCAGGTTCCCTTCTTTTGCCTCCTCTTCTTCTTTCTCCACCACCGTCAAGCTCGCTTCACCCTCTACTTTCCTTGGTTCGGCAATCTTTTCCGCACTCAAAAACGTCACTGGCACCTCCGCGCTGCTCTTCTCCCCGGACTTGTATCAATATTTACATATATCGAAAATGAAAGAAAAGTCCAGGAGAGAACTGATCATCGTTGTCTGGTGAGTGGGTAACGCGCGCCCTCGCGGGCGCATTTCGCTGAAAAAGAATCACTCCGAGAATCCAGCAGCTAATTCTGCTCTATTAAAAGCGAAGACGCGGTGTAACAGTACGGAAACACCGTGCAGACAGTCACGTTACCCCGGAGAAGAAAGTACACCCCTCACTGATACACAATCACTATGGACGCAACGGACAGTCGTTCATCGACGCGACGAGTTGGGGCGACGGGGCGCAGTCCTAGAACCTTGTCGCGGAATTCCTGGTTCCATATCGAACCGAATGGTTCACAAGCACTAGGGTAGTCGGAGAAACCCGCGACGAAGCAACACCCGGCTAGTCCGCGCACCTGCACTCGAATACTACCACTGTCCTGGTGTCCTTGGAGCATCGACAGCTTGGTGATCGATCTCAGTTCGTGCTCCTTCGATGGGACGACCGGACACTCGTCAGGCACGTCTCATGACGCATGTGCCCCGTGTGGTACAAAGGAACGACGAGATCCAACGACCACGACCACGGCCACGGCGACGACACGTCGAGAGGAACGATGCCAGAAAACGAGATTCGCGCGAGCACGCTGCGCCACGGTAAATACAGACCCGTCTACCGAGCCGAAGCCGCGATGCGGAGTGAGGGAACCGGCACAGCTGCAACTGGTTCCAGCCAGAGGCAGCGCCGCATCGCGGTGGAACCGTGAAAACCACCGCGTCACAAGGTGGGGCGGACACGGTTCCACGAAGAACCGCCCACTGGCACCCCCTCCCAGGTCGGCAGTGGAACGACAGGCCACACCCCTACACGAAACCCGATACCGTCTTTCCTTGTCTGTTCCGCAATTCTGTCTGGGCAGACCTTGTCTCGAGCACCACGACTACTTTGCTCCACGCCGCGCTCCTGATCCAGAGAACCGTCTGCACGAGAGAACAGCGGCTCCGTTGCGGTACACAGTGGCGTAGCCTTCTACGTATATGTGGTTTCGTAGAACAGACGCTTTAAATTGGTGCCTCGGACGGCTGGGTTCTTTGCCGTTTTGTTATGTCACCGCGGAAATGAATGTATCGGGGATGTAGGAATGGAAATGGTGAACGTTCGTTGTCAATCGAATGATTGTTCCCGTGAAAGAGATAATAACGTTGGATCGTGAAGAATGATAACTTCGTGTAAATATTTCGCTAATTTACTAGTTTCTATTAACTTATTCCGCGGCTATATTGAATCAAAGTAAGATGTAAAAAGTAAGTTTCTGCTGTCAAGGAATCCATTATCCGAGAGGAAGTGGCCAAGATCAAAGCGTCAGAAGTACCTTAAACACCTGAAAACCCTAGACACCTCGTTTTCATGTCAAAATTGAAAGTTGGCTGTCCACGCTGCCATTACCCTCGTTTTGAGTATATTCCAAGACGAAAAAAGATGTCGTAATTGTTCGCCCAACGATCCGCTCAAACGTCTGGCATTTGCATGAACAACCAATTTACACGTTGCCTTTGGTCACGCGACGCCTTTAACCGCGATTGTCGTTTAACTACAATTTTTTCATCGCAAATTCATGTAGCCACAAAAGGGCGCGTTTCGAAGAACGTACAGCGCGATTCCATCGAAAAATTCGAAAGGAATTCACAAGTCAAACGAAGCGACCGGTTGCATCCGGCTTTCCGCAATCTTCAGAAGGTCTCGGTTCTTTTTTGTATTTCGCTCTTTGGAAAGTCGATTCGACGGACACTGGCGGCCTTCGTCTTTTTGCGCCGCGTCGATGCCTTTTCTACATAGCATTGTTCGTCATTATATTCGCCACCTGGAACTTTTTGGTCAAGATTTTTCTGTCGCTACGCAACAATCGTCTTGTGTCGAACTGGTGTCCACGATAGACGCATCGTGTCGTTTGTTTTCTCATTCGATACGTCAACCCTTTTAGTGTTTAACACTTTCATTCGCATATATGACTCATCGATTCAATTATTTTGTTTGAATTTTAAATTACGTTATCGAAGCAACTATAATATTTTCAAGTTTGTACCTTTTAACAGAAAGCTTTAAGAAAAGAAACAAAACAACAAGTGCATTCAAGTAAATATTGTTACTTCAAATAATAGCTTTTCATAGTGAGAGTATCATCTTTTTTAAGTTATGTATGACTCATACTTGGCGTTTCAAAAAAAAAGAAAAGTGAATTTAGTAGTATTCTTCGTGATCTTTTACGTAGATTAAGCATAATGTCTTAATAGAAAGCGGAAAAAACTAGAAGTGTGAAAGTTTTGTGACTATACGAGTGTTACAGACCTCACCTTTGACCACGAACCGGAAGTACGTGTATCTACGTGACAGTATAATTACAGAAGAAACATTTTTATTGTTGTCTCCTTAATACGAGAACTACCGACCCGGTATATATGTGTAGCCAAATACGAAACTATTTGAAGTTTCCTTCACTAATACGAAACTTAAACCTTCTAGTGATATATTTCCCAATTTCCACCGCATCCTCCATTCGACCCAACATTATCGATTCATGTTACAAGTCTCTTAACCCGGATTCTTCCGAGAGAGTCAACCTCAAACGAAAAATACAAGAAAAACCGTTTGGTTTTCATCGTATTTCCCTCTGGCTCGAGCTCAACGCCTCCTTCCTCCTGTTCGCGGTGTTGCGTCTCTCTGAAAAAACGACAGGTTTCAGCGATGGAACAGGCTAACACAGACGTGGTCAGATAGGAGAAAAGAAAGAGAGAGAAAGAGAGAAGAGACAGGACGAGTGACCAGCTGAAACCGAACGACGACCGTCCGTCCGATATTCCGTCATAAAAAGGAACCGGTTTCGTCTGCAACGTAGACGGAAACCGCTGCTGTTGCCGCAGATAACGTCGTCGAGTGATGGAATTCGCGAATACGTCGCCGATGGTCCGTTCGTCCGGCATGCCGTCTGACTGTTCCGTAATTGTGTGAGAATGATCGTGCTATTAGGATCGTGCGTTTAACACTAGAACTATCAACTTAATCGAAACGATTAATTTATAACTTAATCCAGTAGCGGTTTATGAACGATTTTCGTTATTCATGTGAACAACTGCGACACAGAGGACGAAGATTAATCTTTCGCCAGAATAATACACTCCTTTATAAAAATATTCTTTTCATAGCCAAAATCAACGAATTGAAATATAATTTATTGCCACATCTATCTTATTCGTTAGATTTAACTGCTTCTGATTTCCATCATTTCTTACGAATAAAGATGTAAATGCGCTAATGGGAAATTAAAATATGCAAGAATTTATAGGATTGCATATTGTGATAGATATGTCAATACGCTATTTAAGCAGTAAAACGAATCTGTACTGTAACGATCAGTTCTAGGCTTTAATTACAGAAGAATCGTGCCTGTTAAATTTTAATAGAACCAACTAACGAGACGCTTTTCACAAAAACGAGTGGTCAGCATTCAGCTTAAGACAAAACTGTTCTTTAAACAACCCATCAAATCCTGCAAAACAGTGAATCATGAAAATTCACGTTTCTATTCCTAGCTTTCGCCAACTCAACTTCACAGATTGAAAAACAGGCGACAGTAATACACTGCACGTTTCACCTTCTAAAATTTACCGTGTAATTTATGATTATTTTTAAGAAATTAAATGCTAGTCATTAAATTATAGGTAAAGGATAATCGAGTGTAGAAATGTCCCAGAACTAGAAGCATTGATCTGTTTCTCTTTCAAGATACTCGCATAATCTCAATGTCAAAGAACTAGACTGATTAGCCGAAGCCAACACCCTTCTAAACTACCCGTATAAGAAAAATCTTGTAAAAATCCCTTTAACCTTCTCAGGCTCTTTCTCAATCAGTCCAAGTAACATATAACAAAAACATACAAACCAGAGACCATACTTAACAGTATAAAGAAACAGTTGGCGATTATTGGAAGCCTCTGAGAAATTCTTGATCGCAATAGAGAAGCCGTGGTAGTTGAAACGCGGAATACAGGGAAAGAGATGGTGGAAAAAATATAGAAACGAAAGAGACAAAAGAAAAGAAAGAAAGGTGAGAAGGGGAGGGGTGCTGTTAACTTGACGCGTGAGTACTAAACACGCAGTGACGGTACAATAAAGAGCGGCGCCCCGCGGAGAATGGGGCCCCGCCCGTTGAGAACCCCCCATGAGTGGGACTCGACGAGACCCATGAAAGCCCTATAGAAGCTCAAGGAAACCTTGCATTTCGGGGGTCGTGCCGTGAAACCGCTTATACCTTCGGGATCAACGTAACCGGATGAACTGTTAAAATTTGTGTTCGTTCATTGATAGGTTCACAATACCACGTCTCCATGGAGCGTTAGAACGCGTCCCGAGAAATCCCCTACTGGTTTATTTGTTACGCTTGCGAATAAATTGACCGATCACCATGGTGGCTCATGTTAAGACGTAATGGTGTTATTGATATTCTGCAATGAACGTTGTAACGACTTGTTTAGGAAATGAAGGGATGGCGAATGTTGGGGCTGGTAAATCTTAACAATGATCGCTATATTTCGTGGTCTTGAATCTTTGTTCTTCTTTTTAATTCTGTCGTTGGTATACAAATTTAGGATATTTGTAGTACACAGAGTCCATTATAAATTTATGTATTTACATACAAATTTATAATTAGAATTGTAGCACTGTTGGGTTGTTACATACGTATGTACGTATAATGATCATCTTCCGGACAAAAGATTTTGACAAGTATTGAAACGTGAATTTAACATGATGTTACTCACTCGTACAGGGGTGCTATTCGCAGGACTAAGCTTCTATATCCAAAGAATTATAAAAAGAAATCTTGTAAATGTCGCACGATTCAGTTCTCTTTCATAGAAAAACGTCTCAAAGGCAAAGTCGCGAAAACAGTGCAGCATTATACACGCGTTTCGTTGTTCGTTGCAACGTCAGGTAGAAACAGAAGAGAATCAAAGACGAACGGCGAACCTTGACCAACTTTTGCTCGTGGCGACGTCTGTTTTCGTTCTGTGAGTTAGAGGAAACGGTTTCGACGGTGATTCACGTCGAAATATTCAACGAGCACGAAAGCTCGTGAGTAGCATAATCGGTGGGAACCGAGCGAGGCGCAACGCGATCTCTCGCCGTGAAAATCCGTTTCGCGACTTCTGTTTCCATGGACAGAGGTTCGTGTGCTCGGGGAGGCCGCCGTCGAAGAAAAGGCGAACAGCCCGCGTAGAATAAAAGCAAGCAAGAGGAATCAAGAAAGAAATGAAAAAAGGGAAAGAAAAAGCAGTGCTCGAAACGAACAGCCCAAGAATTTCCTTCAGCTCGCGTTCGTGAAAGTGGATTTTTCAGTGAAAACAACGTGCAACGTTGGCACGCGAACGAAATAGGAAAGCTTTCCACTCTTTGACCCGGAATCCGCGTTTCCAGCTGGCGGACGACGCCGCGCAACCCTTCCGCTTCCTCTTCTGCCGCGTCGACATTTTCTTCTGGCTATATGCATATACCAGGTAGAGTCAAAGACCGCGGCTGAGCTGAAACCAAGCCCCTTCAGCCCCTCAGCCTTTTTTCCAATTCTAAGCGTGCTCGCAAGAGCGAATAGCATTGTGTCGTTCGCTGACGCGCTTTTCGCGTTCTTGTTTCGAATTCTAAGAGGAAATGACGAGAGAGGCGAAATAGGAAATAGACGCGAGATTGCGTGATAGATATCGCTGGTTCTAAAAAATTAATAATTGGTGTCTGAATAAAAGATTCATAAATCAGTTGTTCGTGGACAACTAGAATTTCATCCTTGAATTTCTTACCACCAAATTTTTATTTCTACCGGAGAATATTTCGAACGTTTAACTTTGCGTACACCGAACGTTGTACATGTTGTTGTATGTCGTTAGTATTGCTTTTATTGAAATAAATTTTTAATACATAAATCAACGAAGAGTAGAATGGAAAATAACACCAAAAAGGATTAGGCTTCCGTATAAACGATTTAATTGACCTACGATGTGAAAGAAGACAATTACCTACAAAGAGTTAGACACACCAGGCCTCTCTGTGTGTTTAACGACAAACCGACAACATTTCCAATTTAACAAAGCCAAATTACAATTTCTACAAATACAACCTAAAACTACCTAATAACCCTATAGATCTATTTATGTACTTCAGTTTGTAGGCGAAAGCCAAACAGAGATCGAATGGTCAGAGAACGAGAGTTAAACCGCGCTAACGAGACCGTCTGATCTCAGCACGAGACTCAGCCGGCGACAAGGAAACGACACAAGAGAGGGTAACCCAGGGTGCACCAGGATAGAGAGATCATAAAGGAGAGCAAGGCCCGAGAAATGCGGCAATTTCGATCGGGGGCGGCCGTTTTTCACAAAGCTCGAGGGGATGCAGCCCTAAACGGTCCACCCCGTGCTCATTGTGCGCATTGTCGTGGATCGTGTCTCGCCCACAAGCACGCGTCCAAGCCCAGTACAGAGTCACCAGAGAACGATGAATGACCAAAACCGGACTGGTTACACGAGCACGTTCGACAACCACGTTACAATGAAAGAAGGGCCTATTTCTTCGTTCGTCGGTCTCTCCTGGGCCTGCTGAAAACTGTTTCGCTGTCATTGTGTGTTGGCGGAAATCCACGTCGTTGTATGAGCATAGAGGTGGATGGGAAACGCGTGCTGATCAATGGACACCGCAGGGATTACAGGATTTCTCGTCGATTCTCCAAAGTGGTCAGTCCGTCTTTGAAAAGTAGAAAGTATCCTTTGTTCGCTAGAGGTTTTCCAGTTGTCGGTTGGGTATATTAAATCGTTGGACATGAAATTTGAATAGTTGTAGGCGTGCGTGGCGCGTTGAAGTTTGCGAGTTAGGCTCAATCTGTGTAGATAAACAAACAGAGGAATCATTGGTAAATTTACGATGTTGGAGTTTAGCGTTATAAACATCGATGATTCTCGATTTGAACTTTCTGAACCATTCATTGTTCTCTGCTATATTTTTATCGTAACTTTTTAATAAAACTTTCTATTAACTTTGAATTACATTTTTTCCTGGATTATGCGTGTAGAATATACCGACAAAGTTTAGCTGTTAAACCCTGCGACACTCTATATTTGTCGGTGTTTCTCTTATAATACACTATAAACAAATTTAATTAGTAACACTCGAATTTTTCCAAATTACCAACTACCTTTAATTGCAATCACTCGAAAGCTACAAACAGGACATCGGTCGCAATACAATTCGTTCTAACGACCCATTCGCAGCTATAATCTCTCGAATATTCTGTTATAATCATCGTAGTAGCCATCGTCAACCAAGCATCGCCAGGTCATCTCAAAAAATCAATCAAGCTCTAAAAATCGGACTCGACGGAGGATCGTCGGTCCCGCGTACATGCGCGAGAGCATCGAAGCGGCGGCAACACGAGTGGCTGCCTTCTTTTATTTTCGGCCCATTCTCCCCCTGTCCGGGATTACACGGTGCGCGCACGTTGAAGAAGAGGAACGCCGCAAACCGAAGACGAAGAAGGAGGCAGAAAGCACCTGAGACCGGCGAACGAACGAAGCCAGTGCCCCCTTGTTCCGTCTTTTTCCCTTGAAGGCGGTCGCTTAGGGTAGCACGGACGGATATCCTCTTACCGACACGTGGCCTGCACGTGCCCCCATTTGCAGACCAGTCCTGCGAGCAACGCGCAGAGGGTCCTTCGGGCAACACGGCGCCCCTCGCGCTCCTATAAGGCTATTAATTAAGCGAGATTCGGGACACGTCAGATTTTTCGAGTCTCCACTTGCGCGATGCTATATACTCAGATAGAGAGAGAGAGAGAGAGAGAGAGAGAGAGAGAGAGAGACTATAGGCTTTGAAATTCGGCACGGGGGATTATTTGACTGCTTCCTGCGAGTCCTTGTTGAAGTGGACTTTGGAGAATAGTGATTTGGAATTGATTTCTTTTTTACCTTATTAATGGTGCTTTCGAGGGCTATAAAGATTTCCCTTCTTGAATCTTTGGATTTGGTGGGTAAATGCGCATTTTTAAATTTCAATCATTAGAACTGTTGTTGTATTTTCTTGTTAGTCTTTCATTGTATTTGGCTGGTCCTGTCAGTCTTTGTAGATGCCGACTCTCTGAAGAATAGTCGTTTGGGATCGATCGCTTTTTATTCATCGATCACGAGTTTTAAATTTGGTTCTCTAAAATTGTTCTAGAATTTTTTGTTGGTCTTAATAGTGTTTTGTTGATTCCTGTGAATTCTTGTTGGGTCGATATATAGTAGGAGTGGAGTTTGGTAGATAGCTATTTGTAATCGGTTGATCATAGATCATAGATTTTTTAATTTGTAAGTGTAAAGTCATTCTACGATTTTCTTGCTCAAGTACCGACTTCTTGCATGTAGGTATCGTGACTTGGTTAGATAAATAGATTTTTTAAATAATTGTAATATTTTGGTGGAAACGTTGGATAAACTATCAAAACAAAATATTTAATCCTGCTAATTGACGGTATATCCCTGTATTATCCTTCGTATGAGAGTTTAATCATACTAATCCCTAACTCTTTTTACGAAATGAAGGGGACGTAACGTCGAAAATTTGACGAAGCATGTCTGTTCGAAGTCGCGCGTTCAACAGCTTGACGGTTTAATCCTCCGTGCTAAGCAATACGAGACGTTGACGAGAGTCGATCCGACGTGTAAGGGATACCCCGTAAAAAAAGCTACGTCCCATACCCCACAACGAGCTCACGCGTGCCTTTTATTGTGGGAACCGTTTCTAAAGCGTACTAGTCACCATTACCCTGATTACGCCATTCTCTTACTTCTTCCAAAAAAAAAAAAAAAAAAAAAAAAAGAAAAAAGAAAAAGGAATAGCAATTTGCCATACGAGGGAATAGAAATATGAGGGATCATTATCATGTGAAAATAATAAAAATGGCAACGTTTGATATAAAATGAAATAACATGGTTAGGAGCGATACATTATTTTTAAATCAATACTTCTTGAAATAATCGTTCGATGTAATTTATAAAGAAACAATTGTGTTCCACTAGAAAATAGCTATATTAATAAATCTTTAATTGTTTAATATAAGATACTATCTTAAATGTTTGACTAGTCACGTTTCTTAATAGACGTCGTAAATATTGCTCCTAATTGCAAATGGTCTCCAAGTGTATCAGACACGATGCTATCAAAGCGGTTCATAAACGTACGAGAATTCTCAATTAAAACATGAAATACTATCGCGTGTATCTAATACGATTGATCAATTCGCGAAAAGCTATTATACAATTAATCCTTGGGAATTATTCTATCGCCCTCTTAATTTCATGCAGCTATAAATTAAGAAAACGAGCTAAACCTCTGATAAGGCTAACGATTAACAACCTAACCATCTAACTGTGGTGTACTAAAACACGTATATGATTGGAACGAATTCAACAGGTTTGTAGAAAAAATGATCGATCATCGAGGATCTTTCTCGAGGGGGGAGAGAAAGAAAATTCACGGTTCTCTAATTATGAATACTCGAGAGAAAAAGAGAAAGAGAGGGAGGATGGAAAAAATCGGGGGTTGCTGATTGCTCGACATTTTATTATCCGGTTTATCGCGGGAGGGTGCACGTTTTTCCATACATATGCGCGTGTAGAGCGTGTCGTCTCCATAAAAATCTCATAAACAACGCGATCAGCCCCCATGCGCGGCGTGACGCGCTGTATTCCCACCCCCGAGCCACGGTCTCGTGTTACAGACTTCCAGAATTCATCCATCAAGCCAGAAAAAGCCATGCAACTTGCGGCCTAATGAAAGTGACAGCTCTGGCAGCTCGTGATTGATAAAACGTCAAAATGCTCTAGGAAAATCCGATGACGATTTCGGGCTGGTACTTGGGATTTTTGAAAGTACAAGGAACACAGTGCTTGTACTTCGTTTAAAATCTACTTAAAAATTTGTCCATATTTTCTAAACATTCCCCTATTTTCCACCGATTTGTAAAACCTTAATATTGTTATAAATATCAAAAAAAAAAAAAAATTAAATGAATTGCACTCTGCAAACTTGATCTTTAAAGGTACAGAGAATTTATATTTGGTTTATCTAGAATATAGTTGAAGATTTTTCATCAAATAATACTGAGAATTTAAAGGGCAAATTCCCAATTTGCCTCCATTCTCGGAACGTTTAAAGGCAACTAAAGAATCGCGAATAAACGATACAAGTCACAGATGACAAATTGTAAGGAAAGAATATCTGGATGGTCGTTCGTTTTCCTGAAATCCTATTTAATGCCGTCTATTAGTTGCTAATGACGCGGCATTGTGTCGAACCATGTCGGAGAAATGCTGTTTCGGCGACAAAACGACGTATTCGACGCGTCGATGAGGACGCTTAAGGGGCAGGATTTAGCAAATTTCGAAGAGTTTAAGCCGTGGACGACACCTGGATCGTAAAATTGCAGGTGTTCCCTACGCAGAGGATCTCTTAGAGATGGATTAAATGGCACGAAGGGCACAAAAGGGCGTGACGGCATACCGAGCGTGTAATGGATAAGCGACTGGTTTCACACAAAGTAACCAAAATGTGCTCACTGTATTGCTCCTGATGTGTCAACTAGTTTACCATTTGCTTGTCCTAAATTCTTTTATCATCTTGGTATTTGGATATAATAGTAGTTTGCTAATATTGAAACGAAGATTAGTTGTTTGAAGTTTCTTCTTGTTTGATGGAAGATTTATGGCGATGATTTTGATCGGTATCTTCCTCGACAGAGTTCTTCTTCTTAGCTTGATAGAAGTTCGTGGATATTGAAATGGAAAACTGATGTATCGGGTATGTTCTTATCTTGTAGAAGATTTATGACGATGATTTTGATAATACTCGCGATATTCGTAATCTTACTAAAGAGATTTCTTCTTTTTGGCGATAACGGCGGATTTCTAAGGAAAAATCAAATATTACGTATCGAAACTCGCAGTTAGCAGTCGAAATTCAGGACAGGTTATCGACATCTCAAACACCGTCATACCTCCAAAAAGCGGACTTCTGGTCAACGTCTCACCTCGAGGCAGCTCGCGAATCAGCTCGTTCCCTTTTCAGCCTCCTGGACGGAGATGGTCGCGGGTTCGTGCCGCGTGCAGGCTTCGAAGTGGCCGGTTATTTATGGCTGGATGTATTAGAGGTGGATATAAACGTCGGTTATTGCAAACACTTAACAGTCCGTATATCAATCAGATGCCAGCTTCGGCTACAGCCCCTCGAGAGTGAAGAGGGTTAGGTCGCGACTCTTCTCGTCTTTTCTTCTTCTCTTCTCCTGATAGTATAGGTACATATATACAACGTCACGTAGGAGTGACGACGCTTTTGCCACACTCTCGACAATGTAAACGTATGGACGGTTGCATTAACGGTGACGTGCCAGAGAGGGCTGCATCGATGCAAAAGTGATAAATAATCTAGACCCGCGGCGAATAAACCGCGTTGTCCGGACACCGATACGCACTCTCTCCCCGTTGATTTATGGATCGTGTTTCTACGGGAGGAATGAAACGGAGGTGCCTTTTTCGGACGACGAACAACGAGACCCGTGCTCGTCTTGATGGCCCATGAACCGCGAAACGAGCGTCTAAAGGAGATTGAATTTCAATAAAGTAGCCATTGTTTGGTAAATTGTTGGTTTCTAGTGCTGTAGCGGTAAAAACCTCTTCTTTCTGTCAATATCGATCCGAGACAAGCACTTATAGAATTTTAGCAAGTACTAAATTCCTATTACGCATTGTGAAACGATTCTTATCAACCCTCTAAACTATATACGGCAATTTTAATATCCACGATATATCGTATATAAAAATTGAAGTCGATAGATTAATCAAAAGACTTCGAAAGATGATCAAGTTGTTCGAACCGATCTAGCTAGACCTGAGAAGAAGAAAAAAGAAAACGATGGTTTCCCGGCTGGTCCAGACCCCCCGTGCCCTTCTCGTCGGTGATGCTCGTAAATAACACGGTCGACGGAACGAGCAACGGGGCGAAAGGGGAAAGGAATATGCCTGGAAGCACGGCGAGGGAGGGAGTAGGCCAGAGTCACATCACTACCGGCCGTTTGATAAGGCCGATAAGACACATAAAGAATGCTTGTCCCTCGTGTCCCTCTCTTCGAAAGGCCGCGCCTTTCCCCCCATCACTGCTGCCAGCTAGTGTCGGTATCTTAATGTTCCTCTCTCTCTCCCCTTTCCCTCCCCCTCTCCGTTTTCTCGTCCATTCTCTTTCTCGTCTCTCTGTTTCTTCGTGTCTCATCGGCACACACAGAGGAACACCACGTTCTCTCTTCTCTCTCCCTCTGTGAAACACGTGCGTGGTCATACAGGTTATTTCAAAAAGTTGGACTCAAACTTGAGGGAGTATTTAGTGGCATCAACTGGTAGCATTTAGTTCGTGCAAATCAGCAAAAGAGTGTTAATAAACGTGGGTACAAATGTCACTAGGTTCGGAGTTATAAGATTATAATTTTCACCTATGAGCTACCTGTATTCCTATCGAGTAAATAGTTAGATCAAACATAGCAATGAGGAGTTTTGGAAACATAATTTCAGAATTTGAGGAGGGGACAGGATATTTCCTGTACCAACTAAGCAATTACTTAATGCATAATTATTTTAATGAGATCTGTAGATGAAGAAATGACAATAATCGTTGAGAAAGTATACCGAAGGATTTGAAAATTACTTGAAGGAAAAATTACTACGATATTTTGAAAACAACTACGCGCGATTAATGTTTTGTCGTATGAAACGATCTAATAATGCTTCGCTTGTGGAAACGTCCTGTAACTCCGAAGCTAATGATATTTGTATCCATGTTTGTCAAGACTCTTTTATCTGTTTTGATCAGAGTTGTTCCTCCAAAGACCCCAACTTTTTAAAACACTCTGTATACGTCGTTTATATACGTGATCATGGCTGTGTGTTTTTCGTGTATACGCGCGTTTCTCTGTGGCATCACGGGCCAGCCGATGCTATAAATTATGCGACTGCATCGCGAGCACAGCTGCGACGACGGCTTGTCCTGATCATCTCTCCTTTCGGCGGCCCCTTGGAGATCTTCGCTAACAGTCGACCAGCCGGTGATACCACGGAAATTCTTCGTTGTCGACCGACTCGATATGATCGATCGAGAGGGAAGCGGGAGTCACGTCTCTCCCTCTCAACATGGTTTTGTACCATTGATACGGGGACGATTGGAACTCGATCTTGGAACGCTTCTGACCAGAGTGGTGGCCGTGATTCCTCGCGGTCGTTTTAGACCGTGTTGTTTCGCGCCGTTGCTTTTATTACATCGGGGAACGCGTCCCGTGTGACAAGTGCTCGTTGATTTGTAACAGGATAATTGAATGTTTTACACTTCTCATTTTCTTCTCTTTCTTGTTCCCTTTCTTTCAACAATGAATGAAGTTTCACGATGTTACTCCTTTGTATATTGAGAATAGTTTAAAGTACTATGTACTTCGTAAAAATGTTGCCATGAAACAAATATGATTGGGACCTGATATTACTTATTATACAGTTTCTCGATTTTTATATACGAATGTTGCCCTAACAATTGTAAAAAATGTTTACTCTTGGTATACAAATTATTTAAACAGTCTCGAAGTATCTAGAATTAAATTGTATCGATAAACGATGTGAATGGTATAATGCAAATCATAAAGAATTAAATGATAAACTATAACTCTGTTTTATTTTAACTTTCATTTTATTTCTTCGTAAAAATGATATAGCTTAAACGTTGCTCACGTTTAAACTTTTTATCTGTCAATAAACAACTTTGTTTTCGGATTCCTTCGTTTTTTATTTAATTATTAAAATCGCGAGATGGTGACAATCACAATGGTGACATCCACCATCGATCAAGTAGATGGCGCCTCATGCAAGCTTGGTCGCTAATCGAGTCTCGATCGTAAAATTGTGTCATACAACTATCGGATTTAAATCGCCACCGATAATTTCATCCACGTGGACCTCGTGTACCGCATCCTCGTGGAATCATCGGGCGCGTACGGTGTTTAATGGTTTTCAGGGGAGTCAAAACAGCCAGAAGAAGGACGGTCGTTAAAAAGGATTTCCCTACGATATATCTTCATTTACGCGCAGTAAATAACTCACGCGTCGCGATGTCGTGTGCGTGGTGCCGGTGTGCCTCTGAACGATGAGAAAATTGTGTCAGTGTGATAGGCATTGGGTTACTTTTTTGCCTTTCGAAAAATCTCTGAACGAAGGAAGCCATGCTCCTCGTGTACGTACACCGCGTTTCTTCGCTCCGCGAAGTTTACGATCCAGTAAATTAAGCGTGGAGAAAGCACGATAGACTGGCGTGGATTCAGATCCTTGAAAAGTGGTAAAAAATCCGAGGTTATCGCGGCGACATCGTGTTCGAGGACTACGCGTTTTACCAACACTGGTACCGTGAATTTTCTCATTTTATTCCAGACACACTTATGACAAATTTCGTAAACGAAATCTCTTTTTAGGAAATAGAGTCAATATTCTTATTCCGAACCATAATCAACGTTATCCTCGTACAACGATTCCTCGGCTACCATTTTCTCTCTTTATCGTTCTAAATACTTTCTTGACAAATTTTATAAATGAAATTTCTTTAAAAATTAGTTTCCCTCTGATTCCTGTGATTCCATGACGAATCCAGACAACTGAAGTACCACTACGCCAAGGCGACAAAGTAAATGGAAACTGCAAAATGAGCTTTTGAAGATCAACAAAGATGATGCCTTGTCGCAATTTACCTCGAGATCTTAGAAAAACAGATGGGAAACGGAGAATTTTTCCGTGAATCGGGACTGCAACGTCATCCACTTGGCACCTTTCTTCTTCACGGCAGAAATTAGTAGGCCGAATCGTGGTCAGGTCAGGCGCCGTCTAAATATTTTCTTAGGTCATGACGCCTTGTTCGACAAGCCCTACTCGAATCACGGTAATGGAGACAATGACCGAGTAAACATCAAATTATCCTTTGCCTTTCGACTTGCCAGCTTCTACAAACCGCAAAATCTAACGATTCGTTCTTTCAGGTAAGAAACGAGTTTCCCTTTTCTCTTTGCTGAAAGGCGTGAAAGGCTAGTCGATCGATGACATTTTCGTTGAAAACGTGCTATTACCACGGCAACTAGAATTTAATTAAATTTACTTCCAATTCTACCACGATATCACGCATAAACTGACAACATATACGTATACGTGATATTTTACAATTAATATTCTACGATCTGTTACGGTTTTAATTCCATTTCACGTGCATAAGCACGAAATGAGTTCTCCCGTTGAAAAATGGCCGATCCGCAGCCGAGGTGCGTCCAGGGGCTGAGAAACAACTTCGTAATAACAAAAACAATATTTAATGAGATCGGTCGTTACGCTTTTTCATACGATGCAAATATCATTTTTGATTAGCAATTCTACGTTCGTCCGGACGTTTCAACGTAGCGATTAATATTCAACAAATGTTAAGACTCGCGAAACAGAGCAGAAAGGAGAGATAATCGAACAAAATTCCATATATATTTTGAGATTCGTGATATTAGAAAGGAATTTACAAGAGCAGTCATGTTGAATCGCGAATCATTGAATTATTATTTAAACTCTTACATCGAAGAACTATAATGGATCGATAAAGTTAATGAAATGTTTAAATGTCTTCTATAACACACGTAATATATTCGTTAAAATGATATATCGTACGTGGAATATAAAAGACTTTTGCAAATATTTAAATATTTCCGCCTGCCACTATATATTAAATCATGGATGATGTTAGAATGGAATTATTAGAATGTTGCTAAGACGCAACAATAATTCGAGCCCTTTCATTGCAGAATTTACGATGGATCCATGAAGATAGCAATATTAACTCGGTATTCACGAGGGATTAGAAGCGAGCAGCGGTTATCTCGGAAGCGAATCACTGTTAAGGCTTATCTCCGTCGTCTCCCGGTTTACGGGCCATTGACTGAAAGACTCTCGAACATCTGGACCATACAGATAGTCGTGCTTTGACTGAATTCTGACTCTACTCCGTTTCCCGGAAGCATCTATCTTGCGACGTGGCGCTTAAAACCAGAGAGAAGGAGAGAAGATGGTAGTTGGAATGGATCGAGCGTCACCGTGTTACGAAATTCTACTATTTAAATCATGTTAGCCTCTATATATTATAATTATATAATTTTACTATTTTTATTAGTTTTCGATGCCTCGTAAAGAAGATATAGTGGCACGCGAAAATATTTGGATGAACTATAGAAAATTTGTATAAATATCGTACGTGATTTTTGTAAATAATTGTATTATATATGAATTATTATTAACATTCACAGTATTTCCAAATCAGTTACATTATTGATGACTGATACCAAATGCATTCAGCCGACGGAACTACTTCATGCAGCGCAATTGAAATTGCTCTTGATCAAATGTTACCGTCGCAATGCGGCTGAGCTGCAATTTACGAGAGGTCCAGGCGCCTGACTGCTCTTCAACGACCGATTAAAGTCGTTAACTTGGGAAAGAATGATAGGCAAGACGAGTGTCGGATATTTTAGCCGCCTCGACGCCGGAAATGATTCGGTGATTTTTGGCGAATATGGCGCAACGACTGACACGGTTACCATCTGTCGTCCTTCCACCGGTCAACCCTCCTCTTCGCAACAATTAACTCTTCCATGACAAATACCGAAGTCAAAACACTATGACGCACACGATTATCTCAAGAATATATCATCAAATATTCATAAAGAAAGGGATAGTAAAGAAGGGGGGTTCTACCATGTGAATTCTCACTCCTCAATAAAAATCTTTAAAAAGTTTTTCAAAATTCTAAACATCACAGCCTATACACTATGTTCACTCACTAACGATACTTTAGCGTGATCGTTTGCTCGATTCTTGTCAGTTATTGTCCATCCAAAATTCTCACTTTTACGATAAAAATCTGGAGAAAATTATCAAAAAGTCCAAAGACTCGGTGTCTCTCAGTAAAAGCCAAAAAAAAAAAAAAAAACAAATCGTCTAACGACCATTCAAAATAACTACACGCGTATCTACCGTGAGAACGAAGTCTGTGCGAACGAGCGAGCGGACAGGTGTAAAAAAGGATTCGGCAAACAGTCCGGTTAAAAAGAGAGCGAAAATTCTCTGGAAAGTAAGTCTGATATCGCTTGGTCCGCGGGGTAGCTCGAGGGAACAGGTAAAACGGGGCATCAAACTCGCTTGGTTCTCTTCTCTGGCCCTCTACAGGGGGTCCAGTCACGCTGACATGTTTATCACGCTCGTTCCCGAGACTCGTGCCATGCGTTACACGCGAAGGACTCTCCGTGTTATGCTCGCGAGCATAAGCTTCGTAAGGTTTCACGTTACTGGCGACACAATGCCGCGCTACGTGTCCTCAAGCATTTTTCATTCCCCTTCAACCTGAAGAACTTGTGGATTCGTATCTTCCAAAAGGAAGTGTATGCATTTCCTCGAAGTAAATGTAAGATCAATTGATCCACCTCGTAAAGATCGTTGACATACTTACGAATATTTTCTCGATACTTTTCGAATAGCAATTCTTGTTAGGGCGGTAAAAAATCGTTCTAGATGTAACGACGGGAGCTTCGTGATCATCGCCACGAATAAATCGCGTGGACCGAGAATTGTATAAGGCTCGCTTGTGTCTGAGACGGGGAGGTTTTACGAGGAGTTGTTTCGCTTCTATAATGTGTGAAATATGTTTCTTTTTAGCAATGGGCGTGACGAAGGTGTTCCGTGAGACAGTGGAATTTTAGTGACTAATTAGGTTTCGCGAATGTATTAATTTATTCGATAACGATGGGAGAAAGTCTTAACCCTGGAACATTGTAATTAAAGAGTCTAGGATATACATATCGTTACACACGTTTTCCGCTTATTTTTCGCCTAACTTTGATTATTTTTCCACTCCGTCAGCATTTATTATTTTATATCCATCGATTTTTTGGAATATCGAAATTATCGAGTAAGTAAAGTAGAACATAAATAGAGTATTTATACTTTGATATATAGAATACCATACCGAGATCTTGCAACTCCTCATTTATATTTATTTCAGCTTCTTTTAGAAATATTTAATATTCCCAAAGTATTTAATATCAACGAGGAACGGTCCAAAAAGAGTAGATTTTATAGAGGCGAAGTATCCACGAAACAGTTTCAACTTAACGTCAACAGGCTTTCAATGCGTATATTCCAAGCGTCGACATAAAGTTTCATTTCCGAATGCTACGAGCAGAGCAAAATCCAACGCGACGGATTTTGCCGCATAAATTACCCGCTGCTACGTTATACGTTCATTTGCGTCATTTTATGGGATCGTATATCTGATTCTGACTGTATCACGCGCGAACGAAGCCAGCGATCCCGACGAATAAACGTTGTTTCGTAGTTTCACCGAGGAACACCTTCCCTCCTCGGTTGTTTGTTGCACAACGTAGCGTAACGTTTCTCGATTACGATAATCTATGGTCGTAACGCGTCGCGCGGTTCGTTTCTCCCCCTTTATCGTCGTCGTTCATCTACGATCCTCCGGCAATCTGTTGCCTTGCCGTTTTTCTCATTTCTATGAAAGCACACGCGACCCAGCTTTTTCACTCGCGTCGCAACTCCGGCTAGTTCCACGGAACTATCGCGACGAGGAACGACTGTGCGTCAGTCGAACCGTTATAAAGTCCTCGAGTCGCCCTCTGCTTCTATCAACCTCAGGTCTTCTGTTTACTATTTTCTATTAGAATAAGACGTACGCGACTGGGTGATTTGATAATAGCCAGTAAAGTGATTACACATATGGTAGCATCTCGATTATTGGAACATCGATTAGTAAAGTTTGTTTCGTTATACCTGAATTGTCCGAACGGAGATAGTATTCTTAGTATCGAATGTCGAAAAATAGTAAGTCCGTGGCATGTGTCATTCCACCCGGTGCCACGTTGATCTCTCCATCAAAATTCCGTCCTAAAATGTCTTTTTACGACACGATAGTTTTACGATCCGTAGCGACCGACACCGTTCGTTTGCCCCTAAATGGATCTCCCCTCTTAGATCGAGTCACAATGCGATGATTCCTTGTTGCCTGTCACCGCCAAGTACGCGTGGAAGTTTAAAACGATCAAACGGTAAAATTAACAACCATAAGGAAGAAAAGGAAAGAAAAAGATAGAAAACGTGCAGATAAGTAAGAAGGATCGCCTTAGGTCACGTTACTGTACACCGCTTTGCTCTTTATCATCACAAGTGCGTGCATACGAAGAAGCTGACACGACGATCGACGATCAATGACACGGCGATCAAACGTCGACGGTAAGGACTCTTCGGTTGATGACGAAAGAAAAATAAAAAAAACTGCTGAAGAAATAAAGAGAAGCCATGGTTACTTCAGCACTTTCTATTCGGATCGGTATTCCGCGAACGTTCGTCGCGTAACAGTCGAAGACAGCACTCGAGAGGGGTTAAACAGCCAGGCTAATACACGATATATCTCGACCAATATCGACGTGGATACCTCGTTCCCTGTGTATCTAACTTCACCGCCGGCCGATAAGGCCCCTTATTAAGTATCCTATAAAGTGCAGCCGCACGTTTTCCCGTCGCCGGTGCGAAACTTTCGCCGTCCTTTAAGGACCGTCGGGAATCGGCTTGGCCGGTGCTCGAGCGATCGGTGATCGACGGTGGAAGGCCTATAAACGCGCCACGGAATGTTGGTCATCATGCCGCGCAAGAGAATCGGAATCGGTGGCAGTTCAACAAATCAGCGATTTTATTCGGCATAACTGCCGCCAGCCGGGCCGACAGCTCTTCATATAGGTTATCTCTTTGCATTACGTGGCCGCTCCAAATGCAGTCTTCAAACGTTGCTGCGGTTTCCAGCCGGGAATGCGGTCCCAATCGTCCAGTGATACTCAAACCTGGCCCTTCCATTGCCTTCCGATCCTTTTAGATGGACAAGGAACATGTTCTTCTAACTGTCACGATGATTATGATTACGATGGAAACGATAGTAGAGGATATCACTCGAATTTAAGCAACGAGTATGAGATTTTGGTAAGCGAATAAAACACGAGCTTTGGTTATTCCTTGTTGAGAAGTCTTATCGAATTTGATAATTACGATTGGTTTCTGTTCCTAAGGGACGAAGATCGAAATTGGGATTGTTAACATTTTAAAATTGTAGTTCTAATCTTGCAACAAGGATCGTATTGAATTCGATGTTTCTGTTGGTCGTTAGTGGAGTGCAAATATTTATGAATTTATGAGAAGTTAAAAAATACAATCATATGTATATAGAATAGATACAGAATATTGAAGAATATACAAAATATACAGAGTACAATCTCTGTTACAGTAATTAGAAGAAGAGACGAGTCTCCATTGAGGTTTTATTTCTCTGAACGAATCTATGAAAAATATGAATTTCCATAAACATCTACGATGATCGAGTCGTCGATATCGAATTAGATACAAATATCATGGCAAAAACGAAAGTTTGAGAAGCGCTGCATGAGTGTGCCGTATTTCGTGGCGGCACACTGACGTGCTGCTAGCGCAGCGGGTACAGCGCGATGCCGCTTGTAACCGGCGAGCTCCAATCCTGGCTATGCGACATACCACCGGCAATATATAACGCGGCGCGTATCGTGCGCACACGACTATTTTCAACAAATCGACCTGGATGCCGGCTACGAGAGCCCCGTCGTTCCGAGGACGATGTCCTTGTATGCCGCCACGCCATCGCCTCCTGTAACGAGGCCCTCTGATAAGGGTTGATGTTCCGGCATCATCGTTACAACGCGTTTTACTACGCTAACATCCGAATAATTTGTTTTCTGCTACCGAAACGAACGTACTCGAAACCATTTATGATTACCACTGACGACTGTTTTTAGGGCAAGCTTCAGAGAAACTAAATGAGATGTAGAGAAGCTGAACTGTCGAATTCCAATGAGGTCAATTATTAAGTTTCAAACTATTTATGCCGACGACTGTTTATATATAAAATAAACGAGCTATCGACTTAATTTTTTTATATTATAAAAATTCCCACTAGAATGCTAAAATCGAGAAATTTTTAAAAAACGGATTTAGCCGGATGGCCTTTTGACAATGAGTCACTCGAGTATGGCGGATGTCATCTGAGCGTAGTATTGAGAAACGAATTCTATAACTGTCATTAGAGATTTAGTACGTTTGAAAGTGTCATAGAAATGTATTTTATAAAAGAGGATATGGTTTTCGGGTAGCCGGCATGAGAGACATAAAGTAGTTTTGGCACCATTTGCCACGATTCGTTAGAACGACAGGTCTTAAGTAACTCGTTTTGGATCTTTTTACGACGTTGTAAATCCGTACAAACAACTACGGACGCGCGTAACATCACAGCACGATACATCGATAAGTTTATTATGCATGCAGAAAAGCTTTGATAAGCAGGCCTATAAAAACGCTAACATTAATGGTACTTAACATCATCCGTTTTCAACATTTTATTACAACAGGACGAAAGATGAGGGCAATCGATATCGCAGTGAACGAGATAATCACGCTAGTCTGGAAATGGATCGATCAACGACGAAATTGTCCCTCGATCCGTGAAAAAGGACGGGGTCAAGGGAGTCGAGTTGAAATCAGATCCAGATTATTTAAGAGCTTTCCCAGCCGCTTCCGGCTGGCTGGCATACTCTTCCGGAAGATTTACGCGGCACATTGTTTCGTAATCGTGAGCAGCCCGGTTCTCGTCAGGTCAGTGAACACTCACACGAACGCTATCTCTTCGGATGCTCCGACGAGGAAAAGAGCCCGACGTCGGACAACGGAATCAGGGAGCCGGTACACCCTGGCTGGCTGGATAGCTAGCGGTTCGTTCAGATCTAGATCGCAGATTTAACTGCAAATATTAATTAGGCTAGGCTTACGCTCGTGAATCCTAACGGATTGCGTCACTCTTCCTCCGTTCTAATCCTACGCTGTGGTCTTCGCGAAATTTCCAACTGAAATCTAAAGCCTCGTTCAGAGTAACCAATTCCTTTAAATTTAAGTCCGTAGACAATACAATATAACGTCATTTAGTTTTGTTTATTTTAGTTTTCTTTCTCATATTGGTCATTGGCTACTACGAATATGTAAAAACTCAGTGTCAAGTGAAAAGACTTCAAGTTTATCTTCATACAAGTCAAGTTACTCGAACTTTAACCCGAATCCTCATTCTTCTTTCTCTGCTCAAAACATTACTCTACTCTATTTCACACCTACGAGATCTCCCATCGACGTTCCTATTACCGACTTTCATTCATGCGTTCTCCAATCGCTGAAGACCAGAATTTTCCCTTCCCACTCAATTGCATCGAAGTTTCATTCACTCTATCCCCTCCATGCATCCCTCTGCTCCCATTGAAATCTCGATAAACCATGTTGCGATAATCACCCAGGTCATGTAAGTATGATAGCGCTGGCATAAAACTCGAATCTTCGAATCTCTGATATTCGATCTTCAGGGCTGAATTTTTCAAAGGAAATTTAGAAATTTAGTTTTATAAAAGTTTATGTTAAAAATTAGCAAATCTTCTTTACGTACACGAGTGCAAATAACGATTTAACCGATTAAATCAGAACTTAGAGGGTTCCAACGCTTTTACAGTTTGAATCGGAATTTCAGCTTTGAGCTCTGTGCTCGAAATGCTATTTTAACAACTAATTATCCCGAACGATGAATTCTCGAGGAAGACGCGAATAGTAAACTCGATAAAACGGCGGTCGGATATCATGCGTTTAATTATCAATCAGAGATGCCAGGGATCGCGTGGTTGATTCCTTTACCAGAGAGCTTCCCTTAGGCCGGAACTTGGTACGCGGTATTTATGCGTAATATAGCCGGTCGAATGCATCGTAACACGTATACCTATGTACGCGTTAAAGTATATTTGTTACAGTCGAGCTGAGATACGATGCCTCCTTGTTATTATGCATTGTGCACTAACGTGTGGCGTGATGTGAGCCCGTGTTTGTGTACACAGGTGCGCGCGCAAGCGTAATCAACATCAGATAACAGATCTCGATCCGTCGATGACAGGAACACGGTATCCCCAGTGGTAATCGCCGCGGACCTGCTTCCCGTTCTCCTTCGAGGAATGAAATTACCGTCTTCCACCTTTGTTCCTCTATATTGCCACGATCGAATCCCAGTTGTATGAGTCGTGGACATATGTTGTTAACCTTTTAATACGGCTGCGTTTGAATAAATCGTTCCCTTCAAACGCAAAAAGATGACAAGATTAAATACGATATTGTTATCGATACATTTCAATAGATTATTCATCGTATTCTGTGTATAATATGTAGGAAACGTTATAACAAATTTTCCCCCTTATCTTTTTTTCAAAGTAATAATACATAGAGTGTTATCCTATCTCGTGAGCGAGTTTTGTCTAGTTACGTGTCAAGAATGTTGGAAGCCTTAATCATTAACACCTAACTATTAACACCTAACAGGATAGAGGAAAAATCGCGGAAAAATAGATGAATTAAACGGAGGAAGATCGCCGGCTCGATTTTCGCGTAAAACAACAAAAGACGGGAACGAGTGCGATGAAATAACACGATTTGCCTGCTTATGCAAGGTAATTGCTTTCTGGACTGAGTTATATCGTGTATCTGTTCATGCTAACTTACCCATGGCAGAGCGTGGTTAATTCGTCTTCTCCTTTTTTCTTCTTTTGCTGGAAACAAGCGGTTAACTTTCGTTTTGCAAATGGTGCCACCATTGAAGATAAATGGTGGAACATGTCGGAAACGATTACGAGGATCGTGGAGACGTTGAACGACGACGATCGAGGGTCTCGTTGAACGAATCGAATCGAGACACATTGTCGTTCCCTTTTCTCTTCCTAAAATGATTTCCGGCGGTTCCGCGAAAACGAAAATCACCGTTTCTAACGTTCGAGTTTTCCCAGCAAACGCGGCAAACCTATGTTCATCGATACGATCGAAAGCGTGGTTAATGCAACGTGGAATACGAGCGGAAAAATTCCATGGAACTGCATTTGCAAACCTTTGTCGGCAGGGCTTAGTTACTTGGATTCCGTTCGTCTTTCGCATTCGATGCGGTAATTTTCGGTATCGTTCAATTTCACGCGTGAGCTATGAACCGTTGCATCTAATTAAATGACGCAAGGAAAAGAAGTCATTGCGTGGAGTTATTCGTTGAATTGAAACTTGCCAATGTTGTCGGTAAAAGCAACGTCATTTAATGTTGTCATATGGGAAACATCGATTTTAAGATTCAGCTTCTGATCATTTTAACGAACACATAAAGAGTTAAGTATTATCTGTCTAACTTAAGTACAAGTTAAAAATTATTTATCCCAGTGTTACACGAATAAGAATATCGCGCATTATACATAGATATACTAACTAAAAACGGGCAAGGTTAAAGCTTGTAATGACCCAACTCATTTTTTATAATAATACAACTTTGTCCCTGATCGCCAACAGTTCATTTTACCAATCGATAGATCAAACTACCGCATCTCTTATCTTTTACAGACAAATTTTAATTCAATTCTATACGTCTGTAGAAACTTGGCAAATAAAAACGAAACGCAAATTCGATAAATAATCTGTCCTAACCAACCTTCTACAGAGAATATTTTTGAATATTTCTTTAACTTTTTGAAAAACACATTTATTGGAATTTATCGCAATGAAATTAAGTGAAACTTCCACCTGTGTTCGATCTAGTTGCATTTTCTAGTTAAAAGATAAAAGAAAAGAGGAAAAGAAATGAACGCTAGACACATATACACAGGTTGGATATTTCCGACAGTGGCCTGACCGCGAAAGATACGATGTCGTTCGCAGTGTAACCCCCGTGACGGTGAACGGTGTTGAACAACACATTTCAGGAAGAACAAAGTCCTCGTTAGGGTTTCTGCGCGTCCCGGAACATGCAAGATAGCCATAAGGGACACAGTTTCGCGGCTGTGGTTTAATGAGAAAGCACGGACTAGTTCTTGTAACGGCGACTCGACTACCCGCGCGTATTTATTACTCATCGCGGACATGAGCGATGGCTCGCGCATAAAATTAGCGATACCTCCTAATTGTTATTGCTTATGCGCTGGACGTCGCTGCGATAACGGCTAATGTACGTTTATTTGTCGGCGAAACGAGCGAGTTTCATGCGCGCTTGCCTTCTCTTGTTTTCCCCTGTTCACAATTAGCCATCGCCAACTTCGTCGTGCTCCCTTTTCTACGTTTTCGGCCTCTGGCTTACTGCTACAGATATTTCTTATTGCTGGAAATATTCCTTACTGCTGTCACTTTTGGACTCGATTTATCTATTCGAAGTAAAAGTCCATCCAATCTTAATATTTGCACATTGAAAATCATTTTTTACTGCTACGTCTCTATATCTTATGTCCTTATACTACGAAATGATATCAAACTGCTTCAAAATATGTCCAACTAGTTCAATAAACTACAAACATCTCAGTCTCTTCGATCTACTCAGAAGAAGAAGAATTGCTTCTCGAAGTGTAAGAGTTCTTCCACTTAAAAAACTCCAAACAAAATGCAATTTACTTTACAAAGTTAACGCTCGCGTTAAACTGTAACAACGGCCAAACTTCTTCAAATTGCTTCAGGAAACAATCAATCGGTCCATCGATCTAACCAAATTACACCCATACAAAGAAAAAGATACACTTTCAGAAATATATACGAAATTTTCTACCTAAAAATACTCGATTTCCACAACAATATTTCCTCGAACAAAACATCCCACAGTCGATAAACGTACATAGTCGAACATGAAGGATCGCGAGTCCGCGCGAGTGAAGAGGAACAATCCACGATTCGACACACGCGTATAAAGTTTTCCCACGCGCAACCATGTGCATATCGCTGTGAATTATTATACGCATACAGATCACCCGATACGTAGCGCGGGTAGGCAGAAAGCAGAACGTACACTCGAACACGTACGCTCGCTCCCAGAAACACGAACGAGACCAAGAGAGGGTACACACATGTACAAACGCATATGATTTTCTATCGAGAGGGGAAACCATCGTCGGGAGGCGCGTCGGTGTATCACAGACCGCAGATACTACTATGCCCGCTTCCTTCCACATTAAATCCCTGAGCGAATCGCGAATCTCGCCGGTGAATTGCCCTGGGACACGCACCAGTCCTCCGGCTGACCGTGGTAAACGCAAGGACTCGCCTTCTTCACGGGGTGAGAACTCCGCGACTCGACGACTCCGCTTTTAACCCTTGCCTCTCGATGGCTTTGCCCTCTTGTGGGAATTCCCTCGCGTCGAGACGATTTTACTCCGGTTTCTTCCAGTAGAATTGAATGGGGAGTCAGTTTTGTGATAGCAGTAATAAATGGAATAATTTGTCGATGATAATGACGATGAAGTGGTATTTTTACGCGCAACGTAGGAATTCTGAAATGAAAAGAGGCATTAGAGCTAGAATGAATTTGATAAATTAACTTGACTTTCTAGTTCTTTATTTAAGACGAAGATTCTATTGGAAAGTTCTTCAAAATTTACTTCCGCTAAAAAATCTTGAAACACCTGTAAGATATAAAGCTTTGTTATAGTTTATGAATTTCAAATTACATATTCTAATGAAATTGTTATATCATATACCTATTAGTAGATACTTTCTATATAGTATAATAAATAATAATAAATAATGAAAAGACCTATATAACCGAAAGAAGCAGAATCATTTCTTTCAATCCAGAATCGTCGTTCACAAATACGAAGCACCGTAAGAATCAACAAAAAACTCCCTGTCCCCATTTCTCCGTAAGAAAAAGGAAGGAAGAAACTCGTTGCGAGCGAGCAATGACAAAAATCACCTCTCGCCTTCTCTTTCTCTCTTTTCCTCCGTCTCCTCTCGGAACAAGTGATCGCGCCAGCACACGTGGGAATGCCAGGACATAATGTAAGAATTTTATTCGTGGCGATCAATATAAATACGCGAGATTATGAGCGGTGCGAGGAAGAATTCGAATCCTAGGGCTGCGAATCGTGCGTTCTCGATGCATTTTACTCCTAATTCCACCGATCTCCAGTCTCCGCTCCAATGATTCCATTAGCGGTTCCTGCGTTCTGCTCTCCAGTCGACGAGACCGACGATCCGCGATCCGTGCCGATAATAAACGGCTTCAGCGAGCTTGCGTGGAACTCGCTACGGCGAGACGGGTGCATAACGCGTTAACGATACGCGTTGCAAACATCGACGATCGGTCGGCGGCCATTTGGTTCCTGGCCTGTTGAAAGGGAAATTGGTAACGGGGATTCTTGAGTCGTTACGGTAGTTTGATAGCAAAATTAACCGTTTCTAGGGAAGCCTTGTTAGTCTATATTTAGAATGTTTATTAACTCTTTTGTTTGTGGGAAAATATGACTCTTTGACGATTATAAAAATATTAATTAATGTAACAAGAATTGTCTCAATCGAAATAACGTTTGCATAAGAAGAAATTTATAATCCACAGCTTGTAACCGTCGATTCACCAAATTTATTATTACGTGGTAATTTGTCGTACAAGACAACTGATCTGAGATCTTTGACAAGTTATACACGTTGGTAGTGTAACATACGCATATCCTGATACAGTCTGTCATTCATTTTACGTATCTGCTTTACGCGACATTCAATGAATGGACGCGATATAGATTCAAATATCATAGAGTTTCTTGAAGTATAAAAATAAATTATGCTGCTGACTATATCTAATTATGATAACGAATGTAATATTACATACAGTATATGACGATGTATATGAATGTAAGACGAAGAAGAAATATTGTTCTCGGTTGCACGCACGATCATCTATCCGAGAGGAACCTTTATCGCATGTTATACACCTGCAAAACAATCCCCTCCCGGTGTCAAGTACAGTAAAATGACTCGAGCGTAAAGTTCGGGATAGCATTTCTTCCTCCCCGGGACCGATTCAAGCGTCGTTTTGTACATCTCCTTCGCCGTCACCTCCGCTTCCGATTCGCGCCTAGATAATACAACGCCGCTTACAGAAGTGTACGCCCGGTTGTTTTATGCAAACGTAAGCGCGTCTTGTTTCGTTCGAACGAGGAAATCTTGCGAAAAGCGAAACGACTGAAATAGATAAGAACGACAGAAAAAAGAACAAAATACATCGAACAAAAGAAAAAAAGAAAAAAATTATACTAAGAACGACTTACACTAAGAACGAGGTCGTGGTGCATTTCGACAAGAAAATCCATCTTCCGGACGTGGAAACGTTACGTCTGTTTAGTCCATGAAGCAACATCGCGCATTGCAGATAGTTTAATTACACGCTCCAGCAAAAGGTTGATGCACGTTTGGAAGTAATCTCTCGAAAACTATGCCCCAGCAACACGCTACCAACTTTAGGCACATAAATTTCACGGCGACGCGCGGCTTCCAACTATTTCAGCCCCGATATCCGTTTTGAGAGCCACCGATCCTCGTCAGCATTCGCAACGCTCTCGTTGATCCCATGCCGACTATCTTTCCTTTTATCTTATTTCTCTATTTCCTATTCCTTGCCATTTCTTCGACGTATCTTTCTCTATGGTATGTGATACGATTCTATGCTCGCGAGTGTGCAGGGCATCGGTTCGACCATTCAGGAACATTAGCTGCTATGATGTTTCATAACGAAGAATTACAAACATCGTTGTTTTCTACGTGAAATCAATCGCAACGATAAATTCTGAACCAATGAAGAAAAAATAAGACAGCTTGCGAAGATTACCGAAGAATATAAAATAAAGAGTGTGATTTGGATTGTGACATAGGACGGGTTCATACATAAGTCGTGCATTTATATACTTCCCTGTTATTGACTGTCGACAAGGAAGTAAATTGACTGTAATTACAAACGATGTGTTTACGCGTCACGGTCACGCGTTTTGAATTTCAATTGTTTTGCATCGCGTTGAGCTAAACGGACAACAGTATAAAGAAAAGGGGAGAAAACGAGAGGAGAAAAAGTCCAAGACCTGTTCATGATCATTATGTAGACTTGTTTTCCGCGCAATTACTATTCCTTTTCTGGCGTTTAGACGGTACAGCGGCAAGGGCATGGACTGGCCTAATCACATCTTAATTAATACATTCTATGCGCGCATCGTCTAAACCGGAGAACGAACCATTCCTTTGGCTGACCATTTTCTCCACTAGCAGACCTGGCCCCAGTGCAATTAATCTGATAAACGTACATGCGTAAACACGACTCTTACGCGTTACTTTCTCTACCGAGTTGAACATTTACAGAGGTCACAGCCGTGTGATCAATGCAAGATCCGAAAGATATGCCCCATTGTCGTATGCGTGAGCTCACCTCGCACGGTACGAGACCCAGCCATCGTCACGACTGTCTTTTCGACGAAAAATAGCAGCTTCCATCATCGTCGCTGAATCAATTTCTTCAATTGAGCTGATTCGGTATTACTTACAATATTCTTGACATGTTTTACAGTCTGTCACACAAGAGCGTGTCTGCGATATCTGCGAAACCTGACACCTAATCAGAATGAGATAAAAAGAATGTAAACAAACGAAAACCTCTCTAATACGCGTTGCTGAATACTTTTCAGTTTCATTTGAAACAGTGAAAGGAACAGAGCTTTTTAATATGAGTGCCGCGTACGCGAAACGTCCAAAATCGTCTGGCATGGGCGAAGGAAAACAGAGATCGTGATTGGAGTAATATAATCTTCACTGATGAATCTTCGTTTTGGGCATGGTGTCCTATTAGGCGTGCTTGGACTATCCATGGAAGAAGGATGATTCAAAGAAGTGTAAAACACCCTATAAAAGTGCATGTTTGGGGTTGCTTTAACGCACGCGGTTTTGGGACTTTGTGCGTCTTTACAGACAATCTGAATGCACAAAAGATGGTGAAATTGTACCAAAGGGGACTTCTCACATCCGTGAAACGTTGGTTCAACCAAACCGAGGACCAATGGATATTGCAAGAAGACAACGACCCTAAACATCGAAGTCGCATCTGCACCCAATGGAAAGCGAAAAACGCCATCACAGTACTTCCTTGGCCATCGCAGTCCCCTGATGCAAACCCTATCGAAAATGTGTGGTCCCTAATGAAATGCAAGCTGAGAGGAAGACGTATCACAAAAATAAGAACACTTGTACATCACATTCGAAAGATATGGAGGTCGTTACCAGAATCCTACGCTCAAAAATTAGTCCGGAGTATGCCGAAACGATGCCAAGCTATAATCGCTAATGGAGGAGATTGGACACCCTACTAAGTAATAGCGTATTAGTGTTTTAGATGTAGATTCAATTCATATAAACTTTTTTACAAATATATAAATATTTACAGAAATATCGCAGACACGCTCTTGTGTGACAGACTGTATTTCCAGAAAGACAAAGAAATACTCTAAAACCTTTAATATTTGTTGCTACCATCGTTTTCATTCTACTCTACTCACATCCATAAATTTAAATTCACCGTCTAACACGAGCCACTGATCAAACTGATCAACTCAACTTTTTATTAATTTCTGAATTTCATTTCGTAAATGGACGATCAATGATCAATTCTGAAGAAACAAATTTTTACTTTCATAAGTTCATTCGTCGTAAAAGGATGTGACAGCTGATGGTAAATTCTTAAGTGAATTTCAAGTAAAACCAATCGTATTCTAACATCGTCATTTTACTATGATTTTGAATTTATGGGATTGGTCAATGCGTCTTCTGAATAGCTCATATAATTCTACACGAGTTAGGCAGCAGATCCAATGTATCGTGTTCTCATCGTGAAATAGCGTTTCGTTTGCGGAAAAGTAGGGGCCGAAATCAGATTCAAGAAGTGGCTGTCGATCGCCAAGGTGCGCAACGGTCTGCTCCTAAATCGATCGCCAATGATCACAGGGACATCGGCGGCCGGTTACGAGGTGTTCGCATCTGCTGCCCGATGTAGAATCCCGTGACTTTAGGAAATTGCATGGCTACGTAATACGCGTGTACGTAGCATGTACGAGGCAGGCGTGGCGCGTCACGGCGCGGCAGGTGCTTCGCGATGTGCTACGCTAAGCAACATCGTGCTCGGAGCTCGGTCAACGAGCCATCGACGAAGTCTCCTTAATAGGAGGCTCTGGCTTGATGACCACTTTGTATGGGCAATTTCACTTTAATGGGTATGCTTCATTTGATCCAAGCGTCCCATGCGTCAAAAATATATGTAAAATACGGCAGCTTACGATATTCCGCACTCTTCGATTCCTGCTATTCTTTATCTCTTCCTTTCGCTACTTTTTCTTCCACTTTTACCCTTCTCAATTTTTATCCAAGGAAGGAGAATTATGTTTTTAACGGGTATCTGTGTCGTGTAATGTGTACCGAGCTTATCGATATACGCCTGAGGCGATACGCTCTCCTTTTCCTCCCTTGTTTATTAAACGTAGATCGATGACAAGATCGCGTGACCTCAAGAGAAAAAGCGCTATCGTTAGCTTGTGTGAGAAATACACGTGCAACGAAACTTATCGTTCTCGAAGTATTCCAATGGCGAGAATGTATTACTCGGTTGCAAGAGAATATAAACTGTGCCACATATTTGGGGAGGTTTATGGGAACCGAGTTGGGGGCGTGTGTCGTTTCAGAAAAAAATGGATTATCATATTTTTTAATTATTTTAAGAATCTTCCATCTCGTTGCGGTACTTTCATGTTCACTTAGCTAATGATAATCAGTATGGCGAAAGGGACATCGTATATAACAATACATTTAGTTTTTACCCTTTTCGCTGTTTTATTCGTTTGTATCTATTTAGGATCTTACATGTGCAACGTTATTATAACAAAACGTTGCCGCAAAAGCAGGACAAGCGGACAAGCTGTAGAAGGTGACGCGGCGCCTGTTCTCTCCGAGAGGGATGGGCCGTATGTAAAGATCGCATGCTGCTTGAACATTTAGCATTAATTGCATATCGGTTTTGGCAGGTGGTTGCCAGTCATATAGGATAAACATCTCCGCTCAGTGACCGGAACCTGTGCCATAGATGAATAATTATGAACTTCAACGTACGAAAACCGTATCGAACGCTAAGTCTATCAAGCGTTTCGAAATCAAAATTCGACGCTCCGTAAATATCAGCTCTCGACCGATGTGCTTTATATATACTTTCTACCCGTTCTTCGAAAGAAATATTAAAATCAACGATAATTTAGTTAAGGCATCATCAGAAAAAAAAGTATAGGAAAAAATATATTATAATGTAAGAAGAAATACAAACTTTCATCCATATGTTTTACAAAAATAAATCGAATTCCCAAAAATGCATTACCACAAGCTTGTGAATTATCTATGAGAGGCTACAAATTATTAATATCGAGTATTTTCATAATTTTCATATTAATAATAAATACTACCATTTCAAAGTAGAAGAAAATTAATCGCCACGAGCAATCATCTCGAGTAACGACGTCGAACATAAAGTAGCCTCTTTACGAATTCCTCTGATAATGGCAGATTAATCGCCGCGGGAATAAATCGCCCAAGCTTCAAAGAACAAAAGAAATCACAATTACATTACGCCGAGTGTAGGAATTCGTCTAACGTTTTCTCGCTGGAAATAATGGTTCTCGTTTAATTCAAAAGCAGTTGAAACAGGAAACAGAAACGTTCGCTCGCGACAGCGAGATGAACGATTTTTTAATGCAACAGGCTCGCGTAACGATATGCCCGTGTGCGCTTCAATTATTAGGATTCGAGGAAACGCAGGTTCGACATGGTTTACCGGATCGGTGCCACGGGAACTTAACGAGATCCCAGATTTTTTAATTAATACAGTTGGCACATCGGTAGCTGGGAACGAGGAACTCGGGACTCGCGGCGTTCCGTCCTGAGAACGACGAAATAATGCCGCGATTATGTATGCGCCGGTATCTTCGCGGCGAATCGATGATCATCATCAAGTTCAGACGATCACCGGTTGATGAGCGTACGCGGCTTCTAAATCGCGAACCTTTTGCGCGTTATGGATTCATCAGGGTCAGATTAGCCAGCCCCCCAAGCGGGCACGATGGGATCCGCCGTGAACCAAGGCGATGATTTACGCGCGCGCCTTTGAGGAATTTTTCCTCTCATCGCCATTGTGAATCGTCGTTGTTGTTATTACGTTGCGGAATGAATGACAGGGAAACGATTCAGATGGGGTAAATACGCTTTATCGGTTAATTGCAAGGAAGTTATATATATTATCTTCTCCTCTTACTATAAACTTTGAAGATATAATGAAAATTAGCTGCTTGGAACAATCAAATGTTTTTTCAAGTCTATTTGATTGTTATACCAAGCTGGTGGTTCGGGGTAAAGAGAATCTATTGTATTCTTTAATATTATTTATGTAACTACATGTTCTACCAACGGTACAAATTTTAAAGTTTGACTTTGTTTAACTCTTAAAGATGTAAGATCTTCTCATTTGTACCGCTTATCCTTTGAACCCTCATTTGTTAAACTAACCAGCTAATGTTATACTTGTCAATTGATACGTCTCCGTTCACACTATACTTAAGTCACTAAAATTATTCGATTACCTGCAGGCGCTACGGAGGTGCTAAAACGTGGTAAAAACGTGTTAAAAGGTCGTGACGCGTTGCATTGTAAATGAAGTCATCATCGAAGAGAGAAAGATGCTTACCAAACGATAAGATCTAAGGAAATCCGCTAGTGACTTGGAAACACTTCGTATTCATGCGAGACAAACTGTCAACGAATGACCTTCATTCACTCGTTAACGCATAAATTCTTCGGTTTATTCGTCGAAAACGAATAAATTCCTTCGTAATAAAACGTAGTTAAACGCATAATGAGAATAGGTGTGATACATCTACTGCTAGACTATACGTATTAGCATAAAATATTGTAGTTTGACACTTTATGTAACACGAAACATTGTAGCTGAATCGTGCATGAAAGCGTTAAACTCACCCCCGATTATAATGAACTCTCAATTCGAAATTATTTCGCAAACAGTCTCGTTCGAAATCAAATTACAGGCGGTCGTCGACATTCTCCGAGTGCGAATACGATCCGCGAATTTATTACTTAATAATGTCAAACCGTCGGCTTAATTATTTCATGGCGAGCGGCCTATCTCTTGGCCGCTCTCTTGCTCCTTCCGTTTACATTTTAACGGTTCTCCACTTCCTCCCGGTCTCGATCGACCGGTCGTCCCCGCGCGCTCTTCTCCTGCGTGAAGATCGGCGTGGATCTAGCGCGCATGCGCAGTCGCCAGCGCGCTGGAATATACCACGGCGCAGATCGCGCAACCGCGCCGCTGCCTGCCGACCAACCAGCCGCGCTTCACGTGTGATCTCAAGCAGAAAAAAAATGGTCTACCGGTCCCGATAAGATCGTCTGGTTAAAGCCAAACAAACTATTCCATTAATTCGTAAAAGAAGAAATTTTTCGCCGGCCGGTTCGCCGGGAGAAGCGACTCCAGAAAAGGGGAAAAGAGGAGTGAAGAGGAGAGAGGAACGCAAGCCCATCGACCACTTTCGCGCTAGCGTCGCACTGCTTTCGAACCGTATAAGAGCGTCCCTTTTCTTTAACGCTGTAACCGACGAATCTCTTTTATCTATACAAGCTTAGTCAGCGGCTCTGATATAATTATATTCGGCAACGGGAGGAGCGATGGGGAAATAGTTTGTGCACCGGATACGTCGGAAAGAGCAGCGCTCGCCACGCCAGGAAAGCGTAAAGATGTATTATGCGGCTTGCTTCCGTCGTTGTATAAAGGAGGAGCTGTTTTGTGTAAAAAAGGAAAGAGTTTAAAAGAGAGAGAAGAAGAGAGGATGATTGTCAACAGTCGCGAAGCTCCTTGACGTACCCATTCTGGCACTGTCAGACGTTTTCGCTAATGATATCGTGTTGTGACCGCTGCGTATATTTACATACTAGGCGGCAATAATGTGATATTGCTTTAATGCTCGAACGATAATGACCGGCTTACGCGTAATATTTGGAACAACGGCGAGAAGTGGCCGTGCTAAGTACCGAAACTCGTAGACGCGTTCGCGATGCTTCAGTGATCCTATGTCTTACCCCTTCTTAAGTCGACCTATTTATTCGCTTACAATAACCGAATAAAGGACGAACGTTCGTAATCTTTAGGAATTTTGTCACGCTAACGTTTCAGTGTTACATTAATGCAAAAATATTAAAATTAAATTCCACCAAATTAAACAAAACTGAACACAGTTATTAAGCCTTCGAATTAAAATATCTTTCAACGACTGCTTTATAAGGGATCTCGTCTCACAATTCGGGGATCCTTCCTTGGATCTCTTCGAAAATCGGGCGTTCCCAAGCTGCTTAAAGGCGTCGGAAGCGGTCGCCTTTGACGATTTCGAGTTCCGTTGAAGTTGTGGCGAAAAGTAGGAAACGGCACTCGTTTTGGATCCGGTAATCCGGTCATTTACAGGTTCAGCCGTGAAAATGTGTCCTTCTTAAATGTTATTACCGCTAGCCGGCCATAAGGACAGCCTTTTTCACTCAGCCGCCATTGTACTACGGATAAGCTTCGATGGAGAAGTGGTTGAAGAGTAGAAGCACACGTTATCCGTTCTACGCCCTTTCGCGGAAAGTCTTTAGTCAAATAACGAAGCTACCTGGCGACGAGGATCGAACATGGATTGTTCAGCCTTTAGTTTGTACACGTTGGTGTAAGGTTTATTGGGTTGTTAGGGAAACCTTGAGCCTCGTCCTGCTGCCACAAGGAGAAACCTTTTGGACATGAGCTGCGAGATTTTCCATCGATATTCGCCAATTAGGTAGTAACATACAAAATGGAAGCAAATGTCCGAATGAGTGAAAGAGGTTTGGGCGTAGTGAAAGTTGGAGAAACGTAAAGAGATTTGCAATATTGGAGAAATCAACTTAAATTTTAGGGATACGAAATTATAGATCATCAAATTTAAATGTTGAAGAATTAAAATTTATAAGAATCCAAATTTCAAATAAGCAAACTTAAGGTTTCACAATAACTCGATCTTCGAACATTCAAATCTCAATTTTTAAACGTTTTAGTTTTAAGTATCGAAATTTAAATTGTCAAAAATTCCGCTTCTCCGACAGACATTTTGCAGTTGAATTTCAAGCGTTGTCAAAAGGAAAAGAAGCGTCAAGTGAAAATACGTTGCAACGCTTGATAAACCAGAAAAGAAATCACGAATCTCGAAGAACGAGTCTCGACGACTCGACAATCTATTTCGTAGGTCCAGTTTCTCCTAGCAAGGCGAGTCATGTTTCTGGCGTTTCGTCTACCTGACGAGAAGTACTTGCTCGGTATATCCAGCTACGTTCCACAATGGCAGAGGCTTATTGGGGTGGACGGCTCATCAGATAGCATTTAAACCGTAGCACTCGTCGTAGTACGGCGATCTAGCGGCGGGCCTGACAATGTTAAAGCGAGGTCTGTGTGCGTGGCCATAGGTAAAATGCCACGCGACCACGGGGCCAAAGTCCCTGTCGACCTAAAAGCCCATAGTTCGCACTGGCCCGTAGATGTCCGCCGGATAAGACGACAACGTGAATTATATTCAGCCGGTGCGGCCGGGTACCTATCCGGATGAGTTTCGGTCCCCGAGATAAAGTTAATAGCTTTATTAACTGTGGGAAAAGCCGGCCACGTTACGGGAGTCGTGCGTTTTTCTTATTTCCCCTCTACAACAGATTCTTCGCGACATCGCGAGTTCTCGCATAAATGTAATTTATATCAGTGCTACCTTGACGATGATACGTTTAAACGTATCCATGGTTAACCGATTTCTACAATAATTTATCTATTAACCTTTATTTCATTTGTAGTGGTGCTATATCGACGACGGTGAAATATTCGAATGTCCTGGAAAGAAGATAAAGAACGTTCAATTCGAATGTATTATACAAGTCGTTCTGTTCAGTTTTTACTACAATTGCTCTATTAACCTGTAACTAATTGCGTAATTTGCACCGGTAGCGGGTTAACGATGGCGTGGTGTTTGGATGTGTTGGGAAGGAAACACTTAAAAACGCTTGGGAAGGGAATACTTACATCGTATGTTTTATGCATATTCCGCTCAATTTTTGCCACTTTGTTTCACAATTTGTTTTACAATCAAAACATCTAATATCCAACTCCAAATCCAGAATTCCTTAATTATTCATCCAACTCGCGTAGTTAATGATTTACTATCTCGAGCCTCATCCAAACCCACTGAAGACATTCCCACAGAAAGGCCAACATCGAGTGGAGGTTTGGAGTGTCCTCGTGGTACTCGACGCGACAATCACGATCGAGACTTTTCCACAAGATCCTCCGTTCCGATTGGCCTCGTCCCACCTCGAAAATTCTCCATCCGCTAACGAACCGGCCAATACTTTCACAGGCCCGATATTCTCACCCCGATTGAATGGAACGAAAGTGCATACCGTATATACCAGCGTACGCTCGCTTCCTGATGAATCGATACGGCATGAAATCGAAGGGTGATCGGGATGATAGGCACCGGATCGATCTTATCAGTTTCGCGCGTAATTACGCGTGTTGGGCATACAGAGGGCCCGCGAGTGCCATTGTACAACCCAACCGATGCACACGATGCTAAAGGGAGAGGAAGTGAGCGCGTAGTACAGCGTTGGCCTTAACGAAGATATCGGTGGATCGCGTGGATTGAATATGACGGGGCGGTAAGAATGGGCTTATACAGACTATCCCCAATAATCAAACAGCAGAAACAAATAAACATATAAGCGTCGATATTAAATTACTTTGACTTTATAAAAATCCATTACGCTAGAAATTAGGGGAAATACTTAGTTTATGCAAAAGGAGCCTATAATTCTTCTTTGCTATCAAGATCTAGATTCAAACGACGAATATTTTACTCTTATCGAATCTTTTTAGATTCGAGAAGCTCTTGCCTTACGCTTTAATGCCCACTGTCTGGAATCCAAAATTTCAAGATTTTTATTCCGCTAAATTAAACAGAAGAGTTGCAAAATGAAAGAGGGCGACAAAATACGTAATACAGCGTTAGCTTTAAGGAAGATATCGGTTGATCACATGGTTTGAACGTGAAGGGGCGGTAAGAAGGGGGCGAGTGTACGGTGCTGCTTACAAGCTGGAAAATCAAGGCGAATATCACAAGCCGTCGGGCAAGTCTGATTGAATTTCCTGTGGCAATAATTCTCCGCTTTTACACGGGCACCGGGCATGCATCGCAACTCTCCTTGTCGGTGTGCCTGTAGGCTGTTGTTGTTCGTGGTAAAAAGGCGGATGCTGTTAGCAGCGCAATTAATATCGCGCGAAATCGTATATCAGCGGACGAGGTTTACGGTTAGGCTCGCGCAGGTAAAAGCTCTCCCTGTATAAAGCCCGGCAAACGTGTGTAAGCGAGCCGCAATCGTCCACCATTCAGTAGGGCTTATTTATAACTATTTAAACGGAGTGGAACGCGCAAAGGAAAATGTTCGTTTCGCGAAAGACAAATTGGGAATGGCCGTGCCGCTAATGCGGTAATTAGTATTCGAGCGGACTCGAAGATCAGAATCGGTTCCTTTTTCTCATCTCTTTCCTTTCTTTTTTTTTTCTTTTTTTTTTTTTTTTTTGATTTGTTTGTTTGTTTGAAGTCTCGCGGTTTATTTTTTTCCTTTTTTCCCTTTCACTGACCCGCTCCCTGTTTATAACGCCGCGGTTTGTTGCCATCGTACTTTCGAATGAGATCCCATTTTGCGTCTGAGAAACGAAATACGTACTGTCGCAGTAACATGTACGAAATATTTAAAACGTATGAATTCTAGTATTTTACCATTCTACAAACTGTAAAGTGGAGCAAGATGACGAATGGGTCAACTGCGTTAATGTTACGTTGATTTCAAGAAATTCAACGCTATGTGTACGTATGTCGATACTACAACTTCGTAAATTAAAAAGTAGAGGAAACCGATGAGATGTCATAACTTGTAGTTTTTAAAATTTATATTAGAATTTATAAATATTTATATGATCTCCCTGCGATAAGCAACTTTGCAGAGGTAAATCATTTCTTCTATGACAAATCAAATATTAACAAGGTACCTAAATCATGAAGTTAAGAATTTAATAAAAACGTAGTTAATCAGTTGCGTGTCTAAGAGACTCATATTCGGAAAACAACGTTGCTTTATTTTCAAAACGTATTAAACATAATCGGCTATTATTATACAATTATTCAACAATTTAATCACTTACTATCGAAAAGCAAACTGCTAAAAACTAATTAGCTCCGTTAACAGAAATCCAAGAAATCTCATAAAAACCTCGAACCGCAAATAAAGTACCGAAGTTACGACCATAGAAACAGCTCGTAAATTCTTTCCCGCGTTCACGTCCAATTTCACCCAAAAATCCAAGCCATATAACCAGAATTTACAACGAATACTTTGGATGAACGGCCAAAGATCCGTCTCTATCGAAAGAAGTAAAACGAGCCTTCTTCGATTCGATCGAGTGGGGTGCAATAAACGAATAAAGCGGTAAAACTCTTGACATATTGTTCGAGCAGATGCAGCAATGATTTGGTTCTTTTCGGACCTGGTGACAATGCTCGCCTAACAAAGTGACTCAGACACGACAGCGTAAAACAAGGAAGCGGAATTTATAAGTTATTGCAGGCTTAACACATCCGTCGGTGCGACGCGGCTCACGAAACGGAACAACCAACGGTTGTTAGATACTACCTAAATTAATTTACGAGCCCGGACCGACTTTTCTTCGGTCGTTATGGCATTCTTGTTGAAATAATAGCTCCTCGAAACCGACGATATCCTTGGTATGAGACGAGCGCGATGATACTCTAAAGAAAAGCGTATTACGCGTTTGCGTAACTAATATCATTACGCACGCCGTTCTGGAACGTGACCGTCTTGCGGCTAAGTGTCGCGTAATTACATGTATGTACTTATATGTACGTAGGGGTTTTGATGTGATAACGAGTAAGAGAAATCTAATGTTGTGGTTAGGTTTCACGTATAATGGGCATTTTCTTAAGGAGAAATAGGATATGGCATATATGGATCGAAGAGCGAGTACTTATAGAGTAAGCGCTAAAATTTTCTACATCTGTACTTAATGACATTTAGATGTTCGTAAGGTTCAAAAAACTCGAAAAGTACGAAAGCTTCAAAAGGTGTCGACATTCAAGGATTTGGAAATTCAGAAATTTGAGAATTTGGAAATTATATCCAATAGGAGAGAACGAATTACTGTTAATCTTACGATACCATTACCATACCATACCATTACGAACCGGAGAACGATCCATCTCTTAATTTTGTCGAACAGAACCTCCGAGAAATCGCGAATAAACAAATAAACGAACAAACCAGGACCAAGGGCTAACCCATGTCAGTCCCGTAACCGATTAATTCGATCCCCCCTTTTCATCCCCACGTTCTCCACTTGTCCTTGCCGTTCACTTTCCTCGGTTTACCCTGCGACCAGTGGTGTGTACCGAAGATTACAAATTTCAATCTCACCGGTGCGTGACGTGGTGTTACATTCATGACCGCCCTCTCGAGGCAATCCTTCCACCACCCTTTGTCTCGATTTCTCTATATTTCTCCCTCTTTACCCTTCTCTCCACCCTAACATCGTTTATTTTAGGGACGAAGTTAGCGCTGTGCACACAAACGTTTTGCGGTCGTGTTTGCTCGTAGCCTCCGGTTGGAAACGTAAGCCAGTTTGATGCTCGGTTGCTTCGATCCCGCTGGATACCGGTATACTAGGTACAGGGGTAACTGAATAATACGGCATGATTATACGGCCGACCCCGTGGACGAGGGAGGCCCAGATAATTCTCTCTGGCCGAGCGGGGTAGCGATAATCTTCGCTAAAGGTGCTCGTTACGTTTGATTTTTGTGTACTCGGCCTTCTGCTTCCACGCAGGCGTTGAAACGCTTCTAGGGTGGATTAAACGCGTCTTTTTTTAGAGTACACTAGGGCTTGGATAACGTTAAATAGAGGACGTGGAGTAACGATGATTTGTCGCTAATTTACCAGGATGACAGATTTTTCATATTACTGATAAGGGAATAACAATTAAAATTATTCGAGGAACTAAAAACCGGAAAGGTTACGTTAAGTGAAGCTTTTTGAACTAATATTCTGTTTCGATGCGAAGAGTGATTGTATTTTAGTTATGTAACTAATAATAATTATATTACTAATCGTTCTTCTCAAACGTTAGAAGTACCTCAAGTTTGAATAAAATATGCAAAGATTCTCATTAGTATACATGATTTCTCGGTTCGATTTAACGTTGAACGTTTTCTTAAAACGTTAAAAGTATTAATTGTTTGTCAAAACGAGAGTACAACGAAGATCACAACAGAGTTAAGTGGAAACTCATAACGAAGCCAAAGCCTTATACCTTGTTGTTTTGAAAATATCCACGATTACGTCTCAAGACATTTAGACTCGAGATGAACATAAAATTATATCGTTCGTTATATTAGTTCTACTATAATATATTATAATTGTAATATAATCATATATTGTAATATAATTTTCAAATTCTTCTGAAAATTTCTTCCGAATTTATTTGTTAAGCGAACAAAGACAGGTAGATTATTTTAGTGCGAGAAATAAAATGTGTTAGTCGGGAATACGTTGTTGTGACGGCGCAAAGAGTCGTTGATGATCTACCGAGATTGATCCACGCTGCGCGGATACCAACGATGACGCGTCTTGTCGCAGAAATGTTCCGCCTTTCTGTGCCTTTAACACGACTTGTCACCGCTTATCAACCAGGTAAATCAGCAATAAAAATATCTCGGCAAGAAAGCAATAAAAAATATAATTAGCGCGTCTAACGTTATTCACGGTTACCGTGCGCCTAGATGCTTGATATTTTGTACTCATTTACGGCAAACTGAGTAAAATATCACGTGCAATGTAAATAAAACACGCTTTTTTATTAACTCGCTCACTTTTTACTCGATTAATGCTCTTTATAAAACCTCACTAATCTCAACTGGTCTAACAGGTCAAATCATTGACATAATAATATTTTCTTGCGTACTATCAGATCATATGGAAAACGAAGTAAACCTGTAAAATTATTAGGAAATTATCACCATCGTTAAACCGTAATCACTACAAGCCAATCTCTCAACTACCCTTGTAACTGAGGATATTAACATTAAGTGAACAAACTTTTTTTCCTTCTGGTAAGTTATATTCTTGTATTATTGCCCTCGAGCTGCCAATGCACGCGATATACTTCAATGTTTATCACGCCACTAATAACGCTTAAAACTTGTTCATAACTAAATTTACCAAACAAAACAAATTATTTAGTTCGATTCAAATCCTGCTGGCTCAAATAATAATTCCATACATTCTATTGTTCCCATAATTCCCATCCTATAATTCTAAAACAACTGAAATAAATTAGACTATTTTAATATAGAAAATAGATGTTTATATTACATTGAATGAAATTGAATAACCAACGACGAAAAGGATAAGAAAAAGGAGGAAGGAAAGGTAAGATCAAAGAGGGTCGTAAGTCTGATACGATCGAAAGCAACGGGAATTGCGATACTTTCTCCTTCGTCGCTTGTAACACGTGTCCCTCGTCTCCGTTCCTCGGTCCGGCGAGTGAAACGAGCGCGCGACTTGACAAATCCGCCCGGCTTCCCGTATTTATAAACACTCTCACGCTACATGAATTTAAGCCACCGCGAAAGAACACAGGCTGACGAAGCGCGGTAGTCTCTCTGTTTCGCGTCGGGGCGCGAGAGAGCTCTTTTCTACCAGCCGCGACGCGACGCGTCGTCTCCCTTTCTCTCCCCCCATAAATCACCCAGATTTCTCTTCGGCTCGTCTTGGTTACGAGATCGTCCAACTTGGATCCTTCGCTGCCACGATCCAGGAAGTCTCAGACGCCGTGAAACTTTTTATCCGTGAGAACACCGTATATTCGCGGACTAATCCACGGTTAATTAATTCTTTCTCTATTCCCCACGATTTTCGCCTTTTCCTTTTTCATTCGTTCCTCCGTAATCATACGAATACGTTCGGTGATTTTTGACTTGAAAATTGGAAGAAATAGAATACGTGATAAAAACATCGAGAAATAACATTTGCGCGATAAAGAAATTATACGCTGGTAATATATCAACGATTCTATTGAAACACGAGTGTAATTTATAATTTATATGTCGCACCAAATACCAAAGTTCTATCAAATGTAGATGTCCTAAGACTTTTGAGCTGCGGCGGTGTATATTCCCGATGCAGCGATATAATATTCAATCACGAAAACCTACAAGATCCTCCATGAGATTAATCCTCGTCTCCTCTGGCATCTAGATATACCAAACCACGACAAAATACATCGATTCAGGACTCATCGCTTCCAAACTTCCCGACAGACTGAAAGCAAAACCCTCTCGATAAACCACCCGCAGAATAATCGCGCGTTCTCCGAGAATCGACGAACGTGCAAGCTCCGACCAGAGACAGAGAAGCGTCATCTCGGAATAGACGCGACGAAACGGAGTAACGAGTTCGAGCAAAGGAGAAACTTGCGCCATCCTCCCCTTTCTATCAGGAGGTGCGGGGCAGATGCGTTTGAGCTGCTCGATTCCGTACCTACGATCCTCTCTCTATCTCTCTCTTCTTCCTCTCCTCTTCGTCCCTCTGTCTCGCTACATCTCAGCCGTTTTTACGACGCTTTGAGTCGCGGGCGTCGCAGCGGAATGCGCTAATGAGGACTTGGCTACCGTCACACTTCCCCCTTTCGTTCGTCGGCGCACCCCAACCGCACCGCGGCGACGACGGTGGCAGAGACTGCAACGCCACAGACCTAACGTTTTCCTTTTTTCGAACACCGGCTCTCTCGATCACGCTCCCGCGGCGATTCCGCTCTCGCCGCCTATTGATATGTGGCTAGTTAAATTTGCCCGTGACACCGGCTATTCCTGGACCAAAGACCCGCGGGTACCGCGATTTAGCTTACGACGTGGTGCACGCTCGTGAAGGTAAGTTCGAGCTGGCTTTTGGTACGCTTGGTTTGATATTTCTGATGCTTTTTCAAGTGATCAGTAAGAATTTTTTAAATCCAAGGAAATTGTTCGATGAGGTGCAGGTGTAGATGATCTTGGGGACATAAAGCGAGAGATAAAGCTCAGGTTTATTGATTCCATGGTTTATTCGATAATCTGTCTGGCGCGGAAGTGTTTTGTGATTTGAGTATTGTAATTTTGCTGTACCAAAGACCGTTTCTTCGTTTGTTCACTTGGAGAGGGTTACATCGATATCTGAAAACTGTAAATTCGCGATCGATGTTACGATTCATCTCGAAATCTGCTTTCTATAGATACAGGAACCTTCCGTTCAACTTAAGTATTATAACTGTACTATCTCCAAGACTTCTCCTTCTTTGTCTTTTTTACAATAATTATCCTTTAAAAGCAAATATAGCTATCTAAAAATCTCGTACTCGCGAGTCATGAGTAACAAGCATTTTTTCTTTCGCGTTATTTTCCTTTCTCGCGTAATAAATAATGCTGGCGAGGCGATAGGAGAGGTTTCATCGTTCCGTGAAAACATTTTCACCCTTTTCTTCGACGACGAGCGTAGCACCCCAACACTCGCGGTTAAGGAACTTCCTTTCGAACCGTGCACCATCACGAGGAAGGGAACTCGAAAGAGCGAGCCGCGGCTGCGACTGCGTCGAATGCAACACTTAACGCACCTTTCGTCGAGCAGCCGTGTCACGGCGTGAAATCATCTACACGGCCCTCCAGGATACGCTGAATAACGAGCGCAATCTTTACTTTTTTCCTTTTACTTTTCGACTATCCGCTCGAACGCTCGTGCACACGCGCTCCGTCGTCTGGCGGTGTCGTGAGGGAAGGATTCACGAGTCGAGAAAAGGAAAGAGACGAGAAGATGCAAGGGAGTCCTCTGTCAATGGTACTACATTTTAAAGTGCACCAAGGGGACGAGAGTAAGAAATGTCACGCATCGTACACCAACCTTCGTTCAAATGCTTCTTCGTGAATATTATCCGCGGATGAAGAGGACCTGAAAAGGAAATATATCGAATTTATTTTGTAATTTTAATATTTCGGAATAATTTTTCTAGGACAAATTTTTTGCATACCCCCAAAATGTTCAATTGAGAAAAGGTCAATTTGAAATCTAAAAACTAATAACTATTACGAATAAACTATTTAGTATCGATAAAATGTTCCAGTATAGGAAAAACTGATAAAACAAGAATTTTCACTGAGAAATTGCAGCGAACATTCTACAACATCGAACCACAAAATATCAACACCTGCAGCAGCAACAACAACATTATAAATAGTATTTCACAGAGAGACGAAGATCGCGTCGCAATTTCATGGCAGTCACAGAGACACGCCGACAGAAAAGTTATTACCGCGAATAAATATTCATGAGCAATCGTGCGCCCGCGCGCGTGAAGATTTTTTTTTTACAACGCTTTCAATATCTCGTCGAGAAAATGCGATTTCTTAGACGCGTTCAGCCGCGGGAGTATATTCTAATTTATGTAAGAAGCGCGCAACGGGATTGGCCGTTACTATACGTGCAGACGCTTTCCATGCCCGTGTCGCGGAGATTACGGTCCAGCCGAGAAGTGCAAATGGCCCCGTGTAATATATAATGACACAAAAGCGGCATCTCCGTTGACCGGCGTCAACGTTTACAACGCCGGAAAAATTTATAATTACTATTTCACTCGGGGCCCCGTTTATATTTCAAAAGATTACAACTCGGTGTCGCGGTTATTTATCACCGATAAAACCGGTAATCGTCGCTGAATTCAATAACGTTGCAGAACCGCTGGACAGGCGCGCGCGCGTGCAATCAACTTGGACAAAGTGCATATTGCGCTCTTTTCTAAGTAGATTCAGCCTGAACGATGTAACAAAGGTATAAAGGAAAATAATAATCACCTTTCGACGAGTTTCGATGCTTCATGGATAATCGAAAAAATGTTACCGCTCGTAAGACGAAGGTAAACGCTTTATGGAGATGAAAATTTTATGGAAGATATGTTTGTGTTGCCAGTATTAAGATTGAGATACGCTTAATACTGGAAGTATTATACAGCGGCTATAAAGGGTACTTGTTCGGTAAACAAGTAAAAGAATAAAATCATATAAAAACAAATAAAAACAGAGATTTCTGAATAACGAAATAAACAAAGTATCTAGATGATATTTCTTGAAAGCAAAAATCTAAAAGTCCAGAAGCGTTCCGTTTTATGGGTAGAACGTACATTGTCTTAAACAAAAAGTACCGTTTACATGGAAACTGGCTGGGATTCTCGTGCAATTCTTCATAAACGTAGTGGCGAATAACTTCCGCCATGTTGATTTTCCCGTCAGCAGGATTGACTCCGACAAGAACCCTCGAGGGGCTAATTAAACCCGTCGAGTCCACTTACGGTAACAGACTTATTGTTAATTAATTCGTTCCAAATGTGGAGTTGTGGCGCCTATGGTGCTTCCTTCGAGCTACAAAGAAAACAATTAATTCCACTCTATCCGCGTGCTGCCTGTTGAACCACTGCAACCGCGGGCGCTCCCTCGGCGAAAAGCGGGCAAAACTCGATTCACACGAGCAGCTTTTCGCAGGAATACTATCGGAAGAGGAAAGGATCCCATGCAAAAACGATCGTACGCCGCTTTCTTCGTCGTGGCAAAAACTTCCGTAAGAACTCACGGGTTCCTACACTATGAGTCATGCATGTCCGTACAAAAGCCTTAGGATAGTTAGCCTCAAAACTGGGACATATTTTATAAATGCATACATACAATTTCAAAAAGGCAGTATCTGCTTATAAACATTATCAGGTCTGTAAATTTATTTAAGGCTATATATAAAAAAAAAACAGAATGAAAGATTGATAATAAAAATTAAAAAGAGAAAAAGAATTAAAACATCTCCGCTCCAAAAATCTTAGGATAATTATTCCTAGAGTGCAAATGTTCATGCACTTATGATACATTTATACGTGAAAAATGCACAAGGATGAGCACAAATATAAACGTTTATACATTATAAAATGTAAAATATACATTTTGTGATGTTTAGATGATAACGCATATCGTTGTCCAAGTTCCACTTTACTCCTTAATCCTTGCAATTTGATTTATCCGTATTCTTATTTAACTTTATGATCAAAATACATTTTTTAAAAAGGAGCAAGTTTCACGATACTTTTGAGCGGTAGTGTACGCTGTTCTTCCGCAAACAACCGCATAAAAAAAGCGCGCCCAAAGTGGAACCCCGTCGATTGGCGCCAATGGACGCGGTGCACGGCAACGACGCAGGCGCAGTCGCGTGCGCAGTGGTGGGGCTCAGTGGTTTCTAACCCGTACAAGGGAGATGCGCTTAGGCAAGGCGCGCTTTTTGTCGAGCCGTACACCGTGTACGCGCGGATGCTTATTGCGACGATCCAACAAAATGCCTTCCGCCCTGGTTGAATAGGGGCGTCGTAAACCATAATAACACCAGCATCGTTCACACCATCAAAACGTTGCCCCGACCTCATCGTGTCTTTATTAACGAGCTACATAATCGTTGATTCGATCGTGAGCCTGTCTCAGAAAATTCGCGAGATTATCGTGTAGTCACGGTGTATCGTAACGAAGGTTACAAGCTTCAAGATGCAGACAGACGTGATTCCTCCATGTATAAGTAGTTTGTTCTGATATATCGTAAGCGTAATACAAATTGCAACGAGTTAAAGATTGTGGACCAGCAAAGATTCATGACTGCCGTCCCTCGTGGCGAAACATGATTTGTCGTCACAGAAAATATGTGACCAGAAATTTTTAACGTTTCACCTCTTTTTATTTAACCCTTAGGCGACGAAACCTAGTGAAGCTCCGTCCTGATTTATGAAAATATTTCACGTTTATTTCAAGTTACGCTTACGTATAATTATTTTCCCGAATTATATGAACGATTATATTTTTAAAATAAATTTAGTTATCAGAAAGGTGAAAAACTTTTTCCTTTATCGTTGTAAAATACAATGTGCCACACTTCTGACAACAATAATTTAATCTTCGTTAGATGAGGATTAAAAGTTTTTGCTCGTCACCATGTAGAGAAGTCATCGTTGCATCGTGGATTGTCGAGTTTGTAAACTTATCTATGTCATGTTACATTTACCAGTACAGTCCTGTACTTGACAATCCAATCGTAGTTAAATTCGACTGGCGATTACACGTAAATTACCGTGTTTCACCGAGCCACGCTGTCTATAACCATATAAATTATTTACGTAATATCAGACCAGCCCGTTAGAGGTGTTTACTTATCTGCGCACACTGACACCGTCTTAATTGCCGAAGCAGCTCGAATCGATCGAATTAATTATTCCGCCAAGTTCAGCCAGCACGAGACGCGCGGCGATATGCTTTCTTACAACGCGTGCTGCCACGCCGTAGAACCCAGCCGGTCACGATGGTCAAGGATACCCAAGACCCTGAGTCGAGCTATATCCTCTCGTCGCGACTGGCCAGACGCGCCACTTTGTCATGGCGTATTACACCTAAGCTGCGGCGCCTATGGTGGTGCTTCCTCCCAAAGGCGCCTATTACTCGGCTTAATGCACCGAGTTCACTCATTTTTATGCGCGCGATACGTCCCCTTGTAGCCAGCGACCGAGCATTACACGGCTTACCGCATCCAACGACACGAGTGCATGCGAAATTTACGAGACAGCACGTCCGACTTTGCTCACCTTTGTACTGTGCGCCACGCCACGGTACCACTTTTCTTGCGACTCTTCGTTTCTTCCAGTTCTGGGACCAGACTTTTACATGTACGAGATGCTCGTTTGCATCTGATGCATTTCGTTTAGAATATTTCATGTATTATGAAGTAATTGTTCAAGTTAAATAAAACTTTGATAAAGGAATATATTAATAACAAGTACAAATTATCGGTACTAAGATGTATACCTTTTTCCTTGGTAGATTTGATTAGAAACGTTTCATATATCAATGAGAATCTGTATAATGAGAGATAGACAAGAATAATGAGAATATTCTTAGTAGATGGATGATTCGACAAGGGACACAAAGATATCACGCTAATCTCATCCCCTAAATGCATCTCCGTTTCATCCCCAACAATCCCTTAATCAATATCAAACTCTCTCTCTCTCTCTCTCTCTCTTTCGCGTTCATTTTAATTCCGACAATGAAAACTGCCCTGAGCAGAACTACTGGAAATATGCACACGAATGTATTCTACTCTTATTACCATGTCTACGTACAAGAATTATTTCCCAGAGACGCGTAGGCATGAATCTCTCCAGTTACTGATCGGATCTTGGCGTGGCTCGTCCAGGCATAATCGAACTCTTCTTCTGCTTATTCTTTCTGCTTCTTCTTCTTCTTCTTCTTCTTCTTTTTCGTCGTTTCGGGGTCGCGACCGTAGCGGACACTAGTTGCATGTCGCTTAGCTGTAAACGTGCGGTTACCCGGCTTCGATTAACGTCGATCGTCTCGGTGGCTGGGCAAACTGCTGTTTATCTCGCGGGGGATCGATGTGGCGAAATGCGATGGGATTGCATGGCGAAAGGGGCGGACGTCGCGGAAGGCGCTAGTTTCTATTTGGCCCTTCACCTTGTCCTGCTAACTTTATATTTCGATATTTCTGGTTACACGTACGGTTTAAAAGGAATTAGAATTAACAGTGTTCTTGTAAGATTGTATAATTTGTATACAAAGTATCGAGATAAAATTGCAGGTAATTAATCGTTAGTAGAAATCGATTAAAATAATTGAAGCATTTAACTGGATGTAAGTATGATATAGAATGTCGTATTTGAATTTCAATCGAAGAACATCGTTTTTGTAATAATTATCCGAAAGGATATGTAATTAATAAACTCTTTGAAACGAAATGTAACGACAGGATTTAAATTAATTATTTCGACATTTCGAACAGAAATAAAGATCTTAATTGCTAGCTTCAGTGTCATTGGTCATTATTTACCGTCGAAAAATTTACCACTTCGCGCTTTATTCGTTTCGACGAATCGATTTATTCCACCGACACATTTGCACGGTTCGATTAATTTTTCATAACGATTTTAATTTATGTAACAAGTAATGTATTTATCGTAGAGAGCATGAAAAATTATTCATCCGTATCAATTATCAAAACGTTCGAGATCCGGAAGCTCTTTCGACGTGAAATAAACTCGTGCGTCGATTTCGATTCAATTAACCATTGATAACGGTTAATGAATTTCTTTTTGTTCAGTTTAGCATCCTATTGATTATATTATAATACGTATTACGATACAATACAATGCGTACCCATGGCGGCGTATCTGCAAATTAATTAATAGCATAACATAAGATAATTTATGCGTGACACGATGGATCGATCGGCGGACGATGATAAAACGCCGTGCGCAAGGATCGTCGGAGGCAAGGTCAGGTAGTTCGTCATTAATTTACAGCTCGCAGAGGGTTGATAAAATCGTCCGTTGGTGAAAATGAGCATCCTTGACTTTAACTGTCCTTTCAAACTGACCGTTTAACACGTGTCTGTAACACACACTCCTCCCTGATTAATTATTCCTCGTCATCCCCGGCCGATTATTTGTTAATTAATTCTATGTCGTGCCCGGATTTTGTGTAATATTTATTCGTTAAATCTCCCTGTTATATAACCGTTGAATCTCAAAACTCTTTAGCAAAATTCTTTCTTAACAGATTTACGAGATCTTTTTTCATGGTTGTTCCGGTTAATTGTCCTAGTAGTTTTTTAATCTAACAATTTCCTTTTTTAACAAAACCTACCCTTAGAAGCTCTCTTTCTTAATTTTTAAGTTAACTTTTTCCTAGACAGGACAAACAGAGGGATACTAACGCCTCTTCAATAAACTAACTCTCCGATAAAATTCGTACGTGAAGAACGTTAAAAGACGAAAGAACTTCTACGATTCTAACTCGAAATCCGACTATGTGGATAAAAGTCGTGGCCATAATTTCGGTCGGACAGAGAGGAAACCGAAAAACCGGCTCGCTGATCGATCTAGATCTGTCCACCGGAAATGCATACGTTTCTATGATATATACACATCCGGCGCCACGCCTCCTCGCCTCACCTGCTGCATGATGCCTTGCGCGATGATAATAATAATAATAATAATGCTCATCCGCATCGTCGCGAACGAGCATTCATAACAGACATCTCTCGAGGCACGTGAGCGATAACGCGTGCTCACCCGTTGTATATAAGTAGTTATATGCTCCTGGCTATCGTGTATAACGAGTATGCACCTCCTCGAAGACGAAAGCGTCGCGATCGCGTTCAGTCTCGAGCGGATCAACGTTCCTTCAACGATTAACTTAGAGAATCTCCTTCCTTTTTATGCAAAATTCTTCGCAGTTACAGTGCACTCTTGGGAACAAGATTTTTCTCTTTTCTTCTCTCTCTTCCTTCCTTTCTTCTCTATAGTACAGTCTGTCACACAAGAGCGTGTCTGCGATATTTCTGTAAATATTTATATATTTGTAAAAAAATTTATATGAATTGAATCTACATCTAAAACACTAATACGCTATTACAGTAGGGTGTCCAATCTCCTCCATTAGCGATTATAGCTTGACATCGTTTCGGCATACTCTCGACTAATTTTTGAGCGTAGGATTCTGGTAACGACCTCCATATCTTTCGAATGTGATGTACAAGTGTTCTTATTTTTGTGATACGTCTTCCTCTCAGCTTGCCTAATAGGACACCATGCCCAAAACGAAGATTCATCAGTGAATATTATATTACTCCAATCACGATCTCTGTTTTCATTCGCCCATGCCAGACGATTTTCGACGTTTCGCGTACGCGGCACTCATATTAAAAAGCTCTGTTCCTTTCACTGTTTCAAATGAAACTGAAAGGTATTCAGCAACGCGTATTAGAGAAGTTTTCGTTTGTTTACATTCTTTTTATCTCATTCTGATTAGGTGTCAGGTTTCGCAGATATCGCAGACACGCTCTTGTGTGACAGACTGTAGTGTGAGAATTTTTGGTTACAACGAAAATCATAATATTATATTCAGAACAGAATGAAAGTTGAGATTTTAGAATTGGTATATTTTGGAGAATTTCCAATACCTTTTTAACTCTGCGTAACCAAAATGTTGCTTGATTACATAGGGATGAGTATTTTGTAAATATATGAAAGTATGTAAGAATTCCTTGGAATAAGAATCCTCTGAAGTTTATTTTGGATCATATTGATGTTCATACTCCGTGAAAATGAAAGTACGACTCGCAAGGGGCACGGAAATATAACGGGACGCTATTTATACACGATGCCGCAGCATCTAATCGCACTGGCAAAATATCAATTTTGCCACACGTAATCGTCATACTCGATTTGCCGTGTAACCGATCGCCCACCTACGTGCGCGTCTAAGATGAAGAACCGCGGTCGTTCCGTTAATATTCCGCCACAAATATCGTCCACATCCTTTAGCATTCAACATTGTTCCGAACAAAATGAAATCCAATATCAAAATCGTTCTCTCAACAGCAAGATCATTAAAAAAGCCATTTTCAATTTAAGGATTAAATCTCTCTCTCTTTCTCTCTCTCTCTCTCATTTCACATACTAAATGATAATTGCCTTTTAAATGAGATTACTTCATTTCGACCAGACAAACTCAATGTCAATTCGCCAATTAATAAGTTAATCCGATTTATTGGCCATCAGTAAACTAATTAGCCACGTCAAAAAGACTAGCTTCTTTTTGAAAACTTAATATCCTCGCAAAATGCCAAGTTCGCCGATAAATTCGGTAGCTGGCATCTTGGACAACCGGAATACATGATGATAGAAGAATGATCGATGAAACTAACAGGAATTGGCAAAAGTCGAGGATTTGTTTTATCGTGGAATTTGAACGATCATCATAGAATCAAATTGTTATATTGCATGTTATATTATATATATATTATATGCCCGATATTATGATTCCTTACAAATAATTTGTATAAATCGAATGCTTCTCACTGCTTGTATTTTCTAGTTATTTTGTTATAAATCTGTTATTTCATCCGCATCATATGTATTATAATGTAAAATGTTAAATAAAGTATAATTTGTTAGAGTTCTTTAATGATTACGCAACTTTTGTTCTTAACAAGATCGCTTAAATTCAAGTAGGTATGTAACTCGATTAATCCGGACGAGGTTTAACAAGCAAGAAACAAGGTACAGTAAAAACGAACAATCAAAGAAGCGAAAAAAAAAAATGAGGAAGCATCAACTAATTTGATCAAAGAGGAGGCATCGCGTAAGCGGAAATAACGATAGTCGCTCTGTCACCACCCCTTAGCGGATCCCGGAATCCCACGGCGTTTTCCGACCGAACAGCAAAGCTAACAAACGTATCCTGACTCTCCTCGTATTATCGTCGTTATTTTCTGTATTTTATTTTTCTTTTTCTTTTTTTTCACATTTTTTCGTTCCCCTCTCGATTCGAACAAACCAGACTGCGAATTTGTGGGAATGTTCACGATACGCTCGCACATCCTCGTCGACGAATCGCGAGAGGGAAGCCTGGTTGGTCCCACGGGCGCTTCTCTACGCGGTGGTTACACGCGAGAGTACGTCCTCGCGACGAGCATTAAGTAAGCATTATGATAAGTGGCGTGTTCGCGAGCCAATTCGCGACCTCCGTTGTCTCACGCGTGCGAATTTCAATGGACTCGTCACGCGAACCCCTAGTTACGTACTCCACCACTCTGTTAGATCCTAGGGATTTTTCTAGGGGAATATCGTTCTGTCATTCTGCATCAGTTTGAAGAAGATTTGAATCAGCTTGAAAAAGATTCTATTTCACAACACATCGAAGTATATGTACAATGTATTTTTTTAAATATGGAAAATATTTTTAGTAGATATTTTCTCATCAAAGAGATTATCGTGGTCGAATTGATAATAATCCTGAAACAAAGCGGACGAATGATATGAAATCGTCAATGCGATTTTTTACGGTTATCGAATCTGAATGTTGGCTGTTGAATGCATCGCTGGATATAATTTCGACATTAATATAACTGTTTTTATCTATTTATCTGATATTTAAATTTTTACTAAAGACCCTTCGGAACACATTTCATCGAATTTCGTTCGCCAGAACGAACATGCTACATTTTTAATACAATTCGTTACATATCGTGCGTGATATTTTAAATGTTGGCTAAATCCATTGTTTTCCACCATCTTTCCAATTGGGTGATCACGTTTTATTCAATTATTTGCGTTTTATCGTTTTCACTTCGATCGTAACAAATAAGCGATGAGAAAATTCGTTTGAGATTTTGTTCTCCTTTTTTTTTTTTTTTTCTTTTTTCATATGACGCAATGTTGCACAGACTCGAAACGTTGTTACACCGTAAGATAAATTCGACGAGCGAGTGAAAGACAAGCAGCGAATCGCAACGAATTTCCGAGACTTGTGATTGTTCGCGTTTCAATCGGGCACACGGTCGATCTCCTGAACTACATTTCGCGCTTTGCAAACAATAAAACGCAACAACGGGGGCGCGCTCATAAAGCTAATCGAAAATAATTTCTCCCACACCAACAATGCCGATTCTATGATTAATCGCAGAATCCGCTTCAAGTCGTCCGGTCTTTCGCACGTTAGTCGCGTTTCGAATTTCATGTCGTATAAAAATAGTCGATTTGTAATCTCCGTTGAGCGCCACTTGATGTTAGAAATACTACTTCTACATTTATTTTTTAAACAATAATTGTAATATCGTCTTTATAAAATGTTTCATAAAAAGTCCTTCATAAGAGACACAAAGTAAATTTTTAACCAAAAATCTATAAACTAATATTTTAACCAATCATAGTTATCTAGAGAAGGTATATTCTCTCAATGAGAATAAAAGATAGAATGCATGAAAACTCTTTCTGCTTAAAACTTTGTAGATCGCAAAATATTTCCGCAAGAAGATCTTACAAAAAATAAACAAATTTCCCAACCAAAACTGCAGCCGGAGCGTATCCTCTCAACAAGAAACTTGAAATAAAAGGTATCGAATTTTTGTTTCGCGCAGCAATTTGCAGACACGGTCCCGTTAACTACGAATGGATCGGTTCCGCGAAAGAATTCCTTTTTTCCACGGAGATGATGCTCGCACAACGATAATCGGGCGTAGCAATCGTGCGACATTCGCGATGAAGAAACTTAGTGAATGAAAGGAAACCGGTGGTGGTTCACACGCGTCCGGGCACGCACGTCGCTCTGCCTCCTCGACCATTTACCTTAAAGCGAGGCGATTTCCTTTTGCACGTTATGATCCCACACAATGCTGCACCTACGACGACTATCTAGTAGATTATCCTTCTGTACATACCATTACCTCGACACGCGAGCCCCGTGAACAAGAAAGCAACGAGAGAACAGGCAACGATCAGGAAAAATTGCGGCTGATGACGCCGATATACATGAACGAAACAAACAGATTGCTCCTATTACTGAACAACGTAGCATTATCTTTCCATTTTCTTATTCTTTTTCTGCTTCTTTTCTTTTAATATGATTCGATAAAAGTGGACCATTGTTCCCCTTTTGTGTAACTTTAATCGCTCGATCTTTGATTCTAACGATTCTGATGGCTCCTCGACTTTCGAGGAAGTCGTTAGACGCGTCTGCGCCCAAATAACGTCTCGTTAAGCAAACTTCGTTTCCGCTTAACTTAGACTTCAGCATATGAACATTCATGCTTCAAATATCGAAGTGTGCACATTCAGTGAATTCATTTGGAATATACACCAGGCTATATCTATTCTTTTACAGATATCGATTATTAATAATGGAAATATATATCTTCTGATATTTCTATGACGAAAACATAGAGCGCTGAAGTTTAAGATGAATTTTACCAAGCAAAACAAATACATCTATCTTTTTAGTTAGTTCATAACTTGTGTCAAGTGCAATGTCGCGTATAATAGAAAGAAGGATTGAAAAGAGAACGAATCAGTCCTTCGCTCAATAATGTCACAGGAGGTAAACAATATCTTACTTTGACTTTCGGCCAGCTAAACCAGTAAATACGACCTTTATCGAGCGATTCAGACTGGGAACCAGTCCCGGTATAATCTTTGAAAGAAGAAGAGAAACACAGTGGTCAGCTCTTTCGCCGACACGGTGCCGTACTTCCTGTCCAATCACGACTTTATCTCTCCCTGACGAATGCGTACCAGGCGCTAGCCACCTGAGATCTCACAGATACTAGGAGAGTAGGCATCGAAAGAAAAAAAAAGGCCGTACCTGTTTCCACAGTCGTGTTAACAGCCGAAACTCATAAAGACGTTTAAAAGTGGCCTGAAGGAGAAAGACGGGACACGACCATCTCCTTTACCACCGAAACACACCTTCGTCGATTCTTCGACGTCGCCAGACGCCGACCATTCAAAAACCGGCGACGATGAATAGACCGTTCATGGAAATTCGTTTGATTACGTGTACAGGGTGATTTCTTATAACTCGACCGGTTTTACGAAGTTTGATATTATATCTTCCTTGTTTTGTTCGGTTATACGCGATGAATAATTCTATGGAAACTTCGTTTTACTGAATTATACAACATCGTACTTTCATGAGTAAGTAAAAGGTTGCTGACATAAATTCGTTCAACGTATCAATCAAAGCCAAACTTTCATCCAATCGAGTTGTTCAACGTATGATTAAAAAATGAAGTTTGTTCTGTTCAAATTTACAAAAAACATACAAATGGAAAATTTTTTACAGAAAATCATCAATGTTAGCAAATAAATCGCGAGGTCTACGAAACGTTAGTCTTTAAAAGGTTAAAATAAAACACCCTGTACGTTATAATTTCCTAAAAGAAGGGACGTAAACGTAAAAGCATTCCTCTCATTTGCAACAATATTTTCAAGCTTAAACGTTTCATTAAACTCCTCCCTGTGCGAGACGCAACTCGACAGATGACTATTAAAAGCGAACGAAGGACCGTTACCCGTCACAAGTATGCATTACCCACCAAATTTCATTCACGATATTAACAACACTTTCGCAACGTGGCTGATTCGAACCGGAATCGCAATTAAAAATTGATTTACAACAGCCGCCGCGTCAGTTCGTCATTAACAACGCTCAGGCGCACGCGCGTGAGAGGAAAAGCAGCCGGTGGTAGCGTGCAAATTTCGCGATAATTGGCGAACGTGTCGCTCGCACGCCGCTAATATCACGATGGAATCGCAACGAGCGAATCGATCAGGCCTCGATGGATCGCCCAGAGCGCAATTTGTCATAGACAAGAATCTCCTCGAGGATGCGTGATCGAGACGCGCCTCTACGAAATCGGCTGTCATGTTTATGATCTAATTACCTATAATTTCGATCTTCGAGTTCACGATCGATCCGTTTAATCGGTTACGCATGATCTTTGGTTAATTCTTACAGGCTGAGATCGGTTAGGAACGTGTTCCTGCAAAATTGATATTGTTATAAGGAAAGTCCATTAGGCTGGTTTGTCTTAAAGGAAATTTGTCAATGTCACGTGTCTGTTTTCTTTATTTGAATACGCACTATCTTTGAGGTTTATTTGTAGAGTACGATTGCTTATTCAGATTCATGTTTTTAGAAAGATAAAGAAATTCAATCTGAATAGAGATTTGTTTCATATATTACACAATATAAGATAGCAACTCATAATTCGTCATAAAAATTGTATAGATTTATATATAACAACACTTTTAGGGATGTGAATGATTTTTTGTAAAGCATACGAATGAAAATTTACTCTCTCGCTTGAATTACGTATTTTTCCATATGCTTTTCACTTTAATTCCTTTAGTTCTAATTCTATACTGGCAATTTAAAAGACGAATAGCGTAAAAGGCACTGTAATTTTATGAAACGAAATTATAATATAATTGACAAGAGTAATGAATAGATACAATATATAGATGAAAGAATGGATAATATCTTTAAAAACGTCTAGTACAAAAGTTGTTAATCTTCATATGTTCGATTACCAATTTTACACTTTCCATTGTCCCCTAGAAAAAGTGCGTAGTCATTTCAGAAAACTAACAGAACTCATTCAGAAATTTAAACTTATATAGACATAAAGTCTTATGGACTACAAATCAGATCATTGTATTGATCAAAATGAATCGTCACATAATATAACCTCAAACAAGGTTATAAATCCTAACCAAAATTATTATTACGATTTGTAATTAATGAGACACTGATGCGTAATGGACGGTTAGCTTCCTCAGCAAAAATGACTTCATCTAGCTAGGTGTTCGTCTTCACGAAAATTCTGTACGAACCTGGTTTTATCGGCACGATCAAAGGGATCGCGATACAACGTTGACACAAGGCTGAACTTGGTGTCGTTCCTCTCCTGTGACAGCTTCACTATCTTGTTCTTTTCGAAGAACGCTCAATCCCATTATCTTTCGCCCTGGTTGACCTGCTACCCAGGCGTAAAGTGGGTAATCCTGTCCAAGAAACGATCTTCGATCTTCTATACTCTACGCGATGGATACCAGGTTCTTCGGAGGTTTCGAAGGTTCGATTCGTTGTTTTGTCGCAACGGTTGGTGTTACGTGATGACTTTCTTGTAGGTATGAATTTTAGTTCTTCAGATAACTATAAAATGTCAAAAAATACAAACTTTATTTAATTCGTTCTATGTACTCACAAATGTGTTCAACAACATTAATCTACAATAACAAAAAAAGGAGAAATCCTAACGCCAGGTGGTTAATATAATTTCAATTTTGTATAACAACGATGTCAAAAATAATTTCGTGAATCGCTCCAGGGGTGAAACCTGACCAGATAAATACTTTGACTCGAATCTAATTGAACGTTACGGCACGAATTCATAAAAGGAAGAAAAGATAACAACGAAGCGGTAGTTGCGCCATCGAAAAAGTGGAGTTGTTACCGAATTATTTCGTGGAGAAATTGACAGTCGGTGCCAAAGCATGGTGGTTAGAGACCTTCGCTGACAATGTGGATCTGTAATTAGAACCGCGCCGTCTTCTGCCATTCCTCTCCGTTTCACGATCTTTTTCTTCTTCTTTCCTTAATCTGTTTTTGTTCACGTGAAATCTCACACAGCTATGTATTATCGTCTTAAACCAACAGACCCTGTGACGAGTAGCAGAACCTGGTTCAAAAGCAGCTACGTGGATCAAGGTAGGTAAAAGGGGGAAAGCAGGTCCCGAAAACGAAAGACGGCACGAGAGAAACTTAAATAGTAGGTCTGTCTTAATAACCTTGGTCCCGAGACGCAAACTGAATGTCATTGCAGTAGATTCGATCACGTGAGTCGGCACTGACAGCTTAATTCTAGTGTCGTGTCAATGGCGCAGCGTGGCCTTTCAAATTCATGAAAGAACCGGGCAAATCCACCGACATCAAAACGCCACACGGCGCCACTGTATGCAACTTTATAATTGATTCGAATCAGGATCAGTACTATGAAGAATTGCGGGTATACGTCAAAGAGGAAGTTTGTTCGAATTTGTATATTTTCCTTCGTTTCATTAATTAGAACATTTTGCGACTTAGAAAATTTTCGATATCGAAAAGCATATTCGTGTTTAGAAATTAAGAATTCAAATTTTGCAAATATTTATATACAATAGCTTGATAAAAAATTCTTATGAATATACTTACAAATTTCATTAATACCGCAAGTGTAATTTAAATTAACTCTGAACATATTCTCAAATTGAACTCAGGATGCCATCTGAAGTATAGTGTGACAACTTGTAACTTAATACTGGATTGTAGTTCTACACGTGATACAAAAATCTCTTTAATTTATTATACCTTGTTATAATATAAGACTAAATATTACTAGTATATAAACAAAATCATGTTGACTCGATTATGTGTACGTGTTGGTCAAAAACTGTTAAATACAAATATAGGATTTCACGTAAGTTAAACTTTTGTTTCTTTTTAGGTTATGTTACACTTATATACATATATATATATATATATATATATATTAAAATATTTTAATGATGAAAATGTGTATATATTCAGAAAATAACAGAATGTCACTTTAGCGGTCTCGCATGTAATATAACAAACGGTCCCTTGAAACGGGATTGTGTATTAAACGTTCATAAACTTTCGAAAATTCATAAGATTTATTTCGCTCGGTATGAAAGCACACTTAATACAACAATAAAGGAAAATGCATCAAATACGCCACCAGGTGTGAAAAATCTCTAATTTCATATATGTTCTCAAAAATATAATAATAAATGTAGTCTACCATGTTTTTTAGAATCACCTGTGTCACAAACACAAATAACAGATCTAAATAATTCAGTACCAGAGAAAGATCTATTAAGTGAAATACCAGGTAATATAATATTTTTTACTTTTAAATAGAAGACGTATAATTTTTTGTATTTTTTACAGATCCACCTCTACCACAAATACCATTGCCTACAGAAATCACAGAAGTTATTAAACTACATGCAAATGGGGAACCCACCTTTGAAAGTTTAGGATTAGGTGGATATGGCCCTATGGGAATTATTCAAACATTTTATGAATTACTTCATATTAATTGTAATCTACCATGGTGGGCAACAATTGTACTAACTTCAGTACTTATCAAATTTGCAACATTTCCATGTACGATATCTATACACAAAAATACTGCCAATATGAACAATATTCTGCCACAAATGGTAAAATTACAGGAAAATATGACTGATGCAAGAAAATGTGGAAATTTTCAAGAAGGTGTGTACTAACATATTTATCCAGCATATTATAATGTATGTACTACTATATATTTATCTAAATAAATAAATTTTATTCTTGTCTTTTAGCTAATATATATGCTTTTGAATTACAAGAGCTGTTAAAGAAAAATAGTGTTAAGATGGTTCCTGTTTCGAATTTTTTAAAGGTATGCAATTGAATGGGTATATTATGTACTTAAATATATCTATGATAATTTAAATATTAAATTTTATGCCAATATCCTAAATAGGTTGGAGCACATCTACCAATATTTTTTGCTCTACGAGAAATGACTCTTAAACCTGTAGAAAGTTTAAAGGAAGGTGGATTGTGGTGGTTTGTGGATTTAACTAGTGTTGATCCATATTATCTGTTGCCACTGGGTACTAGTATAACATTGTATGCTGTTACTTTATATACATTGAGGAATTCAAAAAACTTGTCTCCAATAATACGAAATCTGTTCAAAACAGTACCAGTTATTTCATTTCTATTTGCAATTAAGTTTCCAGGAGTAAGATACATATCTCTTATTTATCATAATATCATAATATCATAAATATCTAAAAAAAAATTTATTTCAGGCCATTTTGTGTCACTGGACTGTTTCAAATATTATGACCTTAGCAGAAAATCAAGTAATGCGTTTAGAGAAACTAAGAGCATATTTTAATATTCCTCCTATACAGACTATTCCAATCAACAATACAGCAAAGGCAAAAAAAGGCTTCAAGGAATCATTCTCTGATGGTACTTTCAAATAAATATTCGCAGTATAATACAGTTTTAGATTTATTACATAAACAATTCTTTTTTTAGCTTGGACTAACATGAAAATATCTAATAGGTTAGCATCTTATTCACATGCAGATTTAAAACAATTTAATAAAGCAGCTAAAGGTCCACTCCAAAGGACATATAAATACAACCCAGTAAAAGATTTATCAAAAGCAACATCAGCAACAATGAAAAAATGAGATTTTATGTATATGAAATTTTTTTATATATTTAATTAGTTACAAAGATCTAATTATGATAATTTAAAATTTATGTCAATAAACTAGAAAAAAATGATAAGATATCTCTAATAAATTATATACAATTTTACCTTTTTACAATTACCTTTTAGATAATATTAACATTTTATACCAATACATTGATTAATTACTTCAAGTAGATGATTGTTTTCAAGAGCTGCTGCTATTCTTTCTTTATCAGCTAATTGTTTATTTACTGCTGCCTCTGACATATGAGTACCTGGTGTAATTTCAACACTAACTTTAAATCTTGAAGGTAGAACTCGCAGTAATTGTACTCTAATTGATAAACCAATTAATGTTGCCATACTGCAATGTGGTATCGTTGGAGTAAATTTTACATGAACTGTACTTGCTTTATTATCAATCTGGAAGAAAACATAATACTTTCTTTGATAATAAGGTTGATAATGTATACTATAATCTTTTTATATTATGTTTGTATGTTACTTCAATGAGACTTTGTTCTACCACATTCAATTCTTCCAATGTCAAAGGATGTTCAGGATCATTAATGTTTCTAATCAAATCTGTAAATCATATGTTAGAAAAAATAATTGTATACGACATCAAAATTCGGAAAACATTATGATATTAATAAATACATACCGAAAATTTCACGTGCATCAAATTCATCTACAATAACTTCATCTTCATCTTCTGCAGTAATTTCTCTTTCATCTATTTTTTTGTATAATTTGGGATTAATATTTTCAAACGAATCCTCCATTTTCTTCGTTAAAGAAATGAGAATTTTACACCGTTATGTAAACCTCATAAAATTATTTCTCCGTTGCATTCAGAAGTATGTAAGTATGTATATATATATATATATATATATATTAATCGAAGCTTTTTAATCCGAGTACAAAAAGTGAAGTAAAATTTATATCAGAGATTAAGACAATATTTAAGGATTCTTTTAACTCAAATGAATAATAGAATTCTAAGGATCGTATACAATCCAATGTTGCGATAGGTTTTCTTTTACGCGTAGTACTGCCGTTGATGAAAAGAGGAAAAAATCACAACACCGACCACGTTCTTGTGCATGCGCATTATGGCTAGTTAGGGGTTACGACTTGCAATATTATCACATGTACCAAATGTATATATTCACATGTGAGTATATCTTTATTTCGGTAATTTAATATATCATAAATACTGAAACTATTTTGTAATATTTGTAAAAAAACCTTTTTACTATATTAAGGAAGATTTGACTCCATCTGTTTCTAACGAATAGAAAAAAGGTGAGGTTATGTACAGCATAAGGTTATGTGCATGTTTTATATATCTATATTTTTTTTATGTTTTGAATTATAAATAATTTTAATTACAGTTTCAAGATGGCTACATCACTTGCGAGACAATTAAAACAATTAAGAACCCCACAAACAGAAATACTGCATCAAGATAAAAAACATGCAAGCTTGTTATTTGATCCCAGAGAAGCTGCTAATTTAGACAGAGAGACAGTTCTAAGCATAGGTAACACACTTTATTTTATGTTTCTATGTCTACATATTTTTTATTGAAGCAGTAATTGATACTGTTTATTTCTTCCCCAGGTCAAAATGGATTGCAAGAGTTGACTAAGCTATCAGACGTATTTTTAGAATTTGAACATACTCTTTTTGCACAAAGTTCACTGAATCTTGAACGTGCTGTGCAAGATGTTAAAGTTAACAAGAAGTTAGATAGACAGATTGAAAAGTTTCTTATCCTTTTATCTCCTTACTTCTTGCTTAATAATGCTCATAAAACTCTTGAATGGTTAATATGTAGGTTTCACATAGAAGAATTTAATAGAGATCAATTTTTGCTTTTAATATTACCTTATCACGAAACTCGGATGTTTGCAAGAGCATTACAACTATTAAATCTATCTGATGATGCTGATAACTGGCATTGGTTAGAACCCCTTCAAAAGCCAGGTGTTCCCTTAGCTACAATAACATTAGTCAATCGTCTTAGTTCTGATAATGCTTTGCTAAAACTAATTTGCAATCACGTAATTACTGCTACTAATACATATTCAGAGCGAGCGTCTTCTTTAAGTACTTTGTATGCATTTTACACAACTTCAATATTAGGAATTATCGATCAATCGTCTGGAATTTCCGAAGTACAAATGGGCCATATGTTACCAGCTATTTTAAAAGGTTTAGAAAGTTCCATCTCCGATTTCGTAGCCAGTAGTTACATGATCTTAGCAAAACTGACGTTCAAAGAGAAACTGAATGACATAACTATGGAAAAATTACTTCTGAAAATATTCAAGAAAACGCATCTAAAAGAGGAAGCATTGCACCTGTTATTCTTCTTGTACAATGTACCAATTCATCAACTTACTACGGTTCCAAAAAGTCTTGCTACTCGACTATCGGAATTGTCCTGGTTCATCGAGCTCGCAATCAAGCTTCAATCCTCTAATGTGAACATATTAAAATTCATTGTATCATTACTACAAACAAGTTGTCGCATGATTTTGGACAGTCCATCAGAAACAGTTCGAATACAGAATATGGTGAATGAGATATTGTCACGAATAAAGCTGGATGATATTGGAGTGGACACCATTTTGTGGAACGTATTACAGAAGGAGTTTCTTTCAACTGACATGAAAAACGAAGCTAGAGAATTTCTAATAAGATTGTATCATACTCTTGAAAGAACATATCCTGAAAGATTCGATGATTACTTGAAAGGATTGATGAAACGCAGTGAAACGGACAAAGATTCCAAACTGGCATTGGAATTTGTCACATCCTGGCATTTTGGAGCCAAGGACACGCAAGAAGTTGTTGGTATACTTGACAAATTGATTCATATCAATCCGGTACAGAGAATCATAGCGTTGGAAATGTTGGCAGATTCCGACGTGAATATTCCTGAAAGTTTCCAGGAGATGATGACAACTACGATACAATCCAGATTCAGTGACACAGAAGTAGATGTAATCAAAGCTTTGCTCTCTATTTCTACAAAACGCCTAACAAATCTTCTATCTGCAGATATATTGATTGATGAGTTGAAAATATTACTATCGACTTGTCACACCAGCCGTAGGAAAATACTAGCGAAACCAGCGTTAAAAATCCTATTAGAACTCTGTAAAGTCGGAGATGATACTAGCGTATTCATTACATCATTGCCATATTTATTCCCAAATGACGACGCAGACGTGGATATCGCGATGGAAGTATTAGAATCAAATTTTGCTAGAAACAATATTTACATGCAACACGTGCAGAAGGATCTAGGAAAATCACCGAACGCAGAGGCAGTTTCATCGGCATCTTTTCATAATATATTAAACTGGGAATTGCTGCCACCAACAGATAGCATATTAAGCGCAATGAAGCAACAGATCGCTCATGGTGATGCAGCTTCCATGTTTTTCAATCTAATTTTACTCGGATCTGTATGTAGGGTCCCTGTTGGATCTCTGGAACCGCAAGTAGCTCGAGAGGTAATCGAAATGGCCACGGAGATGATTAAAAAATACCCGCAAGTAAAATTATTACAAAATTGCAACAATATTACAGGAGATAATATACAAATGGCCATAGAATTAACATCTCAAGGTGTTCTCCCATTGCAAGTGGGTACCTATGTTCTGGAAATGGTTCACAGACGTCTCGATTTGAAGTCGAATCCGGCGATTGATTTTGAGAACAATCAACATCGTAGTAATTTGATTTTGAGACTTCTTGAAATGTTCTTCGAGGGAATAGACAATGTATATTGGTGCAAGCATTATTCTCGTTGTCTACAGATATTTTTCCAAAGACATTTTTCCACGATTCAGGATCTTATCCGCTTTCTCTCTCAACTGTACATAAAGCCTGTGAAAGTGCAAACGTCCTTTCATTGCTTGAAGATAACTCAAGTCCTATTGAATCAATGCAAATCTACTGAATGGGCGTTCGAGGATAAAGTCTTTGTCACGAATTTGTTACTTTCGTTAGCCAGAGAGAACAATGAATGTCGAATAGCGTCATTAAAAGTACTCGAGAAGCTCATAAGCAAGTGCTCGAGTGCTCGAGTGCTTAATCGTTGCACAATGGTGGATCCTTTCCCATCCTTACTGCAAGAACTTGTCATCAGAAGCCCAGAAATATCTTTAGATCCTGATCAATTATCTTTATCTCTTTACATTCTATTATCACCTGATCCAGATGTATGCAAACAATTGAAGACGGATCTTCGAAGGAGGCTACAACAAGCGCAACAAATGTTATTCGAGATAGTCATGGACCAGCAAACTCCTTTACATATTAAATCACAGCTGCTTGATATTCTAGTTCACGTGAATGGGCCCATAATACTTCAACGGTTAGTTCCTCTTGGACTACACCTTCTAGAAATGCTTCAGGCTGATTCTAAAAATAAATCTGCAGGAAATTTGTTGAAAAACATACTTCAGAGATTTAACAGTGCAACGGTAAAGGCACTTGCTGTTGAACAAGTGTGGAAGTTATTCGAAGCTAGCATAGAGGAGCACAAGATCCAACTAATAACAGAATCCGGAAATCAACATCCACCAAGTGTGATTCTTCTAAAGCAAATAGGAAGTACCTTCTTCCAAAAAGCTGAAGAAGCGTCCAATGTTCTTCAGAAGAAAATTGTAGCTAAATTAGTAGACGTGGCCACTGATTGTGAAATAGGAAACATTATTTCTTCGACCAATAGAGCGATGAGAAAAATTCGAGTGAACGCACAGCTTATAGTCGACGAACTACAGATCATGAAGGATCTCAAGAATGCTGAATCAAACGACAGTAAAATGAAAAATAAAAGACGGATCAGTCTCATTCGCCCCCCTGACCCAACCATCATCAACAGAAGAGAATGGAAACGTGGCGTGACTCTCTTAGAGTTTGTTCAACAAGCTGACAATATCGAACACGAGGAATTACTCTACCCGATCCTGTTTAATTTGCTGAAGACGTGCCTCAGTTTCGAGGAACAAAGTCCTATAGAGTATACGAATCAATTACTACTATCCACTATTCATCGGTTGACAGTGAAGAAATTGCCTATTCGTGATGCTCATTTACAAATTGACTTAATCACACAATGTATTAGAACATCAAGGAATCCCCAAACTCATCATCATGCTCTATTAGTTCTAGTAGAGTTATTAAAAATCGTCGACGTGAGATGTGCTCTATACACTATAATGCCTATTTTCACTTTCATGGGAAGTTCCGTGGTACGTCAGGACGATGCTTATTCTATTCAGATAATATCCAAGACCATCGAGACCGTGGTTCCTATAATAAACGCGGCTGAGAATGAAACTCACGCTTGCGAGGTTCTAAGAACATTTATCGTTTCGTTACCCGATATTCCAGAACATAGACGAACTCCATTATTTGTAAAGCTATTACAATTATTAGATAATCATTTTCATTTGTATTACTTGTTGAGTTTCGAAAGCCACGTTATGTCAAGAACTATGCGTATCACAAATCAAAAGACACCTGGACAGAGATTAGAATTTGCTCTACAGGTGTCTCAAGAATTTCCACCCGCGAGACTTATTCAGGTTTGCGTGAAATTGGCTCAGTTTCTGAAAGAATTGCCTGTAGATGTAGAAGACGAAGAAGGTAGGAGAGCTGCGATTTCCTTTAAATATAAACACATCTTTGACGTTAGTACTAGTAGTCCTAAACACTTGAGACATTATAAATATACTCTGGTCCAGTTTTTAAGTAATCTGTTATCGTCACCTCATTTCATTAATAAAGTCGCCGAGTTCGATTCTACCGAAGTGAATAATGTGAGACCATATTATGATCAACTGATTGTTGAATTAATCATACTAATTCAATGTACCTCGAAGAATGCTGATAAACATCAAGGAAAGCCAATTGCGAAATATTGGAAGGTTCTTTTGCATCATTTATACGACGTGTTAGATTTGGTGAATAATTTATTGCCAAATGGAATATTCTTGGTCAGTATCAAGCGTCTGATAGAACATAATTTACTGACAGTGAAGAGGAAAGCCTTGGAGCTTCTTAATACGCGTCTTCAACAAAGAAAGTTTAATGAAGAGGATCATGAAGATTTGTTACAGTTGATTGAATCTTTGTCGAAGACAGTATCGGTGAAAGTAAAGTCTGAAACGCAGGAACAGGAGATTGTACAGCAAACTGTCTTGATTACTATAAAATTGCTGGCGAAATTATTGGCTAGCGATCATCCCATATTGTTCAAACCGGTATATTATTTAATTATATTATATATTATATGTTATTTATATATTATATATTGTATATTATTAATTATTTAACAGAAATAGAAAATCATTGGTGACCAGTTGGTCATTAATAGATTGCGGGTGTTTATGCAATTTCATATTTTTGTAAACATAAGTGAAAAAATAAATCTCAAATGGAGAATCGTTCTATTCAGCAACTACAATATTATAACGAGGACCGTATTTTGAATATCTTATATATTTTTGCGAAAAAGATCCATTACTCTTAGATAATTAAATAAATTAATAAATACAAATTTTTATTATTATTATTACTTCTTTTGTTATAGATTCTTGAGACGACCACCGAGCTGTTAAGTTCAAGAGAAGGACCAGTACTAGCCAGCGCTGCTCTTTGTGTCGCGGAATTATGCAGTTCTATGCGTATTCACGCGATACATTCATTGAACAAATTTGTACCGGCGATGCTGCATTTGTTAGAAGATCACTGTCATCAAGGTGTGCCGGATGTAATAGTCGTCAGTATAGTAAGCGCGTTGCAAAAGATCGTCGAATCTGTAGGGAACTTCTTATCTTTGTATTTGGATCAGTTACTGTTTGAACTGGCGAGATTGAACTCTCTGTATACTGATACGGAACATCAAAAGGTATGATTTATTACTTTATTAAATACTTCTGTCGCCGTGATAAATATATTTTATAAACGATCTTATACTAACTATTCACTATCTTCTAGCCACATTTCGTAGGTTTCTCAAAGTGTTTTCACCTTTTCTATTCATTCCCTATTGTTGACTGTATTTTTGGAGATTTTTTACATATAGTTTTTAACTATCTGATACGATTTTATCAATATTTGAGACTACATTATACAATTAAACGATAATCAATATTTTTGAAGATTTTTCTTTTACCATTTTCATAGATTGGCATCGTAATATCAAGATTAAATGCAACAACCCAGAAACTCTCCACGTGCATACCTTCGCGAGTGCTGTTACCAGCAGTCAACAGGACATATGTGACGTTACTTGCAAAGAAATTGTATCAACGTATCCCAGCGCTGATGAACGTGCTAGTAGTATCATTCAATAGTGCTCAACCTAATGACATAAACGCAGTTATACCGGATTTAGGCACATTCTTCTTGAAGGTTTTACAGTTTCGCGAAGATATTTCAAACTCGCCAGATGACATGGAAGTAGACGAATCGAAATTAACATTGAAGGATGTGGTGGTTGTAGAGGAAAGCGCCAGTAAAGCATTGGTTGCTTTAGTACTGAAACTAAGCGAGACTACCTTTAGACCACTTTATTATAAACTTTACGACTGGGCTGCTAGAAATCCACAGTACAAGGAACGGAATATCACTTTCTACAGGTTGATTAAATTATTTTATCCGAGTTTTATTTTATTTTGTAATTTTTTGTATTTTTGTGTGTTAAAGCTTATTTATAGTTACCTAATCACAGGTAGAAATATACAAATTTTTATCATCTGTTGCAGACTTTCAGCAAACATAGCAGAGTGTCTAAAATCACTTTTCGTTCTGTTTGCTGGTCACTTCATCAAGCATGCGGCGATATTGTTAAGTAGTAATAATCCAGCGATCATAGCGGAACCGCAGGAGATGACTCTGCCTGAAGAGTTTAGCAAAATCGAGTTAGTAGAAGCCATTTTATTGACTCTATGTCGAGTCTTCAGTTACGACGCTCATAATTTCGTGAGTCAAGAGAGGTTCGAAATACTGGCTCAACCAATTGTTGATCAATTGGAGAATACTTTGGGCTCCACAGAAGGCTATGAGAAAAGAGCAAGTGAGTTAGTGGTGCCTTGTATCGCTGCCTTCGCTAGTGCCATTCCTGATGACTCTTTGCACAAGCAATTAGTGTACCAGACATTGCTGAAGACAAGACATACGAAACCATACGTTAGAACCGCTGCACTGAATGCATTGGTGAGTGAAAGCTTATATTTTGTCAAGTTAATTGTATTAATTATTACTGGGTGATTAATATTAATTCATAATTGGTTACAAATAATATTGTAACGATATTGTTACCGAACGATTATATTAAAACGAAATAGATTTAGTTAGTCGCATTAGAAGTACAATTTCATATTAATTTCATAAAATGCTATTAATTTAATATTTTATTTCACACGAATATAGGTTGAAATCGTAAGGAAGCTTGGCGAAGATTTCATGCCACTCTTGCCAGAAACTATACCCTTCTTGGCAGAAGTGTTGGAGGACGAAGACGAAACTACGGAGAAGTGTGCTCAAAATGCAGTACGCACCTTGGAGGAGATTTTAGGCGAGCCCTTACAAAAATATTTCTAATTTTAAATTTAATTTTTAAATTTAAATTTAATAAATTTCCAATTAATTTTCATAAAAATTATACATATATAAATATTGTCCTTCTGAAAATAGAATATAACGAAATATTCGGAAAGGCGAATGTATTATGAAAACATCTGTTTATTCTTAACTTAAGTCACAATTTGGACGAAATATAGAATATATTATTTCCTTACATTATAATACATTATCGTAAGTTTACGTGTACGTATGTGTGTCTGTATGCGTGAACATGTAGGTAGAAGACCATGGCAGCACTAATTAGGCGCCTGGATTCCTAAATATTGACAGCGGTTCTTATTACGAGTAGCGACGAGCGCATTATAGTCTTTTCTTCGAGAGCGTCTCTGAATTTTGCGCGCGTGAAACAGACATTTTCCAGTCATGTGTCTCAATCAAAGAACATATAACTATCAAAATCGAATGAACACGAATTTCGAGGATCTATTTGCAGACTCGACGATCATTCTTTCTAAAAGTGGAGAAGAAAGAAAAAAAGATGATGTTCGATACTCCTCGACGATCCTATTTTTAGAGATCCATTTTCGTTTGGAGATCATCCTCGTAGAAAAATGCAACGTAGGCCTTCTCGCTGACGCTTTTTGGGCTGGCACCGTAAATTTTATCGCTGATTCTAACACGAATCACACCTGTGGCACCTCGGCTGCGTTACGTAGAGACATTTCCTCGCCCTGCTCTCTTGGTGGAACTTTCCTGCAAACGAAATTTAAGCTTCACTTTCTATATTGCAAGAATATTTGTTGTAAATTGCAATCATCGGATATTGGACTGTTCAATGATATCAAAGACGAGTCAAAATAAGCCAGAATATTCATACGTGAGTTTTATTATATTTACTTAATTATTGTTTTAAGAATATTTTTAAAAATAATTCCTTATACTAGTATACGATATGATAGCTTATATTAGAACGATAAAAACTGGTCAGCAAAAAATAAAATGTTCAAAATAATCACGAATATACTACAATAAAGTAACCAGGATTTTACCTTGTTAACTGACCATCGCTATCCCTACCAGTTCTTGGAACTAAATTCGTAGACTGAATTTCTGACGTTACATATTGAAAATATACTAATATGTCAGATATATATATATATATCTCAATGAATAGATTTACTCAGGAGAGTGAAATTACTCGGGATTCCTTGAAAGTTAACCAAAATGATAGCAAGCAACGATCATTTAACATGCCATTGCGATATTTTCAAATCATGAATTCGCCATGTATAATCAAGCAGGTTGCGTTGTACGTATAAACAATTAAAATCAAATGGAAAGGAACTTTGCAGCGAACAAATGACACGGATGCACAGTTATTCCACGACCTTTACTCACCTCTTTCTGTACTGAAAGATAATGTAGACGATGATGGCGTTGCCAACGAACAGCAGAGCAATTAGAGCGGTTGGCAAGACAATATCTGCAAAGGTTAAAAAAGCATAGATTAGTAGGTGCATCGTGCGGATTTTCGTCTTCCGCTTCTACAGTTCGTCATTCCGCGGCTCATTCTTCCCTCCCACTTGAGAAGCGTATGGCACAGTGAACTTCGTACTTATGCGGATTGTCTAATCGGTCGAAGTTTGTTATTCGAGTGTCAACGTTTTTGCGCTCTGATTGTTATTTAATCGATCGAGTTATAACGGTAATTAACGAGAAAACTGCGTTTTTTGTAAGAGTTGTTACATGTTGATTTACTGAATATTTATTATCGAACATAGATTACACATATGAAAATCTCTAGAAAATCAGTTTCTTTTTTATTAACAATTCTGAGGATATATCTTCCTGGATAATTGTTTTCTTCATTTGTAACAATAAAAAAGGATAACTTTTCATTGTGATAAGCACGATGCTAGTTAACTTATTCCTCTTTAAAGGATCAATAACGAAAGTACTATATTCAGAATTTAATGTATTCCCAAAGACAATATATTCCAATGGAGATGTAAAAACAATGAAGAAAAATGTGGATGAAACAAATTACCTTTTACCTATCGATTGCTTATGATTAATGGAATATATAAAAAAGATATGAAAAGAATATATTGGAAAGTAAGATCGGAATAAATATACGTAATGACTTTGAATGACACTGAACATTTAATTCGCTTCTATTGATTTCGATTACCGATAGTATTTAAACGGACATTAATACAATAACATTGTTTTGTTCTCTATTTTGCAATCATAATACTGTAAGTCAACACTTAATGTAAAATCGATAATCATTAATCAACAAACGAAGTTTATTACGACTTACAAGACAGAGAGAGAGAGAGAGAGAAACCAGTTCTTTTTTTATAATCTGCTGTGAAAGCCTGATAATCTTTAGAATTGGTCATAGTCGCAATTTCTTCAAGACTCTTGTATAATTAAATATAAAAAATTCTCTAAATTTTAATTTCAATCCAAATATCATTTTTTAATCTAATTGTCAAATACAAAATTTACAAGTTCCAATCAAATACAATTTCACCCTTTAAGAATCTTCAGATATTTTCAATTTCGATAAGACGTGCCGTGATCTGGAAACAATTCGTTTCACGGCCGGTATTGGACGATTTTAATAGAATGAAATTTACCAGAGGAAACGAGAGACGCAAACGCGGCGAATGTGAACGGTGATAACGAACCGCGAAATTTTCACAATCGTACTAATAGGCTTATCCGTTATCACGATGCTCTGAACGTTAATTTCAACAAAGAGGAACAAGATCAATGAGCTGTAATATTCCCGTCAATTATTTCGTAATTCTGAGAATCGAGCAAACTACGTTGCTTGATGACGACCGTCAAAAGAATCCAGGCGATTGCTCGGAAAAATAAATAACAGTTCTTTATACAAAATGGAGTTATACGTTATAATTGGATCAGAGATACTTATAAATATAAAACGATCGTATCATCGACGATAAAAGAAGGAAAATAAAATACGAAGAGAATAACAACAGTTTTAAACATTTGCATGTTTCATCGAAATTACGCATATCGTTATGCAATACACGCATATAAATAACAATTTTGAACACATTTCACGGATTATATAGCAATTACGCTGTTAAAAATGATTTTCGATGGTGAAGAATTGCCGGTTGCACGTGACACGTTATCGGAAAAACGACCGGATCACCGACGAAACGTGACCTCTGTTTCACTATTCTTCGTTTCTGTCTTTATTCTTACAACATATTCGATCAGTGTCACAACTCGTTCGTAACGATAACAGTAAGAAAAATAATCGTTCGTTACAGAACTCCGAATAAATACAGAGTTGATATTTCCTCTTCAAATAGCTTACGCTGTTAATTGTTACCATGTAACGATCACTTTTGTCGGGAAAATTTCGAAACACGAAAGAAAATTTCAACGAATTCGAGTAACTTTACGAATCACAGAAACAATCTGACGGGATGATAGAATTTAATCAACGAGTATGTCTAACGCGTTGAAAAGAAAATGTTAGAGCTTCTTTTACTGACCTACGACGTAGTCTGTTTGCTTCATCATGGCTGATTGCGCCGAATCCATAATGTTGCCGTTGATACCCGCGACTGCGTCCTCGCCCCGACCAATCCTAACTCCAGTGCCAAGGGTATTATCCCCCGAAAGACTGGATAACCGATTATGGTCGTGCTCTGTCTTCAGGATCACCGCCGACGTGGCTGTAAAAATACGAAATAAAAGAAATGATTTCGTTGAACGAGAAATGGTCTAATCGATGGTCGACTACCTGAAGTGAACCTAAGTTTGATGACCTTACCTGGTATGGCTTCTCGTTACTTTTTACTATCATTTCACATACTCACATGTGCAATGTACATAGACCATGTGTGAGAATTTCCGAGATGGTTTATAAACAAATTGAAAATTAATGCGAAAGAACACGAACAGTGACGTTTTTTATTTTTTGGAAAAGAAAATTTATGGAGAAATCGTGAATATATATTAAAATATTTGTTACCTCTTTATCAAGTTAGAGATACCGGTACTAAGATGTTGCTAAAATTCTACATATTTTCTTATCCATGCATTCAACGGGTTAAGATCTTTCTGAATGTAACATCGTTTTTGCTTTAAATACGTTATCAAATAACCTTCGCAGTACGTAACATTTGACCAGCGAAAATAAATGTGCAAATATCTTATTCAAACGGCGTAGATATAAATCTTTTAAGGGTACGCGACACACAGTTTAAGCAAACATAAAGATAAAAATGATACGGAATTATCGCAGAGATGTTGACACGGGTATAAAAAAGTGATTAACAAACAAGTGACTAATAATGAAACTTGAAACACGAGGATATCACGAGGGTCTCAGAACTTCGTTGATAGTTTAGAGTTTCCTATTTGTCAAACTCCGTGCAACAAGGTATTTCAGAAACTTTCTCAATCATCGACTCTTCTATTCGAGGAAGAGAATCAAGTAAAAAGTAAAAGGTCAACTTTTTTGCTGCACACGATATAGAACTCGCTGAGAATTATTAGAACAAACGAACTTTCTGATCGAAACCAATCAAACTTTTATATGCTGGTACCAGAGCAACAAATCGCTTAATTACACCTCTATCTATAATTCGTCTTCGTTCTAATTTCGTACTGCAGAAATTTGCATACATCTTTTATTCCTTTCTAATCCTATTACGTTCCTTGACGTTCATTTTTTCTTCAATTGTTTTGTATTTTTCTATTTTTTAACGAACCATCACAGTTATAACATACGTATGATATCTCCTTTCGATTTTATATAGAAACACTTTTTGTAAAAAAAAAAGTATAAATCGCCGGTTTCTTTCCGTTGTTTTTGCAGGAAAAGGAAAAGAGAAACACAACGTATATTCGTTTCTAACGAAAAAGAATGCTCTGGAGAATTTCCAATGTTTCTACGTGTATATCGCGAACAGTAATAACACGGTTCGTCCGAGATGGTGCAATTATGTACGAATAAATTCTTTTTCTCCTGAGGGGCGTACGTTTTATGACGGCGATTCGTTGGAAGGTTCGCCGCGAAAGACAAACGGCCAGCTCTCGAAAACGGCTTCTGTTTTTAGAGGCGGAGAGAACCGCACCCTCGACGCTCTCCCGATAATATCGAAGCCACGTTAGAATGGCCAAGCCTTGTAAAACACGTTTACGATCCAGTCGATCACCGTTTCTTTCCTCTAGAAACACACGCTCGTGGATGCTTTCGGCCACGAAGAATTAGCACCCGCGGCCTGGGATTTATATTTCGCCGGTGAAACGCAAATTGCACGTTTTACCATATGTTGCAGGAAAGAAACACGATCGACGAGAACTAGAAATCTCTTCTACCAGGTTAAAGCTAATATCCTCGCAACCAACATTTTATAAAGACTTCACGCAACTCGATATTTTTCCACAAAGCAGGAAGTTTCAAAATAGCAAACATAGCTACGTATGTACATATTTCACCTTCGAATTAATCGAAAATGATAGATCACCTTGGAGTGGTACAGAATCCTAATTTAGAGTAGTTGATCGCCGAACTTCAAACACCTAATATAGCATAGTTGATCAGCAAACTCTGAATAGCAAGAAGTCCTTGAAATTGTTAAAGGTCACGCAAGAAACACTTTCAATGTATGTACACAGTGAAACGCGAACAATCGAGAATTATCCGATGGTATTCTAGAGAAATGGCTGACCAGATTGGCGAAACAGCCACAGTTTCACGCAATACTTTCCCCGTCTTTCGCTCGCTTCGTTGTTCCAGAGAGTAAATTCAATGTTCACTATAAATAACGTTTACATTTTACATAATTAACGAAGACATTCTTTCCTTATCGAACCGTAACGAAAACGCGACTTTACGAGCACGAGCATAAGCACGATAAGCGATTATTATATTGCTCTATCCAAATGAAGCGAACAGTATTTCGAGAGGTACTGATGCCGATTACAGACTGAACGACTAATGAATGATTCAGCCACGTTCAACGGTGACCTTATTCTTTTTCTAAAGTTCCGTATTTGCTATGAAACTGTTGATAATTTCGAACTTCACTGTTGAGATAATATCGGCAACAGATGGCATGGAAAAATACGAGAGGTATATGTACATAACATTAAAATTTGCCATTCCTTTGGTTTCCATTTTTTTATACATATTTATCAGTTATATTGTTTCGTACAACGATGTGAATCGATCTTCTTCGCGATATTAGATTCAGGTATAGATTAAATTCCGAATTTATAGAATGAATGTGATTTTTTAACGATAGCTCTAACGAAATCTGGAGTTACAATAGTAGTATAGTATAGTATAACCGTGGCTAAAATGGAATATTTTCCAAGCAAAGGAGAGAAGCGAGAAGAATTTGCGAATAAAAATTTCTATTCACGTCGTTTAACATCGGTTGACAGAATCTAATTTTTACAAATTTTGTGTCACGAAACTGTAAGATACAGAATCTGTGCGAACACAATCTGGCCGGATTGAGGAATAATGCTCTTCGAATCATTGATGAAAGAATGTCGTAGATATGCGAATGAAATAGGAATTTACAAGTCTGAGGTGACGTTTGGTAAAATGCACATCTGAAATACTATTTATATTTTACTTCCAAATGAATAATTCAATTAACAAAATTTTTGCACTATTAAGTAATCTTTAGAATATTTTGTCTGCTTTTCCTCTTTAAATACAGAAAGCTGCTCCGTGAGTCGCATTTCTATTTTAAGTGACTATGGAAATAAATCTGCATATTTCACACGATTCTCGGAAAGAAAAAAAACAATATATCGTTGTAGTTCAGAGGAATTCGGTTTATTGAACTGTTATGTGATCGCGGATTCGTTTGAGTTTCGCGACGTCTTATGATTTAATGGTTCGAGGAAATAAGAGAATGTAAAGCGGTGGATTGCAAAGTCCACTTGGATGGATAGTCACGATCAGCAAAAAAACGAGAAAGTAGCAGCAGGAGAATGATCAAACCCGTACTATATCCGCATTTAAATAACTAGTTTCTATTAAAATTATAAACATTTATATCGAATATAAGAACCTTACATATCGAAATGACTAAACAAATTATCTTTTTTTGTTGCGAGTGAAATATTTTTACGACTCGGTATATTGTCAACAATTTTAATGTCACGAACATTGCCTTTTTATTTAATCTTGGAATTAAACCTGTGTTTTTTCTCTACTTGTCAAGATTTTGAAAATGTTACTCGTCGTAATATCGAAATATTAAAAATATCAAAATATTAATAATTATATATTTGGCTTTCATAAAATTTCCTCAATTCATCGGCTACTTTTGAACCTACTAGATTTCTTCGTTTTCAATTATGTCGTATCAAAATCTTCCTTTTCATTCATACATTGATGTTTCTCCTATGCGATCTAGAAAATATTTTCATTAAAAATATTCAATGTTCTTCTCGTTGAAATCGAAAGGGATATGGAAATTAAGTAATGGAGAGCTTCAACATGATATCACATTTAATTCGAATGGTATCGCGACAATTCTTAATTAAAAGATATGAATGCGTCCTTATCCGGAGTAATTTGTCGATGATCGAACTTCTCCGCTCGAACATCGACTGACCCAATTACATTGATTTTATGCCATCGCTACTATCGATCGTATTATTGTCATCGTATTTATCCGCAGTTAATTAAGAAATTGTACGTACCAACGTTAAAACAGTAGTGTGATTAAAATTTATATCATTTAAAATAATCTGTATATATCATGAAATTATTGTAAAGGTGAAACGAACTCGTTTCAATCTTACGATCAACTATCCATTGTTGTCTTTCAAATGATATACTCTTTGATATTGTACTTAACTTTATCGATTTCGAAAATTTCTATATCACATTTTATCGAAAGCCTACCAGAATCATTTGTTAACAAGCAATCGGGCACATTCGTGTCAATATAAGATCATCGACGAGTTATTGACAAAATCGTGGCATCAGATCACCAAATTCTGTCATCTTGTTCTGCCTTGTCTCCTCTGTCGTGGCATGCATCAATGCACAATTCGATTACTGATACCGCATGAAAAAAGAAATGGACGCGATTGCATGAGAATCGAACGATCCATTTATCGCAGTTCAATACGGGAAGATTCTGATGAAACGATGATCTGACATGGGTTATCGGCGCTTCGTTCCACAGTAATCGTTTTATTTTTTCGATACACGACGGAACCACGCGTCGTTCACGTTCCCGTTTCTCAAACGAGCAAGTGGTATTTAGCGAGAAATAGCGGAAAATCGTTAAATGGAATGCTTATCGCGAGACTTTCAGTGCTTCATATTGTAAATTTATAAAATTATTAAGTGGCGTAGTAAGATGTATGCATTAGTTTCTTATGTTATCTCTGCAAATCGATTAAGTAGCTTATAAAAGTATCAGAATGAACTGAGATTTGATAAATAAGTTACTTAATCGATTTGCAGAGATAACATAACAAACTAATGCATACATCTTACTACGCCACTTAATAATTTGATAAATTTACAATATGAAGCACTGAAAGTCTCTGAAATCACTGAAAGAAGATGCCGTTATATACATACGTCTGTATTGTCATATCCTTTAAATCAGTAAATGATTAGTCACAAAAGGATTTTCAAATAGTGAAACAATTAATATTCCGATATTAATATTATTTACAGTAAATATTCCGATGATCTGAACTGTCGTAAACCCTTCAGCATTTTTTTTTCTCTTCCAATCGAATTCTATATTTATGTAATTATAAACAAACAATTGTAATAATTATTAACGATATTATATAAGTATTCATGTTCCTTTGATGTTTCGTGTGATATCAGATTTTATTTTTGAGCGGCTGAGATGAAAGGCAACCGTGAATAATATCCATGTTACGAAGATTGATAGCGTAATGGCGTATGAAAGGTATATAAAATAAGAACGATGAAACGAAGTTTTGATTTCGTATTATTGAATGATGACAAGTAAGATTAGGTGCAAATATTTTTACAAAACAATATCCTGTTCTCACGTTAAAGTGAAATACATAATAGTACACAACAATATCGATGAACCTCCTTCCTGATGTTCTACGAAATTATTACCGTCTCTCCTTTTATTTCATTACATTAAATTTGGCTAAATTTTGTTAGATAAATTAATAAATATGATCAAGAGAATGAATAGGAAGTGCAATTAATCCTTAGTGTTTGACAAACGAGATAAATTAATTGAATCTCTCACAAGCGGAGCGTATGATGTACTACTGACTTTCTGCTTCAAAATACATACTTCGTCAAATCGACTAATTTTCAAACAGTGAACAACACTACTGGTAGAAAGAACATCAACCGAGTTGTTGTAATTCCTTTTTATAGCCACAATATTAAAAAGAAGAACAGAGTTTAATAATATAAATATAAAAAAAGAATTGCAAATGAAATGTTGCATTAACGTTAGTCCTTAATGAATGAATAAAATAAACCTTCCAATAAACAGCGTCCAGAAAAGTGGAATTCCTTACACTACATTCAATAAGAAGATAAATCAGTGTGCTTAATAAAATTTCACAATACGTCTTGCAAACTATACCTGTTCAATCAGCGGATACATTTCGTGAAGAGGCAAATTGATTCTTGTCACCGACTACCGATCGAAACTTTCAATATGATCGGTTAAAGCGATTCGGAGATAGTTCGAAACACGAGTTTCAGTAAATTTTCATCCATTGACTAGGTTCTTCGAGGCACTGGAACGGACTGAAACGGGTGTGTTTCAAGTACTCCAATGAAGGGTCTCTTCAGTGGTCGTACAATGAGCCACAATTGTCGCTAACCCTCTAACTTAGTTAATCCTTGAGAGCGACCGACCGGACGAGATGCACTTATGGACCCGAATGTTTCCTCGAGTGAGACGCAAAATCGTTTCAGGGAACAGCACGATCGTTACCAGCTCCTCTTATGGACAAATCTTCAAGGATCAATTAAAGGGAAGGCTACACGTCATACTGGATAGAGAAATAAACTTGAGAGATTATGTTACAATGGGAGCAATCATAAAAGACTCTGATATAAATATAGAATTAATTCAATAAAATTCACTGTCTACTTATGTAATTATTATATTGTATTATTATATTATTATAGTTTGTATAGATTGTATTAAAAATTCGACTACTATTCACGGTAGAAATATGTAAGATTGAAATATGAAAATTCGAATGTCACAAGGATTAATAGGGAAAAACGAGCCCACGGGAGTTATTGACAAAGTAACGTTACGCCAGGATACTTTCTTTTGAAAGTAAGAATCAAATCTTGTTGTTCTTGTGAAACATTCTTGCCAAACTTTGTAACAGGCAGAATGTGTTTATAACGTTGGAAAGGAAACGCTTGTGGTTTCGCGCTTACACATTTATCAACTTACAAAGGAAGTTTCTGGAACTCGTTTTACAGTTATCTTGTGCGAAACTGTACGAAGGACAGCAAATTTTGCGTAAAAATTGAACAACATAAAAATGAAATAGAATATGAAATTAATATCGACGAACGTTGAACAAAATAAAGAAGAACGATAACAACTGATATCGGAGCTTTCGTAAGGATTCCAGCAATAGTTAAAAAAGTGTTGATGGCTTTGAAGTTTAATCGCTTGTACCTAAAGTTAGCAACCTAGTTTCGCATACTTTCTAGTTGCCAGAAAAAACTAATTGCTCTCGTGCTGGTCACACGAATGTTGTTCTTCGCCATTCTGACGTCTTACAGCTCAACTTTCGGCAGTTCTCGCCGCACACGTGCGTGGATTGTTCAATTAAACGACTTCGCTTTCACGATGGAAAAAACAATTTGATGAAATTGCTCAAATATATCATCCACAACAAATGGAAGATGCAGTCAAGTGTTATGTTTGTAAAATATTCCGTGTTTACTATTATAAGGAATTCGTTACATTTTTCCAAATCACGAAATTTTATCACGCGGAATAAATGTATAAGTCGATTAATCACAAAACGTGACCAAAGTGAACTTTCCGCGACTGACGTTTACGTGACGGAATCCAAATTCTTAGTACCTTGATCTATATCACCGTGATTTTTAATTCGTTATTATTCAAGTTGCATCTCTTCGAAGAAAAAGCTTACTTCGTCCTCAATTCTATCTATAATTCTCTAGAATTATATCTTAGAGAATGAAGATTCAAATTGCAATCACCTCAGCCACTTGCCAGCTGAAAATTTTCTCCACTTTTTTCTACAACCCCCGAAGGCGAGAATCGAGCCGAATCGATCGTCGCTCGTGACGTAAAACGAAGAAGAATCGTCCTGGTTGCAATAGGGGGAAGGGGGCGTCAATTGAGCGATACGAGAATAGACGAATTTATGATCGGAAGCTTGATATTGCATCATATTATTCGCCTAATTTTAGACCTGAATATAAAGGCCATCGAAAGCTGTCTGCAGGATATGTGTACAAATTTGGACAGTGCGGAAGAGCGGAGAATTTAGAACGAGTCTCGATACGTTACATCAGTCACGTATACTACGTGCCGTAGGAGAAGGTTGGAGAATACTGAAAGAAAAAAGCAGCAATTGATCATGTACGCGTAAGAGACTGATGGAAATTGTCGATAAAAGGCGTGTCGAGAAACAATGTCGGAGGAAAAGCTTCCTTTCTGGTCGATAAGACGAGCACAAGGTGAACTCGTGAACTTAGCTTCGTTCTTCTTTTTTCGCTCGTCAATAACCGAATGCAATTCGAGATAAAGTTGCGTCGACTCTATCGTAGAGAATAGAAGTCGAAATAGAGTGACGATCTTAACGAACAATTGGCCATTCGCGATACATCGTGAAATTATATAACATGGAGACGGACAATATTTCTGTTGAGTCAAGCAAAATTATTGGAGACGGTCAAACGGAATTTCTATGCACTATGTGCAATGTCGGCTGAAAATTATTCAGGACAGAATGGTTAGGTCTTCCTAACATCGTCTTCTTAGCCGTTGAATTTATAAATAATGGCTAATATTAGATTGATAGCTTTCTTTTTCTAATGTTTGAGTATAAGCAGGATAATGACGCAATCAACATCATTTCAGATATGATCATGTTTTGCCCGAATACGAACACGTTCACGTGATTCTGTGTGACAATGTTCATTGCAGATCTTGTATATGGTATGCATAATTTGATTAATATGACCGCTACATGGACTTTGTTAACGTGCGAGCATGTCAACTTCGAAAACGGCGTTCAGCGATTTAATGAAACGAAACAAACTGATGCAACATTTCTCATTTTTGTTACTTGATGATCGCTGAAATAAATGACTGTTCTCCGCCAGATTATTTGATTTTACCAACTATTTTTTCGTCTATCTTTCACGCTTAATTTTTTGATATTTGTATCACCAAGTTAAAACCAGTTATTCGATTCAAGGTGTTCCAATAATTTGTATTTCCCGCGTTACTTAAAAAGGAGATTATTCTAGATGAGTGTAAGAATGATTTATATATGTCTCTGATTATATCTGCAATAATCTATTATCAATCAATAGAAAAACAAACCGTTATGTAACTAACAGATAAAGAATGAGAATCTCAGTTGATTTTTTGAACAATACGGTTGTTAGACCAATTCTTCAATTAAATTGCTAATGAATAACGTTGTGCACAGTACTGACAAATCACAAAATAAAATTAGATATCTCGTCATCGTTCGTTTGAAGATATAATATAAATCTATTAACCGGATCATTCTTTAGCCAGAAAATCCTATAATTATGATATTTAAGGTTAATAGAAACAAATCAGTTTCAGATAGATCGATTTCTTCTAAATATACATACGACGTAATTTAGTTTATACAGAAATGCAATAATACGCTGAAAAGTTTCTATGAATAAAGGAATTATTATTATATCCAAAAAATTAAAAATCCTAGTAATCAGATAACTCGTTTTTTCCCCGGTTAACACATTAAAAGCTAGCAATGTCGTTACTTTCGACGAATAGATCGCAGTTATAAATGAGATTTAACGCACAGTATCTCCAGGACACTCACTTATCAAATTCCTGAAGGTGTCTGCGAATATTCGTATCATGGTGAAGCAATCGGCAAGAAGCTCGTTCGTCAGTCCTCTCTTATACCCGAATTCGTGTATGGCCGCGCACTGTCAGCTGCTAGACACCACCATAACGCGTTCCTGTACGACACTTTGGTTAAACGGATAGCTCCTGCTCACTCTTCGAACTGTACTACTATAGTATCAGTGGGCTCGTGTTTAAATCACTTTAGCTTGGAGTCTTTCCCCAAAGCCTCTCCTCTCTCTCTTGTCTCTGTCTTTTATTTCACGATCTCTCTCTTTCTCTATATTTTTCCTCTATTCTTCCTTCTTGTCGCTATATATTTATTTCTATTTTATATATATCGCAGTTTCCTATCGCTCTTAAAAAATGATGGGCCGTGTCAAACGACTGTCTACTAAATTATTTTTATTTCTATCACACTCAGAACACGATCACAATCGGTAATAAATTACTGTTTATCATTAAATTATTTTACTGTCACACTATGTAAAATCACGAATTTACAAATGTTTCAAGGAGTCTGAACAGAAGACTTCCGGTGTTCCCAATCGATCAAGTCATTTTAAGTCGACTGGGTAAACAGGAAATTCATAGGTAAGCAACGAACTTAGTCGATATCGAAGATCGATTCCTTCGGAACAGTTAGTCGCTCAGGAGGCCAAATTTCATTCCGCCCGTGCCACGAACGGCGACACTCGAGACTTCTCGAATAAGATAAATAATTCGAGATGCAACTTCTCCGTCGAATGAATTACATACTTCGAAGAGGCGGTGTATTTACTTGAGTTTGTTCTTTTCCTTATATACGAATGAGTAACAACACCGGTTATAACACTTCTCTTTATAACACGACTACTCGATTATTTTTAATGGAAGTTAAGATATCAAGCTTGTATCGGAGATTAGCTGTTATTTGCGATTAGTTTTCCAGAAGTTGGAAAGCAACGCGAATCGTGGAGAAAAGACACGATCGTTTCTCGCCATAGTCCCGATAAGCGGCTTGTAGAAGACGCACGGAGCAGTAGGGACAAACTGAGGAAGATCGCCGCTATTCCATCGGTTTTATCATCAGCGAGAAACGCGTGGCGTGACGGAACGATGCGGTGCGATGCCTTCATTCGTCCACGACTAAGATGCTCTTTGACCCCGAATCGAGCTGCGAGTAGAAAAAGAAGCGGATATACATTGGAAAAAAAAATGAACGAAGAAAATTGTACTTGTTATCTCTTATCACTTGTCTTTGTGAACCGATGCATTTTTCTTTGTATTCAGCGCCCCACCATCTGACGCTACACCTCCCACCAGTTTGGAACCATTTTAGAACGTACGAAATGCGCGACCTCCTATTCAGGAATTCTGATGGCTTTTCAATCCTATGGTTTGATCGGAGAATTACATTTATGTAATAGTCTTAATGATAGAACAAACAGTTTCTAACGTATTTAAACGTACTGTACATAAATAATTGTGATTAAAGGTATATCATGAAAATAAAACAGATGTATATAATCATATTTCAGATTTAGTTCAACTGCAAAGAAGAAAAAATGAAGCTGATAATGTTAAAGGCATCTGATTATGTTTTTATAAAGCCTTAATGAATATCAATTAAGATCCAATCAAAAATATGTTGAAAGAAGCTTATCCAAGCACACTGTTTAAATTAATCAATCATAAAATAACAACATAATTGGCTTAAAAATTATAAATATGTAACTCGTACAGGGCATCAGGAACGATATACACGATCCTGAGTTAACGACACCACATGGCCTATCCTTATCCCCTCTTTCCTGGAATGCACATTCGTCACTCTTTGTATACACGAGAACCGTTTTTGGATACATCTACCGTATATATATTCTTTTCTCGTCAAGAAAACTCCAGTTTTCTTTGAAACTCTTTTACACTCTGTTCCCTAAAAATCTAATAAATCAAAATCAATTTCTTAAAACAACTTTCCTTTTAAATTCCTTCTAGAAAATTACCTATTAACTACAATGATGTTAAAAAACGTTTCTTATATTATTATTATATTACGAATTAACTCGTAATATTCGCGCAATTACTTTTTTTCGCGACGATAAATTTTGTGCGATTTTTGCGGAACATGTGTTTGCTGTGGTTAAAAAGCGACCTTGTTCCGCGATAAATACGTTGCGTCAATTGGCTCGTCTGCTCGGGAAATTCGAAGGAAGAGAAAGATCGTGGTTACAGAGAAAAAGAGAGAGACAGCTATTAGAAGAGGAGTAAAAAGGAGAGATGAGTCGTGCACAACGGTGCAAGTTTCCCTTCGATTCCGTTGCACGAACTTCTCCTCTCTCTGTTATGTATAATACACGGTGTTTTTACGTTGTCTTTTTACGTTTACTGTGCAGTGTGTTTCTTTTTCCTCGTAACCTTGTAACGTATATATAGCATACAATGTGCACGACCAAAAGACATTCTGTGTCATCGTAAGAAAATTTGCAATACCTGCTTTTAATGTGTGTACTTGTGTGTTTGTATGGTAGATCGTCTGATTAAAGTTGTCCTGTTTTATTGATCTTTCCCTTTAAATTTCTCTTGGTCACGGATTCTTCCGTAAAGTACAGATTTAGATCGAATCCTGTCTGTTGTTATTCTGGATCAGATTTCCGATGTTTAATTTGCATCGAACAAAGTAAATATATCCAATGTTTTTCCAGATACTGAAAGCATGGGACGTAATTATGGCGTCCTCAAAAGTAAACGCGTTCTTTAGCAGGCACGCCTTTCTCCTATTTAAACTATTTTCGTACCACGCATCAAATTCAAGGACTGATTTCCGATTGAACTCTATTCAGCCTTAATTTATTCTCGGTAGACTCTCTGGCTCTGCTTGACGATCATTCTCAAAAATACGCCGTCAAAAATACCTTCCCTTGAAATATATTACTAAATTCGAGAAAATTATTATTGTTCGTGGTTCCGATTGGAATCTGATTTATCTTCAATTAGTTTTGCTTTTATAATTTAAGAATCCCTTGAAAACTCCTTTTAATCATTGAATTCCTCTTTATATTTATTTTTCTAGTAAATATAACTTGCATTTAGATTCGATACAATATTTTTACGAATATTTTTTATCGATTCTTAAACGGGCTGATTGAAAGTACAGGCAATTTCTTGAAACGATACCAAGCTTGGTGGAACGTTTCAGTATCAATCAAAATATTACTTGACTTTCGCCGCAACTGGTTTCTTTTCTTTTCTCTTTTCGGTAACGAAACGAGAGCGTCAAAAGAGCGATAGAGATCGAAGCGGATTAAATTCGTGCCATACACGATATTCTTCTCGGTCGAGGCAGGCTGTCCAACTCCATCAGAATAAAGCCAGCCGCCTAAACTAGCTGAGTAGACCGTACAAGCTGCGATTCAGTTTCTCAAACGGTTCTTTTTCTTTCTTCCGCTTGAACTGGCCTCGAATACTCTTTCACCGATAAATTAGAGAGCAAAGATCACGTCGCTCCTCTTTTCCTATATAGTGCATCAAGCCCTCCAAGTAAATTCTCTTTCGCTGGCGCGTTCGATCCGAGATGCAATATATTCGATATATCGAATAGAAGAAACCGAAGCCAGACTTCGAACGAAGCTATATAACCAATCGGAGTGACACACACACCGTGGGCCTTTGAACCGGCTTGTTTTATTCCATCGACTTCTCTTCGAATCGCGAGAAACTCTCCGTCGTCCAGAAACGCGACGGGCAGGATTCCGTGCTGATCTCCCTTGGAATCGGGCGTCCAGTGCGTCTGTTTCTTTTCTCCTCACGATATCGCGCGTGCGTCGTTGAGCGTAATCGCGAGGCGTGCGTACGTAAACGTGAAAAACGGTGACACGAGCTCTCCATTGATAAAAAGCAAGAGGCGATAAGACGGCAAGAGTCGCGTGGTTCTACTATCAGAAACTCCGACGACGACTGGACACGAACCTTCTCTACTTCAGAGAAACCTCATCGTGGTGAGGGTAGAGAGATAGAGATAGAAACACTAGTGACCCTGGTGGGGGAATAAACAGGGACCACCGTTATCCCCACTACGATATTCCTTTCCTACCACCACCCACGCGAATTCTGTTCAGGATGAAACAAGCTGTCCTCTTTCAATTCGAACACCTTTCCTGTCACGACCATTGCATGACGTTCCTTCGATATTACTTCTTTTTTATGGTTGAGCTGCATAACCTGGCGTTCTTTTTCTGTTCAATAATTCCTTTATTTGTACATATATATTTTTTGGATTTCTACTGGATTTTATGTAAACTAGAATTTATGTAAGTTTGCAGTTAAATCACTTCTGGGAAAATGCATATATCGGAAAATATAAATGAGATTCTATTTATAACTTATTGCACGCTCGTTAAGTCAGCTGGTTAAACTTTGAAACGCGAACTGTAGAAAATAATTTGTATGTATTATACTAGCGTGGTATCAAGCGTTAGTTGATGCCTCATCCATATTAATTACGTTAATGTTTGTTCAAAATTCTAAATCGCCTGAAAACATAATATCATATTTCCATTCGTTATTAATTTTTTAATGCTCTTTACTACTATTAATAGTTATAAATAAAATATATTTATAATTACATATTGATTATAAAACAACTGAGATATTTTTCATTACATAATCTTTCTCTTTATTTTCTAGATCATCAAATGTATTTTATTTTAGAATTCAAACAAGCCATTGTTTACAATTAAGGATATAAAGTTGCATAAACTGAATTAATAGATCTTCCAATTCGCCTTTTCGAAGTTCAATTTAGTCTCAGCTGCTGAGTGAACATGTGCAACCCAATGTTTTATTTTGTCGACTCTAAAATTATCTCCGCGCGGAAGGAGACAGAAGTAGTGGGGAGGCGATAGGGGTGATCACCCCTTCCACTTTCATCGCTGTCTTCCCCTACTCTTCGTTCTTCCCCACCAGCACGACGAATACAAACTGCCACCTTTTCCACACTCACGTTTCACGTTCGTGTAACCACACTACTAACCAAAACTGCATATACCTTAAATTATGCATTCGTTTGGAATGTATGTAGATGTGATACACGCGAACGTGTGATATCGCAGGAAATTTCGGAAGTTCCTTCCCTCGCCGGAACGATATAGGCAGCGGAAAATTGACACGCTGACTGTTTGCGCGGGAATATACCGATAATTTGAATTGATTTTTAGAACCTAATTAAAATACTCGATTATTTCGTAAATTAAATATTAATATCAATATGTCTTTTCATTCTACTTTTGAGTTAGAATATAGATTTCTGGAATTCACTGCCAAAGTGGAAAGAGAACGTACTCATCAGCATATGACCTAGAGAGGCAAATCTATATACAATACACTCATTGTCTTTCGACTAGAAGGTTCTTTCGTCCTTCAGTTCGAGGCTTTCCTCTAAATTCTACCAAAAACAGTAGGCATTTTAATTTCTATCCCAGCAACTCGCCTCGAGCGAGTTTCGAATACAAACGTACGCGATATTAAACTACTTAGCTATTATCCTTCCATTTCTTTTCTCCGATCTACAGAATATTTCATTAATGGCCTTCCATGAATGCTTTCGCTGTTCTAACGAAAAAAAAGAAGATCGATTCTACTGCTAACGATCTTCTCCTTGGAAATTCAATCACCGTTACGGTATACAAGCCACTTGGCCTCGTTCTATTGCTTTTAAATTCCAAGTTTCTCGTATAAGAAAGGTAATAATCTCGCGGGCATTTTCTTACGGTTAGTAAAAGCCTGCGCGCGGAAATTTTTCAATATTCTCACAGGAGGAAACTCCTTCCGGGCCCGACGAAGTTATTATCGACGTGAATGGAGAGCCGCACAAAAGAACATTGGACAGACACATTCTTCCCAATCCCTTTTGTTCGAGAGCCGTGAAAAGCTACCGAAAAGGTTCAGACAATCTTTTTTTCCACGCAGAATTTTTCTTTTACCTCGCAGCTGTTCTACAGCGAACTTGCTCTCATTCAGTGGCGACCAGCCGAATTAACGGTAGTGTATCGTCACTGAGATCGGTCGATTTTCGAGAGGAAGTCGTGTCGGGTCGATAACGCGTGCGCCAACACGCGATTACGAAAAGTTTCAGATAGAAGGTAAATATCAATGTGTATATAACCGTTAGTGTTGATGATAAGAGGCTAGAACAGATTGAAGTCCTTTTCCGTTTTATAAAGTTATCTCAGTTATAAAATATTTCAATCCGAGAAATCTAGAGATTTAGACAATTTGAGGTAAATAGTCTAGTAAAAATGAAAATCTAGAATTATAGATCTGAAATTCTGAGAATTTAGGAAACTAGTATAAAATCAAATTTTATTTTTAACTAAATTTAAATAAATTGGTATAAATACATCACTGTGATTTTCAACTCGTTATTTTATCTATAGAACGAAGATCGAAGAGTGGGTAAACATATATAATTATTTAATAGAGAATTCTATATTTTACAAGTATGTGTAATACGATTCTCAAATTTATGGCGACGTCAGCAGAAGTGTAAATTTAAAGAGGTTTACTCGAGAATAAGGAGGTGTCTCGTCAGCGAGAGAACATGAGGGTAATAATTAATAATCCGCTGAACGTATCACGTTTTAAAGACCCGGTTGGCAGCGCGAAGAAAGACCTGGGGTGCCGTTAATTAATTCGCATTTCCGCTCGGCTACGAAAGTTCGAACGGAAGATGGATCTGAATCCGCGTATACATATAGTATCTTTTATTCACTCGAACGCGAAATTTTGGTTTGCTGTCAATCGCGGGAAACGAAAATAGGAAAATAAAAACGATAGCAAAGAAATACGGATAGGTCTTTGGACGTTGATTTATTGTATTGCTTTATCATTGGGTTTATGTTTTTTGCTCGTAGCTCGCGGTTTCCGGGAGACGATAAATAATTTCCACAAGATACGCCATTAAACAAAGTTAAAAAAAAACACGATAGAAAGCTATCTATTTGAATTTTACTAAAAAATTACCTGCTAGTGTTGAAATGACGTACAAATGGTTGAATGTGTGTTACTCTCTTCTTCGTTGTCGTTTCGCAAATATCAGTGTTTCCAGATCGATATCACTGGTCAATCGAGTGACGATAAATTGAGCGAAAATATAATTCGGCCGAAAAATACGATCGAGTTTGTTCGCACAGGAAATTAATTTTAAAGCGATTTTTTCGAGGAGACACGTGGCGTCGAGACGACTGGCGTCGTTACGTGCGCGACGCTACCGATGTATGGTGCCTTCACGAATACTTCTCCGCCCTAAGATTCTTTCCCTCCGTCTTTTTCTTTCTTCCTGCCCCGTCTCCCGCGCACCATCAACCCCTCTTCCAATGTCCCCGCCGTTCACCACGATAACCCCCACCACAGGCTTCACCTTTCGAAAGCAATGGGCAGCCATGGGTTCCCGGGAGACCCGTAAGGGATGTAGCTAGCGATTCGAGCGCCATGACCACCATAAATTGTTCATATTTTCTTTACGAAGGCATTGACATCAGCTTATTGTTTGGTCGATAGTGGATATTGGTAAATGCAAGGTGATCCGATATTTTTTCAGAGGTAAAAGTTATGTTGGAATTGGTTCGCAGTTTACATAGTTTAAACTGTTATGAAAAGTACAGACAAAATTGTTATCGATTTTATCCTACATGCTGTTTTTCTTTTAACTAATAATTTACTGGAATTAGTTGTAATATATATATATATATATAATTATGAGAAATTTGTAAATAATTCTTTAGTGGCTTTTTAAGTCGACGTCCTGATTAAATTCTGATATTAATTAAGATGTACTACTAGGGGATGATTCAACTTCGATAAACCACATATAATATTAAACTCACAAATTATGTAATATATGGAAAATATTTGCATATAGTTAGCTAGATGTATCGCATTAATTTTCTATGTCAACAGTATACTACATGCAAGCAAAGATACGTTGATAAAAAGGGAATCGTGGTTACCTATGCAACTCGGCATGTTGATGGCACTCTCATTCCACTTGCCGTTCTTGCACTCCAGTATCCTTGTTCTTTCTTTGCTGTCAGGGAATACGGTGCCGAATTTGCACAAAAAGGTTCTCGTAGTCAAACTACCATTCAATACGTAACTTCCGTTGGGTGCTGAGACATCTGGACAGGTTAGTACTAAAACATTTATTATCACCAATCTATAGAGTTGTTACCTCTGGTCATCGTGTCAAATGATAATTACTTAGTACGTTAACATCTTGACGACTATGTTTTATGATTTCAATAACGCACTGTTATTGTATTTATATTATTTATGTAGATGAACGCAGACATGGAGATTATACTCTATACAAGATTGCTATAGTGATTGACAACGGATAAGCGTAAAATTATACGATGCAGGTAAATATTTCCAGACAGTAAATAATACATTTTAACGAAGGACTCTGTATTTCGAATCTCGATAATATGTATGATAATATAAACCATACTAAAATATAGTACTTAATGAAGAACAAATATCAGTCAAGCAAGACGCGAAAGTAGCCAGACACGTGTCAACAAGTAGACTCGTCAACGTTATTTCTGGATGAGAGATTCCTTGCGTAATTGTGAACGTTTATGCGTGTCGCGTTCCATCCTTCTCAGAGAGGTTTGATTTCAAGCAAAAAGAAAATAGATAAAAGAAGCGCATTACCGTTGTGATCATAAGGTTAGACCGACCTTGATATTGCAAGAAAAATCCTCGTGCCGTGTATAGCTTCTTCGTGGCGACAAGGTCGAGGGTGACTACATTCGAATTTGAGACGACCTTGACGCCAGCCGCGGTACCGCAATTCTCGAACAACGTTTTCCCTTTTTCTCGCACCCTTAGAATGTCTATGCAACTTCCATCCGATTCAGGCTCTGAAACAGTTAAAACATTTTATTGCTCATATTTTTCACCATCCTCTATCCAAATACGAGCTTATATTTTTAATTATCTTCTTTCGTTATTCATATTATAAAAAATATTGCAGTAACATTGTGCAGTACGATACATAATCATTTAATGGAAACAATTTTTTCACAGTTCTTTCAGTTTCAATTTCTAATCTAAATTTGAAATTTAGTTTCTTCACACGAATCCCAAATAAAACAGAAAAGAAGATTAAAAGATTAAATTTCACAGATATAAAGCTTATATCTCAAACACGTATTTTCATCTTCTTAAATGCCGATTAAATACTAATACGTCCTCGAAGCTCGCTCATTTCCCTTGGCAAAATATATCGTCAGGGCTCGTGATTTCGTAATCAATCCCACACAAGATCCATATGAGTTAATCGGAGGGTCAGAAGAGTAGCGAGGGAAGCTCATTGGGATCGATACTCACCCCGGATATTCAGGTCGTGGAGCGTCAGGACTATCCTGTGCCCAGGAGCCGACCTGAAGGTCCAGCCGCACGTATTTTCACCGAGGTAGTAAAGCGGATAACCCGGTGAATTTATGAAACCACCCTCGCCAGGGACCACCTTCAGCTCCTCGTTGCAATATTTCTTCACGGCAGCCTCTGAAACAACCGCCAAAAATCGTATAAATTTAAGCTGAAATATCTAAGAAAGAAAAGACAAACTGAACAACATACTGTCGATGTATGTACAACCATACATATTCCTTTTTTACGATTTAGTTATTTCACCGAGGGCGGAAAGAAAATTAAGTTTCTTCCCTAATATACGAACGAGGAAGGAAAGTTTTAACACGAGGAACTACTTTCTCCCGTTCGATTCGACTCAATTGAATTACCGGCCACCAACCATCGAGCTTCTGGGATCATTGTTAGTTATAGAGACACGAAATGACGACACTTTTACCGGCGTAAGGACACGGATCAACATCTGCATTCGTTTCGGTCCATTTGTCGATTTTGAGTGTGACTCTGGCCACCATTATACGACGTTTGGTCTGAACAAGGGTGTCCTTGCCCCACTTTTCAACGGAGGGGCGAAACGACCGGAGAATACCTACACCTGGAGGGGGTTGATACCGGTTGTAGGGCGTCGAAGGGGCGGCCTGGCCCTTCCCACCTTTCCCATCATGAAGAAGGTGCTCGTTGTTCCGTAATTTCGTTCTTTTCGAGCTTTTATTCTTTCAAAAGGGTAAAATTGCTGTTTATCGAACTACCATAGAAGTTTCACGTCTTCGCGTTGAAGATGTGAATTATGTGACATGTATTTTTGACATGGGGTTTAGTTTTTGTAATGAGCGTTTCTGTCGTGAATCGTGATCTTATAAGCAGTAATTTATTTATTGTTGTACTGTAGTAGTGTTAGTGTCGTAATGGAGACGAAGCGCGTATATTATTCTTTGTATGTTAGGAGTAATTTATGACGCAGAAACACGACCGTGTAACTTTATCTTTCGATCATGAAACCATAGATTCTTTTATAACACAGTCAATGTGCAGCTTATTTATCTTCCAACTTTTTCTCTTGCAAGTGATCGTCCACATCTGCATCAGCTGCGATAATAGATTATTAGCAATTCGTTGACGGTTGAAAATAGTTTATTTATAGTAGTTTGTTTATACCTTGTTTATAGTCTTGTGTTTTTATAAAGACAAATTAAAGAGTTGTAATGGAGAATTTCCTGCAGTGTAGGATAAACTGGTTCACAGTAATTTTTACGATATATGCAACAGTACATAAGTAATGCAAAGAATATTTGATTTACTAAACTACGTTACTACTATAACTAAAAACTACATTTCCAAAACTACGTATTTGATTCTGATATAAAAGATTTTAGTCTTTTATTTTTAATAATTGTTGATACTTTTATCGTATATGATACTATTGTAGCTAATCGTGGAGGGATCGTTAAAAAATTGAAGTAGTAGGCTGGCACGATTGAAAAGGTGCTCGACGACTGTAATTCGCGAGGGATACAAGGACCTTCGTTCTGTACTCAATGATCCTTTTTCGCGTATATTACGAACTCAGGGTACGCGCAGTTGCATAGAAACGAGGGATTAGCGTGTCCTTCAGGAATTTCTACCTTTTGTCGCGTGCCACATGCCATTCATTATGAGACGTTGTCGTGTTCCGAGCGGATTGCTGGCTATTATGAAACTTTTGGGTGAAAGTTTTAATCTTTTGAAATCGAAGGTTGAAATCGTATTGAATGCATCACGTGTTCTGTATAAGTCTTGGAATATTTTAGAAAATTATAGGAAACGCGACATTGAAAAGAAATGAAAGGGAAATTCATTTTATCACAAATGCACGAATTTTATTTATTGACAAATTTATGTGATCTTAAAGAAAAGGACAATTTGTTTACATATGTAACTTTTGATGAGAAATTACATCATACAAAAATAAGGAAATTGAGAAACTTTTACTCAGGTAAGCAGAATATTTTCTTATTATAAATGACTTAGAAATCAATTTTCGCGAAGTTGGTGGATAACAAATGGTTTTGAAAGATATGGTTTTAAAGATGGTATATTTTTCTGGATTATCAAGATTGAAGATTATCGGTTGAACGTGACTGACAATCGATTGTCTATGTTCTACGAGCAGGAAGGTATAATAATATACACGTGAGAAACAGAAACCGGAATGCAGGTGCTTCCTGCTTCTCCTACGATAAGTTCTATAGAGCTATTCAGAGCGTGGGGATATTACATATTACTTTGAAAGGATTATTGCTTTGTTCATGCATATGTATGTGTTAATTTAATTTTTGGAAGTACTTACCAGGAATGCACGCGTACTTTAACTGCAAAGTGGCAGGATTCCAGTAAACAGCACCTGGTTGGTCGGTGGTGAGGTTGTAGCGACAATGTTTTTGTCCAGAACATCTAAAATATGAAGACAAAAATCATCTTTCGTTAAAAGATATGTTTTGCCTAAACATACGTTCATGTCTAAACTTTTCGAATTACGAATTCAAGATCTGAAATTTCAAATTAAAATTTTTTTCTAAATTTCAATCCCAAATTCAAATCCCAAATTCTATATTAAAGTTCCTCTTTTCTTCCTGTGGTATTTTCTTGCTATAATAATATCCGGAGAAATGCACCGAATTTATCAAATGCTATCGCGGATCAACGGATCAGGAAGTTCGATTTCGCAATTTCAAACACGCATGCCAATAAATATCCGTACTGCAAACGGCGCAGCGCAGATTGTATCGATTTCTCGGTGCAGTGTCGTCTATTAAATAAGCGACGTCGGTCATTAGGGGGGTGCACCGGGTGTCAAAAGCGCGAGCAGCCTGCGTTTGACCGGACAAAGGAGAAATCGCGATTGTTTTCAGATCGAGATGATTGTTGCGCAGGGGATCGAAAGCGGCCTGGCTACATGAAACAATGGCCATAGGGTCGATTCTCACCCCTTTCACCCTTGGAGGTGATCTACCCTCTCTCTCTTTTTGTCGATTTTATCGCTTCGTTCCCCTTTGCCGGAAATAAAAGGGAAATAACATTTCATGCGCCACCCACGCGAGGAATCCCTTTGAATTTTTCGGTGTTGCTAACCTTTTCGGCCCACGACTCTTTCATCGTCACGTTTTTGATATCAAAATGAGTTTGAAGCGCGTCCACTCGAAATGAGTAATATTTCATTCTAAAGTGAAACGTTTTGTAGCGAGATACTTGGCAGATTTTTCATGAAAATAGCAGAGAAGTTTGTGACTGTGTATTCAAGCGTTTTTTAAGTGTCCGACGAATGGTCCCATAATGGGAGCTTCTCTAATTGTAAAAGAACGTTCTCTGAATTATTTGAAATGTTTACATATTCGTTTAAAATGGCGTTTCTGCGATGAAATAGGCAGTGACAAAATCAGATGGCGAATGAGAAGACGCCGGAAACTCGAACCTAAAGAGAAAGATAGGGTAGTATGCTCCCTCTAGTTCGTGGCTGCAACCCCTTATTTACAAAGTTCATCGAGCTGTGCTCCTGACGCGCGATGTACTCTCCTGGAAACGATTTCTCCTTCGTCGGGCATCGAACGTCGCTCAAAAGGCAATTAAAACTTCACGTACGCTTTGCTGGCGCACATCAAACGGCAATTTTGCGTGCCGAGATTTCGTTCCACCCTTGAAAACACGCTTCCCCCGTGACATATACGATTACAAAGAAGAAAATTTCAAGGAGAGAGAAAGAGAGAGGGGGAGGGGGCAGAGGAAGAAAAAAACTGTTTCTTGCAAAAGTAGAGTAGAGATCTGTCTAAGTCTGCTGTTACTTCTGGCGGGTCTATGCATACGAAAATACCTACGTCTCTCAATCATATAAATTGAATTTATGCTTCTACCTGGAGAAAAATTGTTTCTATAGCTACTCTGTATTTACGTGGCAGGAATGACTTGCTAGTTCTGTGGTTTACAGTCCAGTAACCTAATCCAAACCGAATATTCTTTGCGCCTTCCTTTCTTTGCGGATGCCTAGTGGGTGACTCGTATTACCGGAGACGGTTATATTGTATGGAAATGCGATGAAAAGCGAAAGCAGTGGCTTGTAGTGAACCCACAAAACTTCAGAATACACGATCTCGAGCTACATCGGTCGATTTTGATACCGAGAAATCAGGAATTTATTTCTCTTCCACCTTCGCTCATTTACTTTATTTTCTCATAATTAAACTACGTTGTGTAAACAAATTTATATTCATATGGATACAGGTAAATCAAAAGATACAATACGAATTCTTTGGGGTCTTTTTGAATACTTTCGTCCATTAAAAAAATGTATAAATACGCAAATAAGGGTATCACAAAAACATATACAGGGTAAAAGTTAATTTACACATAACGAACTACACGACATACCTCCTGTTCAATGACTGCCTAATATCTACCACCCTGAATTGTTCATCCTCAATATCATCGATATAATTTCCCTTCAGCTCTTTCTTCTTCAACGACATACTGCTACCTCGAGTCCTGTACATTTTCTTCTCCATCAACTTCTGCACATCGTATGCGCAAGCGTGCGTAAGATTCGACAGATAGTCCGCTTCCAGGACGAAGATGAACGCCTTGAGAGACCTGCAGGTCAGTCGAACAGCACCATGCGAGCAATAATCTTCCTGGACTACTTCCATGTAACCACCCGCTAACCTGACCCCTGTCAGAGTCTTGGCAAATGGCGGTTGTGTGCTCGCGAGTAAACTTTTCGTCAACGAGCATCTCGTCACCGTCATCAACAGCAACAGAAGACTCGTCAGGGTCGTTGCTCCTGGCGCCATGGTCGTTGATCATCACAGAGGTCGAAGTAGTCCTCCTTCGCTCTCGAGATGATCTTAAAATTAGCCTTCTCGAGACGGCGAAGGAATCAAGTGCGTCGATAACGTGGACCAATTTCCTTCTGTTTCTTGTTTCTGCCTCCGATATGACCAGCCAGTGGCTCTTTTCCTCCTTGAAACCGCGCTCGGACACTCGAGGACCACTTTATGGCTCGGGTCAACGACACTCTTTTCTGTTTTCTTTCAGTCGAGCCTGTGAGAAACATAGAACAAAGTGTGAAGGGTGTGGGAAGAAACTTTAGGGCGGAATGTAGGCTGAGTTCTGGTGGAACGAGGCTCCAGGGAATGTTACATAGAAGTGGTACAGTGGTAAATAGTAGCAAGTAGTTTTCTTTACTCTGAGAAATTCTTATTCCGCTTTGCAAATTCTATGAACCTCTTTTGACACTGTACAGGGTGTCCCAGATTTAAATGACATCTTTTCTCGTAGTCGTTTGCGACGGAATGTAAATTAGTTACAAAATTACAAATAGAAAAACCTAGGATGATCGTTTGTTAGTCGTAATTCACTATCACAAGCAAATTTTATCCGTCATAAACAAGTCAATGTTTATATACCTTTGAGTGGTATATATTCTGTTCATTGTTTTTCTTTTTTTTTCAACAAAATCAGAGATAACGATCTTCCTTCGACTTTAATAAATTCGTTCCTGGCTACGTTAAATTAATTAACCTACTCGTATCTATTATACCATCTGTACAAACACGTCCGATTCAATATCACATAAAAAGAAACTCTTTCTAATCTTCTAAATTTTATCCACAAGCTATACGTTAATCTTCATAAACTATACATCGCTCTATCTACAATCCTCTCACTACTCTTATCGTAAAAGTAAAATTGATTTACAAATAGAACTTACTAGTAACGTCTAGAGCTGTTACTCTGCCTCCTGTTCATCGAAGCCGATAAATTTTCAAAGGATTCTCGTGGGAATGCGGCCAGTAAGTCGGATAAGTCTGGGAAGACTGAAGAGGTACGATTATTTCTCGATGAAGATCGTAGCTCTCTTTTATTTTCGGCCCCCGTGCTCGCCTCCTGGTATCTCCAGGTTTGTTGCCACAGCGAAGACACCCTGGTGCACGATTAATCGGCCATGGCCAAGTACTAGGTTTCTACACAACGCTGTATGCTCATCGTCCAAGGACACGAATTAGAATAGTATCGGGAAAACGCGTTCGATTTTCAGTCATAAGCTCTTGTACGTTTTGCTTGATATCGATCGATCGCTAAATATTTAGTATACGTATATTTCGTCTATTTTTCTACCATTATTTTTTCCTTCTTTTCTTTAAATTTTAGAATTCTCTTGGAGAATTTTCGTCTGATTAATGTAAAATAGAAAATTTCCTCCTTGGGGTGAGATAGAAAATTCTAGTTTAGAGCAAAAGTTTTTTTTAAAATTTTAATATAGAAATTAGTCATTCAGGGATGAAACAGAAAGTTCTGCTCAATTAAGAGATTTTCGAGGAGTTTGACTATTCTTCAAATGGCACTCTGTGTATTTGAAAAGCTGTTTGTGTGATTCAGCGAAATATTTTGAATAGCGAAGATCTGGATAATTGAAGATTGTTATATTTATGCTGTTGGTCAGTTTCGAAGTGAATGACGTTGTTTCTGTTTTATTTTCGGAACGTGCTGATGATGTTTTAGAATGGTTCTGGAAGACCGTACCGAATGCTCGACTATTTTTGAATTGGTATTACTCGATATCACTCTAAGCTCTTAAATCTTTTTCCAAGTAGTTCGTAAACATTCAGGAGTTCCTTTGGTAAATTCTTAGATTTTATACTCCGATGTGCATTATCAGTCTGTTAGATATTGACGTCAACGAAAGAAATCTTATTTACGATATTTATTCAAATCCTTTGGGAGTTGCTTTACAAAAATACACCGACAGATATTTTATTCGTTAAATATTTTCTTTGTTTCGTATATTTCTTGTAAGAAAATATATTAGTAATTTGTTTTCATATATTTTATAAATACCTCTTAAAAATACAATATCCAATTCTTCAATTCCTTTTTTCTTTCTTTCTTTTTTGTTTTTTTGGTTCTTTTTGAACGAATTATTTTTACCAATTGATTTTTATAGAACCACAACCAATTTGTTAATTATTTAAAAAATTTCCTACGTACAATTTTTCAATGAACAATCGTCCAAAGGCGCAGATCGATTAATCAAAGACTGGCATCGATCTCGTTTTTCTAATTTCGATTTATCAGCCGCTGTCGACCAACATTCGCTGTTCTTTTTTCGCTATCACCAGCAGTCTTTCCATCTTAAACAAAAACATTCTGCATTCACCTATTGCCAACAATTTCCCTTTTAATGTCAATGAATCACATGGCGAGTTATAGTTTCTGATAATGTTAAATCATCCTTCCTTTTATCCTAATCATCTCGCCGATATTGCAGTTCCTTCGAGTGGCATAAATTTCCACTACGCAACACTATCTAGCTTTGCAACAGGCAGAAGAATTTTCCAAAGCTCTGTCGGCACGTTTCGTCGCGATAAATCAGTGCGAAAAGCTGCTGGAGCCATTCATCAAAATCCCAGTACGCTCTTTCGCTATCTCTGCCTCGCAGTCCACACGATAACTTCGCGCCACACCAAAGAAATTCAAAAAATCACCTTACGTATCCTCGAAATTCGCGAAAGATAAAGCAGCAGCATCTGATTCACGAACACTCCTCTCACAGTTCGTTTTTTCCACTCAAAGATCACAGATGATAAACGACTCGTCTTACCGTATGTAAAAACTGGGTCTGAAAAAGGGGTGAAAAATTCGAACGAACGCTACGACACTTGAAACTCTTCAACTTCCGCTTATTTCGTATTTTCCACATTTTATATGTTCATTTGAAATATTCTATTTTCTATATTACATTTTACACGTGTATTTTAAATTACACACATTCTTTATTTTCATACTTCGGCTATCCTCTGTAGTGGGAAAAATCCAGTAAAAGACCAAGTTTAATTTTACACATAAATCACACGGTCGGTTGAGGTGAAAAAAGGAAGAAATAAAAAGTTGAAGTAAATTGATGGTGTTTGTCGTAATGAACGAGATGTTTTCGTGTTTCTTTGGATAATCGAAGTCCGGCGTGTTTTCGATTTGTCGTTGATCGAGGGAAAAGACTTGGATGGCCGCGTGTAAACGAATAAAACGAACGCGGTGTTTGGCGTCGTGCCCGACACTGAAGAAACACACGCACCGAAGAGGCCCGCTCCTGTCGACCATTCGTCGTCGTGTGCTACGAAGCACCGTGTACTGTCAGTCCGTTCTCTAACATTGACAGCCTAAACTGCGAATCCTATGAGCCATTGGCGTCCATGCTACCCCCGGAAGCCGGCGTCCCCCGCCAGCTTGCCACTCGAAGCTGTTAGTAAGTGCCGTCGGGTTGAAAATGATTAAAAGTTTCAAGATGGAGAACTTGACGAGAATTGAAAAAGTTTCAAGCGATGAAACGTTGGTGGACGGTTGAATTATTTTATACAAATTTATCATCAGGCTGTTTAAATAAATATTATATATTATATTATATATTAAGAGCAAATGTTTGGAATCGTTACTCTACTCCTTGGACAAGACGTGTTGTTTAATATTTTTCATTTTTAAGATATGTCGAAGTATTTGAAATCTTCCGTGTTTTCTCTAATCTTTTAAATACGCTTCTAAGTTATCTTATAAAGAGTAGTATGAAATAATAATTGCGTGCTTTAGATGGAAGAAAAACGAAGATGACTGAAAGATAAAAACAAACTATTTTAAGTAAAGTGGGCAGATGCTACGTGTTACGTAGAATTCATATGAGAATTTTGCAATCTTAGGAGAGTTTCCAATCGGAAATTTTATCGGAGTAAAGTATATTAGTTTGTGACAGTAAATATAATAAAAACGACAACGTCTACAAATACTCACCAAAGGAGTGAATTAAAGTATTCGAAATTAATAATGCAAACTGCGAATCACACGAACAACCCGCCCTCTACTTCTGCCCTTAGCAGTCTACCCTTCGATTGTACAGCGATCTCCAACTTTCAAAACTTAATGTAACCTATTGTAGTAAAGACTGTTGCTTAAATATACTCCTTATATAAATCATCCCCCAACGACAGTAAATACAGAGACGAACAGAAACTTTGTACATGCTCATCGATGAGTTTGCTTTGTCTTAATTGCCTGATTAGGGAAACGTGAATTAATTTGAAAGTTCTGCGCGAGCATCGAATGGTTGGAGATCCCTGATCTAGGGGGCCACCCTACGACAGCACGTGCACGTTTTTCGACCGCGTGAGGGGCACGCCCGTGTACCGGGGTGGCTTTCCCTTCTTCAGACTCTCCCCTTTAATCTCTAGCTTGCTTTCTTCCATGGAATATCGGTTTGTGATTTCGACAGCTGCTCCTTTCGATTCGCGTCGCGACAATTCCTCTCGTTTCGATTCCTTGAAACGGATGGGGGATCCTCGGATGTCAAAGAATTTCTTTGTTTTCTTCTGTAAGGGGTTTCTTGGCATGTGTTGGATTGCTTCTTCTTTTCGCGGGCGAAATTGTTGGATTGGGATTACACTGGGGAATGTAAATTGAATTTTCAAAGAAGAATTATAAAGTGGAGATCGTTGAGAATGTTTTACATGTTGAAGAACGTATGGTGACAGATATAGAGAAATATACAGGAACGTTTTACGTTTCCTAATTTAATTAAAGGTTTTTGTTATTTATCCCATGTTTCTTTTGAATTCTTCTCTCATAGAGAAATATAAAATTTATTTAGAATGATCTACAAAATTTTCTTCGTAGTCTTCGTGTTTTCTTCAACTTCTTTGATAATGTATATATCGTATGTAATCTGAAAATTACGCTGCTCCGCAAATGGCCTGCTTGTTCTACTATACCACATGTTCAGACTAATCACTGGTCGTCACCCAATACTCGGAGCAGAATGCATTCAGCGTTAGAATGCATTCTAACAATGCAACAATGCATCGAGCTTATCCCGAAATCACAATTTCCACATTTTCCTCGGTCCCGTTCCCGCATTTAATCTCTCGTTTCTATTCTTAAACCATTGCATAGATCGATCTGTGATCCAGCTGCTCCCATTGTCCTTCGACACCATTTTCCATCGAATCCACAGGCGACATTTGTCGTAAACTGGTCCATATGTATCGACGACTGTATATAATTGATCGATGTTAATAGAGATTCACTCGCGATCTCGATTTTATCTTACTAATTCTTATCTGTCCTTCCATAAATTTAAATTAAAATTGCTCTTGTTTCGATAAAAGTGCAACGTTAATTTTACCAAAGCGTTAGCGTCGTCCTAGGAATTACAGAAAGAAGAAATCTGAGTTTGGTAGTTCCAGAATTAACGGAGCCAAGGAAAGTTCCTTTTATTCCAATGACACGAGAATATCGACAATTGATGGCTATGTTAAGCGAAGATCCGAATTCCCCAAAAGTCTAGAATAAACAGAGAACGCTAGGGTGACGAGTAAAAATATTTCCCAGTAAAACGAATCGCCCGATACGGTACGAAGAAAGCGTAACGAGCTTGTGGAAAGCTTGTCAAATCTAAAAATATGTATAGAAATTACAAAATATTTGTTGCAAGAGTATATATCGTACAATCATGACAGTTTTATTATAGCGCCTGCGAGATCTTAAAATGTTTTATGTAATGCATACAATATGAGCGCCAAAGAGCATTCTAAACGTTCAAATTACTTTCGTAGGACAAGAAATTTCTGCATGTGATTCTAGTTTAACGACAAAGCATGGTACACTCTATTTTACAATACAATATTCAACTGAAACCCGAATAAATCCAAGTTTCACATTCAAATGATACAATCTTTATCCCTTCTCGCCCCTCTAATGTCCATTTCGCCCAAGGAACATCTGTTATCAGAACATCGTCCAGACGAACCTCTTCGACTGTCTTACCTCACAGGTAACGCGGTAGGGTGTCCTTGCTCCCATTGTCGAAGAAGCGAGCAGAAGTGTCGAGCGTCTCTTCTGCATGCGATTGGTCTATTGTCCGTGGCACGTGCGTTCTCGTAGCGTGCATCTGCACCGTGCCAGGAAGCTTCTTTTCCACGGATGTACACCGGTTGTCATCGATCCCCCCTGTTGTTCGTAAATCAAGCTGGAGGAGGTTCTGGACGTCTACGGAAACCAGGAAGCGAGTATATCGAGCATCTGCCGCCACGTGAAGACGGCCAACGTTAGATTTGACAGGAATGTGTTAAACTGGAAGCGATAGCCTCGTAACGTGTGATTTATTTGTTGAAGGTTTTACTGATGGCGAATGCCGAAGCCTGCCTTGTTTTATTAGGTTAAATGATTTCGTAGAGGCTGACTATGTGGTTGGATGTTGAGTGATAAATAGAGTTGAGGATTGAGATATGAAGGATTCAGTGGGTTGAAGATTTGGCGAGATTTCTTTCTTTTTTGTAGTACTTTAGATGAATATTTTAATTCTGGGTTGAGAATATTTATATTTGGCGATAATATTTAAATCTTGAATTGAATATTTGGATATTTAATAATTGAATGTTTCGGAATGTGCGATTTACTTGTTAAAAGTTCAAGGTAAAGTATACCAAAACATGTTCGTTTACGTAGTTAATTTAAATGATTGTGCCGAGAAACATAATATGCTCGTACATTGGTATCAGAATATGATTCTTTTTATCTTTTAATTATTTTATATATCTTTTTATATTATTACTGTGTTCACCTCGATTTCCACATACAGTTCGCAACAATCATCGCGTTACATTAACGTGGCGAATTAGACACACGGTCTCCTGGGCAATTTCCTAGTGAAACGAAAAAAATCGTATCCGGTCTGCCGTGCAGTCACGTGCAACCCTGCGGTCTTTTCCACCCCGATCCACCCCTTGAATGGGGCATAGAGCCCTTAGGGCACGCACTGTTAAAATATAGCGACATGTGCGTCTAGTCACGGCTCGTTTCATACGCAAATTCTGGAGAAGTTTAGTAAAATTGGATTTTTAATTCACCTATTTTATTCCTTCAGTTTTTAACGCGATGGACTATATGGCATTTGTATAGTAATCGAAGCGAAACCTATATCGTTTCCATAACGATGGGGAATCGAACCATAAAAAAAAAGAAAACAGTTGCTAATTGCCTACAGGATTAATAGGTTTCAATAAAATGTTGAACGAGACTTTCGGGTGTCAAGTTGCTGAATTGGATTTTTCATAAATTTTTAAAAGTAACGTGAGTTATAGCTTTTTTTATTTTTCAATTTAGATAGCATATCAGCGAACATCCACGCTATTTAAATATATTTCTAACTTAAAAAGCAACTACTACTAACATAAAATTAATATTCCATCGGAAAACACTAAATCTTTTTAGCTGACCGATGAAAGAAGATAAGAATTATCATAGGTAATGAACCGCGCCGATGTAACTTGCTGATGTAAAGAGATACAAGAAAGATTTGCATGCCTGATCAATTTATTCAAATTTCCTCTGATTTAATTTCATTCATCGAGAATCCGCGTATTTCAAACCGATTTAATTTTTGCTACCTCGTCAAGGACCCTTGCTACATTGTAATCCTACAACCTCGCAATATGCTACGAACATTCATTACGAAACGCAGAACCATGGATATAGTAAAGTGTGTCACAATCTTCAGGCAATTTGTACCGTCGGGTAAAATGCACTAAAATACCCGCAGAAAGCATAGTTGCAAGCAAAACGAAAGGAATTACGTTTTGTATGCCTTAAGGATGCCTCGAACCTGAAAGCAGCTTTCAACATTGATCCACCTCTTTGAGTGCGATATTCTTTGAGATAAAAATATTCTTTATGGTCCATAGTATAGGTGCTTGACCGATTTAATGGAATTTTACGAGGATTGACAAACTCCTTTGAGAAAAGAATCGTTTACTTTGAACCACGTTCGTGATAAACTCTTTTCCATTGGAATGCTAACTATCGAAACCACTACAAACCTTCCAGAAATATCAGTACATATTTTATCTGAAAATAAAGGAAAGAAAAGGGACCTAGAAATCTGATTATTTCCACATCGTTACACAACGAGTCGGATCCGATAAAATCGTCGCGTATCGTCTCCTTCCATCTTGTACAAGTCTTACGTATCATTACATATATATGTTGCTGGTAGAACAATTTCATCCCTGCAATACGCACGAGTTCCAGTTATGTCAACTATTTGTTTCCCGATGACTTTAGGTAAACGGCGTTCCGCTGTAGCCATCAGTTTTAATAAATATATGTCGGGTTTTCATTAGAGTTAGGGGCGCGTAACGAATCTTTCTTTGGATTAGACATTGTTGTTAGGCACGAGCGAAGATATTTACTAGTCCAATTATGATTGTGACGGAATTTGACAAGTAACCATGGTAATTAGATACTGGGAATGTGAATGGCAATAATCTTAGACTCGATAACGAATCCACGGTCAGCGGGATGACAAATGCGATAATGAACTTGACACACGTGTTCCCTGTACTAGTCGAACTTACCGGATTGAATTTCAGTTCAAGCGGAACTGCCCTTATATACTCCTCTTCGTATCTCTCTGTATCCCTCAGGTTAATCCCTGTTTTTAAGGAGAGTAATTTAATTATTTCGTACCTCTGTTAGGTACACGTCCCTCCCGTGACCGTGGCTACGTTCAGTGACCCATTATGTCACTTGGAGCCCGAGCCCACTGTCATAAATCTCGGATAATCAAAATTGACTCAACTCGTAAACAGCTGTTTCTCAGTTTTATTGTTTAAGTACGGCTATAATAAAAAGTCTGGACTAAAGTATTTGGGACTTTCTCAAACATTCCGAAAGGAAGGCTCCGACGTCCTTTCATCTCCGACATATAAATATAGAAAGTTCTTCGAGCAATATATCTCAGTGATAATGTAATATCCGCTCGAATAATTCCCTTACGTGTTATTTGCAATCAACAACGAGCAGCCATCCAATTGCATCGGTATCGGCAACCGCCACCCCTTCATCGTCATCGATCCTAACTTTATCCATCAACGTAACATACCAGTTCTAGGTAAACAACGTATTTTCACGGAATATCCTGTGCCACAACGCGATCGAGTGATTTAGCAGAGCTTTACGACGAAGCTTAGACAGCAACCCCCTTGGAGATTCCTAACGAGATTATGCATTATGTCTACCCTAGGTACCGTGTTGCGTAAGCCAACCCCGCGATCGACCAGCTTGGTACATCCACTGATACGTATTACGAGTATGTATGTCAAAAAAAGAACTCTCGGTGGGCGTCGTGATATTTTGACATTCCGCCAACTCTTGTTTATCTTATGCCTACCGTTTCGCAAAGACGAATTCTTATTCTTGGCTCGGCGCGGATAAGTTCTAAATTATAGCATTCTTTTCAAAGAATCTAAGTGGGTTTACGTTATATTTGAAATATTCTTTTTATATAGATAGATTTGAATGAAATCGAGGGAGGTTTGAAATATCGTTCGCTAAAATTTCATTGAAATTCAAATAGCTTTAGAATAATCTTTAATTTGATTTTGAATCGAAATCGAGACGACTTTGCAATATTTTATATTTATATCTCAATTGAGATAAGAATATACGCGACATATCTTTCTATTTGAATTTCAATCGAAATCGAATCGAATTTTGAGGTAACTTTGATTCCAGTTTAAGTAAAGATTGAAACAAAATTTTTGGTTCCAAGAGAATTTTTCTCATTTCCTTTCTTTTTTTTTTTTTCTTTTTTCTTTTTTATCGTTACGTTTCTTTTTGCCAAAACGAAATGTTTGTGAAAAATACATTATATATCGTGTTTTCGTCTAATCGTTTCCTTCGTATTTTTTAGTTGTGCGATATCTGATCTCGACATGTTCTCTGTTCCTTTTAGTTTTCGGTTGGCTCGAACGTTATCGTGGGAATTCAATTATTTCTAAATCCAACGAGACGCTTCGTTTATTTGTAGGATACCGCCGCTATTTCGTAGAATTAAGCGAGGCAATTGTTCAACTTGAAGCTCGTTTTCGATTGTATCGTTCTTCTTTATTTAGATAGCAGCGGAAGTTAAACGGATAGTTTATGTGCAACACAATTTGTCGTTCTATTCCATTTCCCTGGGAACTTCATTTTATACCGTTGCAAACAATAGTAAACAAATTTATAAGAAATAAACAAGTAAATATTGCAAGCTAAAATTGTATTGACATTATCCTATTTGATGAACAATTGTGAGGTTATAAAAGAGAAGTTTAACCTATAACCCTTTGTCAACTCACTAATTTTATTAAATGGTAACTTATTGGATTCCGAGGTAAATTTTGTGCAAATCTAGTTAAAATTCGAGTAACAATTAACTCACGTTAGCCATAGCAATGCTAGTCGGATACTTGTACTTATATAAAGCGATATTTTCTTTTTTTTTTTTTTAAATAAAGAAAATAAATTCATTTCACTTACTACAACAGAAGGCTCGTAACCAGCACTTGACAACTATCAATAAAAACTCACACAGCCTCGAAGTTACGTAATTATCATCGTTTAACTCGAAATTACATCACCGATTGTTTTATAAGCTGTGGTCATCCTAGTGGTCCTCCAAACAGGAGGCAATTAGCTGGTAATCAGTTTGAAATCGATAATTCGAGCTTAATTGGCGAGAACGATGTGTAATTACGTAATTACGAGCAAACGCAGCCAGCTTCGAGAACAGATATCTGAGTTGACTGCGGCCGTCAACTCTCTCGTTGCGTCTGTTTTACCGGTTACACTTTTACTGTGCCGTGATAAGCAAGGAATCTGTGGTAAATATCGATCGCTGGCGCTCATTGATACATCTATTTAAATTCTTAGCTGAATTAATTTTTGTAATTCTCAAATATTAGATATTACGTTCTGTAATAAGATGGTTTATGTAAGATCTACATTTTATGTAAGATGTATTTAATCAGCGATGTATACATATATCATTTTATTCTATTATCCTCTGTAAATGAAGAGCACAGATGAAAACTATTCTTATTTGGCGTATAAAGCGTTATTTATTATATTATTAGACTACAGTAACATATATGTAATCTGTTTATAATATTCCTCAAAATGTAATACGGAAAGGCGATGTAAATTATTACAAAATCTAACAAAACATATAAAATGATTTCGATTAAGATTTCAAAGAATATGCTGTACGACTAATTCGTAATTTATTATTCGGCAACCTTTTTTAACAAACAATTATATCAAAATATTCAAGTATATGAGGAAATGGGAAATTTAAAGATTGGAAGAGTAAAATAAAAAATAGTAGGAAACGAAATGGAAGACCCGATAAATATTCATACCTCTCGTGGTGAACGTTTTATTCAATTACAATAATAATCGTCATCGTCGCGGTGATGATGTTAATAATAATAATAATAACGATAATAATAATAATAATAACGATAATAATAATAATAACGATAATAATAATAATAACGATAATAATAATAATAATAACATTCACGGTCGTAATCATAACGTAATGACTATAATAGTAATAATAACGGCACGCAAAACAGGACAAATCGACAGGCTGAATGGTGATCGTAATCAACGTTACGCGACATCCAACGACGATAATAATGACAACGGTAACAATAACGAATAACAACGATTCGAACAAACAATTAAAGCGTCTGCGATTTTTAACAATAATCAAACAATATGGTCGCGCGCGTTACACTCGGAGAAACGATGAATTTCCTTTTGTCCCTTTACATTTATTCTACGCGTGTCCGTGAATGTATCGTGTAGTCGTGTATTCGTATACGCAGGGTGTAAAAGAATCGTTTGATGATGTTCCTTCAACGTACCGTTTCAATCAAATAAAAAAGCACAGACTTAAAGAAGAATCTTACTAAGGCAAATAAATGTGCAAATTCCAACCAACTGGAAGATTAAAAAATTTGCTGCTCCGGTATCGTCTCATTAAAGAACGAAAGTATTCTTATCAATCTTTCGATCAATTTATTAACTTTTTATCGAATAATTGTACGTGCCATGCAACTAGTATTCGTTCAAACTTGGCAATTTATTACTTGACACGAGTTTATAATAAATAAGAAATTCCATCGACTCTAAAGCGAAACGAATCTACTGTCAAAGTTACTAAAAATAGGAAAAAGAAAACAGACCTAGAAATCTAATTATTTTCCACGATATGGTTGCACAACGAGTCGAATACGATAAGATCGTGGCACATATTTCTTTTACACCCTGTATACGTGCAACGTATCATTGTATACATGTTACTGGTGTAACAATTTCATACGTGCGATCTCTTCTATCTCCGTTCCACGACGATGAGCGTATTAATCGACGGGTCGTTAATTAACGCGACGAGCCACGTCGTTTTCATCCTTTCGAACGATTCTTCGTGTTGTTGTTATGCGTTACACAGTCGTGAAAATTTGTTTGGTCTCTGTAAGTGTAGAACGTACGTGTGTATGTGTCTCTAAAGGTGTACGAAATCGGCTGCAAAAAGGATGATCTATGAAATGCGGTATGAACGAGCGGTTTGCTTATGTACAGAGTGTTCCTTGAAACGTTACGAGTACAGTTACATCTGCTTTACAATTCGATTAGCCCTTTTATCCGCCGACGACTATAGTCGACTCGCTTTTGCATAATGTTTCGATTTTATTCTCCATTCGTCAAGCGAATCGTCCCCTGTGGATCCTCTTCTTTTTTCAATCTTCTCGCTCGTTTATCTTGACGTTCGATTACGAGGATGCGTACGAAGCTTAAGCTAAAGATTTCACGCGAATTACGTTTGTCGATCGACTCTCGAGACTGAGGCGACGTGGTATCGTGGATGCTAGCTTTTTCTCTTAAAGTATTTCGTTGCAACACAGACTTTTGTAACGTTTCATAAAGTTTATGGCATTAAGAATTTCTTATCATTCAGAATCGATCGTATTCAAGATCGTTAATCGCGGATGCGGAATTTTTGTCTCGATGAATTTTGCTGTAATATCCGACAGAGAAATCTTTCCAAATACTCGACAATTAAGAATTTTCTTATAGAAACTGTCTCGATCAAATTTTGTATATCGGAAATCGTTTGATAGTAAGAATCGAGGTGATATTTCTTTCGAGTGGAAAATTCTTATTTCTTCAACTTCCATTCAAACACGTTTTCCGACGGAATTAAAGTCGAATCCAATCCCTGCATTTTTATATCTAATCCAATTTCTCAATCGATTTTTCCTCCTTCCAATCACCATCGATCGCAAGAAATGGAAGTATGTAGATTTCCTGGAGCGAAGTCACGTGCTTCCTCTTCGAAACGTTCGAAATCCCTGGTTCGCCTTTCATCGTACGATCGATCTCGATCACCGACCAAAGGATCGATTTCAATGCTCGCTCGCACCCACGGTTCCACGGTCGATCGAGAAAAAGCAAGTTTGCGGATGGTGAACGTGCGAAAGCTGGACAGGTTTTAACGTGGTACGAGTCCGTGTTTGTCTCTCAGGTTTGATTCTCTTTTCTCCTTTGTCGTTGAAAAAATAAATCGCTCTCTGCTAGACCACGCTCTTTCTTTTCCGATTTCGCAGCGTGCTTTTTGTGTCCTGTGGCAGCTAACGCTATTATTTAAGATAATCTCGGGTTTAGTGGACGCAACCTGTTCGTCCTCGTCTAATTATTCTTTTCTAACCGAAACACCTACCATCTATCGCGACTGATTGCTCGATCGTTTTGCCGCTTCCCCTTCGAACTTTAACCCTTTGCACTTCGAGTATTTTTATAATTCGATCGACACACAACTTCGGCGCATTTTTACGGTGAAATGTATCGAAATCAGAGGTAAATTTATTTGTACAGTAGCTTTCTGCTCATTTTCGTTTTGCGTCGATGAAAGGTATTTTAAGAAACATCGCCATTGCAGTACAAATAGTTAATTAATTGACATCGATCGTAGACTAATCGTCTCGTCGTGTGTTTGTTGATCGTAGGACATCGCTTGAATCTTTGGAATTCATTTTCTTTCACTTGAGGCAATTTGAAATGTATACGTAGCTTTATAAATCTTAAGTAGATATAATTCTTTGGCGAAATTAGAAGGAAAAACGGAAAGAATTATTTCGTTAAGGCACCTAGTTCTGCTTACTCGCTCGAGCAATTTCTTAAAATGAACAATTACCGTCTTTCCGATCGCTTAACTTCGATAGAATAATTTTCAGCTTCTCAACCTCTCCTCTATTCCTCAAATTCGAAGAAATCAATATTATAATGCTGTTTCTAATTACAAATATTAATTAATAAAAAGTAACAAATTATTGAATTTTTTTATCAAAGAAAGAAACGACGAAAGCGGCGAGAGAAATGTAAATAACACGGAGACTTTAACGCCAGACTAAACGCGAACGCTCGAGCTCGTGGTAAAGAAAATCGGTTTCCGATTTTCTCAGAGAAAACAGTTTTCATTGGAGAAAGGTGGTCAATCGTCTCGCGATTAATCTGATTTTCATATAGAAATCGCGTTCATTAAAATTTATTTCAACGCACGAAACTTCCATCCCTCGAAATGAATTTACAATCGAACCAAAAGCATCATCGACAGTCGATATATTATATCAGCGATTATCATCGATCGAAGGGGAATCACGATGGCTCATTGATACGATAGATTGCCTCTCTCTCTCTCTCTCTCTCTCTTTCTCTCTTTCTCTCTTTCTCTGTCTCTCTGTTTCCAGTAGCTGATATTTTTCGAGAAATTGAAAAGCGATCGACCGAGAGCGACAATATTTTTCTTGAAACGTTTGAAACCTTCGTCTGCTATGGAATAAGGGGAACTTGCGTGTGGAAAAATAGCTAGCGACGAATCTGTTTTCTCTTCTTGTCTCGATGGGATCGGAGGATCAGCGACCGTGAAGCGTACATCGTGCAAGATAATGAAGCTGTTAATGTAATTACGTGGTTAATTGCAACAGTTTGGCAGTCTTTAAACGACAGATATTTCCTTTCATTCCTCTGGTATCATAGTTTTGATATATTTTTGTTGCAATTGGATGATGGAGAAACCTACTGATAACTTTTTCAGTTGAATGTATTTAAATGAAACGAAAAGAGAAAAGACTCTTGTAAATTTTCTTACGTCTAGATTTACAGGTTCCTCTCCGAACATTTAATTAAGAAACCTGAATAATTCATTTCCAAATCGAAAATATCATTTATTTTATTCTCGCGAGAAGCAAAAAATACGTTTAAACTCTGACAAATCTCTTCCTTCGTATATTCCAAATTTCGAGTAAACGTTTCTTTCGTTTTTAAGATTACTTGCACGAGTTTAAAAAATAGGAATACCGATTCTTGCGTACGTTTATAAACAACGCTCTCCGTTTCGAACCGAGCCCGATAGAACCAGTTTTTCCCACTTTTCTGCTTTACATAACTCTTCAACCAGAAAGATTATCAGCGTCTGCTCCGCTCTGTGTCCGATCGTTAAGCAAAATCGAAAGATCGAAAAGCCAATGCTGTGTGTGCCAATTGCTTCGCACCGTACTGTATCCACTGACGCTGATCAATGGGAAGTTCCAACGAACATTTTTCCTCGATCGTGATCGGTTCGCGTCGCTTTCACGAACCCATTCGTTTTTTCTTGTTTCTTTCATCGTTTCATCAAAGCGGTAAGGCATTGTCGGATATGTCAGCTGAGATCTTCGAATCGCTCCGGTGATTGCGTTATACATCGAAGGCTTTTACAAAAATATCATCTCCTCCTTTCTTTCGTTTCTTTTCATTTCTTGTCCCACTTTCCATAGTGATTTTTCCTCCCATGTTTTTTTTTTCATCGTTCGTTCTTCCTCTTTTATTCCTTGTTCTTTATCCGGCACGTCGAATTTATTTTGGATGCTTCGTTAGAAAAATTCGCTTCGAAAACAGGAAGAAACACTAACACACGAGGTATTTTTTAGTTTTGTCTGTTTGCTTAGCCGAATAACAACTAGCCGCGTTTTACCTATCCTTCCCACCTTTCTTCTTTTATTTCCCATCTTATCCTCCTTTTCGTTTCTGTTTCTCGTGTTTCTTAATCCCGTGGCTTGTTGGCGACAAGCGGTGCAATCGCATCCTTGCGTTACAAAGCAACAACGAAGGAAACAACTCGAGCGCACACCAGCTACGAAAAACCTTCCTCTTCGTTTTTTTTCTTTGCGGTTTCTTTTCTTCTCTCGATCGTCCACTCGTAATAGTTTCCCTCTTGTTTTCCATTTTGCGCTTGTAATTGTACGCACAACTTTCCCGCTTTCCGCGCTCGAATTCCACGCTAACGTGTTCTTCTCTCTTCTGCTTGTCTCTTCCTTTTCTTTCTTCTTCTCCGTGTAGCTTTTTCTTCTCTTTGGCACATTTACCAGAATACGTCGTACACGCGTCCAGGTACATTACTGTTTTGAAACGTGCTTTCTTAGTCAGCGCACTGACGATCCAAAAATTCCATTCGTTATCTCCTTTTTTAATATTTAAAAATTAACGCAAATGTAAAAGTGTTTATATCGTGATAGCATAGCTTGATAATTTCAGATAAAAGTAATATTATCTAAATACTTTATTGAGAATTTTTATCGAAAAGTAGCCTTCTAGATTGAGTAATGCAAAGAATTAAATTAGATCAAAGGGCTTACGTATTATTTGAATGAAATATTTCAAGAATTATCATTTAAACGATATATTACCTTACTTGACTAGATGTTATTATAAAACAGTAATTCTACGACATAAACTCTGACAATACGTTTAAATCCGTGACACGATAATTATCGAAAAACTCCATTGGAATCTGATTAAACGCGAATCTTTGAACCGTCAGTGGCTTTCGTCGAATCGTTTCTCGCTTTCTCTCATTGGCCTGCGTCCCGATTCGACTGTTTCGTTACATATACGCGATAATTTACTACTTAAGCTTGCGCGGTATTTTTTTCACGTTTTATAATTTTTTTTTTTGCATCTTTTTATCTTTTTTTTTTTTATTATTTTTGTTAAAGCGAGCAAGATCGCGGACGATGAACGGCATTCGATAGAACGACTTGTGGACTCGTCGACATTCAACGTATACACACTACTATTCGTAAAATTACGTTTAACTTGGTAACAGGTAGAGATATTAAACAAGACGTATCGATAACCATTTACTTTTACAACAACAGTCGCTACGTTTATACTCACGAATTGATAATTAGTAACTACTACTCGTTTAAATGTAATTATTGCGGTAACAATTACGTTATAAATAGTTAGCGAAAAACGGTTAGTCGACACTAACGAGGCAGTTCCACAAAGCAAATATTCTTTCGACCCACGAAAGAAAATCGAACTTTCTACATAATTTGAAATTTAATTCCCTGTGCTTTGTAAAACGATCCGGAAGAACTGAAACACGTACGAATTCTACTTTCTCCTTACTTAATAAAATGAATTAAACAAAACTCTCTAAATTGTACGAACAAGTTATTTAGCTAAAAAAGATTTTGCCGAAGAAAGATTTAAAGATCTTTCGACGAAATTAATAGGAACCGCTGTTCTAACTCGCGTAGATACAAGTTGCTTCTCTCTTTTTCCAAATTACACAGCGACGAAAATCAACGTGATCGTGCACAACGATCGAAAAGTTCGAGACATCAATTACAATAAGGCGACACAAATGTATCATTTAGAAAATTCTTCTCGTCATCGTGTCTATGATTCATCGTAAAAAATGCCTAAACGACGTGATCCACGCGAACAAGGTGATGTGAAAAAGCATGAAATCTCTGTATGAAAAATACAGCCTCGAGTTTTCCAAGCGTGGCGCGCGTACGAATTGAAGGAATCGTCGCTCACGCGAACGTGATTCTAAAATAATTTCCACGTGATCCACTATGCAAACAAACGTTTATGATCTCGTGATCGCGAGTTGTTCGTTTCACGCTTTCTCCAAATTTTTCAGAAAGTGCAGAATTTGTCTTCCTTTCTCCTTTTCTTCGTTCGTCTTCGATCACGAAAATTTTCAGATTTTTCAAGAAATTTGTTTTTTTTTTTTTTTCTATGCGCGATCGTCCGCGATCTCTCGAAAAATTCGAACGATCAGGCCCATTGCTAAGTACGCGGTGTCTATATTTATTTAAACTTGTTGAAAATATTTCGCATATTCTTATAGAATCTTCTCAGTTTTCCCTTCTGCGCGCTTCTCGGTGCCGCCTCAGTGCGCACCAGCAACCGGAAGTGCGTGCGCGCTTGAGGTGTGATCGGGTAGGTACAAGTTTGCAATTCCACTACGATAGTCAATAATAATATTATCATATAATATATATGTATATATAACATATCTTGTTAAGCCTCAACAATTCCCATAATAAGTCTATGTTAATCTCAGGCTCCACTCGGTTAGGACTTACGTCGATTTTGTTCCTCGTCATCTTTTCCTCGCCGCCTGTTGGGTTCTCTTAAGTACGAATTACTCGCTTATACGATTATCTAGATTTTATGCAAAAATAGAGTTTTGTGGATCCGTAGTCGAAGGTTTTTAACAGGCTGTGATTCGATAGATTTAGAAATATATGACAATTATTTTCACAATTATTCAAAATTTGAAATAAAAAATATGAACATTGAAACTAGACATTTAAAACTTGAAACAATCGCGTGGTAGCTGGGAAAAGTATCTTTCTCAGACGTTTAAAAGACAGTTAAACGGATTGTCATCACGGTACCACTAAATAAGCCCTTGAGGAACTGCATCAACGAAAATCCTGATCGATGACATCGGCCAGGATCCTGGAAAACGTATTTTACCGAATCATCACATGTCTCGCATAATCTCACTGCTTTCGCGATCGCGTCCGTTAAGCACAAGTTCGTCACTCGGGATCGCACGATTTTGCTACTCACATATCCGTGAATCTCTTGTCTCGGCAGAGTCTCTGATTAAATCTCGTTACGATTAAGAGTATCATAATTAGTATACACGAAACAATCCCTAATAGTTTGGCACAGTCAACCTTCCTTCTCTCATTTAACATCATCCTCGCACTCAAAGTGTCTCTCTTAAATAGTCTCTTCAAGCCATATCTCTTTTGTACTGCTGCGGTTTGTCACCGGATCGTCCGTACTTTAATTCCTCGTCGCAAACTTTGACAATATTTGTTCTTATCAAACGGCTTCTTGGATCGAAAAAGTTGGAAAGTCGAAGGATTAGAAGCTTCCGATAGCTTGGCTCGTCAGCAACGAGGGCAGCCACGATAGTGTCGACGATCGTGTAATTATCATTCCATTGACTCGCTAATCGAGCTTCACTCGTCGCCTAACCCCTCCTCTGTTCGTGACGCTTCTTTGTCTTTCCTTCTTTTTACTCTTTGTATTTTCTTCTTGAAAAATTCCCACCACCAGGGCCAGGTTCGGTTAGCACCTGACCGAGAGCTCGACCGTCGAATCGAGAGCGTTCGATGAAGATGAAGAGGCAACCTCGTCTTCTTTTCTCTCTTCGTCGATTTGTCTTCGTTACGTTTGTCGATCGACGAGCTTCTTGATCGATTTTCTCGTTCCATCGGTCTCTTCAGCTTCAACAGACGGTTCAGCGTCTACGACGCTCCAAGTATGTCGCGGGCCGAGCTCTGGTCACGTTGGGCTACGGTGGTTCCGGCTCGGAGGTGGGAGATTCCTGCTACGCCTCCAGGAATATCAGAGCCGTCGGTTTCGGCTCCAGGTTGCTCTTCTTTGCCTCGACTACCAGGAACTCGATCTCGTTGCGGTCTCGTCTCGCGAACGACTCTGCGATCAGCCTTGCTACCTCCTGATGATGGAGGCCTGTTCAAACAAAATACAGACGAATGTTAGACTTCTATCATTTCTGTCATTTCATGTTTGTAGCTGGATTAACGAGAAAGGAGGATTTAGAAGATGAAATTACCTTCGACCTTGTGACCGTCGACTTCTAGGATCAGTTGACCGACCTCGAGACCACCGGCCTCGTACGCTGCTCCATTATCCTGTGAAAGTGTAAACTGATTAGCGTTCCCAGTATCGGTAATTTGTTTACCCAACAATAGAACTACAAGTTTGTAATGTATGTTTAAGTGTTCTATAGCTATATGTATAGACGATCGTAATTAAACTGATCGTTTCAGGATCTGTTTCCGATATCTTTTCATCGATCAAACGTTATTCTCGAAATAAAATCAGTCATCGATATTTCATTAATCTCGGAATACTAAATTTTACTTTCAAATTTTTTCGAGATGTACACTATACTTGAAAATTTCCTAAGTTCTGATATTTTCCAATATATTCGTATTCCAATCAATTAAATATTATTTTCCAAATAATGTTAATACTTATTGTGAATACAAATTTCCTTACATGTATATTGATGATTCTGGGCAGTGGATGTTTGGTATTGGCACCGCCCTCGATGGCAATTCCTAAAATCGACTTGGTTTTCTTAACAGTGATCCTCAGGTTGCCCTGATGATCAGGAACCACGAGGGCACCATCTTCTTCTCTTCTCTCCGACATTTCGCTTCTAGTCAACCGTTGAGCACTGTGATGCCTTCGTGGTGGACCACCGGCACCTCCAGCCCCGGCAGTAGCTGCACCAGAACCACCCTCTTCGAGGAGTTGAGCTTCTTGCATGTCGAAGCTCCGTGAGAGCTTGTGCGCGAGTTCCTGAAACGGGCACAGCTACGTTTCATCTGTGGAAGTCGAGCCACCCGGCTTCCGGTTGACCTTGTGACAGCCACCGTTTGTTCACTTAGTAGAAAAATTGATTTATATTCCTTTTTGGATGTATTTTTGAAACGTTGTTGCTTCCTTTTAGTTTCTTAGTTTCTTTCGATGCTATTTGAATATTTTGTTTCGAAAGTACCAGTTTGAAGTTTCTATCATTTGGAAATTCTGATTTGAACTTTCTACATTGACAATTCTCATTCTTTCACAATAGAACGAAAATTACATGCTTCTAGTTTTAGTTATCTCGCTTTCTCTCGAGAAGAAGTTTGAAATATTCACCGATTGAAAACAGAGCGAACATTTTTCAAGTTGATTTCACGCGAAAAGAGTTTCGGACACGGTCACTGTCACACAGTCCGTAAAAGCCACCTCGAACACGCATGATGACAGCACATAAGAGCTAAGGAGGCTGATGCTGACAAGTTCGTGTGCACGCTGTAGTCGAAGGGAGTCCTGGTAGTCTGTAAACTTAGTTACGCGAAAAGGTTCGTGAAAGGTACGATACGAAAGAATTTCTAACACTTTGCGTTTCGTAACATTCTGCGAATCCTGTGCAAAGTGCTAAGACGAATGTGAATAAAATTATATATAAATTATTGCCCGGAAAATAGCTATTTCTTCATGGACAAGATTTTTTGCACCTCTGGTATCAGACGTTCAGCTTTTACAAAAAATAAACATCAATAATTAGGTTACTCGTGATGACATTTAAGATATTAAATGCATAGTATAATATATCACGTTTGACTGCTTGTACAAGTTTCTCTCAAGTTACACTGTGAAAAGATTAAGAAGTTTAAGATAAAAGAGATATCTTGTATATCAATTTTTATAATTTTTAATTTCAAGAAATTTCAATTCAAATAGTATCTTCATCGTAGTACTTTAAGAAGCGGTATTATCTTTTAAAAAGTAACCAAACATCGTCGATCAATGGGTTTCACCAAGTTCGCCTTTGTAGTTACTCCACAGCCAACTTGCATTGTCTACCGGGCTTCGCTTCTCCACAACGATGCACATCTCTTCTTGTTACCTATATGCAATCACAATCATCGTACGCAACATCGTGTAGAAAAAATGTGAATATGAATAAAAAACTATATATATAAATATAAATATATATATAGTAATTAATATAAATATATCGTGTAATATATTTATATTTACGTACATATAAATAAATAAATAAATATATATATATATATATATATATATATATATATATATATATAGATATATAGATATAGGTATCATAAGAGTATATTAAAAAATTAAGTTTCATGCTTGCTGATAGGCTGGTAGCAGTTGGGTGTTGGTGGTGCTCGGACAGAGTGGTGGTGGTGGTAGTGGTGGTAGTGGTGGTGTTTTGTCGTGCAATTATTTTACGATCGAATTATATTTCATTTTTGTTATTCTTGTCGGAATTGCGATTGCACGATCAACTTTCTTAACGCACGGCATTTAACGAAATTGGTTCTTCAATTTCAATTTGTAACGTGCGGAAAAAGACGAGAGATCATGAGACGATGATGGAAATGATCGTGGCACGTGAATCCTTGATCAAACCTTTTAAACGAGTATCTTTCCTAGACTAGTCACGTATCTTTCCTCGTCAAACTGGTCGAGTTTCACGAATTTCGAAATTCTCACGAAACTCCTTGCTCTTCGTTTAATTTCCAAAGCAAACTCGGCATTTTTTTTTTGTTACGTCGCTTGAGGAATTCCTAACTAGTGTTTAACTTCAGTTGTCGAGTCAACTCGCGAGTCCCCCGAGCGAATTCTGACGCGTTCGTTAACATTAGAACTACCAGAGACGACAAAATTACGAAAATTACTGATTCGTAATTTTCTATGAGGATCTTATAGACTTACAGATTTATGGATTTTCGTCGAATTTTATAGATTTTTACAATTTCACGGATCTTCGAAATTTTCTCTACTTTCTACACTTTCTAGAATCGTCAAATATTATAATTTTTACAGATCCTATAGATTTATATAGATTTGAGTAATTTTTTGTAAAATATATGACTCGAGATTTTTAGATTTTTATTGGAAAATATTTCTTTCCTCGAATTATATATCTTTGCATGTCGCTGTCATTTTGATTCTTTTGATAAAAATTCTGTATAATATTTTAGTTGTCGACAGTTCTAGTGTCAAACGTTTTCATTTATACAGAATTCTCGGTTTCGTTTTGCGAAAAATAAAATTCCAGAACGTAGATTCCGGATCGTCTCGAAATTCGCTCGACTTCTATCGCGCGCGTCAAATTTCCACCGATACAGATGTTTCGGTAGCCGGATCCGTAGGTCACAGTCGACGGGCATGGAAATCGAGCGAATTCGCGAACCAAGTTTCGCGGCCGGCCTCCTCCTTGCATAGAGAAACGCGAATCGCGAGCGGTGAAAGTGTTTGGCAAGCGAACGCGGCTTGTGCGACGAGAACACGCAAACGCACGCGCGTTTATTCGCCTCGTGAATTTCTCTTCCTACGCGTACCTATGTGGATCCCATTTGTCAACTCGTAATTGCGAAATAATAAAAAAAAAAAAAAAAAAAAATAACGAAAATGGAAACGATTCTTCAATAATTCTGTATATTTTACGGCGAAGCGAGAGTGGAAAAAATACAAGTTTAGGAGAAAAACTGAGATCTAAAGATTTTGTTTGAAATCGACTGAAAATTAAGCTGTCCAAAATTAGGTCACATAACTGAAATCCAACTGAGAATATTGTCGTTTATAAATCATCAATATATCGAAAAAAGAACAATCTTTTAAGTTTGCCAAAAATAAATGACAGACACGTAGAACTTCGTAATAACAATATTATAACAATTGAAATTTTGAAAATTGTAGCGAATGATTAAAATAGATTGGAAAATTTCTCTGTTACAAGACAATTAAAGCTATGCTTTATTATATGTATCTCTCTTCTATAGTTTTTAATTAAAATTCTCATTAAAAAACAATATACGAAATGAAAGATTTACACTATTACGTAAAATGTACGCAACTTGTAAATTACATGACGCTGTAGAGGTTGAAAATCGATCTGATACAACGACAATAATCCAAATGACGCGTGAACGATGGTCGTCGAACTGAAACTCGTCAGGGAGCCATTTCCTCGCGGATTTTCCGGTTCCCTTCGAGTCTCCTTGTTCGGTGAAAACTTTTGTCTACGCTTTCTCTGCTGATTTATCGTCATCGATGGCGTCCCATTACTGATCCAGACTTTCTTCCTGCAAAGATCCTATCTTACGAACTCTACAGCATCGTTCTATCGATTGTCTACGTTCGTTTAGGATCCGATTGAACGTTTCTAATCTCTAACGGCGGTTTCTATAGCAATTGAATAACATGAAACGAACTATACTAGTATCTACGTTTCGATTTTACACTCCGTTTACCGATTTTAAAGTCGCGAATATACAGTGACGTGGAAAAGTTCCTAGTCAGATAGGTTTTTCATTTTATTTTCCAAAAGCGATATCCAAAGGAATTTTAACTAATTTAGTAAAGAATTTAAATAATTTACATTGCACATTTTTATGCATTTATGGAATATTTAAAGGCTCAAAAATGCATAGAATACAGGTAAGATGCAAGAATATATAAAATACCTAAAGTAGGGTAGATTGTTATAATAATTAGTAAGTGTATGAAATTTTTTCTTAGGTTTGATTTCTTTATCTGTGTTTATATAAATATATATAAAAATGTGAATTTGCATAAATGTGTGCAGTGTACTAATATTATACGACAATGTAATTAGTATGTACTTGTTTTATTGCTTTCTTTTGCTTGCTATTCATTCATAGCCAGTATCAGTTAAAATTCTTTTAGACATCGCTTCTGGAATATAAAATGACAAATTTATCCAACTAAAAACATTTGCATACGCTATTGTACCTAACTATACAACCTATACCGCTACACTGTATTTCGATGTGAGTAAAGTGATCGTGCATGCCAAGACATCTAAATATAATGTAAAAATACACTTTGACATATGTTCAGACGGTGTATATATAATTATATATTTATTCTCGTGTTCGAACGTTCTTATAATTATATATACATTGCATAGATATTATAGTAGTCGTGCGTTGAATATATAGTTAAGGACAAATCGAAAGTAGCATGTGCAAGACATCTAAGAAAAAACACGTACACACCTAACGCTATTTCGACTAAATTCGCTAACTCTAAGAGCAGAAAAAGGAAAATTGATCTTGGTAAAAAGAAACAGGGATAGAGAAAGAAGTAAGAGACAGACAGATAGAGAAATATATATGTAATGTAACATATAGTAAAAGAAAGACAGAGATCTAATTGGGAGAATTTCATGCCAAAAGGGATGATCGTTTCCTATGGCTTGTTATTAGACAATTAGATTAAGATAACTTTTGATTTTCAATTATTATCGATCATGATTTTATTTTATTTAACCATCGCGTAAACCGGTTAAAAGTAAATATTTTCTTCTTCATTTTTCCGATTAAAAATTAAAAAATTCTGTACTTTGAAATTATAAAAATTGTCGATTTTGTAAGAACTAGAAATTTTCATTCTTTTTAATATATGCGTATCGGAATAAACGCGCGTTTAAAGTTTGCATATTTTCTTCAGTTTATAATACAAGCTTCGTGTAAAATATTGGAAAAGTTTTGTTTCACCAAAGTGAACTTATAGTGAAGCAAGTAGCAAAGTTCTGAGACCATAATGCTATCGGACATTATCCTGCTATCTGTCAAAAAATTAAATTTTACCAGGTTTAACAGGTTTACCGACTAGTTCGTAATATATTGTCTAACTATTGTCACTACGTTTTACAATCGTATCTATTAGTTACTTTACTAAACATCACATGGACAACACTTGGAATATTACGTTAGAATTTGTCACTATTTTGTCTATTGATCTAATGTTGGATCCAATGAAACGATACTACTGATGAATAAATTTTTTTGTTCATTTTCTGGAACAGTCCCGATCACAAAATTTGGCTAAATTTTTACACGCGATATAAAATGATTTTTCAGTCTATTTATAAGTAATCACAATTGCCTTTAGTTCAAGAGAAACAAAAGAATGAGAGTAATTGTTTAATTAATTAGACCTTGTTGGATGAATCGATTAGTTAATAAGTATTACAAAATTGTGATTGGCGATCGATTATTTACCTCTTCGATTTACAAGCAGTTCGAGGATACGAAGTCTCGAGTCGCAACCAGAAAGCCGATGCGAAGATCTCGAAAAGTACCTTGAAGAGTTCATCCATCCCGATTCGCGTAAAAAATCGAAGAGCGTTAAAAGCCTGGAAACTTCAGCCTAGCGATGTACAAGACTCGCAGATGGAAATTTGCAAATTTGCATTACTCCAGACGATTTTAACACTAGGGAGCTTTGAAAATACTCGGGATCAGATTAAGACAGTCAGACCGTTTAAGTTTCAAGAAAACTCGTCGAGAATTCCACGGTCGGGCTGTCGTACGTCGCGACTCGAAACGCTTCGCGCATGACATGGGAGAACAAAGAAAGAAAAAAAGAAAAAAAAATTGAAATTTTAAAGTACAGTAAAACAAGAGAGGCTTTTAAAGTGAAATAAAAAAGAAAGAAAGGAAAGAGGGAAATCAAGAGAAAAATCGATAGACAGAGAGTGGAACGAAAGAGAAAAAAAGAAGTATCTGTGCGTGGTAGACTTTTGTGTGTTGGTGGTTCGTTTAAATTTAAACTTACGAGGGGCCTGGCGCCCCAGTACCAGGATTTGACACGTTGCGTTAGCCCACCGAGCAAGTGGGACCTCCAACCACCGAAACCTCCACCACCTCCACCCTCTGAGCTCCTTTCCTCCCTTCCTTCGTCCTCATCCTCCTCCATATCGCGATCCCTTTCCGTTCCGCCTCCGCGTCTCCCATTACCGATCATCTCGGCGTCGCTACCATCGCAACCACCGTCGCTCTCCTGCGTCGCGACGCCGGGAGAAAAACATCGAAAGCCACGTGTTAGCCCCGTCAGCCGATACAACGTTACATTATAGGGTCACAGTCTCGTCAACGTGAGTTTATTTTTTCCATTGTCAAGCCTTCGTTCCTTTCGTTTCACTGTATTTATTTTGTGTTTTGGAATTCCAGAGAGTTTTTTTGGGGGGAGAGAGAAGGACGGTAGCTGTTGGTCGTTTTATTATAGAGTTATGCAGATAGGGATTAGTAGTATTATTGGTGTAATATATAGGATGGATAATGTTAATGGTGAGTTTGAGCTAAAGTTGTGGTTAAGATTTTCAGATACGAGCTGTAGGGATTTAGGGAATTATGCTTGTGACTACTACTTTATTTTAGTACATGGTTTAGCTACGTATTTTATTACGTAGCTTACGAAATAACGATCTAGAATTACATAGGTGGCACTATTATTTTACACGTAAGTTAGAATCTTCCGCAGCGTAGAAGAATTTCCTCGTAAATCTTCACGAGGCGGATCATTTTTCGAGTATCAAACTACGCTCTATTTAACGAGTCAACAGAGGTAAATAAAGCTATCGGATGAAGATCTAGAGAACGCTATAATATAGCTGCAAGTGAGCAATATCCATTTTTAATTTCCCGTAAATTGAACACTTTCAAACATATACAAAAAATACACTAAAGATCTTCCATAAAACTCATCGATTTCGTACGAACACATTCTTCCAGTGATCCGTGCACAATCTACAGCCATTAGGACCACCAAGAGGGATTCCGTTCTCAATTTTCGCAAGCAGTCAGCGACTGTTCGATCGTCTCGTTAAGTTCCATCCCGGGCAATGGTAACGTGCACGCAACTATTCCGCGATTCCGTTATCCGCTATTAATCCACGACACGAAGGCGATCGATTTATATCGTAATCGCTCGCGCTGGTGTACGATTTCACGGCGAGGCGAGAAAAATGGCCCCATGGTCCCTGGACGAGCGTGACGCGCGCGGTAATCATCATTATCGCGTCAGGATCGCGTAATCCGAACCGAGCCTTTCCCATCGTATACAACCGAGATAGAATGCGTACAACGAGAACGAAGGAAAATTCTCGTTCCGTGTATACCTCCGATAAACCTGAGATTACAGGGAAATCGGCGCGATCACAGTCATAAGTGATTTCAAGGTTTCTCAGTCAGCACCGTAGATAACTTTTGATTGCACGGATCGCGCTTCCTCTTTCTTCTTCTTCTTCTTTTTTTTTTTTTTATCCCTCTTTCTTACTATCTTACATAGTAAAAATGGTTTGTATGATGTTTAGCGATGGGTAGAGGCTATTAGGATCGTTTAAAGGAAACTTTCAATTCGAAGGTTTTTATTCTAAAATTCAATAGAATGTTTCAGCTATAATCAGACAGGTACGGTGATCATAGCTTCTCGAGGAATCGAAAAAGTTTCGATTTTATCTATGTTATTTTCTGCCGTTCTTCAGTTCATTTCCGATTCGTGAGCTTTCCTCGTTTCTCGCTGAAAATAGTTCATCTGGAATTTTCTGTATTATGAGATACTTGGCCTTTCATTGAGATTAATAACGGTTGATTTCTTGGTTTACGATACTCAATTACTAATATATAATATAGGAATTTTTATCTATTTCGTTGCAATTTAATCATCAATATCAGTTCCCTATGTATTTGTAACATATTTTCAGCCAGCTGCTCGTACAACGTTTCACTTGATCCAATCCACCTCTAAAGAACTCTATCCAATACTAAAGATAATTCCAAAGCATCATCTGTCTTTCATTCTCTAAGACCACATCCACAGAATCGTCATTTGATTCATATTACCTTATCCCACGTAATCTATCAGGACACAATATGTATTATTCTATAACAGGATCGGCTGGCTGTGCCAATATATAACCACAAGCGTGCAAACAACGAAAGGAGCATCGCGTCGCGGTAGAATTCCGATTGTTCCTGAAACACTTCTACCAGAGTAGCGTTCGATTGTTTGCAGCAATTAGAACAGGTGTCCGCAATTAGCGGAGTGGAGAAGTCTTTGGAGCGCGAAAGGGTCGCGAAACCGGCGTCGTATTTCGCGGAATATCTCCTTAGCGACCGTGGAAGCGTGCAATTACCAACCGCCAATTAATCGTAATTAAGGGACGAAGATCGCCCTGGTGACCGTTTCCACGTATCATTATGTGGAACGTCGCGACCGATCGACTATCTAACCGAATATAACGGGATACTCCGAGAGTAATTCGTCCTCGTGAGGTAATCGTGTTAAGTAATTCGTAGTATATTATCGTTTTGTAGATTGATGGAACAACCTTAATTACTATGGCTAACAGACAGAGTGACGGTAATAGAGAATGGAGAAATAAATAGATGCGTGGTGGAATGTTGGAAGATCACTTAGTAGTAGTTATTATATATAATATTATATGTATTATAGTATATATGTCGGGTTGCCATTGGAATGAATCTTCCTGTGAGTTAATATAAATATATAATATATATATATATATATATAAATATATAAATATAATTTTTTACTCACACTAACGAATAAAATCCCTAAATGTGAATAATGGATCAATTATTACGTTAAAAAATTATAAAACTTCATAGATATTATATCTAACTTCTCCCACTTCATAAACCATCATTTATCGATGATCATTAAAAATCAATGATACCTTCGACCAGCTTAATTAAATACAAAAGACCGAGAGAGAACATTCTATACTTCGCAATATCTACTATTCCAAGTCACATGATATTACAGAGTAAAATTCAAACGTTCGTTCGCGAGTGATCGTGCACCGAAATTCGACTAGATACATGTCGTTAATTGACCCAGATCGTTATGGGCGTTACCGATTGCCGAGGAGCCGCTTTTCGGCCCGTTTCGTCTTCCTGGTATATAACGGAACGACTCGCCCAAAACTTTCTCCGACGCTGACCTATTATCGGCCTGCCATTATCATCGTTGTTTCGCACAGTCGGTTAAGGTTAGTGGGTAACCGCGGTTTGTTGAATTACGAGCCGAGTGTCACGTCGAACGAGGCTCGAGTTTTTCAGACTGGAACGATATCTTCGTGAAAATCTTCTTATTGCGGATAATATCGCCTTGCTAAGACTGAGTTACACGCAGACATCTTTTAATTTCTTGTGAGATTTTGAACCACTTAAACAGTGTTTATGCAGGTATCATTAAAAACGGTATAAATGTTGCGATGTTTGGTATAGGTATGAGGAATTCTTCTTTTTTTTTTTTATATTCAATACCGTAGGTTATGCACCGTTTATAATATCTGTGTAACTACCATAATATCAGAACTTATGATTAGTGCATAATTTATGAGTATTTTATGAACCAACCGAATAATGATTTTTCACAGAAATTTTATTTGATTATTTAATTATTTACCATAGATAAGAAACAATGCGTATGTGCGCGTGCACGCGCGCGCGCGCGTGTGTGTTGCAATGTTATTTGGTATGGATGTCGACCTCATCTAGAACGAGGTATCAATTCCACGATTTCACCAGATCACAGTGGATTTTGCACGTAGGTGTCATTTGAAAACTGCTCTCGAAAGTCTTTGCGTAATGCTCTGACTCGATGAATTTAAAGCCGCAGATAATTCCGTAAGAATCCGATATCGAGAAGTGCAAATAAAATTCTTGTGAGGAGTTTCTTGATCGAGAAAGTCAAATAATTTTATCGCAAGAACATTTCCCTCAAGAAACGCGTGTCTCATTTTGTTGCAGAGACAATTATGTAAATGACGGTAGTTGCGCAACTATCACGCAATTCCGTGTTTATGTCACGCAGATATGCAAAATATACAATTACTTACACGACTGTTATGCATTACAAAAGTTTAATTAATGTATTAAATTTTTACTGCTAGGATTATTTATGGCTTACCTTGAAGTAAATGAATTAACTTATATACGCTTAAGCGTTAAACGCTAAAAAATGCAATAATATCATTAAGAAAGTATAGAGAAATATATTAGAATGGATAAATTGGAAGTTTAAAAAGGGGTTGTTGCATTGAAGGGCACTTTATCAACTTAACCAATATGGTGGTGTTATATTTATTTCATCGATTTATTTCTGCAACTTTGTATTAGTTCTCTATGTTAACATTGGCATTCGATAGAAAAGTTCAATTCACCACAAGTAATTAATCGTTTAAACTCGTATTTCCACCGTTCCACCCCACCGAATCTATTAAATTGCTCCACTCGATTAAACTCGAAACGCATCGGGCAAAGTATAATTAATCCACAAAGAGTATACCGATTTCGCAATTAAATCGATTCGTCCTGCACCTTGCTTGACCAGAGATTAAAGTAGTCTCTCATCGGATGATGTGTAACACCTGCGGGGTTCGACCCAAAATCAATAAAATTGACAAAAATTTTACTACTCTGCATAATTACATTCTTCGTTTATGTATACTCAAAAGTATTGCAGAACATTTGTCGATAACTACAGTTTTGATAAAAATAGAACGTTACAAAATTTTATTCCAAGCTTAGCGTTATACCCAAGTACCAAACAATAAGAAAGACGCATAGAGAAATTAAAAAGAAAGCTTCGAGTAAACGGAAATGTAACCTATTCTGTGACAAAGAAACGGAATAGAATCTGTAGAACATACGTAAACTCTGCTCGGCTAATAATGCACATAAGTATCTCGAGTAAAATCCCTTGCCTCGAGGCTTCTATCGTTCGTTTTTCACGTGGCCGCTGACCCACGCGAGTAGTGGCTCGTTATTAATCGCGGTTCTGCATATACAGTGAGTCATCAGAGAGGCCAGAGCCGCGTACAAAAGTAACCACGATAGGAGGATGATCCGTGGATCGAACCGGTTCGGAGATAAGAAAGATAACCAAGAGAAGACTCGTCACACGAGAAATTGATCAAGAAACGAGCCCGTTCCAATTTCCATCGCGGCCACGGAAACGAGCTCGGACTCTGCCGTTGCTTTTTCTCGTTTCTTCTTTTGAGCCGCGATCACTGACAATTGCGAGCCGACCGAGGTAATAAATTCCTCGCCACTTAAGTCATAAAAGTGACACCGAGGATCATCCTTTTCTCATACCTCTGGAAAAACTCTATGGAGCTCGATTTATTTCTTCGATTCTATTACGATGGCGATTCGCTTGGGTCTGTTCGAAGGGAATTTAAAATGGATTATGTATGTCGCTGTAGAAGCTACGTAGTATTAGGTTGTCCGAAAAGTGTCTTTATTTAACAGACACGTGTTTTGCAACGATGCATTTTTATATAAACATGAAACCTAATCTGTCGAACGTTGTGATTTTTATTTTGATAGAACAAAATGGATCATAGGTAATTCGATAAAATAATATAAAACGAAGAATGTCGTGTATCCATTATTTCCTTACAAAACGAAAGAAACATTTCGGACGATCCAATGCATAATAATATACATAGATGCGTCTTTCCAAATTTATATTTTTATGAAAATTGAATAAAAGATTAAAGAAATGGCAAGGAAATGGGATCTGAATAAACATTTATTTATTATTCAACAAACATTTAGCGATTTATTTATTATCGAATAAACATTTATTGGCCAACAAATCTTTTTCAAACTTTTCCTTCCTTTCTCCAACGAAATCTCAAGGCAAATTTCCACCTGAACGAGCAGCTCTAAATGAGAAGCTAGCGAGAGAGAAAGAGTAGCAAGAGTAGCAATTAACGGAATATCCGATTAAGATCCAGTCGCGAAGTTTCCCAGGAAGGTCGGTTCTTCTTTCGTCGAAAAGAAGTACCGTTCGTTTGGCCCGTCAATTCTGAGTAATCCTAATTGACCGGTCGAGATGATTTGCACAGAGGAAAGTCACTTGGAAGATTTGCTAGTTGGCAGAATAAGGTGTAAATAAAAAATGGCGGTTTCTCTAACAGAGGATGACCGATTCTACGTTCTACGTAATTCTCTTGTTTGACATATTCGACTGCTCATTAACATTCGAAGTGACGACGCTTCCGTAAAAATGTACTTGCCTGAGTAATGTAAACGACAGTTTTATGGAAGAACTGTGTCGAATTGTCTCTATACGTTCTAGGTACAGGACAGAATTTATAAATAGAAAGTTCAGAGAAACAAAAGGCAGAGAAAGAAAGTGTTACGTCCGGTGACTCTTTACATAAACCAGAATCCATCCCTCGGTCAAGACGGCCACTAGCTGTACCAATATAATTAGTCGCACCCCGATAATCCCAAAGAACTGTCTTAAAACTAAGCATTCTTATTTTACCGTCAAGATCCTTAATTGTTATAAAAGATCTTCAAGTTCCTTATGGTTATTGTTCAATCAGGTAAAAAATGAGAAGGTCGGGTTTTTCTCATGTTCAATGGTCATTTCCACCAGGAAGCGACCGGTGATGGGGCGATCAATGCCCAGCAATAATTTTCCCCTGCGATAGCATCGTCACCGAACTTCGCTGGTTTATCAGCCTTAGATCAGTCAACATTTCTTGACTGGTTTTTTTATCCATTAACTGGCCAATGTCTTGAGTGGTTCTTCTTTCATTGATCAGTCATCTGTTGTAACTTACTATTTACACGTCTCTGAGAATACGTCTATACGCACGACGCGTAACTATTTATAGCTACAAAGTTGTTGGAATAAAGTATATATTATAACCTGTTACTTCAGTATTATAATCAGTCAACTATTTCTATTATCCTAATCGAAATAGGGGATCGACCAATTCGTGGCATCGATTACCTTATCGTAACGAGAATTCACGACACTCGTTGACGCGATATACCACGAAAGCGTCTCTCCTCGAACGGTCGAACAGAAAGAGCTTATATATTTTATAATAAAAATTCGGAGAAAGGAGTATTGGAATCCCTGAGACTCGAAGTTTCATAGAATAATACGTGAAGTGGTTTTTCTAGGATAAGAACGCATGTAGTAGAACTCTGATATTGCAATATTGCAAAGAACTTTTCCTATTGCAAAAAGCGGTATTATTATAATTATCTACGAACTCATTTTTGGGATTGTTGTCGTTTTGCTTGGCCGAATTCATGGAAAGGTTTATCGCGGAAGGATGGAGAAACGGCTTAGGATTTCTTTCCATAGTGTTTGTTTGCTAATTGAGGAGAGGATTCGCGGTAGAGACCGTTTCGCTTGGCCCTGTCCTAATTAGCGAATTTTTATTGCGAGAAGAACCGCTCTAATGGCTCTCTACGGATTTTGAGTGGCAATTAAGGAGCCTTCTACAGAAGACTAATTTGGTGAATCGTTAGAATAGACAGGACGATTTGAAGCTTGTGTTTATTCGCGGTATCCTGTACTCTAATTAACGATTCTAATTTTCGAACCTTCGAAACCGTTTTGCCAGAGATCCGATCAAGTGTATTTCATGATATAAAATGATTAATTTTGATCTTTCTTTGGCAGTTCTTGCTTATTATCACACTATAGATATTTATGTATTTATTGAAAATTAAAAGATATAGGAATACACATAATACACAGATATAGAAAATCCGAAATGCACTAATCGTTATATGTGATACGTACAATGCATTTAGTGGAAGAAGCAAATCTTCGATGGGCTTCCTCTCCTCTAGCATTGCTCGTAAAAATTTGGATTTGCATAAACATCAGTAGGTTACTAATTATTTATCACAGGAACGTATAATAACATTTACGTCAATCATGACAATTGTATTAAACGATGTATACAGATACGATGCATATAACGCATGCTAATTAAGAAACCTCGGAATCCTTAGGAACATTCAGAAACTTAAAGGAACCGAAAACTAAACACGTAACATAAAACCACGAAAATTGTAATTTCCTTGCCACCATGCAGCCGTTTTGAAACGAAATGCGCGACGAACGTGCCGTATGACTGTCAGCCACCTCATCATCCCCTTCGTTTTCCGCCGCTCCTGTGTTATCGTCATCCTCGTGCTTCCTCCGACGGGATCGACGCTTCCACTCATCGTCATACACGTAACCCGTATCCGAAGCCTGGCCAGACAACCTGGCAACGTTGTAAAACCCATTCTTCCACCTTCCCCTCTCTCTCACCTGTTACCTGTCCAACGTCCCCACCGTACGAACACCTATGATTGTCTCTGTTTCACCTGTACGAAAAATCTGTTCCTCCTCGTTCGTCGTTGCCCGCGGACAATCAGGTAAACGTAAACCCAGGCCTGGTATACCGTCACTTCACGCTCGGTTCTTGAATCAGTCGAGGCAACGCCGTCGAGACGCGTGCTGCTTCTACCTTTCTTCGATCGATCGATCGCCGATCGCGCGTAGATACGACGTAGTTTCGATTCGTGACGATTTCGAGCGAGTTTAGAAGTTTAAAGACGACGGGATCTTTGGGATTTGGTTCGTGACATAGGAAGTACGGGTTTGCTGAGCTTGAGAAATCGGCCGAGGGATTCTGAGGTGAGTTTCTTCAGAGTTTTGGAAGTTTCGATTCGTAGAATGTAATAGATAATAGTCTATCGGTTTAAGTTTCTAGTAGTCAGCTAGTTATTCGAGTGATTGTTAGTTATCAACAGTTAGAACATTATGTCTGATACAAGATATTTACAAGTTATGTGTGATCATAGATCTTAAAGACGTCTAAAGGAAACTAAACTTGGATCAGTTTAGAAGTCCAAGCTTGTTACAAACCACAGTCTGTTTTTGTTGAGTCGTAACAATAATTTATACCGTGTGCGTGACATGGTCTTATAGAGCAAGGGGTTCGTTTTAATTTCTGCCCAACAATTGTTGAAACGTTTTGAAATGGTTTGAATTGATTTAGAAATCTTTAGGAATACAAGTAAATCTGTGTAAAAGTTGAATAGTTCCCTGATATACAAATATTTATTAATATTCGAACATTCTAACATAAGAATGTTCAACCTTTTATCCTCACATCTTTCGTACAATTTTCTGAACCTTTTCTTCTTCTACGAAACTTTCCCGGAAATAAAAAATATCTTAATCGGAAATATCGCGTGAGAAATATATCTAACCAATAAAACGAAGCTTTGCTCCAAACGCAAGTGATGTGCGTACAAAAGTGTTGAAAATCTGTTTAAGTCTCGTAATCGACGAGATAACGTGTAGGTACGATCGTTATCATCGGTCCGGTTCTTGTGAATCGACGACCAATCGATTACATAACGCGTACACGCGTCGATGACCATCGAGAATTTCGAACGATGGTTAATTAGCGTGGCTAATACATCTTTCGCAGCGATCATGGTAAATCGAATCTTTTCATAGGAGGAACGCTATCCGGTTGTGTGTTCGCTTTTGCGCAGCAAGAATCGCTCGGCTACTTTCGACGCGATTTTTCCTCCCGCTCTGACGGTTTTAATTGGTGAACACCGGAGTGGAAAAAGATTTCTTCGATTTCTCGAACGAGGATGTGGAAACTGGGCAAACTGTCCGTTTCTAAACCAAGAAAAATGATGCTCGATGAATGGATCTTCGCGTACTTATGGGACATTCGAATACATAAAAGCGTATATAGTATACGATACATACGATAATATATTGTAATATACGATATATATATATTATATACTATAATTATATAAATAATATACAATGTACATTATATGTTAACGTATACAAATTACCCACAGAGAAGCACAATTATAATATCAAGATCACAAGATAAAAGTATAATAAGTACGTTTCTGGCAACTTTTTCGTTTTAACTAAAAATAGGAAAAGAAGAAATGCAGAGTGCTGTTAGGTCCGAAGATATACATACTTTAATGCTGTTTTGATCCTATCTGCAAATCATTCTCTATCTAAACTATCGTTAAATAAATAATCAGATAAAAGTTGAAGATCAAGTAGAACGATTATCCACTGCAAAAATGCATCGATTATCTTATCTAAAACTCTTTCTCTATCTAAACGAGCGCCAGCAACGTTCTCGTTGGTTTTTCCAAGCCTATCGATGACTTCTTTCTACTGCCAAAAAAACACGCGATCTGGGTTTGCAGCGCTTCGATTAAGAAACCACGGTCTGCCTGATGAAATCTCGACGCAGCCATGGAGAAATCATTAAGCCGTTCGCAATCATTCCAGGTGCGTGCATTATGCGCGTGCAGGTGCACGTGCAACGACTGGTTTGTCTATTACTTTTATTTCCATTTCTTTTATTTAAACGTTAGTCTGTTATCATAACATCGAATGCAAATGTTTGATTATCAGTCGAAACTGCTGGCCGAATCAAAATGGGTTAAATTCTTAATGGAGCGTTGTAGCTCTATCAATATATAATAATAATATATCTATATATATATATCGTATATATATTATACATAAGTATGCGGTCATTTTGACCAAGGTATACCAATTATATTAATTAATGACGAATTATTAGTTGGAAATAACGCTTTATCTTTTTATGGAATCGCCAAACTATAATACTAAATTACTTCGTAAAAATTAGATGATAATATATTTTACTACTGTACAGACATTTTTTATCTAAATATGATTTTAGAAAAACCTTCTTAATCCAGCTCGTAGTCCAATTTAAAAATTTCAGAAGAGAGTTTATCGAGTAACAAAATATTAGGTTGTCCAAAAAGTTAAGAAGCAACAGTTAAGAATTTGAAGAAGATCTATTTTTTTTTTTATGTACTTTTTATTTCTTTATTACTTCTCAAATAACGTCATCCGCGTTATTTTATTAATATCCAAGCAAGGTTTTAAAACATTACACGTGTAAGAATATACATTACTGCTATACTTGCGATAAATTTTATCGACGCTGCAACTAGTAGATTACACGATATAGTGGAAAACTGAGAGAAAAATCTAAAATAATCGTTGCAACAATGCAACAATAGCGTGCATGGGTTAGATATGTGGATAGTCCAAGATTTATACGAAATGGATTGATAATTTCAATTTAATTGCACGCATCATCGAGAAATACGGATCTACCAATATCACACCGATCTGGTCTCTCGATCTTTTTCCACGGTTTCGTTCGGTGTCGCTCAAGGTAACGCGGGCGCGAAAAAACGGCGGGAGAAACGCGGGACAACAAAAACCAGCGGCTCTCGAGTGCGAATCGTTGCGAAATCGACGAGGTCGCGATTGCACTTGCTCGCTAGAACAATAACGAAATACGCAGAAGTTGGCGAACGGAGACCGCGATAACGTGCATCGTATCTGTCGCCGTCTTTAACGCGATTAAACCGAGTTTCCGATCGCGCTCTGCAATTTCTGCATATTTCTCCGTGGGTTGATGTTGGAAAATGAACGAGCAGAGAAGAAAAAGATATTCCAAGTAACGTTGGAATTCTCGGTATTCGTTACTTTCAACACGTTTTCGCACTCTTCTTTAGTATACATAACGATTTCTATTACTTTGTACAGTTGCGCGCTTAAAAGGTTGTCGCAAGAGTGGAGTTTCTAATACTTGACGTATTTTAATTAAGTGACGAGCTTTTAGGTTTATTGTTCTTGCAATTGCTACAGGTTCCTTTGACGAGAGTAATGCCTATAAGTATATAGATATTATTGATAATTTTGATGCTTTAGATAATTTAAGTGCTTTATTATTTGTTATTTTTAGTGAGACCTGGACATGCACCTATTTATTTTTATAAAGTTCCCAATATTTAACGGGTTTTAACTTGAAAATTACGAAGTCAGAAAGAGATTGATCAAAATGACAAGTCGCAGATTTATTGCTTTTGCTAATACTAGTAAAAATATTTATATGTTTTGTTTAGCAAGATCAATTGACTTCTATTAAGATATACGCCTGATTATCTTTGTACATTTTCATCAGATCTTTGCTAAAGGAACGAAAATAATTAAAATTGTCGGTAGATCTAGTATTAAGTCGACTGCCTGTTTCTTTCTGCGGTTCTTCGTTTCCAGTATTGATTCATTCGAGGCTGAATATGTAATTAGTTATGCTGTCTCGTCGTACGTTAATGATTAAGAAATGACATGGAAGTTCGGTAGATCGTAGATCTACGAGTTCGAAAGCGACAAGAAAGTGCGCAAATGTGTTCGAGAAACTTTTACTTTCAGCGTCGATGTTTTATTATTGTGCAACCGTCGCAATGTGCATGATAGAGGATACAAAAAGTGGTGTGTATAGAAAGTGTTTGTAATGATTTATAACCGGTGGTTGTACCAGTTAAAACAATCATTCCGCGTGTCAAATATCGATGAAGGAAATCATTCTTGTCTTTCCCGATATTTCAAACAATTTTTTCTTCTCGCCATAACCGTGTACTGGACATTCTCGAATAAATTAAAAAACATATACTATAAATTCCTGACACAATTTCTTGAGTTTTAACTTTAAAAAATTTGTTAAATAGATTACCAATGAAATTTCGTTAAAAAATTCTGCAAAACTGGAATATTCTGAAATTGCGATATTCGATGATCGAAAAGTTGCAGGAGACCTCGGTAAGGTTTCTGGCCGGTTCAGCAAGGTTGCCCCGTCGACAACATCTAACTGTTTATTCTATACGGTATCCGAGCAGCCAGTGTGGGAATTCATATTTTTAACCGGTTTGATCGTTTCCTATCGTCCCTCGAAATGTTCCTTTCACCGTTTAACGAAACTGCCACCGTGAAATTCGAGCCGAATCCAGGGTCGAATTGCGCGCACCGTAAGCACCATTCGACGTTTCGTCCCTTGGTTTCGAAGTCGAAGGAGAACAAATTAACCGTGAATATTTATTAACTCGTTGCATAGCCATTCAGTCGTACTTGAAGTATTGAATAAATCGATGGTATAATTAAGTTTAAGAAATGTAAAAGCAAAATTAAAGAGGAAGACTTCTTCCAGTTTTATGGTCCATTTTGTTGCATGCCAAATTCGGGGTCGTTGAATTGCGTGCACTGCTATGCATATAGCGTTCCGTTCTTTGGTTCCCAAGTCGCAGTAGTTTTATTACCATTAATTTACAGAGCAGTATGAACGAGAGTCGAGGCAAACGGCCAAAAGTAGTGTCATAAATTGTACATCTTTAATGCTACTATATTATAATTATTAAAATTTATAAGGCAAAAGATGCAGGGAAAACGTAGTATTAACTGTAGCCAATAAAAGAATAATTACTCTCTAAATACTTCATCCTGAATTCTCTGCTACTTTATCACGCATAAATAGTTTTAAATATCGAATGAATCGAGCTCGTTCAAAGATATAAAAACGAAATTAAAATTCTCCTCGTTTTATCATGTGTCTTGTCGAATTCGTTTTTCAGTTTTACGAGGCGGCACTTTAAACCTTTTTATCGTTTACAAAACGTACAAATGATTCCGCAAGATTCACTGATATCTCACAAAATCATTAAGCTATATAAATACACGCGTTTAAAGCCGAATAATGCTGCAACGTTATATCGCGGTCTCGACGTTACGACATTTGTCGTTTCACCCCTCGAGGATCCACTTTTACGATCGTGCGTCGATTCCGCGGGAATATTACGTTAGAATTGTCATTTCCGCGACAGGATCTAGAGATCCCGAGCTTCCCGTGGCCCAAAGCCACGATAATATCGACGTATATTTCGCGTTCCTTCGCCCCGACCGCTGATCCTTGAGAGATCCGGGATAAACAAGATCGTAAAACTCGCGTGGATCGGTTCGTTCCACGAACACGAATGCGACCTGCTCCTTCTTCCAAGCTTTAATCTCGGCGAATAGTTAATTGCGTGCGACCCTCTTTTTAAGCTTCGTCGCTTCACCAAATTAAATTTCTCGCGAAATTGTTTAATTTCTTGAGATGATTATATGATTGGTTGTTTACTAATTTGCTACTATTCTTTGTGAAGAGAAAATTGGATTAAAATGTATTCTGTACAAAATTCTGTAGCTTCCTTTGATATTCTTTTCGATCTGTCTGTTCTTAAAAACACGATACTTTCAAGAAAGATATATTTGACTGTGAAATTGAGATTCCTCGATAAATAGAAAAATTCTAATCAACGTAATAAATGTTAGAGATATGAGGTTCAAGAACGTATATGGATCATTATGAAAAAATTGACGAAGTTAGTTAATAACGAATGAGTGGTATAAGATGCTTGGTTTTCTGCGTCTGATTACGATTCAGATCATGCCGGTGGAGTGTCCAGCCGGCGTGGCCCAGTGACATTCTTCTTTTCTTTGTCACGTAGCTTGCATGACCCATTGCCCTCGACTGGCAATGACCACGATGTTCTCGTTTGCTTTTTATCGCGTTGGACTGTGATGCTACCGCGGCAGAAAATGTCACAAGTCATTTTCACGCGGTTGTTAGAAAATCACCGTACAAATTTGACGTCGAAACGAATCAGGTTACTTAGCAGCACGATATTTTCATTAGCATCGCGAGGTCTTTGAAAATTCTGTTCGGTAAATATCAACACTTTAATGACTGGCAACATCAATTAGCTTGGTACTTTCACTAAAGAAATTCCATCGTTAATGGATAATCTTTTTTGGAGCACGGTGTTAATACACTGGCGTACATTTCCCTCGTTTGAGATAAGAATCACACGACACAGATGTTAAATGTTCCAAGACTTTCTCCTTGCAAAAATCTGACTAAGTAGCTAAATTAAACACGTGATGTTAATAAACTATTTATAGATTTCTCTAGATGCATTCACATCCTTTACATTCAAATCAAAATAAGAAAGAACAACCGAAAGGAGTAAATAAACTTTCACGATATACCAAATGCTATGACGATTAAGGAATTGAAATGGAAAATGATTAAGTGTGATGAGCAAAGAATGAAAAGGGAGCACGTGTCTATTAATCGTAATACTTATCATTGTTGTTTTGATAATTTCTTGATGATTTTTGGATTTACTTAATCCATTAATTTGCAATCTTTTATCGATCAATTTACATTATCGAATTCTGCTTTTTAAATTCGTATCTAAGAAATAAAATCCGAAGAATTCGCTCGACATTCTTTTTGTCGTTATCCTAGATTCTCCAATTTTATGAAATTAACGAAAATTCAAATATTTGTAAGATTATAACAAATTCACCTATTACCTGATCCTTAATGGCTTAAATTTTCATAAGTGTCCTAATACTCGAATAACTAACGAGCAAGGACCTATATCGTTCACCACGTAAACTTTACAATTGCAACTCAATCACCAAAAGCTGTTTGCATTTGTTTCAGAGAATCTAAAAGAGTCACAGAAACTAAGAAAAAGAGATCATGGAATCCTGGTTGAGCGACGTGCAGCGCGTACGAATTCCACGGCCGAAATTCGGCAGCGGGAACTCGGTGAGACGATCGAATTCCACGGTACAACACGTGCGACCGGAAGTGCTCTCACGGCAGACCCAGGACGTGGCTAAGGCCACAGAAGAGTTACGACAGGCTCTCCAGGACAAGCTCTGACTGGCCGATCATCGATAAGGGACCAGCAGAAATTGATCGAGCAAAACATATTCGAGTTCGAGAGTCATCGTTGTATAAGATTCTGTACCAAGCCGTCGCTTCGTCGCCTGTCCATTTTCTTCCGCCATAACCAGAGGACGAATCTTTGTTTCGTGTTATTTCGTGACATGTTCCGTTCCAGACTCGCGACGAAGTCATTCTTGCGAAAAGGACAATAGAACTCGACGCTCGAGGATGAATGTTGCCGGACTTCCGGATTTCGCCGAGTGATGATGATGAACTGTGCTCGAGGAAAGTCGCGAATGGGGGAAACGGAGCGCTTGGTACGTCTGTGAAGATGAATGCTGAATATTGTTGAAGCGTGAATGTGAATGACAGTGTAATAGAACGGTGGTTGGTCGGATTTTTCACCGAGTTTAATGGAAATATTAGCAGGCTTGGAAATAATTTTCAGAGCGAACGCTCATGCAAATTCGTGTTTTTACAAGCAGATAGAAGGACCGACATAAAGAATTCAAACTTGAATAGGAGCATCGAATGAAACTACTCGTTCATATTGTTAGGAAACGATAACGTTCGAATAACTAGCGTTCTATTGCGTGTAGTCTATCGTCTGAAACGTGTGTGAATACGAGTCAGTATTAGGGATTATATTTGTTCTCTGTGAAACTACATTCGGCGAGGCTATGTACAGTTTGCCAGTAGTCGCTTTCTGTTACGATTTCCATATCAAAACCATGCTTCCTTCGTATATTTTGTAATTTATGCACGCGACGTTTGTTTCTTCTTTCAATGTTAACAAGAGACTGAAAGATAAAAACCTGTTGAAACCGTAAAGTACGTGTCGATTATTTCATTCTCTCGCGCCATTTCCCCCTTAAAAAGACTAGAATTTAATTAAACTAAGGAATCGAGTAAAAACTAAATTAAAAAGTATATTAATTAAACTATAATTGTCAGTAAATACTGTTGGTAAATGAACGATAAGGATGAAAAAAACATGAAAAAAGAAAATAGCTACATCGACGATAAAGTATTAAAAGAAGTATTTAAATGACACATTTACGACTTCGTTGCATCGTAAAGGTAAAAAAGAGATTCTTTTCTCGATCTCGGGCTCCTCTTCAAGGATATCAAGCAGCTCGTTTGCGCTCGGTCGACGATCTCTCGTCCCAAGGCCAGCAAAAGTCCATCAACGTTAACCGCCGCGAAATAGAGACATTTCGCGGCTGGATCGGGCCATGCTATATGCACACCATGATCGATCGGGCCTGGATAATTAATTCAGACCTGGAACACCTCCTTCGACTGGCTACGGGATCTCGTCGAGCGAATATACGGGCCATGGTGAACATCGATCGACCTGGCGTGATCAACGTCCATAAATCGAACTTGTTTCCAGATGGACCCGTGAGAAGATACCCTCGATCGCGTTGGATCCACCTGTCCAGCATGGTAACCAGACTCCATGAACGTATGATTTTGTATTGACCACGCGAAAAATGAGATAAGATCGAGAGAGTAATAAGACGATGTTAACGGATTTCAGTTTGCTTCAAATTTTTTCTTTTAAGCAATTTGCGATTGGTAAATGGTTAGTATACGTGTAATTAAGGAATTGTGAAGAGACGATTGTAAAAGTAAATTGGTCAGGCTATTCTACCGATTAGAGTAGTATAGTAAGCAATCACAGTTAGGGTATTAAAGTAGCGAGGAATTGTTCAGTATACGAAATAACTATAAAAATGAAGTAAGTTAAGATATCGGTTATGGGTTAAGGTATTAAAGCGATCATGGTTGAGATATTAAAATACTAAGCCATTGGATATACGAGTAAAACATAAAGTAATAAACTAGTAGTTAGTACATATATAATCTCGATATCGTATTGAAAGGACTATAAAAGTAATATAATAAGCAATCGTGAGATCAAGCTATTATAAGGTAATATAATATAATCGTGGCATTGTTATGAAATGATTAAAAACAAGAAAAAGATAAGGAAAGGCTTAGAATATCGAGTCATGTTGGTAGGTTTAAGAAGATTAGCATCTTTATGCTTTCGTGTGAAGATAAAAATTGTGTCGTTAAGAGCGTTCCAAGATGAATGGATAGATTGGTAGGCGTCGATGCTCTGCTTAGTCGAAAGCAAATAGTAAGTTCGATTTAATTTACCTAGTACCTGAGGCAGTTTACGAGCCTGCTAGACCGGTCGATACGTGAGACGACTCTTCCACTCCACGGATTTATCGTTTCGTCTCGCGAAATGTCAAATTGGCAGAGAGCAAAAAGCCAGAATGGCGAGATGACGTTGCCGAAAAACATCGCATAACTTTCGAATGGATAGTAATGCAAATCGTTATTGTGTTACCCGATGAGACAAACCATCGAGTCATTGTGCATTTTTCATTTTTAATTTTCAACGTTCGTCTAACAACCGATCATTAATAAGTCGATTGGTTATGATAGATCGATGATATATTTTATGATAAGGTTGGTGTAAATCATCCATTGCTGCTTATTTATAAAGAAACAATTTTCTTTATTATAGACGCTTTTAAGCGACGCGAAGGTAGACGGTATATAGGACGAGAGTAGAACTAAACGCTTCTAATCGAGGTACGCGGGTTGTGTTTCGATGCAGCCGCGACCTGGTGACTAATTAGGGTGGCTCGTTACACGTAGCAGTTCCTTAATTGGTCGATTCTTGCACGACGACAATCGAGTTAACGGTTTCTTGTTCATATAAATGCCATAGTTCATTGACTTCTGTTAATCGACGCCATACGATCGCTAATGAAATTCAATTCGTCGAAGGAATTCGCAGCGTTAATTGAAAATATTAAATTTCAGTTGTAACTTCACGTCGAGACGCGATTCATAGAATTATTGTAAGGACTGAGTTTATAATTTATCCGATTAATTTGATTAATTTGAAGCTAAATATCCGAGTAACAAATTTTTATTTCCATTTATTATTTCATGTAAAATATAAATATAAAGAGTCAAAAGATTAAAAGGTAAAGTGGATGTTTCTTATTTTAAAAAATATCTACTACTTTATTTAGAGAAAACCGAGTGAAAAATGTAAAAAGTACGAGACATATCTAATCGGAACATTGCTCTGGAATTCCCTGAGATAAATTTGCGTATGTATATCATCGAGTTACATCTGTTTCGGACTTCTCTATTGTTTTTATTAAAACCGTCGATCATTAGCTTTGAATACTCGCGCGAGAATTTCACCGCTGTCTCAATTATCCATTTGTTCTGCTCTCATGCGCATCGCATGTGCATCCTGTACCCTCCTTTTCTTGACATTATCACAGGCAAAATACTGTCAGCCATTAGCGCAAGACAATTCCGCCATAATACCACAAGGCAATTCATAACCCTGCAAGTCTACTCTCGCTATTTCGACGAATTCTGTATGGTTACTGAATAGTACCAACATTGTTAATACGTCTGGCATACACGTATATATTCTACCAACGAAATTATTAAACGTAGAAACATATTAATTCCAAGGGAATTATTTCTTATCTTAGAGAACAAAAGATCAGAATGAGCGCGATGAAATTTCATTCATACTCGACACTCGTAATACATATTCAGACGTTTCTTGGTATTTTCTGATATAATAATTTCCAGAGGAAAACTCACGTTAATTGGAATGTTCCTCAATCAGTCTTTACAATTTATTAATGTATCTGTGTTAAACCATCAGTATCTGTTGTGTTTCCCAAGTATCCGTTTTGCGCTCGTATATTATTTAATGTATTAATTATTATTTAATGTATCGTACCCGGAAGATTTTCTACAATTCACCTTACACCATCATTTCATGTTCATTACATCCTCTATATTCCTTCCAATTATTAAAACTAATTAATTACTGTCTTCTATTCGCGTTGCATAAGTGAACAACTTCCAAACGTTCTTCGTATCATATACAGCTCGTCTACCATCATTTTGTACGTTAATCGGATAAACGAACATTAGATATCAAGATTTAACGAGGGAAGCATCGTATCGTGTAAATACTTCTCGCTCACGAATATTACGTACGAGTACATTAAAAGATTCTTTGTACGCTATACCGTTTCCAGGTAATTGCTGTTCTCTTGCGAGAAAACAGCCTCAACAAAGTGTAATCCCAACAGGAAATGAGTACGACCGTGAACGAGTAATTCGCGAAGAAACAAGGGTGTAACCGTCATAGAGATGGTCCCGCGGGATTAAGGTAAACTATCGACTCACCAAATTATCCGGATGAAGATGATGATGACCGTAATCCCTAGGGTTGCCTCGTGATCCACCAGGCGAGCTGTGCCTTCGTCCACGTCCGTTCTCCAGCTCGTCCTCGTAGTCCTGCAAAAGAAATCGACAAACATCCCTTTTATCGCGTTCATCGACAGCGATCGGGAACATTCTCTGGAATGGACAAACGCTTCGTCTAAGAGGGTCGAGCACCGACGATATTGCTTTTTCTCGAACAATTTTCTGTACCTGGTTGTCGCACTCGTCGTCGTTGGAGAGGGCGAGATCGGAGGTCGTCACTTGGTGCTGCTGCGTCCTTCTGCAGCCCACTCTGTAATGGCCAAAATTGCGATTTGAGACCACCCACCCTGTCGAGACTTTCATTGTCTCTCAATCAATTTTCCCTTTCTAGATCTACGGATCGTGCAATTGCATTCTGTTTCCTCCATTACCTCAAGTATCTACTTTATTTTACTTTATATAAATATTATCTTTCGTTTAACCTCGTTTCTTCCATGAAATTCTCTTTTCTCATTGATATTGATCATTTTACCTTTTCTTGAAAGTTTTTCTTTTAGTCTATAGTGGTCGCCCATCGGCCACGTGTCAACTGAACATATGAAACGACTCGTTGGCTATTTTACCAAAGTAAATCGATTTATCGAATGTGAGAGTAGATAGTAAAGAGAAGTACAATCTGAACTTAAGTTTACACGATCTTGTACTTATTCCTCGGTTAAAATTCGTGGTTATCGTTCTAGCAAGACAAAGTCTACGTTCGTGACCACTGATAATTCTGCGATTTATAATCGTACGGACGACTCGAAACTTCTGGATATCGTGCAACGAGACCGTTTCGATCGCAACGAAAATAGAACTTTCTATTCTCACCCGGTGAAGTTAGATAGAAGAATGGAGCACATATGAGCGACGACAGCAATGCGGTTTATTTATATGTATGCTATCGATTATTTAATGAGTATCGTACAGTAGTCGACCACCAACGAACCCTCCCGTGGATATCGCATGCCAAATCTATTTCCGTTTGTTGGCTCGTCCTTCGTCGAACTTTCAATAGCTCCAGGTGCTACCGATCGATCGATATCACGCTAATGGTTAATCAGGGTGGTATTAAACATTAAAGATCGATTTTTACAATTTTCTATGAATTATACAATCGTCTATAAATATTTAGATAGCACCTAATCATCACGTGAATACAGTGACAGCGATAAAAGAGCAAACAATTGAGGGCGAATGAAAATTGTTTCTGCAGACATCGGAGCTAAGGTGGTTTCGAGTGTGCTCAGTGATAGAATCTTAGAACTTTTTCAATATTTGTTTCCAGCTACGTTCTAAACATCTACATAGATTGTATGAAGTCATTTAATTATTAAACGTAGAACTAGACTGATGCAGACAGGTACGTTTCTTGCTTCAAATTAAATTTAGCAGATCACTTGGCCCCAGCCATGGCAGGAAGTAAAGAGTTAATATAATAAAGACGTAAATTTGATCGAATTACATCAAGCGTCTATATACTTCTGAAGAATTAGTTTTTCAAGCTATTCTGATAATATTTGAGATAGATAGATACGTGTTTGATTGAAAAACTTTTATAAATATCATCTGTAGAAAATTGGTGCAGAATTCACTTTAAAATGTACCACTTGAAATTGATATTATTTATCCGAAGATTATTCATGACACTGGTCACGTAAAAAGATTTCTGATGCAGAATTCTTTCACTAAATCTTTCGCTACTTATTTGTTTTTGACGTTGAGAAAGTAGAGCGAAGAAAATGAAGACAGAACTCTGCCCCTGGCATGGACACTGACACTTTTTCCCCACGAACGTTTCGTTCGCGTAGCTATTACGGGACTGCTAACTCTCTCGAAGCTCATTTGTTTCATTCTGTTACCCGGGATACGACCTAGTGTTAGACCTTTGGCCGACCATAGAACGAAATTTTCAAGGGCCATATCAATACGTACATGTGTACGCTACTGCCGCATCAGTTCCATTATCGGACTGCGGTACAAGGATTTTGAGAATCGCTTCGGTAATGCGCCGCGGTATACCGTAATTTATGTTATTTTCTCTCTTAACCCTAAGCCACCAAACGATTAACAATATCATCAATTTTACGACCGAAAAGTTCTTTATTCCTTTCGGATAACGTGCTTGATCATGGATTGCTAACCAAATGAAGTATTAATTAACTCAGATTATGCTTCATCAATTATAAATTAGTAATTAAATAACATATTAATTAATTTAAGGGAATGATCGGTAATATTTAACGTTGCAGGGATGAGTTTTCCTTGAACGACTTACACGTTTTTAAAATCTCTCGATGTGTAAACGAGAACTGGAAACGAAATGAAAACGAATCGAAAACAGGTCACCACAAATTCTTCTTTATAAATACCATTATATTTTTAATTGTCAAGATGATGAACAAATATTATAACGTCTTCCACGTAGAAAGGGTTAATTAAAGCCATATCGAATAAATAAAGAATATTAAACTATCATATGTCAAATTAGATTCGAGTAAAGTCAGCGCGAGGATCGATACAAACGCGCTTCTTAAACAAAGATCAACATTTACCGAAACAGATTATGAACAAATTGGATATAAGATGGAAATAACTCACGCGTTTTCAATCACTGTCAATGTAAATACAGGTTCGTAATGAAATATAAACGAAATGAACGCTGTAAGAACAAAGGATCGACCAAACAGTAAGATTGGAATCTCGTTAAAACATTCTGGTAGAAGCGAGAACATTCATCGCCTGATGCCACGAGCAATAATCGGATACCACTGAAAACCAATATCACTTCGGTGAGATATGCAAATCCTATTTTTCTCTCTGTTTTCGATTCACACGGTCATGGAACGCTTTATATGTACATTTCCCTCGTGCCATACCGGCCAGAGATATCGATTCAACGGAATTTACTTACGCCCAATTCCGTAGAAAGACACGTATATGTACACACGGAACGTCCCTAGTCTATCCATCACTTTGTGCTACGATTCACGTACAGGGTGTGCACCGAATTAATCGACCTGACCATTCCCTCGAACGCGTTAGAGAAACTGGCACGGGACCAGAGAAATTTTCCACAAGATGGAACCTTTATAGGTGGTATATTTCCTCCCTGAAGTATTTCTTTTTTAAACTTGCTACGGTCTTTAAATTTCATATCAATCTTTATACTTTACGTATCAATTTATGTACTTTTATATCAATTGATTTTTACATAATCTGGCTCTACTTTTACATAACATATTATGTTATGTTATCTTCGTTCTGACAAATGACAAGACTTTTTTTAACCCTGTTGCGATCATTGATTTATTTTCAATCCAATTTTCTTCTTCGATTGTTAAAAAATTGTTAAAGTCGTAAAGAGAATATGTAAAGGTCGTTATTGACACGAATGCTCCCTCGTTTCAATTTTATGATAAAATCTTCTTGGGACTACTATGAGTCTATTTTTTGTTGAAACGTTGAGATATAAAAATCCCAAGATAGACTTTGACTCATAAAATTAAGGAAATTTTTTAATAACAAAAAAATTCGATGCAAATTGAATAGACGTAGCAGGATTGAATTTCAAACAGAGGATCCTTTTTCTACCTTCATGCTCGACAAATATAAATGTTTAAAAATTACCTTGAATTAATATTGCCAGCTAAACGAAAGAAAATTTCCATTTATATGCTATTTTCAATCTGACTTTCTATTAAAATTCAACTTCAATCCCATTATTCCTCTATTAAAATATTCCACTCTACCTTCCAAAAGTCGACAGATCACCTTCGCAAATGTTTTCATCGAAATCAAATCGAGCCAACATTTTATCTCCAAGAGCAGGACGTAAAAAGCTAGTATCTTTTTTTAGAAAAAGCAACACCCCGTTCCATCGATCTCCACTTACGACGTGCTCCCTTGACCGTACATAAAATCCCGTCGAGGGCTCCGGCGAATTAATCGAACGATTCACAGAGCTGACCACCGATACACCCTGTACATATCCACACGTGTTCAACCAGCGCCCACGCGAAGATACAGAAACAACACACGCGTACAGTGGCTACAAAAAGTATTTACACATACCCTTATTTACCAATCATTATTTACCAATTAAGCGCTTTCTTTTATCTAGCATTTCATTTTTAAAGTATCAATTTTTTGACCAATTTTTCCAGTTACATGAAAGTACTATTGCCCATAATTTAATATACTTATACAAAAATTAATATACTTGGATTAGCATGTAAATTAATAATTAATTAGTAGATCATTGGACGTTTGCGTAATTTCATATGAAGATGTTCAGAGGTAAAGCTATAACCATTAAGCTGTCAATGTAAACAAACGTATACTTTATTGTTTATCGCGCCATTAATAACAAGTTAAGCAATCTGTTTCCAAGTATAGATCGCTTAAAAATTGTTCAGAACGAAATACGGTGAATTATAAGAATTATCCTTCTGATTTAAGTAATCCTACCTTAAGGTCTATCTGGCTAGAAACTTTTGCACACCACTGTATTGGCTGCTATTTACCCTCCCCCTTCTTCGATCCTCGTGTCTGCTTATCCTTGTACATACCTGCTACCAGTCAGGTGGCGTCGAAGGGGGTGGCTGAATGTGGGATACGTACTAAAGCCAGATCGAGCCTGGTAGGAAATGAAATATCGATGTATCTCGTACATCCGACATAGAAACGCCATTACAGCTATCCCTGTTTACTGGGAATCGTACCTTCCCTCTAATATCTTTTTCGTTTCTTTTATTTTATCTTCTTTTTTCTTTTTTTTTTTTTTTTTTTTTTCTTGGTTTGGAAGTTGGATTTCAAACCGTGAGAAAACGATCGATTATCGATTGTAGGTTCTTCTTTTTGGGTGGAAGTTGAGCTTGAAATTGGGTTAGGGTGCTTGGTTAGCGATTAAGGCTGTGACTTATAGGGAAGACAAAGGGTTGGAGATCTTCTGTTAATCCTAGCGAAAGGGTTAATAGAGTAAAATGCGTTTGTTTTCGGAGCTACGTTAGAGAACTCTTTGGGATAGAAATCTGCGGGAAATTATTTTTGAAATGTACGAGGTTTTCTATCATTCTTAGAACTACGTGGGGGTTGATACCGTTTTTCTTTCGAAGAATTAATTATGTTCGAGGGCCAGTGTAACTTCAGGCTTAGCGATACTTAGGTCGAGAACAGTTTGAAAAATTGATCTGGATTATTACTCGAAACAGAGTAACTATAGTCCCACATTCGAGAAATCGGTTCGCAATATGCACGCAACGAAACGATTCGAACCTATCACCGCGGTATTCGATATCGAGTTACTTCAAGTTTAACTGCGAACTTGCCGATTATTCTGGATGAGAAATCTAAATTTAAATTTTCTTCAACTTTGTCCCATTATAGATTTTATCCAATTTTTTTTTTCGATGTAACTTTTTCTCGTCGTTAATTTATTTTCATTTTAGATAAGTAAACATTCTTCGCGTTATTAGGATGCAATTATCAATTTACAAATTTTTTAACAAATCTCCTTCGAATCTTCCAAGAGAAAAAGAACAAATTGAGAAGAATAAGAGGTATTTAGATCTAGAGTGGAGGATCTTCTAGAAAATCAAGAAAGATTCAAGGGTATCGTTGGAAAATGTCAAAAGATTCTCGTTTTATTGGAATCTTCTTGACCTGGTCCTGGGCATGTCGGCCCCGAGACCGCTGTCCTCGCTGGGCGATCTATATTCCTGGTTATCCCGCGGCAGAAGAGGTCCTGTTACTCCTAGAGGATCTCCCTCGACGTCCACCAGTCGTCCTGGACGGCAACAACCACTGGGTACACCCCTCTGCGAGAAATCATCAGATCCAGTCATGCCGTTCGCCGATCCATCGCCATTTTCAACCCGGTTTCGATGGCCAACGAGCACTTCTCACTTTCTTTTCCCCTCAGTTCAATCCGTTTCGTCGATTTTCAACATTTTTTTGTCTTTCAAAAATAACTTGTCCATCTCTTAATCGAATATTTTTTCGATAATTGATCTTACTCGATTAACTTTGCATTTGGAAGTTTAGCGAATTATAGAGAATTTTCCAATGAATTTTGATGGTTTCAGGACAATTTGATAGAAAATGAAACTAAATATACCTACTGTGATTCACGGAAGCAGTTGAACAATTGTCACACGAAACTTGTACGTACATGTATGTGTTACATAAAATATTCTATTACACTAGTGAAATTCGAAATCAGTTTGAAAATGTACATAGAAGTTACAAGATATTTAATCCCTTATCGAGATACAGAAATTGAGAAACTTATAAAAACTGCAGTTGACTAGTTTGACTTCAAGCAGACTCATATATCCGTAACAAGTTTCTGTAAGTGTTCGAATACTTCGGCGAGTTACCGTAAAGAATGAAGCGTAGTTGAACTCGGAGAAAGAAATAATAAATATCTGAGAGAGAAGCAAATGAAAAATATGAGAAAGCAGTAGCTTTGTCCATTGGGAAATCAATGGATTTCGTTCCCTGCGTAAATCAGCGAATCGATTGTTCTATTCGTGCCAATACCTTCTCTGAGAGCCACCAATTAATTAGTCACAAAAGCGTCGATCCATCTGCCAATTTAGCAACGATCTATTATCGATCTGTACCGCGTGTCGTGGCTGAAGTTTGTCGCTGTACAGTTGACACTTGATTTACGATGACTTCCGGTGACTCCCTTCCGTTCAAAGATCACGAAATCTGCCCCGTGAACCGTGAAACTGTATGCCAGCCGTTTGTCATTAATCAAACATCATCCTGTTTTGTCGATTATCGATTTGTCGATTAGCCACGATGAAAGCACTCTTTTCGAATCAATTAACCCGCAATGAATAACTTTTTGCCAATTAGTGCAACTAGCTCCGGGTATTGATGCCTCGTTCTACGTTACAATATTCATAAGAATTTTATTGAGTACTAGATGGTAATATATGAAATGTCAGTTTTTTTTTCTGCTAAAATAAGTATGTTTTTGCTTTTCATCAAGGTTTATTTATTATAAATTCTTTCGCTGTGGTACTTTAGAGACTAAAAAATATACTCTTCGTACTGATGAACAATATTTCCCTTGACACGTTCTAGGTGGGGAATTTAAAATATTCAAACGGACATCTCATCTGTTACAACTAAATAGAACAAATTCTCGACTGTAAATGCTGTTTTTCTTTCAATCTACTTAGAACTTCGCTTGAACATTCTCTTTGATTAACGAGGCATCAACGTGGAATTATCCCAGCCTTATTAGGCATTCCACTTTTTTCTGCCAACTGTCACTCGCGACTAAAGGACTTCCAATTAGTGCAATTAAAGCTTTCCCTAACGTCGTAACAGTTTCGAGATTCTCTGATAAAATTGACAAAAATTTCATGTAAGCGGTTTTCACTAATACTCCATGGAACTTGGATAAGCGAAACACAAAGGTTTAGGGATCGATGTAAAAGAAAGAAAAAAAGAGCCACGTGGAAAGCTAAAACGCTAAGGATACGAAAGTCAGAGAACAAAGCGAGAACGGAAGCTTAGAACGAAGAGGATGCTTTCGTCGAAACAGAAATCGTTTCGTTCACAAACGATTCGGCGGAGGAGATTAAACGTGTCGCTCGTTTTCAACTCGTTGGCTACGAAACCGGCCATCAGCGAGCTAGCCCGAGCTTTGAACTAAGCTGGCAGGATCTTCCTATTTTTTCTCTTTCTGTTTTCCTTTTATAATTGGGCGATCTCGTATGCAGGAATTGTTACGAAATGGAAAAGCACCATAGCGACGAGAGCTCAGTAAAGCTTTCGGGAAACCTTCCAGCTCCTGAATTGTGACGCACGAGATGCGACTAGGCTGATCTCCAACGAGTTACTCTTAGCATCTCGTGATCCAGTGCGTGATCAGTCGCGATTCAAAAATAACTTCGATGGTCTTTGAGAAAAATTTTACTTGGTAGGAAAGGAATAATTTCTTTTAAACCAAATATGCCTGAATTTTCTCAAAGTAATATCATTTTTCCTGTACTTGAAGTCCAAATTGTATATATTACTTAAATTTGTATTTTTCATCAATTTGCCAATACTGTTAAAATATTGTATCAATAAAGACTATCTAGTAAGAGTATCTATGATGGAAAATACTAACTATTCGTATACATCCATAAAATATAAAAACACTGGGGGAAATAGTTTTGAATGACCAAAACTTCGACGTCAATTCGTATCTTATGCTCAGTAATAAATACAACATTTTGCCTCTCTTTTAATTATTACGTATTTCCTACCAATACCTATCTGATCGAGCACTCGATCAAGCAAGATAGAACTGAACAGAAAATCCAGCAAAGCTCAGGCGAACTCGTTCGCACTTCTGTACTGTCTCCCCTGATGTGGTTAGCGTGAAAAGAAATAAAAAAAAGAGAGAGAGAGAGAGAGAGAGAGAGAGAAAGAAAAAAGAAAAGAAACAAAACGAAGTCAGGTGAAATAGATTCATTCGCATCTAGCAGCTGCATTCCACTCTGCAATACCTACTCTGCAAGCGTATCTAAGACCTATCGCATTCAGATTCGCATTCAGAACGAAGAATACTCGAAGCCATCGTTCCGATCGAACGAATCATTTCCTCCGTCCAAGATTTTTCCCCTCGTTATTTCAAACGGTGAAACCGAATACTCTCTCGGCTCTCGTTGAGAAATCGTTTACACTGTCGAGGTCTTAATTGCAACGACATTCAATCCACGGGCTTCGAATATTCACGCAATGGCACGGCTGAAGCACTACGCAAACAATCTCGACTGCACAGTCTCCTAAAGAGAACGCGGACGTTGACGAGCGCAGACCGGAAACGAGGCGACACTGCCTGCCAGGAGAAGCGCACTAACACTAAGCGGAATTCATAAAAACACAGATAGACAGAAGAAAGTAGGAAGAAGACAAAAGAGAATGATGCAGTATTCGAGTGGAAATAGAAGAACAGCGGAAGAAGTATGGAAAAGATTGAAACGAAAGAGACGCTCCTCTACGAGAAACGGAAAAAGAAAGTGTACAAGATCGGCTAGCTAAATCGGATCATCTAAATATGTGCCTTGTTTAATTCTTTTATGAGAAAGCTTCTCACGACGAAGTTACACCGTTGATCATACGTATTCAGGCAATTGTTTAATACAAATTGAACATTTTCTGCTACTTTCATATTTTAGTTATGTTTTTCTTTTTATAGATCTCATTCGCTCGTATTGCGTGTTCTTTATAATAAGAATTTTCAAATACGGAAAAATTTAAGTAGGTCGAAATACTTTACGCCATTTCAAGAGACACGTGTAACGGCAGAGAGAATTTTTTCTTCGTGTCATTATATTTCTTCATAATACGATAAATAAGGCAGATATTTAGCTGGACCATTCTGTATAGAGTTTCGTATAGATGAAGAAGAAGCAGAAGGGGTTGCAGGAAAATTCTCGAGTCATGCTTCACCGGTCACCGCGATAGCCGAGAGCAATTAAGCTAAAAACAGAAAGTTCATCTCTCCCATCGACGTTCCATCGAAGTGGTGGCGAGACGTGTCTGGTAACTCGATGATTCCCTTTGGACGTTCTCCAGTTGGTTCTTCGTCTGCCATTTTGTTCTCTAGTCTTCTTTTCTTCGAGACAGTTCCCCTCCGTTATCTTCTCGCACCTCTCCAATCGACAATGAGCTTTTCCTATCTCTTCTCTTTCATCTTTCTTCGTCCCTTTTTATTTTCTTACTTTCGTTTTGTTCCTTCGTTCGTTAATATTCTTTCACTTACTTTTGTCTGAATTGAGTTCGACTCTTCTAACACGTTCACTGTGTTCGACATGGATTTATGCCGATACATAGTCTTTAAGTTATGTGAAAGGTTCAGCAATCAAATTGATACAATTTTTATTCTCTACAAATTTTTTAATTTTAATATTGAATTGTATGATTGGTGTTTAATTTCTTAAAAATCGAATATGTTTTGATGGAGGAAAAAAGGTCGGCTTTTGTGTGACTCAATGTATAGTAGTATATGTATAAATAGAAAATTTGTATGCCGCAATTTCAATTTAATGTAATACGATTATTACTGGAAATATAAATTTGAAAGCCTTGCAGATAGAAATTTCACAGTGAACGTGTTAAAATGTTTTCTCTCGTTTTTTTTCTTTTTTTTTTTTTTACGTGCTCTCTCGGGATATTTAGACTCTTTTACGATTTTATTAAAATTCAACGAAGGGTTCGGGCATATACTTCCATTGCGAGAGAACCGGCTCGAGATCCTTTTCGAACAAACATATTTTGTATTCGAAAAGGAGAATATCGTAGGGTTAGGTCGCTTGCGAGACTCGGCGACAGAGATAGGTAAAAAGAGAGACGAGAGGAGAGAACAGTCACCAGTTAAAATCTAACAGTTACAATGGACAACGCAGAACAGAGAGTGAAAAAGACAGAGACAGATAGTTTCTATACATTTCCCGGAATAGAGATAGAAAAAAGACAAGTAGAAAGAAAAAGATAGAGAGAGAATAATCGTGTAAAGTATCAGTCGTTGTGTTCTATGTGTTTGTTCCTTCATTCGTGTTATTGTATACGGTGAAACGAAAATTATTTTGTTCACTTACCGGAAGATCGTGTAGCGATGGCGTCACTATTAAATCCGAGTGGGCACGGTCACCTTTTCTCTGAAAATAATGAGGAACGATTTAATCCTAATTTCTCAATTTCATACGAGTTTTAAATAATTAACCATGGGAAGTGAACATGTCATTTGACGGTGCGTATGAACAATTTAAAAATGCTGGTAATTAATTAAACGATGATGTATTCGTCGATGTAGATGTGTTCAGTTTTAATGAAATTGTTTTTTTTTTTTTTTTAATGCATTATGTCTTTCTTACAACAAGATAGAAAAGATATACTTTTATTATCGGTGGTCGGTGAAATTTGTTTTAAACAGCTGGAAAAACATAATCGTTCGATCATGGAAGAGTTAATTTCGATCTGACCAGATCGATACTATCGTAACTCAAAGCATACCCTTGCCATGGCTACACGAGGCCTGTAAACCAAATCGTCGAAAGCAGCTCTGTCTTTGCTGTCGACGAGTTCCCTCAGCTCGGTTAGAAGAGTTAGTTTCTCGTGGGTGTTCAGCAGATCACCTAAACTGACAACCAGCTCCTCGATCGTCATTCGACGCGTCCTATAGTCAGCCAGCAGCTGAGAAAGTGCAGCCCTCTCGCTTCTCGCGAGGACCACCCTCGCCTTCTCTTCCACCATCGCTGCTGTCGCGGCAGAAACCGTGTGCATACCGCCTCTGTGCCTCCAATCACTCGCAATGCTAAAGAAAATATTGACAACATCGCTCAAGCTCCATTTTTCGCTCCAAAATAGCATTTACTACGAAGTCTCGATCGGTTTAATTTCAAAGGACAATAGATGGGGATATTTAAATTGTAAATTTCCATGTCAATTTAAATATTTATGGAAATAGCTTTAAAATAAGGGAATGGATGCTATATTGGTGCTATATATATATGTCGGAGATGAAAGGACACCGGGCCTTCCCTTTCGAATTCTTTGGAAAATCCCCAACACCTTGATCTTTATAAGTTAACCCGATTATAATTGTCCGAGATTTGCGATAATGAGCTTGGGCTCGAGGCGATAATTAGTCGCCGAACGTAGCCGCGGTCACGGGATAAACGCTTTTACCTAATAGAAGTATAGAATAATTGTATAGCTCTCCTTAAAAAGAAATAGTTACAGCGGCACTTGACAGTGAACATTCCAATGGTTACCGACCCGTGGCTCGCCACACACGGACCCTATTCTTCGGGCACGATGATTACCAGATGTCGATGCATTTGCGCAAGACATGTTCAGCTAGCCAGAGGACCCGCTATAAATCTTAAGATCTAGTTAACTAAGCGTTGGGAAGATGATACATTTACACTGTACATGTGAATGTGTGTGTAAGCGTCAGAGGGCGTCCAAGCCATAGTTGGGACGAAAGACGATTGGCAGTCGTTGAGAAGCATCTGTAAGAGTCGGTTGACAACAATCGTGCGAGTCTTCAGAGTATAAGATATGCGTATAACTGTTGTGTGCTGAATAAAGTGAATTATTTGCATTTCCGAATCTCTCCTATATCTTTACACTAAGGCCCTTCAAACGGACAAATAGTCTTTATTCTAACAGTCCCTAAATCTATCACCTACTACGGGAAGATACGGGAAATCTGCTTTTCTCACGAACGAAACTTCCCGCTAGCAACTTTTTCTCAAGGGCGGCTAGCATCTTTCTCTAACCACAAATATAGAAATTAACCAATTAACAGCAACGTTCATTTCCCTCACTTTCCGAACGAGGGTTGTTCTCGACGAATCCGATGATCTCGTGGCCCTTAGACACACCCCGTCATGGTTTTCCTCTGCAGCATCACCGCGACGGAAAACACATTCTCGTGCGATCTCGTCAGCGAGTGAAACAACGTCTTTACCATCAATGGATAGTTCACGTTTTTAACCACGAGTCCGGCTTAGACTTTGGAAGAAAGTATATTTGTTATCCCGTTGACCGCGGATTCGTTATCGAACCCAAGACCATTGTCGTTAGTGTCTAATCACCGTGGTTACTTGTCGATTCTGTAATACTCACACTTGTGCTAATCAACATTACCTCGATTGTACAACGACGATGGCTAATTCCAGAGAATATTCATTACACGCCCCTAACTCTAATCATAATGTGAACCCGACATATATATAAAGGAAGTTTACACTCTATAGTTTAGTTTAAGTAGAATAGGTATTTCTTACGTAGGACTCGGTGGTCGATGATTTCCTGGACTTTCTAAGAGCAGAGGATCGTGTTCGGGATACCTAGAGGTTGGCATGACGATGGGTTGACTCGTGGTGCAAGAATGTGGCACTTTTCCGACATCGCGAATCAACAGAGTCATTCTTTTGTTCGTCTTCAGAATTTCCACTGCCTCGTCGTGTGTTGCTTCCTCGAAATTCTGTCCATTTACTTCGATAATTTGGTCACCTACCTGGAAAGCAAGAAAATGCAACGTTATATCCCATTCCTTATTCCTATTTTTATATCATTGTATCGTGTACTTCAGAAAATAGAAATATAATAAATTAATAAATTAACACATCTTTCATACTATTAAAGTAAGAGAAATTTGACAAATTACAAGCTATTACTACTAATAAATTCTCCTCCGTAACATTAGCAAATTTTCTAATCAAATCAGTAGAATTTTGTAAATAAATTTTATAGACTAAAACGGTTAATTTGCCGCAACATTATAAAATTTTGTAAAAGAGAAGTCTATAAGTTACAATTTGTGACTTGTCCTGAATTTTAATTATAACGTTCTATTATAGAATCGTAGTCCAGATCTATTATTTAATAATTAATTAACAATTTTCTTATATCATATTTTTTTCCTATATAGAAGCACGATGGATAATTGATTTTTCTGTCGAAATTCATCGAGTCACGATAGCCCGCGAACGAAAATCGGAAACGCCCTTAAGTGCTTGCCTTTTCGAACGCCATCAAATCTTCGTGATCGTTAGCGTTCGCTCGATGAAGCATCATTTCGATCCACTTTCGTCATCGAAGTGCTTGCCGGCGCCGCGCCATTCTAACTCAACGAACTAATTAATTCTTCCTGACATTGAATTACCTAACGAACTAGTTGATACCGCTCGTTATTCGTGAACGTCCTGTTACGTCTATCGTATTTAATCGTAACCGCTTTTCTGCGGACTGATTGCCTCAATATCGATGGCGAACAAATGACGTATTCATCTACAGGAATTATCGGTATAAAAAATTACCGTGTGCTTTCTTCTGCTAATTAATTAAATACAACTATTCTGAAGACTTGCGAGTTTCAAGTTACTTCATCGGACCTTCTCTTGATTTTTCACTTGCCGCGCCAATTGTAATTATCGTAACAATTTTAAAGGATCCTTGCTAAACCTATAATTCAACAAATACTAAGTATTAAATTTTTAACTTATTTTATCCTGTTTCCATTGTCTTAATTATTATAAAAATCTTTCTTTCTACTTTAGAAACATATAACTTTTAAGTAGCTTTGCCCTGTCTCACTTCCAAACACCGTAACAATCTTTTAAACTACCTACTTTAAAAAATTCCAACTTTGTTACTTCATTCGCAGTATCAGCACGGAAGGGAATAGAAAAAGGAGAAACTTTTCAATTTTATCGCCGAGAAAATGGTCTGCTGATACATCGAAGAACCAAATCTAATAAAAGTACAGCGAATCCGTCGCATCGAAGGAAGAAATAAAATTTGAGATTCTCTTACCAAGAGTCCAGCTCGGTCAGCTACGCTGTCCTTGTCGACCCCTGTCACATAAATCCCAAGGCCGTACTCAAGACCACCCCTGATCATCAAACCAAGGGACTGACCGGGTTCGATGCAGAGCTCGACCTTCCTCGTCCTTGGACCGTACCTCGAGTCTCGAGGTGGATAAAGCGGAGGTGGTGACGTTGGACGACCTTGACGGTCGATCCAGCTGCAGGACTGCTGGCGACCGGAAGAAGACCACACCGGATGACCACCTCTACATCGGGGATCCAACGCTGGCCCCCGCACTGTCATGCTCAAGGTCCTGCATGATTTCAGCATCTGTAATTGAAATTGCGAGTTTGTTAAATTTTCCGATTTTTCTGTTATGTTAATCGTATACTTGAATCATATTTCTATTGTATTAATTTCATTTTAATTTCCGTGTGTTTAAGCAAATTTCATTGTAAATTTTACTGCACAAAACGTGTAGCTAAATGTAAAAATTATCGTGAACGAAGATGGCTATCAATCAGGTTATCTGGGTGCGACAGATTCCATGGAAAAGTATTCGCAAAGAGTGTGGGAACGTTTTGAAAATCGGTGGAAAATGGGTTAACCGTAGGGTGCGGATGGGCTGACGTGGAGATTGGGTTAACGTGTGGTGCAGACGGGGCTTAAAGTGGTGCTGGAAGAGATGGCGAGCTTGCAAATGACAAGAAGATCGAACTTGAGATTTTCGGAAATTAATATTTTCATGGAATTTGAAAGTCGAAGAAATCGAAATAGGAGGAAGCCCCAAAATTGAAAACGAAGAGACGAAAAATTATAAAATATGTATATAGAGCATAAGGGACAAGAAACATATACAAGAAATATAAAAATCCCAAAACGGAAAAGAGAGCGACGAATCTGAAAAGGAATACAAAAATGAAATAAAAAACGTATCGGAAAAAGTAAGGTAAAAAAAAATAAAAAAATAAAATTAAAAGAATCTCTCAATGCTTAAAATTGACACCAATGGTAAAATAATTTATATCCCAGTTTCAATGAATTTATTTAACCACATCCATATATGAATTTGTTCCCTCTAACCGTGAAACTTCATTTAAACTGCTGTACGAAAGCGTCGTTTGCGAATCTGCTATACACTAGCTTCTAATTAAATGGAAAATCGAGGCAGGTTATTAATTCCTCCATAAAACGCAATGCCATCAAGGATAATTAACCTCTATTATTGGCCACTCTATTGAGTTCTTATTGACCTCCGGCTACCGAGCTGCATTTATCTTGCAGCTGACAAAGACTCTCTCGCCTTGTATAAGTATAAACGTATAGCTGAAGAAAGCGATATAGTAAAATCGGTCACTGATTCAAATTTGCAATTTTCCATAAGAATTTCGAGACCTCGTTCAGGGACATAGCATATCAACTGAGAACTACTTTTGCCTTTGTAACATAGTAATACAGATATAGTAAGAAAATCAATTTTGAAATAGTTTTTCGCATCACTGTATATCGTTCAAATACGTATATTAACATACACGGCACGTTCACACGCTTAACATGCAAAATGAAGTTCCATACCTAACAGACGTATTATTTAAACGAGGTTATTGCACTTGATCGAATAAATAGAAACGTCGGAGAACTTAGACCATCCTTTGGCCATTATTCAGGCTTCGTGACGGCACTCTTATGCAAAAGAGTCTACGGACACGCATCAAGCAGAAGAAGATTCCTCGCTGACGATCTCAGAATAGATCGCTTATACGTGTTGTGCCTCAACGAACTGAAAGAAATCATTGTTCGTCAAGAGTTTCTTTCGAGGTTACCTTGGCAAGTGAAACAGCCAACAATCGGCGTGTGTACCGCGTCAACGAGCAACAAACGATTTTTATTCCGTTCTCCAGCGAGGATAAAAGCTACGACACTATCGTTGGCATACGATCCTTTGTAGAATTTCCGAAAGATCGCGTCAGCTACGCATACGTGTAACAAAGAGATCGAGTGTTCTCGATCGCGTTTTTGTCAACCGTTTGACTATCGGAACTGAATCTTCCAAAAAAGAACTGATTTTGCTATGTTTAATCTTTCCTTCAAATTTTTATATTTTCATCTTTTTGTGTTTTGTTCTTGCTCGTTTTCAATCGGAATTTATTTTCCTACGAAAAATTTTGCAGGAAATTTTTCAGGTTTGAAAATAAAAAAGAGAAGGAAGGTATGTAAAATCTGTTATTAATATGCGCGATTGCTCGTTTTATTTTTATACTAAACATCTTCTTGAAACATTTACAACGAAATCGAAACAGACGTTAACAAAACTAAGATCGCAGTAAGGTTAATATTCTTCTTATTTCAATGTTTGAAGACAAACTACAATAATTGATTCAGAATAGAAAAATAACATTGGGTCGGAAACGATCTAAAGGATATATTCGGAATAAAATCTCTCATACCATGGAGAATAGAAAGAAAAATAGTAAAAGGGAAAGTAACATTACTATCCTACGTAGCGAAGAGATAGAAGGGAGTAAAAAAATGTGAAAAGAGGAGAATTTGTAGAGAGAACGAACTTATGAGGGATTGAACAAGAGCTTCGAAACGGATGATAGAATTAAAGTCGAAGAAGAACATGTAAAAGGTATAAGGTTGGAGCAAATTCAGATCTTCAGCGGAGTCTACAACCTTGGCGCGAATTAAATCAAACCGAAGAGAGAGAATTCCTCACAGAAAGATATACGCTTCGCGTATTAACCAAATCCAGTCGATCTTCAACGAGGATTTTTTCCAAATACGAAATGGTGTTTGAGTCGTTTGATTACCAGTAAAAATAGAAACCTATAATTCTACCTAAATATACGATTCTAGTTGAAGCGGTATAATGGAAAAGGATAAGTATATTAGAATATAATGTCGACAACACATATTGGTCAACGTGGTTTCTGTGCGGTTCATATAATCCACGTTAAATTTATTTTTTAACGAAGAGAGCAGCTTTTTGTATCGATTTAAAAATACTTTAATACTTCGAGTCACGGAGATTTCCATTTGAAGCTTGCCTTAAAAAAGTGGAGCAACTTTAAATTAATTGTCAGTGGCATCTTTAAAAATATTTCTGTGAGTTTCATAATACACTAGTCCGAATTATATAGAAAAATCTGTGCGATTCCACCATCGATCGGATAGTACTTCTTATAAGTGCGTATGGAGCTCAAAACATCGATCGTTATCGCTAGCCTCTACAATTCAGTTTACGACCTCGCTATACGTTTCTTTGCTCTGGGCTTAGGCTATAGATTGTAGGCCTATTGTCACGTCAGAAAAGGATAGAAGGAACAATTGGGCAGGTATTTGTCAAGGGTAACACGCGTCCGAAGAAAATTGACACGTGTAAGGTCACGAAGAAGTAGATGGTGCGTTCGACGGTGACGCCACTTGGTAGCTAGGATATCGATTTCCTGGCACTCCGTGACGTCACATCCTGCCTATCCTTGACCCAGCCCGAATCACGTCCTTAGGATTCCATGCTTCTGGCCCACGGAGATGCAATTTTGTCGTATCTATGCAAGGCATGTACTTGCGTCAATGTTCTTCCGCCTCCTTCATCACGGAGGACCCATCGAGAACGCGTGGAACTTTTCCGATGAGGCCGCATAAATTACTCTGTCCAAGTTGCTGGAATTACAACACGATTCATCACGCCACGAAAATTGAGCTAATGGCACGCTTCTTGCGAAGCAAAACATTTGGTTAAGATCGTGAAATGTTTGTCGTTAGAGAAGAGTAAGAATATCGGTGGACTTTAGACAAAAGCTTCCATTTAAGCTTCCTGGACTGTTCCGCAATAATTTACCCAACAAACAATAATATTTGTGTAAAATATATATAGATTTAAATTTTATGAAAATCTACAAATAAGGAGAATTTATAGAAGTCTTCGAGTTTTATAAATACCTACAAGCGAAGTCTGCCGACAGAATTGATCGAGCAATCCAATAATTCATCCGAAAACTGTAAATCGATGACTAGTTCGTTGTCGGATATTCAGATCGTGGTGTTTCGTATGAGTATTAATTGAAGTGATTGTGAGAGATTTTTACTAAAAAGCTACAGATGAAATGTGCTTTGACTACAAAGAAGACAGAGCCTACAAAAGAGAGAATTCTTTTTAACTTCCAAAACAATGGTATTATTCTAGCCATTTCCTCGTAAACTCGTGCAACGGTCCATTACTCTGTTGCGATAAACGCAGAATGGAAATCGTGTTTCGCGTGTGCATGCACGATTAAAAAGCCTCACAGATTCTTATCCTTAATAATCCTGGTGGAACTTTTGTACGTGATATTGGCTGAAAGTACACAACTGCTGTTTGTGTTTTTACAAAATGCGTGATAAACATAGTTATAGAATTGTTATATGGGAAAGGAGGAACTGCTGATTCATCCGTTGCAATAATCGATGCATAACAAAATGGATATTAAATAGACCATATCTGTAACTAATATAACTACTATCTGTAACATACATAGCGATTACTGCATATCGTATTTATTATACAGTACTTATTGTAATATTCCATGGAAGAAATAAATTTCCGTTTAAATTCCATTTGCTTAATTAATTTTATAGAAATACGAATTTGCATAAATATTCGAAGTCTAACATAAATAATTCAGCAATGTATAATCAGAGAGCCGAGCGTGCAACGATTCAGTAGAATATACGCGTCCTGGTCAGCCTTCCCTCGCAAAAACATTACACAATATATACATAACTATCTGCACCCCTGCTTTTGCATAATGGTTTTTACTTAGCTTACTTTTCTCTCTGTTAGGGTGGACTTTTGTAAACGAAATTTCACTTACTTGCCGAACAGCTAAAAAGCTGAAATTTTAATTTTCGCATCAGCACCACTTTAGGAAAAAGTCGCTGTTCACGGGCCAAGTTTTAGATTTTCAACATGCCATATAATACGACATATATTTTTGTATATATAATAACAAAAAATGATTAGTGGACAATCCAAGCGGCTTTTAGAATTCGTTATATATATGTATATGTGACACACAGAGGAAAATAACTTTTTTAATGAGGCATCATTAACTAATTGAATGTTATTATATTATTAGGGCTCATATTATTTTAGTTTCAAAGTAATCAGAATTTTAACATTTTCAAAGACTGATGTCTTTGATACATCGCAAAGTTAATGCAATGAGTCTACCAGGTTTTTATTTTTAATAATACGAGTTCAACAATTGAGCGGTACCTTATTGTATGATTATCGCGTGTGTTCAACATATACAGGATTCCCTATACATTATTGTTACATTGAATTTCCTAATGATACTTGATAAAGAATATTATTTTTCTTCTTTTTACATTTTTAAACAAAAACCATCTTTTTCAATTTTTTTATTTAAAATTCCCTTCAGGTTATCAACGATCCACAATCTCTAGCAGCGCAATAAATCAGACGTACAACTAGCCAGTTATGCAACACTAATTATTTCACTTTCATTGGCTTTAAACACGCCAAGATTCGTCGGAAAATGAGACCACATAGCTACGCGCAAATTACGAGGCCATTCAGAAGCTTCCGCGAAGGTTTACAGCCCGCGTATTGCCAAGCAAATTTCATGGTCGTCGTCCGTCTTCTGGGACGAGGGCCAATTAAATAAATAATTCATGAGGTCGAAGAGCAAATGGGAAATCGTCCAACCAAGTCGGCTGAAACTCTTTATCGTGTGCTGGCTAGGATTATTTCCTTTCAACGACATCATATACGTCATATAATCCTCTTCGACCAAGTATCACGTGCACATCCCTGTTCATAAATATTAAGAAACTTACGAAGACTTAAGTAAATCCGAAGGATCAGTAGGAAATTATTAAAGCTTCTAAATAAGTTATTTCATTCGAAGTATATTGAACATTATAATAACAATCTCATCAGTTCGATATAACAAAATTAATTCTCTTCTTGTCTACGTACGTGTCTTTCCATCACTGTTTTGATTATTTTTATATTCATATTATTGTTTGTTATTTAGCTCCATACGTGTTGTAGATAACTTCACGATACAAATTTAGATTTCGAATAGACTTTGTAATGGCTGACTAGGACGTGTATATTCTACTGAATCGATACACGTTTGACTCTCTAATTATATTGCTACGTTATGATATATAACTGCTTATCTAATTTACTTTCAATTCTTTCATTAATATTTAGATTAGAATTCTATAAAGAGCAAAACATAATTACTAGAATTTGATGTATTACTATGATTCTATCAAGTACGTTTAACAATCTTCGATCGTAATCTTGCATAAATATAAAATTCTCATCGATCAATCGTTTTCTTGGCACTTTAGGTTAATTGCTTCGTATGAAACTGGTAGATGTATTAATAGCAATGAACGAAATTAATATTAAAATTTCCGTATATTTCACCCTCGCGAGGACGCCACTCGAGTTTCGTCGACAAATCGGGAAGTTGTTCTGATAGTCGTGGGACCGACTATCGGTCTGGTCACTTTCGTGATTCCCGGCGATACTTCTCGATCAATTTCGCTCGAGATGAGCGACCTCGGTCGACGTAGGGGATGGACTACAGACGAGTAAACAAGTTTGGCGACGTCTATTGGGTGGACGATTGATTTCTGCTTCCCTGGTTTAGGCATTGGATAGATTTTTGGTATAACGCCTACATTGCTCATTGTCTAATCAATCTAATCAATAAAAGTCTTTTCATTATACAGAGTGTTTTGTTTATCTGGGTTAATATCTCAATTACTCTTGCTACTGCGAGAAATTGTATTAGGACAAAGTTGATCCGATAGTAGAGAGGATCGATATCACCGCGTTACTCGAATACTTTTCGGCTAAACGTTCTTTCGTACATACATGAAGTTTAATAGCCACGCTGGAGTCGAATTTTTCACATTTCGATGATCTTCATCCGAACGCTCCTAAGTTAAGTCGTTACGAAGGAATTGAGTTACCGCGCTGGAAAGTGTTACTTTATCGCGGCTTCGAGGTACGTGGATCAGGGGAATTCTTTGAAAGTATTGCAGTGCTATCGCGTACATTCACGAACACGCGAACAGAAAACGCAACACACCGCGTAACGAAGCTCTGTCCGTGAATTTTGAACCGTTCTTCAGAAATCTCGTCAATATACGCTATAAAAATTTACACAGAACTCAGGATGCTCGTATGGTAACTTTATTTCACTCGGAAGGATCGATAAGTATGTATTCTCGATATTTATGAAAGCTCATTCTTGCCGGCGTTGCTCCAAGCGATTTAACTTCCGCTTTCTGGGTTAAGAGTTTCTTAAACAGCTAGCTGTATTATTCTTCGCCGATGACAAGATACTCTTTACGACTCGCAATCAACGTAAAAACATGGAAGAGCAGCGGTGTACGTGTGGAATAATGGGTTGGTGGAAGCTCGCGGCGAAAATGACGCCGATCCTCCGCAACAAAATCGGCTCGTAACGCACATTTCCATGACAATCGGCATTTAGCTAGGCACGGATAAAAGATTCGATCACTTTCGCGAATTCTCAAGCGATCTTTCTGGGTCAAGTATTTCCTGCAATAGGTATAAAGGGAGACGAATTTATGGCTGCCTATTCACAGTTCCTCCTGGCGATGAAAATTCATGTTTGTTCAACCTTTTCCCGGTAATTTCAGATAAAAGTAGTTCTCGGTTATTTATATTTGCCTTATAGATAATCTAAATGTCGCGCATTAAAACTCGAACTACTTAGACTGGTTTTTACTTCCATCGTTACTTTTACTGTCGTAGAAAACCCATGATTATCAAGTGCGATAGTGTTCACAGAAATGTAAGTTCGAGATAAGAACATAGGAAAAGGAAAAAAAAGCAATAAGGATTCGGAAATAAAATTACGCTAAAGGAATTCTAAAAATTAACGTATATAATAATTCTAATCTTTTTAGAACACCCGTTTATCTTTCCTTTAACCTTAAAACTTTTCACCATGTCCTGTTATTTTGGAGTATTATACAATTTTAAATTGTTATTTGTCTCTTGTGATACTCTTTACAACATCTATTGGATAAATAACAGGCATGGGCTTTAATAAATAAATTAGTATCAACACTTCTGCATGCTCTGTGTCTTTACGTGTATATTCCAGAAAAAAACACGAGTCGTTCAGACAATTTTACGTTTATTGTTGCTGGCAATATACGTTTGCGTAACGATTCCAGACGTATTCTGAATATGCAACGAATATGAAAACGCTTAAATATTAAAAAATTCCCCAAAATAAATCCTTCTTCGCGTTAGAGGAAATATCAAGCACTGAGAATGAGACACCAAGGAAAAATAAAAATAACAATAAACTTATCAAACGGTGAAAAAAGGTGGACTATAAAAAAATTCCGTTAAAGTATAAACCCAATCTTCTGGAGCAGGATCTGAAAATAATTATCGATCCGGCGTGGATACGGCGGAGTCAAAAAGGAGCCGGCTTTTTCCGGAAATAGAAAAGGACAGGTTTGATACACAGTGGCGACGATAACAAGAACCCGAAGAGATATGGAACGGGGAGCAATTTCACATCGATCTATCGTTATTCGTGTGCGAGTATCCCCATAAACGTGCACTCGATGAAACGGGTACGCCTTTTCTTACCAGAATTCCGGCAACGACGGGATTCTGAAGCAGCTTCCGCGGTAGCCTCGTGAATTATGTAGGGAGAAAATAAATGACGGGGATTCTTGCCGGAGGGCGCCAGGACGCCTGGCGCCGAGACGACGACCGAGGAGTCGAGACAGAGACGTTAGGAGAAAAAAAATCGAAAGGCGCGCGGGCTAAAGGGTAATGGTAATTTCAGGCGTTCGTGAGTGGAAAGCGGGAATTCGTTGTCATTTTTTTCTTTTCGACCATTTTTTGTCGACTTTTGTGGCTCAATTCTTGAATGATTGAGACGTTCTTTGGAAAAAGCTAAAGTAGTCGTAAACCGTAATATCTCGATAAGATTGTTTCGGTGAACCGAACAACTCTACTCAGAAGACACAAACATCTTAAATTTACATTGGAATTTATGATTATTTGTGCTTATTGTAATAAATCAATTTACAGAAATAAATCACTCGTTTTTTTTTTTGAAAAATCGAACGTTACTGTAGCGTTATTCTGTTAGCCTTAAAAATTATTGTATAGTCGTTAAGATTTAATATAATTGGTATGTCTGTGTCGGAAGCGTACTTCGAATTACTTTTACTAAAATAATCGTCAGTTTTCGTTCATAGCAGATTTCGCTAAGTGATGGTAAAATCATATGGACTTTATCCCTTAAGAGCCTGGATTGCGTGGCGGCACAGCTACTGTCTGACCTTTGACAGACTTTTCTACTGGCGTCGTAGTCTTGTAAGCGAGAAAAGGCCACGAGACAATAAAGCGAGATTAAGCGTGACATTTCAAGCTAATACTATCCAAATTGATAACATGCTTTTACTTTATATTGCCATATCTTTTTTTATAACCAAATGTCAGGATCTTTGAACGCAATATCAAATATTATAATTCTAATACTTTCCCGGTATTCTTACTCGCATTATATTTATTTTATGCATATTTATTTATGCATAATTTATTTGAGAACTGCAGTTATAGTCATCTATTTACTACAATTTATGTAATGTTTATGTAAAAATGAAATTTTTAATATTTCCTCTAAGAAACTTTCCAATCAACATCAGCTATTTATAGCTGCGCTATCACGTCACGAGCTCTGTCCGTCGACGAAATTTCAGGCAACCGTGTCTGAACAACGTTAGAGCGGCTTCGTTTAATGGCACGGTAATTCCCCAAAAAGTCTATTACATCCGTAGTACAGTTCAGAAGTTCCATCTCGCGGTTCGAAATTCCTCGTCGCCCTAATGAACTCTGTGGAAAAACGCGCCATAAATCTGGCAGACTTTTCGCGCGCTGTCCACGGTTCTTGCTCCTGCCGCGCCTATCGACCATTACAAAGTAACAAGCCACGGCCACCGTTACGGTTTACGACGAGCCACTGCAATTTAATCCGTAGCTCGTTCGAGCGTTTATGTTCGATCGATGTCAGACAAGAAGCAGACCGGAGCCGGATATCGGTCTCCGGGACACAGCCTTTCGAAATAGCAAACAATTCCGGAACCCCGTTCATATCACGACGAGTTTTATCGAGAAATCCTTTTCAGGATGATCTCCTTAAAATATTAGTTTGATCGATTTATTTTACGACAACACTCATTAGGTCTTTTCTTTCTTTTTTTTTTTTTTTTTTTTTTTTTTTTTTTAATTTAGATTCTAAATAGAAAAAGAAGAAGAATAAAAATAGATTCTAAATAGAGATTTATTTTACTTACTAAATATTACAAGTGTTGTACTTTGGACATTTCGTACTCCCAACATCTGAATATCCTTTTCACTTTTTAAATGTCGACTAATCATTTGTTAACGTACGTATATAGTGCACAATTATTTTGATATTCGTTTAAAGTACTTGACATCTACGAGAATAAGATTAAGTCCCTTAATGAATACAAACATTCGTAGTAACAATCGCAAACGAACGTGAGGAAAAACCACAAACGTATTCCAATTCTAGATAGAGCGTTCGTATGCAAGCCGACACTGGAGTTTGAGCAATAGGACAGTACAGAGTCCGGGACGGAAATTGGAGCTCGATAGGTGGACCTTGAATCAACGAAACTTCGTTTTGATTACGAGAACGAATATGCGACACTGTTATCCAGTACGAGCAGTGCGAACACACCGGAAACTTAATCCGTGGATTGTCGAACTGGGTCAACCGTTTGACCTATCGTGATCATTCAGGAATCGTGGCTCTTCCAATTTCCTGAAATCATCTGGGTCAAGGTTGCGCCATCTTTTCACTAATTACACAGTAATTTCTAAAAACACGTAATAAATAATTTTCTCCAAATCTTATCAAATATATAATATATAGAAGAAGATAGAATAAATAGACCGTCGAAAACTCTACGGATTTTTTGAACAACCCGAGAAAAATTGACTGAAGAAAGAGAGAGATCGTGCTTGTTTGTGATTTTGGAGATGTTAAATTGCAAAGAGCACCCTCAGGCGGTGCACTTTATTTCTATGGATACTTTCCTGTAACTGGGATCTTGTTTATTCTACTAGATTTCTTTTCTTACGCGTTTCGATAGAACGAGGAGCGTAAGTTTCAAGGCCGCGAACTAGTAGAATCACCGATCCGTATCTCTCTCGAGATTGGATTTCACAAACTTTTCAGAAATACAATAACTTCTTGACAGAGGGAGGAAAGAAGGGCACCGATATCTTCTCTGGAAGTCAGAGTGAATTTGCGCACAGGCGATGGAATAAGTATCTGTGAGTAGCAGAGAAGTAACAGGCGATAGTTCTCTTGTTTCGAGCCGCGTTCATTTGGTGACTCAAACGGGTAGCTTCTCGGCAACCGAACATTTACGTCTTTATCTTTCTTTTCTATCGAGTCTTTATATAACAAATAGTGTTTACTAAGGTATTAACAATAACTCTTTGTACAAGTTGAACCAGCTTTTAACTGCTATGTAACAAACGTAGAAAAATTATTCGTACGCATGTACACGTTCGTATTTTTCACACATATATCCATCCACTACTCTTATCAAATATAATTTTATCTACAAAATCGAAACTATCCTTTGTCCATCACCGTATGCCACCAATATGTTTCCTCCCTAACAACTTCCCACCATACAACAACAAAATAATTAACCATCCACTGCTCTGAACCATTAAATCACCAAAATTTTCTTTAAGCCAAACAATATTCTATACTCGTTAAAGCTATATCAAAGAAATATCGACAAACCGAGGCTACAAAGTAATCTGAATATATGTCGGAGATGAAAGGACATCGGAGCCTTCCTTTCAGAATGTTTGGGATAGTCCCAAATACTTTAGTCCAAACTTTTCATTACAGCCGTACTTAAACAATAAAACCGAGAAATAGCTGTTCAGTACGGTTGAGTTCGACAAGATCGACGCGTGTGCCGAGTTCAATATTGCGTTTCGTCATCCCGTTGACCGTGGATTCGTTATCGAGCCCGAGACCATTGTCATTAGTGTCGCGAGCGTCTAACCACCAAGAATACTTGTTATCTTTGTAACAAACCAGTTATCCTAATATACTACACCCGCGTTGTACCGCACCAATGTCTAATCCAAGCGCAGACTCCTTGGACGCCCACAACCCTAATCCAAGCGTGAATTCAACATATATGATTCTCCACTTCTAGCCGAGTCACTCTCGAAGGTGAAGATGCCTATAACCCTGAAACCGGGTCGAATATATTATTTTTATTGTTCTCAAACAGCGAGATAGCCTGTGCCTAAAGTAGGCACACAGCATCGATAGAGGATAGGAGAACTTGGGCCATGTATTCGAAATTCCGAGGCGGTTTTCACCGAGGTATGTGCCTCTTCACCGAACCAGTCTGATACCCTGATGGGCCATTGACGACGAGCTTTTGTCTGGAAACTCTGGAGCTACTACGAGAGTATGATGAGCTACCGGATCCAGAGATACCCATCAGAAGCGTTTACACCAGAGATTACTCGTGGCGTGGCTCCGAGCAACGCTTCTTTTCCATCCGGCCAGTCGATAGTACTCACCCTCCCTTTCGCCCTTTTCTCTCATTTTTTCATGCTCGACACCGCGGAATTTCAGACCTCGACGATGGACAAAGAAAGAGAAAGAGAGAGAGAGAAAGAGAGACCTGGCGGACCATCGAACAAAGTCATTGATCGAACCGGTCTCTCCTTTTGGATACATTTTTTTCAGAGGATCGTCAGGGAGCTTGGATTATCAAGCAAGCGCTCGAACCCTGGACAGGCGCTTCTATCGGGTCGTTCAATAAAATTGTCCCCTTTTACTCTACGTTTTTTTTTCCTTTCTTTTCGGTGCTATCGTCATCTTTTTATATATCAATGAGTAATTTATTTTCAAGGTATTCAAGGTTTTAGACATTTCTCTTACACAGGATTTATATTGTGATCTTTTAGGTTTAGTAGCAGTGTCATCTCTTTTTATCTTTCTTATTCTATTCTTTCGTTTCGTATAAAAGACCACGAATTTTGTTTTTGCTTAATCGAGATGAATATCATGTAGAAATATTTAGGAGGAACCTACTCGCTCATATTAATAAACAAAATGAAAAATGCAGCAGTAACGAATTTTCAGATAAATTAGTTAATGAAAGTTGCAGGCAAAGCAATATGCTTCTTTCGTCTTAAAAGAAAACCTATAGAGTATTGCCAACCTCGATCTAATAATTTCACAGATGAAACAACGATCGAGCTCTAAGAAATGTTTACCACCGTTTCGGACGCTCCTGTGTCGGCGCTTCCTATAAGAAGAGTTCCTCGAAAATTACCATGTAAAATGTTTAAGCGATATTTCGTGATAACGTTGGAGGCGGGTTAACCTCGTTTATAAAACACGGTAATATAGTTGAAAGTTTCACTATAATCCTTCGTGATCTCGGACAAACTTCCAAATTAAATTAAATAACGCGCTGGGTATCTTGCGCAATTTTTGCTCCTTCGATAAAGTCCGAACTGACAAGCGTTTATTTTCGGATTGGGTAGAATTGAACGTCGAAGTTGGAAGTTGGAGTTCGATTTAAAGCAACGATTCGCAAAGTTGGAAGTACTGTACGTATTCTTGATACGAAATTTGAAATTATGCAAGTCAGGCTGGAAAGAGGTGGTATAGAACCGCGGAGCTTATAGATGATAAGTGACGAAGAACACTTGGAATAATTGAGAACAAAGATCAAAGATATCTGCCGTACTACACCGCCGGAAGCACTCTTTGCCATCAATCGAAACCGATTCAGACAAAACGAACTTTTACAGAAGAAAGCGTCTCCTATTTTGTCTGTTACTTTCTGGATATTTCTACTGTCTCGTTATGTTTATGCATTTTAAAGCGTATAATCTTCAAATTTTCATCTATTTCAAGGTTGGAATATCTTTTTCTACCCTTCCTTTTTTTCATGAATTGTGATTGAAATTTATTGGAAGATGAAAATAAGATGGACATTTATATTCTAGAAAAGCACTCGAACCGTTCCGTTCGTCGGATAACACTTATCGAAGGAAATCGTCTGCCCCAGCCCATATAATTTAGCTGAGAGCCAGGCTGGTATTTGCGATCGATGGGATGGCTCTTAAGGTCACTCATAAATACAAAACACCCACGATCGATTGCGCACCAATGGTTAGAATGATTTAACACTGATTTTTGCTCGTGATCAGGCACGTAGCCAACGAATCGTGTTTAGGGAAACGTTCCAAAATTCGAAGACTTCGGTACGGTATCGGTCCGTATGTGATAGTCACTCTACGTAGAGTCAGTAACGATTGTCAAATCAATGCCTACGATCTAAAGAAATAGAATTTCCATCGCACACGTATCGACATAAGCAAATTTTTATCAAAGCGTACCACTATAACTCAATCCGGAATTTAAACTTCAAGAATATCGATATCATCGATCATTGATCCAACCCTTGTCGCTTTTATAAAGATCGATGCCTAACTATAAAATTCGAAATCCCTGTGCGACAAAAATTTCCTTGCGTTTGTCATACAATATAAAACATGAGATGACACAATGATAAAAAAAACATCACAATGAGAACAACGATCGTTAAAATCTACCGTGATACGATCGACGCATGCAATAGAATGAGCTGGAAACACGCGCCAGCGCGTGTATGTGTGTGTGATTTATCGTTACGTAAGCCGGGTGATATTATGTTTCTGATTTGGAAAATGAAAGTAGAAACTCACTTTGAGGGCCTCCTCGTGGGTCACCGCCCGGAAGGGTGTGCCGTTCACCTCCAAGATGGTGTCTCCTGGCCTGAGTCCAGCACGTTCGGCCACCGAACCCTCCTCCACCCTCGAAATGTAGACACCCACCCCTGAGAACAATTCACAGACTTTCCATCAGACCGGAAGTTGTCTGGCGACCGGTCCACGACCAGTGCACGTTATAACCTTCCACCCAGGGCGCGTTCTTTCCAACTTTTTTCCGTACGATCGTACTGAAAATGCACTCGCGATTGAGAGAAATTTGACGGACACGTGGCGGCATTTAAAAACGGCAGCACTTAAATAAATTATTCTTCGATATCGCTCGAAGATTGAATGGAAAGAAGAGTGGCGTGGAAATTATCGATCTATCCAATCTCTTTTTCCTCCTTTTTCGATTTTTATTCGTCTTCTTTTATATAGGATAGAAATGTTGAATATAATAGCTACTATGGCAGATCGAATATTTTGAATGAATTGTATTTTGGTCCGACCTAACGTTTGTAATAATAGCGAACCATTTGCATGAGTTTAAATTGAATATTTAACACAATTACTAATTGATCGCGCTAATCCTTGCACATAATCAACCACATGGAACGAGTCTCTAGGAAATTCGCAACAAAATAAATTATCTCCAAGTGGGTCGCAATCTATTAAACAGTTTAACGTCGAACGTGGAAACTTTTCTCATAATACGGTTGAGGAATTCAATTGAAAAGTGGTACAAGTGTTTTCTATTTTAATGTGCTCTAACGCGCAGTGTTTAACTTTATCATGCTGAAGATTTCCTCGCTTGTACTTTCTTTCTTTTATGCTTCTCGATCGACCCATTCAACCCACTATAAACCAAGAAAAACTCGCGCGAACTGCCAATTGTACTACAAATTTCATATCATTATTAAATAACAAAACAAAAGCCATCACATGCATAATGCAATTATTAACACTTATTTCCTATCAAAAAAAAAAAAAAAAAATTAAAAATTTGCATTTTCCACATCTGATACCGGAAATACAAGAAGCTCTAACGAGATAAAGAAACAATTGTTTATAAATCATTAATTCCAAATGCTTCGCTATTTTATTACACTGTCAGAAGGTTAATGTATTATTTCTATAAAATCGTTTTAAAATCGTACGAGGAAGGCTTCGAATTCTTCAATCTTCAAATTGAGATTAAAGGCACAAAAATTTCCGTAAAAAGCAAGGGAAATGCCGCAGAAACGACACGATGAAAATCAAAAGAAAAGAGAAAAAGAGAAAAAAAGAAGTAAAGATAGTATAGTCCCCGAAGCATTTGAATCTCGAGCACAGAGACGTAGCCATAATCTCCTCGAGCCAAGACCGTATCATGAGCCGCTTTTGAGGCTCCATAAATCGCGGCCAGGGAAATTGATCCATTAGAATGCAAGAGGGTGGGACGTTCGTGTAACATGACGAGGTAAAACTCCCATTTTTGATCGCAGCCACCGTCAACGTGTTACACCTCCTCCGAGTCTCTGATGAAAACGCGCCGTGGGCAGAAAATCGGGTTAGCTTCTTGTGTTGATAAGTGAAATAACATAAATAACGCAAAGGGAAGTTTGGTTGCTGTTCTCCTTAGTTAAAATATTTTATCTAGCACTTTTATATTCTAAACTTCAGATATTTCAATATATTCTAAAAGATGAAAGTTAGATCCCGACTTATCTTCGCTAAATATTTCTATTTGAACGAAGAAAGGCGAAGACAGTAGAAAGAAAGAATAATAAAACTTTGGTTTTCTTCAATTTCGAAATAACGAATAGCATATTTTATCTAAGGAGGGCAAAGTAAAATCGAAGATAGAAATAAGGTATGTCACAGAGAAACTTAACAAAATGAATGAAAGAAAAATAGGTGAGAAGAAACCGAGTTGGAGCACGAGAAGGAGCAGTAGAGTGCGGATGCAGAACAGTGAAACTGCTTGTAAAACAGAGATTACGATTTTGTGCCGGTGCGTGTTTTCTTGTGTCTCGCGAGCAACGTAATAGAAGGGCCATGCAAAACGATTTTTCTGCGGAAATACGTTGCGATAGGGATTGCCTCTGATCTAGAACTCTAACCACAAGGAAATAAGGAAATGAGAAAAGAGATTGCGTATTCCTTCTTCTCGACATTTCTCTCTTTTTCATTATTTACCTACTTGCTGGGAAATATTCCATTTCCTGGTTGTGTGCTTTTGTAGTGATGTATGGAAATCCCAGAGTATCATGGTTAAATTGATCGTCTTTGTTATTTCCGCAGAAAGAAGAGAATATTACGACGCACTATATTTGTGACTGGGCTGGTGAATACATTAAATATATTTCTGGTATGATACTTTTCGAGCTCGTGCAACGAAAATTCAATGGCCTATTAGTTAGATGTATGTTTTTATACGATCAAATGTCTTTTAAAAATAACTTTTTCCCTGATAGAATATTGACAATTGTTGTATACTTTTCTTGCTGGCAAATTTATGGCAAACAAAATCTTTGAACGTCCAATTCGTTCGAACGGTTCCTTGCTCGCACAAATTGTTCGATGAGCCTTTTCTTATTGTAGCGTTTTCAGTTCTTTTAAACGAAGCACGCACTGGTTACAATAAAGAAGCGAAAATGTTCGAACTTCGTTTGATCGCTGTATCGAAGTGAATATATTTTTTGAAAAATGTTGGAAGAGTATTAAATAAAGAACATGTTGATGATAAAATTGTAATGACCAGAGATGATAGGAATAATTAATTCAAAATAGAGTTTCCCTTTATTCCAAGGAAGAACATGTACTTAGAAGAATACTATAGATTCTCGTTAGCTTGAACTAATTAGGCAAAAGTTCCAAGTAACGGTACCGTGGTTGATGAGATTCTACGCCACGTATGTTTCGATGCATTATACATTACACAAATTAGCTGTAACTTAATAGCGATGAAACTGAGCCAGGCGTTTACGCTATCTTTTGTATCATTTTAATTGAATGCCGCGCAAGACCGTGTTAATTAGCTCATTAACCGGTATCTAAAATTGCGAAGCGCGTCATAAATCTGACTCCATTCTCTGTTATATGAAGCAACGCGCACAAAACTTTCCTCGGTCATTTACTGAAATAAAAACAAATAAAAAGGGAAATTAAATAGATTTACACTTTAACGTCGTATCACGCCAACATATGTTCTATGTTAAATAATTACTGGATTGCAAACGTTTATATATTATATATCTATTCAAAAATATATAAAATATTCAATTCGTTGTAATTTCTATTAGATGAAACAACGTAAATGACGTATATTAGATATTAAATGTATTAAGCTAATATTAAATATAAATATTAAATAAATAACATACGTTGATATACTAATGATCAAAGTCTTTTTAATATATTCTTAAGCTTTCGTATCAATATCTTAAATAATGTATTAAATCGCTCTTCACAAAAGGCCCATCGTTGAAACGTTAATCGTGAAACTTTCGGGTATATGAAACGAGTATAATCCTCAATTCCTAGAATTATAAAAACCAATGTAAATTCGATTTAGGATCTAGGTATCTAGTGCATCATATCGTCAAGAGAAAGAATAAAATATTTAAAATATAGCTCGGCAAAGGACACGGGATTATACTTGCAAAGCACGAAGCATCATGAATACTTAATTCCCCAGATATTTGTCCTGGACAGAGAATAAAACCCGGTCGTATTATTCAGCAAGACTAGATACAATCGATGACCAGTTATTCGCGCGAACAAGGACGAAATTATTATATTCTATACGTGCAAAAAAGAAATAAAGAAAAAGGAACGAAATCTGGCGTTTGGACCAGATGGACGTTGAATAAACTTGGCCTGTTTGAAGCCATAGGAATCTTGTTCCGCTGGTAATTAATCTCTTTCCATGCCAGTAAGCTGAGGAAGCAAAGATTAATCCGGTTGATAAAAGAGATAAGAAGGAACAATGAGCTCGTTACGCGAGGCTCGTGTTGCCCCTGCCGAACTTGTGTCGTCGTCGTCACAGCTTAATAAAACTTCGCCGCGTGTCTCAAGCCCATTTAAGAACTTGATTTCCGCCTTGAGAACGCCCTCCTTCTATTTTCCTTCAAAGACGTCAATGATGAAATATCGACGCGAAGTATGCCGGTACTCTGCCCGTATAAATACCGACATATTAATTTTCCTTCTTTTTGTACCTTTGTTCTAGCTTTGTAATTTTCTAGCTTTGTTTCGACAGTGTCGTTCCGATTTCATTCTTCTCCGAGTCTCTTTCTTTTTTTTTTTTTTTTCTTTTCTTTAATTTGTTTTCTCTTTGAACCAGATGAATAGAGACGTTCCGAATACTTCGAAATAATCATTATAAATTCGCAACTGCCAATTGTGAGTCGTCATTTCGTTGTATCAAAAATTGTCACTTCTGACACTTATAATTAGATGTATCATTTGTCAATTTAATTTCTCAATTTACCTTGAATCCGCCTATTTATCGACTCGATATTTCTATAGTTTCTTTCTTCGCTTTTCAATTAATTTTCTTCGTTTATAACTCAACACGTTACCTTAAATGGGCTTCGCATAATCCTAAAAAATTTCGCATTCGTGCCTGTCCGCAAGAATGTAATGGAAATTACTTGGATAAATATATAGGAGAGATACGCGTGTATGTATGTATACATGTGCGTTTGTGTGTGCACGGTTTCTTCTATGAATTCATAAACTATGCGCATATGCATCATACACTGTCATGCAACGAAACGCCGGCGTGCTAAGCCTAGAGGTATTCTCGGTTATTATAATTGTGAAGTCCTGACGATAAATCGTCGGAAGAACGGAGCAGACCAGAGAAAGGATTCTGTCTTTATGAACGTTCCACGTAAACTTTCGCGAATTTTATCATGGAGAAATGGTCCAGTTAAACGAACAATTTCAGTTTTCCTTATTTTAAACGAAACTTTTGATCAAATACAGAATAAAAAATGTATATATAATTTGTTTTTAGAAAATAACAAGCGAGTAATTTATAAACTGTTACAACGAGTATTTAGTATTTCATGCTTAATTCTTTTTTGTTATTTCTACATTTTTTCTTGATGCTCTTTGAAGGGGCTGTATCTAAAATCCCTTACACGGAAAAAGAAGAAAACGACGAGAAAATTTCGCGGTAACGTACCGTAGTTCCAGTGACAAAAACGAGGCCATAAGAAGATAAACTCTCTTATAACATTCGACTTTTTGCACCGCCGCCTTTTTCCCCCTTGCTTCCGACTAAACAAAACCTACCACTCGCCCTAGTTGCATAACTCATCGCACGCAACTTAAGCTAATAAACATCGGCCGGAAACTTGCTACGTCCTCCACGTTACCGCTCGACGTTTCTTAACTCCCACACTTGCCTTCGATTGTTCATTCCCTTGTAAATCCAAACATTAACATGTTCGTTATCATAATGGAAGAGAGCATTCATTATGCTAAGAAGCTTCATAGAAAATAATAGACAAGCTAAAATAGAGAGAATCACGAAATTTTTAAAAGACATATCATTTTGAGCGATACAATTACTCAAAAATTATATCGCTCAAAATGATATATTTCTTGAGCAACTGCTACGTATACATATGCACCACGTATTACGAAATAATGTCCACATATGTTACACACGTGATACCGATATGCGCGTCATCGATAGCTGACGTGTTAACAGAGAAACAAATACGATGTGTAAAAGAACTAAACCACGTGACGGATTCTCGACTGTGCCAACAGTGAAAAGAGGAATAAAAGAAGTAAGTACATATGTAGCACATGTTTAAAGGCTGAAGCTACTCGTCTTCCTTACTTCGATCCTTTATCATCTCTCGAGATCGAGTCCCCTCGACTTAGCTTAGTCGAAAGGAATTCAGACGACGTTTCCAGGCTAATCTGTCCTTATCACGCGTGCTCGCTCGGCAAAAGAACTCTCGATAATACCAAAACGAGCGAGCTCGCGCGCCAACCACGGAGAAATCGCCGATCGAAACGCGTCGAAAACGAGGACGACAATCGAACCTGCATTCTGATCTTCTCCGGTGGGAATTGGTCGCGAGGTCAACTCAGCCACCTGTTCCTACTTTTAACGACTCTTCGACTCGATCAAGCCAATGACTCGATTTATTGTCACGAGCACTTTACATAAATATTCGATAATTTAATCTAAAGAACCGAGGATCACAGCGGTGTAACTCAATGCACTGCTAGCTTTCATAAAATTACGTTCTACGTTTATTACTATAAAATATTCAATATAGCGTTTCAAGTTATAAAAACAAGTCGTAGCAGAGAACATAGAGCTATAACTTGATTAATTACAAGTAGATTCGAATTACACGTTTATAATCTTCGATTCACCATTCGATGCTCACTCTCTATTTTATGTAAATTATTCGAAAACTCGAGAAATTACGACTGGTTTTATATATTCTAGGTTTCTCATTTTATTATCATCGTCCAAAAATTCAATTCCTCTAATTACATAGAAAAAACGACAAAGATATCTATTTTAAGAGAAGCGAATCAACCTCGTTAAACCAACTTCCTACAAATTCCTCAAACGGGGAAAAAATTGTTGGAAGCGAAATTACCTTCTCCAGCCTTTACCCGCATACCGTGCAACCACGTTCCTAATCACTGGAAAATTTCCGTCTCTATATACAAGCACCGTAATGTGGGTCGTTACTTTTGTACAATCTAAAATCGACAGAGGAGACGCGTCTCTATAGAAAGAGTATCATTCGTCGAACAAAAATTCTGCTCTGTCTTTCTGTTTTATCATTAGCTTCCTTTCTCTTGTGCCACTGGTCGCCCTCTAGTCCCAAGCCCGGCCGATCTGCGCATTACATTTTCATGCGACATCGATCGTTATTCAATGTGTGTATGCATGTATCTATGTGTACATGGACGTGAATACGCGAGTATGAATACTCGAAAACCACGGGGAGATTAGAACGGCCACGAAATTCGCAACGATACAGGAAACTTGTAATGGCCTTCGTAACCTGTCGAGTGTCTTTGAAACGACCTGTGCAGCACGATGATGGATCGATTCTATCGACTGAATCATTCGGGCGTTTATGATCGTCCGATCATATATGTATATATGATTGCATAAAGTAAATAAAAAATTTAATCTATCGATTTGTCGTTTGAGTTGATAAGGAAATTAAATTTTTTTAATTTGAAACACCTCAACCTGACGATAGAGGCTCGAGCTTTAGTTACGTAACGTTTGATAACGAGGTATTCTTGTTGTTCAAAAAATTACGACCCCATTTCTGCAACGAAGACTTATAAAAAATATTAAAGTACTATAATGTAAAATACGACGCATTAAAATAAAATTGTAAATTAATCTGAAATAATTAAAACGAAATAAATTCATTCTGCGGAGCCGCGTGGTTTCTATCGCGAATAACGTGTTAAAAAAACAAAGTACTAAAATGAGAAAATTGTTTCTGTTTAGGACAGGAATTCGGAATTTATGTATGAAATGTTTTGCTTTCGCGAAAAATTCTTGACGCCTCTTTTACAACAAAGAATATGAAACTTCGATTAAATCGATAAACGCGGACAGTTGACATTATTAACCCCTCGTCACCTATCAGCCTCTTGCCTTTTCGAAACGAGGTAACAAACACGATAAAGAGGCAAGCTGAAGAAAATGTTATATATCCCTTGCACGAGAAACTCTTCTACCAAAGTTGACAAAATTCCATAGATTGTATGTAAAAAAAGTTCATGAAACGAAACGGTATCATCCCGAGTATTATAACGAAGGTGGTAATGTTTTAAAAAAGAGAATTTTCAAAATGAAACAGGAACCTTTGTACGAATATCCCCGAACGTTCTATTTTCTAATAGTATTTCCACAACGTCGCTACCATTTTCAAATGTACAGACCTCGGAGAAAGGTGCAAGGAATAGGATGATATACTTTATCACGAAATTACACGTCGTTTTATATCACGGTAGCCAGTAAATCGCATCTATTCTTTTATTTAAAAGAATGCCTACAAGCAACGCGTCATATTTCATCCACACAATACATGAGCGAAAAAGAAATAAGAAAACGATATTTTTATTCGCGTTTAACCTTTCGCTCTTGGCCAATCAAGCCATTAAAAACAATAATTCAAGACTTAAGTACCCGTTCGTTTGATTGATAAGGCAAAAGGTTGAAGACGCCTAAAAACGAGGATCAGAGGAAGCTTAACAAATCGTTCGATCCGGATAAACGATAAACCGTTGGAAGTACGAGGCTCGATTAAGCGAACCTGTCTCGAATAGCGACCGCAAATCGCAACGAATCACGGTCGTCCGATGGAGCTCTCGTGTGTTACTAATCGAGCGGGACTACCACAAGGATATAAATCATATCGATTAACGATCGTCGGCCGATGAGGATATAAATCGTTCGCGTGCAGTCTGTAAAAAATTACGGATCACTGGATAAAGGTACAAGTTCGTGCCTTTAATCACGCTTAACGTAATTTATATCGGTGTTTCAGAATTTTTTCCCACTGTCTACGTATCGTCTTTTTCTCGCGTTAACGACGTCCCTGGAAACGATAAAGCCTCTCTGCGATATTCACCGGCACCGGCTATCTGCGTTATCGCTGTACAAGTTTAATATGGCAAAATTTACGCTTTCCCCGGTATTAAATTGAAGATCACAAGAGAATAAGTATATCTTTTTTGATTTTCGAAATTTAAGCATACCGTATCGAGTCCTGCCTCTGATTACTGAAACGCGTTATTGTACAGGTGGAAAAATTTGAAAAATTTGATAAGAATCAGTTTTGCTACTAGCCCTTTAATCAGCAATATACTGAACCCTTTCTCTGTAAAAAATGGAACTTATCCGCCTTGCGGTCGTTCATTAGAATCGTTACATCGTGCAGGAAATTTGGTCGATCTCGTTGAAATTATTTTATGAATTTATTAATATCGAATATTGCAATGGAAATTAAAGATTAAAAAATGAAGGTTACTGTCCGTTTGAAATTTCGAGCCATTCGTCTCAATCTCCCAGTGATCTTGTTGATTTTTGCTTTGCATAATGCTAATGTTCCTTTTTCTCTCTCTTTCTCTCGTCCTTTCAATCTCTTTCACACAGTATCTCGTTCGTTTTGGTTCTTTTTTCCTTACATTCTCTCTGCCTTTTGGTTCGTATGGTTGATGAGTTACCTGACTGCGCTTCTGGTACAGCGAAACAGAAAACAAGAAAGACACACCGCCAGTTGGCTTATTTCGACTTCGACCGGAGCGAAACGACGCCAAGGTTTCGCAATTGTTTCTTCGAAAAATTACCACTAATCGATCATTCGACGCGTCCTACTTTTTTATCGCTCGTCCACGTTCTAGCGAGCCTACTCGTGGACAGCGCTGAAAAACCTTTCGATCTGTCTGCCTCTGGTATTTTAATTTTTGCATTCTTCGATTTCATTGAACAGGTAATAGTCCTATAAATAATTCCATGAATACTGATTCGCGCTTCGGCGCGAAATTTCCAACTCGATATTATTATAAAAATATTTCAAATAAATCATGCGAAGAGAATTCTTATGGATAAACAAATCAAGCCAAATTCGACGATTTTAACTATAAATTTCCTAATCAAAAATTTGGATTTAAATACCTTTCATATTCAGTAGTTTCCTGATTAATACAATTTCCCAAATTAGATATAAACGATCAAATCGTTATAAATTTTACGATCCCAATTATAGATTTCATATCTAAAAATGTAAACCCACCGAAGTAAATCTACTTCCGAATTTATTAATTTCTTAACCAAAATAATTTTCCGAATTAATTTCCTTCACGTAGTATTCTACGCGTGAACAAACAAATTGTGAGAAATTTTAGGATTTCAGCCATAAATTTAGCGATTGAATTGTTGGATCACAGTTAAATGGTTCTTTTTTTTTTTTTGTGAGAACATTTCTCGACTTTCTATAACTAACTGAACGAAATTTTCGAAGAAGCTGACGATACACCCAGATGTCGTTTCTAGCCCCCGTGGGATCCACGACGATTCACAGGCTCACACGACACGTTTTCGCGTTTCGAACCAAAAGAAGAGATGTAAAAAGAATAGAAAAAAAAAAAAAAAAAAGAAGAAGAAAAGGTTTCACGCCCGAGATCTCGACGAGGACCAAGCATGAAGCGATCGTTTACGGTGCATATGCGATACGCCGTGATCAAGCGTGAAGTTTACGAGACTCGAAACCGTGAAACCGGACCCCGACGACGTAAAGCGTAGAGCGCGATGTCGGGGATGCTCCTGGCATCCGCGGAACGTGGATCCCGGACGGGGACATTTCTATTTATCTTTGGCGTACGCGAGGAACTTCTCTGGAGAACCATACCAACCTTTTCCATTCTCCGTATCTCTCCCTATCGAACTTTGAATTCCAGTTCGTTCGCTGATCCTCTTTTATCGTTTACATATTATCTATCGTAATGACTGTTCTTTCTCTCTTTTCTATTCTACGCCCAAGAGAATTTGATTTTCTTAAATTACAAGTAGAATATATTTAATCAAGATCAAACGTAAAAATCGTTTCACCGTGGATTTGATTGACAGCATATTGAATTTTTAGCGAAAGGATTCTTCCATATTGAGATTTTAGAGAAATATTTCTCTTTCATTTGAAAGAAACGATCGAGATCAGAAAGAGTTCAGATCCCACGTAAATCTCAATGATCGTGAGTGGAAACATTAGAAATATCTATTTCTGAATTATCTTTTCTCAATAACATTGAAATCCTCTTGTTTTTGAAGTCCCGAGGAATAACGAGTATACGCAAAGAAATATATTTTCTCTCGACAGAAATAACTCGGGTCGAAAAAGGTTCGTATTACCTATTCAGAAAGTCTCTGTTGCTTTTTCATTTGCTATAAAAACCAGTATGTTACGCTTATTTTGCGCTCCCCTACTGACCCTCCGATATCGAGCCGACGAAATAAACCACCCTCTTCATCCGTGCAACAAATTTCTCGGGAAATTTACTAGACGGTTGTTTACCAGACTCGATAAACAAGCGTCCGATATAAAAGACGATAAGTAAATCAGCCAAATTCCATCTCTGTTACCCCGTCTCCCAACCCCTTTGCTCTAAATTACTAAACGTTCCTTGGTGTAATTAATACCTAACGAGTATCGGTACCGTGTAGCTTACCTTCTCTCGACAACTATTTAAAACGCGCGTACGCTCGCATTATTCAATACGTCGGCTTAAATAAAGCCGAGGAGACCAAAGTGAGACTTGGATTTCCTCTCGTTCTTTTACAATCCTCGCGTGCTCCTCAACAGAAACGAACGATACGATTCCCTGAACTGATTACACCGCCGGATACACTACGTGCAATTATACATCCGGTTAATCCGTTTCACTGGCGAACGCGGAAGAAAAATACGCGATGACCGCCGGCAATTAGAGCCGCGTCATTAAACGCTCGCAGTATCGTTGGTCAATTAGCTGGTATCGCTAATTACCTCGTCGAACGGTCGTCCCGTTGTAAATACTTCGAAACGGGGAAGGCGCATTCGCGCCTGAAGATCCCCTAAGGTCGCCTGCTATCGTATACTAATTATACTTTTTGCTAATCAGTGAAAGAATTCTCAAGCTATTTGATCGTTACTCTTAAAATACAACTTTTATTTAATTGGTTGTCATATCTTCTGTATTTTATAATTATTATATAGGTGGTAATCACTGTAGCATTAGTATAAATATTGCAGTAATAATTGCTGGTATATTCGTCTAATTCGAAAGAACAGCCATTGCTAATTTTATATATTTTAACAATGAAAATTAACGAAGTAGTGAAGTTATATGTCGTAAGGAAAATTCTATTAATTTTTTGCCATTTAATTAAACGTATTTCAAATCCAACTCGACTCTCGAACAGATATAATTAATAATTATCTGATTTTGCTTCTTAAATCAATATTTCCATGTTTTCCAGAGAACTCCGGCATAGGCCAATCAACGTCGACGAAAATAAGAGAACCATGTCGGTTTCAATTATTTTTTCTTTTCCTTTTTCAACATCGTACTGTCCATCGGTCGGCGAAAACGAATGGTGACTTTCTTTCCGCGCAATAAAAAAAAAAAAAAAAGAAGAAAATAACGACAACACGAAGAGGGGAGAAAATCGAGGCGAAACGCGATCCGAATGTAATACATTCTTTCGTTTCCCTCGGGGACCGTAGCTGGAATGGAAATGACGCTTAATGATCGAAAACATGTTTTCTCTCCCCCGCCATTCCCTGTTTTCCGATTCTCGTTCCCGTGACGATCGCCTTTCAATCGAATTGAAATCGAACATTATCGTCAACAGCCACTTTATTTAATAATTCTCAAACGACAGTTTTGTCCACATTTATACTTACTTAATACTTTCCATTGTGGAAGTTAACAGAATAGAAAATTAATTTTCCAATTCCTGTTCTTCTTGGTAACACAATTCACGACGGTCGCATAATACAAAAATTTGCCTTTTTTTATGCTATCGCTTGACCGGTGAACCACAATAAGTTAATATTGAATATTTTTTTCAGTTATAGGAATTTTTGTGAAAAAGTAATTTGGAATTAAAATACAGAAGATTTATATAATAAATATATGTCCGTACATATAAAAACAAAAATTTATAAAAAATAAAAAATAATTGATACGTATTAAAAGTACGTAAACTATACGTAAAATATACGTATACAATACGCATATTTATTATATAAATACATGCGTATTGTTATTATATAAATTTAATAAATATATATCCTGCTGGAAATGTGTCCATTACGTATATAAAAGAACTTTATTAATAAAGGTAATAGGACAAGTTACTGTTCCCGAAGAACATTCATTTTATACGTTTGTTGAGATAGGAATATAGTTTGAAGTGCGAACTTCAAGTTGTGCAATGAAAACTGAGTTTAAGGACATCGTAAAAGAAGCGAGTTACTTTATTGCTTTCAACGCTGCTATGGACGAAATTGTTTCATTCGCTCAACGGAAGGTTCGTCACGAGAACGACAACGGTGAAAATGAAAGACACGTGACAGCTGTGCTGAAGCACAGGAAGCACAGAGTGTCGATGATACGTCGATTACCAAGGAAACAGGGCTAAGTCTGCTTAGAAATACGATAGAGAAAATCAGCAATGACCGTCGTGGTGCGAAGACATAAATTGCGATTTTATATGGACCAATTGTTTCTAAATAATCTTACCGTGAAACTTTATGCACTTTATAGCAAACCAACTAATGTATTAACATACTTACTACATATATTATACATTACAATATATACATAGAACTTATGCATTGGCTACGTCTGTTGTCTCATAAAGTGCCAATTCCAATGATATTCCTCAAACAATTGCTTAACATTTCTCAGTTATTTCTAAAACTTTTATCTAGAGATGTATCTGTCGCATATTATAATCAAAATATAGGCAAAAGAATTTCAAAGGAACATATTAAACAGTACAAAGAAGCAAATCAAACAGTGGAAAGAAACAAAAGATATTTCGCTATTTCGTTATGAATTTATGTAATTCAATATGAAATTCAACGTCACTTTCAACATTTTATAAATAAAATATTGCTAAGGAAGCATCAAAAGAAATATCTATCGCACAACCTTCTTATGAATTTCATTTAAAACGAAATTCGATTTCGCTATGAATCGCAATTCAAAATCATCGAGCACCACGACGCGCGTATAACACGAAACGAGCGGCAATGAAAGTCACAGTTGTCGGAAGATACCTCGATCTTGAGGCGCGAAGTACGGCGATGGAGGTAGCCTGAAGGTACTTCGGATCTCACCTGCGTCCTTGCCACCCTTCACGCAGATTCCAAAGCCATGGTGAGAGTCCGGTGGATCTCTCGTCATGGTGATTGTCCTTACGGTGAGCTCCTGTAAACTCAATGGCTGAGAGCTCGGTGATGTCGGAGGATTCGCGGGATTCGGCTGCGATTGTTGCGACTGCTGCGATTGCTGTTGCTGCTGGGACGTTGACGATGGCGTGCTTCGAACAGCGGCGACACTCGCTGGCGAAGACGCCGGCGTTCTTCTATCGCCCTGTCGACGCTCGGACACACCATTTCCAAAAAGTCTGTGATGAAATTTCAATATTACTTTTTTATAATTAACTGGAATCTTTAAAGGTTATCTTGAGTGAAATTTCACCTGAATTTTTTTAATTTAATTAAGTAATATATCGCTAATTCTGTTTTAATACCACCGTTCTGTGATAATGCAATCGCAATTTTATTGATAACCACCAACTTTAACAATATAATTTTCTACCTGGTAAGTGGACTAGATGAAAGAAGACTCGATCTATAGCGTTCATTATATCATTTTAAATTAAACGTGATCTAGGACTGAAGGTCTGCAGACTACCTGATTAATTCAGAAACTTTGTTGTCTTTCCTAATCGCGTAATAGAATATTCTATCGATACCCTATCCTCTAATCTAGTGAATAAAAATAGCCACATTGCAACTTCCTAATAATAATCCCATTTGTTCGAATCAACATAAATCATTCTAAAAGCTATTTATAACTCAATCTTTCCGTCGTTAAATGACCCTTTTGTTGTTTAAAAACAATATAAAATACATTAATCCCAGCTTTTTATGTTCTGAATGCTGGATAACAGAACGAAATTCCTATAGCGCCTTACTACACTTACATTTGCAAAAACTGATACCAACGTGGTCGAGGTGAATATATTTCTATCAAATTATCATTCTGTTAGCTTAATTCCGAACTTTCCGCATAAGAGACTCGGTTAACAGGTTAACAGACAAATCAGTTATAAGAAGTCTAAAAACGAGCATTGGAGAACCTACCTAAGCACCTGTTCCGGCGAAATAGCACCAGAGCCTCCAGTGGTGTGTCCCCTGTGCCTATACGGCGTGGTGTGCGAGGAATGGTGATGAGGAGCACTCGGTGGTCTCTCGACGATCGTGTAACTCGTACCCGGAGGGCTATAATATCCCCTGTGTTGACCACCATGATGCCTGCTGGTGGACTCTAAATCCTCAGCTTCGTAGCAACCACCGGTGCCGCTTCTCAGGAAGTGAGTGCCGCTGCGCAGGAAGTGCGACCCGCTACCACCGCCCCACTGCAGCTCCTGTAATTCCGACCCGTAATCCTCCGTACTGCTGGCCATGCCTTTGCGATCCGTTTTGTCAGACCTGGACACAAAACAAGGCAAACGAATGGTCGAGTTTGAAACACACAGAGAAAAGTTTTCGAGTACTCGAGCTCTCTCACTTTTCAACCCGAAGTGGACACATCGAAAAATAGAAATTGTTAAAACTGGCAAATGTTACGGTGATAGTAACTACAGAAGGCATTAGCATATACACTTATCCCCCGATAAAGATCTTCTCTCATCAGGTTTTACATTTCATCTTCGTACTTGTTGCAAATTATTGCTAAATGATACGAAGTTTAATGTATTTGGATCTAATTAGTTAGTACGTAAATGCTATTAGGTTGTCCGGAAAGTGTCTTTCTTTTACAGACACGTCTTTTACAACGATGCATCTTTAAACAAACGTGAAACCTGATCTATCAAACGTTGTGATCTTTATCTTGATACAACAAAATGGATCGTACGTAATTCGATAAAATAATATATGTAAAACGGAAAATGTTGTGCATCCATTATTTCCTTATAAAAGGATAGAAACTTTTCGGACGACCTGATATAATAAATACAATGATCCGTATCTTTTGTAGCTCTGTGGACAGCTATGTATTTCCTGTTTTAAGATCTAACGTACGAGCAGAATATACGACCGATAGGTAATGCTGGTTTAAATTTCCTAACATGTACTCGTATTCTATTCGATTAGACATTTTAACCTTTAGGCTGTGGCATTTGACTATAACTCTACGTATCGCTAAAATCTAGTTTCCTCCACTATGCGGATTGGTAAGATAAAGATATGCTATAACATAAAGAAATAAAAGATTCTTTAAAGAATAAGTGGATAGATTAATTACAAAGCGCAAAGATCGAGCAAAGACCCAAACGAACCACTCGATTCGTTAAAATCCCTTGGTGTCAAAGCAGTAACTTTTAAGATTATGAAAATACAATTAGCAAGTGTCTCGTTAGGGGAAGATTGCTAATAACCAAAGCGACTCGATGGAAGATAAAGAGGGCCGCGACCTGAATTTCCCGGATAGCACTGCATCGATCTAGAATGTCGTAAATTAATCGAGAATCGTGCCTCTCAGGAGATCGTGAAGAAGTTCTCGTTCTAATATTCACCCCGTGTACCATTCAAATATCAAACTTAATCGATCTCGCCCTTTGATCTAAAACTTTCTGAGATAAAGTATCGTAGTGTATAACTAAACTGAAAGCTTTTAGAACAATTGTAAAAAGGAGAATAAGTGAAAATAAATTCTGAAAATGATTATTTGTATGAAATTCATTAAAGTAATTTATCACGGTAAAGAATTGTATCGAATTTTGGAATTTCTATACAAAAGAAATATCATTGAATATTCAATTTCCAAATTACCTTCTCTCCATACCTTATACAGTCTGTCACACAAGAGCGTGTCTGCGATATTTCTGTAAATATTTATATATTTGTAAAAAAATTTATATGAATTGAATCTACATCTAAAACACTAATACGCTATTACAGTAGGGTGTCCAATCTCCTCCATTAGCGATTATAGCTTGACATCGTTTCGGCATACTCTCGACTAATTTTTGAGCGTAGGATTCTGGTAACGACCTCCATATCTTTCGAATGTGATGTACAAGTGTTCTTATTTTTGTGATACGTCTTCCTCTCAGCTTGCCTAATAGGACACCATGCCCAAAACGAAGATTCATCAGTGAATATTATATTACTCCAATCACGATCTCTGTTTTCATTCGCCCATGCCAGACGATTTTCGACGTTTCGCGTACGCGGCACTCATATTAAAAAGCTCTGTTCCTTTCACTGTTTCAAATGAAACTGAAAGGTATTCAGCAACGCGTATTAGAGAAGTTTTCGTTTGTTTACATTCTTTTTATCTCATTCTGATTAGGTGTCAGGTTTCGCAGATATCGCAGACACGCTCTTGTGTGACAGACTGTACGTACTGTAGTGGCTTCACAAATCCCAATTCACAATTTCAAAATTCCAATTTTACAAAGTGCTTCGTACCAAACACGACGCTCCAGAAAACCAAACGATCTACTCTTCTTCGAGTCTCCTTAATTCAGAAAATTTCAACCCTCGAACAAAGTCATTTTCCTCTTTACCCTCTTCAAGTCGTTTCCATTCGTTAAACTTCTCTCGGAAAATTCGATAACGCATAACGTCTATAATTCGAAAAATTCTAATTCTTCCCTTCGCTTAAGATTCGAGTTACCGAGGTTCGACCGCGTAGGAGAAGAATCGTTTTTAGAAAATTAATTTGAGAAAATCATCGATGTCTGCTTCGACGTAGAACGAGTTACTATCGAGCGACCATGAGACGACCTTACACCGATTGTTATTAATGCGTGACTAATGAAACAGCGGAATTCATGGCGGGAGAAATACCCTTATCGCTGTCGATTAAACCGATAAAATCTGCACGTGATGCGAAGGCAACGGGGGGTCGGATTTTCCATAGCGTGGCGATCTCATAATCCAGACAGGAAACCAGCCATTATCGCCGGAAGAAATTTGAAAGTTCCCCCTTGTTCGTGGCGTTACGCCTCATGCAAAGCCGCCCACTCGTCGCTAGCGATTTGCACGCCCCTGTTGAAATTTCTCCCTCGTGACCGATCGTCTTTCTTGGCGGCGTTTCTACAATCGGAGAACAACTTCCGCGACACCGTTTCAACTTTCGTAAAATATTGCCGTTTTCTCTTATCGTTCGTATTGTTCGTATTTTGTATTTCGCAGCTAAGTATGTTACAGCGACGAAGAATGTTACTAACGTAAATCTATCCTATTCAAAAATTCCTGAGTCTTTCTCGTAAATTTGTAAAGTTCTTTGTAAATTTATAAGGGACACGGTTCTTCGTTCGATCTATATGGGGCAATATTTTCCAGGAAAATCTGATTTTTCCCAATATCCTCTTTCTTTCATTTCTTTCCATGAAAAGGAGAAACAAAAACGAAATCGTTACGTCCTTTTTATCGTGCATGGAATATCAAATGCCATTAACAAGCAACGTTGCATGAAATCCGTATTTTCATTTAATGTAAAATCCAATATTTTGTAATTTTCTATTAAAAGACTTTGTTATTCAAGTGCCTCAGCGTTGCAGCAGTATCATACATTTTAAAATCATATTGACCGATATCGTGGAACATGTAAAACAATGCTTTATACGTTCGTACAAAATACGTAGTTCATGATAGGGTAGAAAAAGAATATAATATAAAAATTTCCCCGACGAGAGTCACGTTTTCGTTTTATCTAACATTTCATCTTTTATGACGTATTGCCTTATTTCTATTACGTTTCGCGTTTTATGACGGAATACGTAATGACGGATATCGAATTTCGAAACGACGTTTCGAGGCAAGTATCGAACCATATTGGCTGAATCGTGGTATCGATGGTTTCGAATACAGTAGAACGGTGTCCCTAATATGGAATAATATTTTACAATGATCTATTAAACGTTCCTATTTCAATATTTTATGCGGAGTTATGTCGTTTTATGCTTTATAAGATATCGTCGTATTTCCATTAGGTTTCATATTTTATGACGGCATACATTACGGAGAACATCAAAACTCTTGACGTATGACGCTCGATCGAATATTGAATTAATGTTTTTCTGCATCGAATAACTCTTCACGGTTATTTCGCGAAAACATAAAATTGATATTAAATAATTCCGAGAGGATAATCGAGATATCGGCAAACGATATAACGAAACTACGGTGAACACCTCGTTTAATTCTCGAATAATTTTATAATCCTTTAACGTTGTTTAATTATATCTTCGTCGCTGTTTAGAATATACGATAATATTAAATTAGATCATAAGAAAGTTAAGCTAAATATAACTTTCGGGATAGCCTGAAGTATTAGTAAATTTATTGCATTTAGATATATTAAATTTTGTTAATGATTATGGATCTTTTTCGTCGAAATAAAGGTATTTATTTAGTGAACGATTCCAACACTATTAAACGATACAATCTTGCGCGTGTCTCAGCACTTTCTTGTCTACACGACCTTCCATACCAGATGCCCTTCCATACACGACTGAAGACAGAACAGTTTACATTCTTTTGTTTTCGAGACACCGCGGACACACATACCCATACTCACATACTCACATAGTTAATTTAGCATATAAAATTACACGTATCTCAACAATTTTATTTTAAACAGCCAAGCTAATCCAGATCTATATTATTCGAAGTTGAACTATATACTCTATACTTAGAGCTCTTCTTTTATTCCGAGAAAACTAATAGGATAAATTTATGGTAAACGTCAAGAAAGGACGACTTAATGGCGCGAACTACTTTAAGTATGAGGTTACAGTGACTTTAATCTGTGCTGCAGTATCAATTTCTCCCTGTTCTACGCTTTCTTCCCTTCCACTCTTCCTTCGTTCTCGTGTTTCAAAATCTTCTTCTTCTGCTTCTCTTCTTTCTCATCATTTTCACCACTCTCCTCTATCTCTCTCTTTCCTACATTTCGTCCTTCCTTCTTATATATAAATAAGTGTTTTTCTATATTGTAAAAAAATAATAAAAGATAGCTTGACCTAAATAATGCCCTCTTCATCGCTATAGCGGAATTAAAAATAAAATCGTACGAAAGAGCGATTGTGTCCATGACCTGTCTATAATAACTGGTCTTTATTACGAAACGGACGAAATCTCCAACTTCACCTGATGCTTGCCAATGAAGATAAGTGGGAAAAGAATACGAGGTAATTCCGCCTTCGGCTGCTTAAAGGGTCAAATCAAATAAGAAGTTCACGATGTTAAGAACTTGCATGCCTCGTGCAGACATGTACATCTATATATAACTAACTAATCGTCAATATTTACTATACATCGGTGTCCACTGGATTGAAGTTGAAATATCAAAGAATTATTTACTCGGTCGATTCCTAGAAAATCGATGTTCAAAGTAGGTTCTTCAGAATTTTAAGGAAACTCGTAGACAAATTGAAACTGTAAATGAAAATCGAGAAAAAATTAAACACGATATTTAATAGCGAGATACTAGAATCGAAAGTGTAATTAGATTACGCTTGTACTAAATCACAATCGAACGACGTTACAATTTTATCTCACGACTCGGACTCGAAATTATTTTTCCGCGACAAAACTGTTCCAATTTTTCACGTATTCCTTCGACGTAGTAGTCTTTACTGTTCACGTGCACGTATTTTCTCGTTCTATTTTTCTCATGTACGAGAACCTTGTTCTTCGCGTCGTCTTGTCGCACATCGCATTTCCTATCCACCATTTCAAACGTTTCTTAGAATCAAAGGAAGACTAATGCGGCGAACTTCACGATATCTTTCCTAGTTTGTAATGGTTGAAAAATGATAAATTAACTTTAAAGGATATACAATTTTTCGAAATATTTGCAAGACTATTGTTCTTTTACCATTCGTTTCCATTTTTATGTGCAAAAATGCTCGTACTATACAGACACACGCAAGATCAACTCTCATGAACGATATCATGATGAATCGTAACTATTGAGATATGTATAATTTTATGTGCTAGATTAGCGTCGTCTCAAAAACAAATGAATGTAAACTGTTTAGTTAACAGTTCGGTTAACAGTCGGGTATGGAAGAAAGTGCTGAGACGCGTGCAAGTGTGTATCGATGAATATCTTTGGAATCATTTGTCAAATAAATATATAACTATTCTAATATAAATCCCAAGTGCAAATTTAGTGTTCCTATACCATTATTTCAGCCATTCAGATGCAAAATTCTCAACAGTAACATAATTTATAATTGTAATAATAATTCGATTATATGCTTTAAACAATATATAATCTAAACGAAAGCATTCTTTTTCATTTTTATCTTTAATAATTATCCATATGCGTATTGGTATAGTATAAATGTTTAATTGCAATTATAAGAAAATATAATTTATAGGAAATTATACTTAATATAAGAGCACAACCTTCTGACATCTAGAACAGCATGAAAGGCGAGAGTCGCAGAGGAAAGATAAAAGTATCGAGGAAACTTGCCGGGGTTTCTGGCATAAATGACAGATTAGATAGAGGGATCAACGAAATTGAACAGAAATTCGAAGCGTTCCACGTAGAATATTAATCTAGGGAGGAAGGAGATGGTGGAGAGCTTCGACACCCCGTGACGAGTCGATTTTCTAGAACAACCGCGGCATTACCAGCGCGCGGCTAACGTTCTAATAGCGTTAGGAAGCCTCCTGTTACCGGCGGAAGAAATTTCGGAGTCATCCGGTTCGCGGTAAATGCATACCTATGCAAAGCCGGTGCTCCGTCGCGGATCGATCGTTGGCCAACGAGCGAGAGAATCGACTGGCCGCGGTGTTTAATTCATACCAGCGACCGGCAACGATCGATTCGCATTAAGGTTGGTTTATATTAACCGCTCGGACACGGAACGATTCCGTTACCGTTCCATTAAATCGAACACATTTAGCGTTTATGCTATGAAGGCTTCCTTACACAATTATTGAGCTAAAATTGTCAGTGAAATTCTCCGATTCATAAGTTACAAATTATTAGATATGTAATTAGTAAAGTATTAGTAAATTCTAAAATCTAATAGCTAATGACTAAATAGAGACACATTACTGCTATATATAATAACCAATGGATGTATATTATTACGAGTATATATAAGAACACAATATGTGAATATATATTAGGTTGTCCAAAATGTTTCTTTCGTTTTATAAGGAAATAATAGGCGCACAATGTTTTTTGTTTTATATTAGTTTATTGAATTATGCACGAACATAATAATAGGAATATAACGAAATGGATCATGCCTAATTCAATAAAATAATATAAAACAGAAATTGTTGTTCATCTATTATCGTCTTACGAAACGAAAGAAACTTTTCGGACAACCTACTATTATCACGAATAACAATTCGTTTATCAAGGAAATAATATATTATCAAAATAAGGTAATAAACTAATATTTACGAAAATAAAAAAGTCCGAAATTTATCATTTTGTCGCGTTTAGTAGATACATCCATCGCTAAATGTACGTTTTCTCGTTGTTACAAGAGGACCACCATGTCCTCCGGAAGAAATCATCCTCAAGGGACGACGATTCTCCGCTACCGCCACTTTTACCACTCGTTCGCGCGAATTACACGAATTCTCACCAGCTCGAAAATGGAACGGTGGAAACTTGGCTGTTTAAATCTACTGTGTGGCGCTTGATAAATCGGAGCTATAGTTGTTTGATTAGATCTGTTATTAAAGTTGGTCTCGAGGGAGGATGAAAGAAATATCATGGGGCAAATGTTTCTTCAGTTTGAAAGATCGTTCCATTCGGAGAATTTGCTTTGGCTCGCCGGGAATAACTTCTCTGACGTAAATTTATGAATAAAACTTGAAAGAAATAGCCTACCATATTGACACTCACAGTTACAATAGCATTTTATTACCTCGCTATTTCATAGTCGATTTTAAACGGTTTCCAAATGGATTTTTCTTCCAAGAATGGACACTATGATATGATAGTACAGACTATAAACATACTCAAGCTTGAAGCTAATGAGCCGAATACGAGCGAAGATCCATAGAAGATCATTCTACGTGCGATCATTTCTACGTGCGAAAATAGATGAAACACGTAGAATTACACTTTTTCGTTCAATGTTTCAATTTTAAAAAACGACGAATTTAAGCATCTGTCAAATTGAAGCAATAATTTTTCATGAAATATATAACTAATGATCGAACTGAAATCGAACACATCTGTAACCAAAAGTTACATCGTTCCAATCCCAAATAATATTTACCTCTTTTCATATCTCGTAAGAACTCACAACACTCGACTCGATTTCATGCGATCCATCATCGTAACTCGACGTTATCTCTCGTCCGCAAGAGGAACGGAAATATCGACGTTCTCCCCTTTCCCAGAGCAAATTTTAACCTCTGACCTGTATACCCGACTCCACGAATAATCCCGCAGGGTAGGTCGATTTCAATGAAAACCGGCAATTACCGAATACCGGCCAACCGACCTCAACATTGTTCAGCCGGCAGTGTTACAATTCCAACAGCTCACACAACCTACACCTGTGTCCCACATAACAGGCCACAACCACCCGGTCGCTCCACCCCCTTCACATACCGGCCACCATAATACCCAGGAAACCGAGCAATTTCCCAAATAAGCTCGTCGACGCTCGGTTATTCATGCCGAGACAGCAATCAAACCAGTTTCTACCCTCGTCAGCGAGTCAAGCTTGACCCAACCTTGACACTGAGCTGAAGGGGTAGCTTGTTTGCCGGCGGGGGTTAGCCGCGGTGCAAGTTACCCCTGGACGTTCCTAGGGGTTGTAAGCGGAGGGATAGAGAGGGCTGAGAGTACGGAAGGTATCTGTGAAACGGTGGAAGAAGGCTGAAGAGGGGAGAAACGAAGGAGGGAGCGACAAAACGATGAAACAGCCAGGTGGAGGAAACGGTAGCGCGGGAAGGGTTAGAGAAGAAGAGAGAAGACACTGTGAAAACGCGACAGAGAGGAAGACTACGTAGGGTACAGTATGTTGAAAGGAGAAAGAGTAAACGATACAGGAAGAACGAAGAAGGGTAGATTAAGCGCGAAAGAGAGAAAGATAAAGTCATAGTGGGCGATGGAGTGGGTGACAGTAGCGGGGACTGAGGAAAACGATAGGAGGGATACCATGTACCCCGTGGTGCGAGGGTGGGGCGATCAATACTGCAGGAACACCCCCTGAAGCCGGCTTCATTCAGCAGCTCTCTTTCCACCGATTCTCGTGACTTCGAGCCGCTCTAACGTCGCTACTATAGCCGACTATACTGCTGCTCTAAGAGCGCAAGGGGCAAACGGCACGATTGTTTCGAGATAATCGCTCCTTTCCCATTTAATCGCGTTAAAAGGATGAAAGAAATTCGCGGGAAAACGACACGCTTTGATTTTTATCGATTTCCTTACTTGAGAATTTTTGCCATTCATCATTCTCCTGTTTAGACTTTTTAAAGTAAGCTTTGATGAAGATTAATAGCAAATATTGTGTACGAAGAATATTTTTAAATTTTTTCTTCGTTCTTTCCTGGTTTGTTTTTCCTTTTGTTAAGCTGATTATAGGTTAAGCTACCAGTGAATGAATGGATCTTGTATCGATCGGCCGAAGCACTTGTTTTCGTATAATGTTTAGAGTGGCACTAGGCCTGGCTCATTTTTCAAAGCTGTCTTCAATCAATCACGTCAGGAACAAATTGAATCATCCAATGAAGGAAACGATTTGTCACTTGGATACACATAGAACGAGAATAGGAAAGGGAGACTGATTGCCAAGAATTAAACTCATATTTTATTTACGAATCGACAAACGAAGCAAGTGGCTCGTAACAAAAGCGACGGTCGTCGAATTTTTTCGCTTTTTAAGTAACCATGCATTACAGTAATCAGACATATGTAGCACGATGAAATGGATATTACGAAACGTAATTTATATCTTGACTTATTATCGAACAAAAAGTATTTCTGATTAAGTACACTGGTTCGTAACAGTATATGAACGTTTATCATGAAAAGCTTCTAGCAACTGATAATATTCTTTGATATCGATCTCCATGTGAAACAATTGAAAGCTAAAGGAATTATGATATATAGCAATGGTATAAAGGAAACTCAATTTCGCATGGAGTAATCCGTGCTCCTTTGAACGCTTAATAGAATGATTAAAATGAGAAAATGGAGCAGAAAACGATCGAATACCACGAGTGAAATTCTCTGATGAATATTTTTCTATCGAGCGCGCTAATGAGAGCGCGTCGTTTTCAACGAGCCACGGAAGAAAGTGAAATCTTTTGAGGCGAGCACGATGCAAATTATCTTAGAGGATTACGCGGCACGCCACGAATCGCGTCTAGTATTATGAAACCCAGTCGACGATCGGCTCGCGTCGACCACGATCGGGACGAGGCGTCGTTGAATTTTCGCGCATCAATTAACGATTACCCTGCCGGCATGGTGATTCTATCGAACGTTTTAAATATAATTCTTCGTTCACAGCCGCGCGACACAGCCAGGACCTTTACGGTCATCCTTTCGCAACGAATACGTCATCATCGATCATGGGCCTCTTTATTAACGAGCCTCGTTGATGAATGAATTCCTTGCAATATTTCTTTCGTCGTTGCTCGATAAATAATTTTAACCATCTGTGTTTTATTGGCGCTATTAAAGCGATATCGTTAATGTACAAGTTACTTCCTCTACTGTTTCCAACGATAAAATATGGAAAACATAAGAAGCCTGGTGTATACATAAACTTACGAATATTCGTAACTTTGTTTCTTTCGAAGAAATTTCCTGACTTGTTTGCATTGAAAGTTCTGAAATTGTTAGTCGAATGTATCGCGATTCCGTAAACTGTGTGTTATGTGGAGTTCTCACGAAGGATGGCTGACTAGGACGCGTGTATTCTACTGCATGGCTACGCGTTAGTCTTTTCTTCATTTTTGTTCACGTATCGTTGCAATTACTACGTTGTTATACTATTATTAGACATTTATGCATTTACAGAGAATTTAAAGGCGCAAGACCTCCTTTGGCAAAATCATACTGATATGTTACTTTCAATTCGTATGTATCTATCTTACACGTACAATCCCATTGTTTTCTATAAAAGTCAGAAATACTGAGAATACTGACCATCTAAAATTCCTTCGCGATTTTTAAACGATACTGCAACAACCATTCCTAGCTTCGTTTTTATAACCTTCCATAAATAAGAACATCGTAAAACTTTTATATCGACCTATCTAAACCTGACTCGTCTACGATCGCTTTGCAGCCGCGTGCATTAAACCCAGGACCACCCTGCTCGATTCGTTGCCAAAAGTAATCAGAGGTAGCGTGATCCAGCAAATTCTCCAACATCGATTTATAATTAAACACAGTGTTCCCTGTTCGAAATCCGCTGCGGCATGACGAAATAATAAAAAGCAGGACGCATCCAGTTGGCTAAATTAGGATAACACTAGACGCGATAAAAGTCAGGCAATTTTGAAAAACGTATCCTTCTTCCCAGGGGGAACAAACTATCGTCGAGGATATATAACATTTCTTAAAAGAAAAAGGTAGAAAAGGTACAAGTAGTTTGATAAAGCTAGGTAATATTTATAAATTGTGATTCTAGACATTGAAATAATGAAGGAAGTTTCTGTGACAACGAAATGTCGTTTGAGGCTTATTTTTCGTGTTACGAACGATCTAATTTTACGTTGAAAGTGGACTAAGAAGTTAACGAATCAGCTCACTTTCTCTGTAACTTGCTCATTCTTCATACATCTCATGCCGAGACAGATTATAGAGATTACAGATACGAGAACGAAATTACGGAGAAAGAACGCGACAAGTCACAGCTTTTTGTCTTTTGCAAGGAAAGTCGTTCGAAAATTTTCAAATTGTTTTCTCTTATAATCAATCTTCACCTACTCTTTGCTCTCCTGATACTCGTTTTTCATTTAATCTAGAGATCAACATACGCTTCTGCTATCTAATATTAAGTTTTTTTAATTATTGATTATTCTGTTGGTTTTACGCCTGTTCGTTTTATTTTTCATTAAAAAATTTACCATGCATTTTACCTTTCATATATTCACACAACCTTCTTCATCGTTTTAATGACAAATCTAGGATCACGATTCTCAAGCATTGGCAACTTTTCTAACATCCTATACGCAACAACGAAGCCACAAAGAAAGAAGCGTATGAGCGAGCGAGAAGAAAAAAGAAAAAGGGTCGGGCGAAAGGGCACGCAGTAAAGCGCGCAAAGAGGGTCGTAAAGCGTTGGGTTGCATCCGGTCGATGGTCAAGCATCCCTCTGGCGCGATATACGCGAGTTTTCCTTGGCTACTGGCAATAGGACACGCGGCCCTTCGAGAATGGAGAACAACACAGTCGCTGCGGCGACTGCAGTGGCGATATTTCACCGGGCGAGTCCGCGGAAAGGGGCATGCCTGACCTCTTGGTGTACTCAGGTGCGCCAACGTACACGACATGCACGGTCTGTGCACCGTAGGTGGAAACGACACGGCTCAGGTGTCCCGTGAGCACCCGCGCGCCCACGCCGGAGACGAATAAAGCTGCCGTTTGTAAATATTGAACGAGACCTAACTACACCGAGGCCGATGTTGAGCTCTACCCGCCTCGCAGGATTAAAATGGATGCTGCGACTGCTACGGAGATACGCTTCTGCAAAGAAATACTTTGTATGCTGATTATGGGCAGAGTATGAACGTATAAGGGATGTGCTGGCGATGGTGACAGGAATGGAAGACAAATTCGAGATATATAGAGGGGATGTAGGATTAATAGATCGCGGATGTCTATGGAAATTCAGATTTTAGTGCAGACAAGTTTTGAGCAAGAAATATAATTGTAATCGAGGATCCAGGTGTTGAATTTAGTTCGAAGTTTAGTTGTTAAGAAATTGCATGAAAGCGAAACAACGTTATATGTGTGATGAGCGTTAAGAAGCGGTATAAGAAAATTGGTAGAAGTTCGATATTTGACGTCATGAATTAGCTATTGGGATATTCGCGGAATTTCTGTACAGGTGACACTTAAAGAAAATTTATATAAATGTTCCGACATTGTAAATGTTAGCTTGTAGAATTCAGGACGATAAAGTCAAAGGAAGGTTAAGAAATGTCACCGACGGTAATATCTCAAGAGAGATTGTAAAAAATAAATCAATTCGCCATTACCAAAATTTGTACTCCAAAGAAGTTTCTCCTTCAAAGACCACCTAATTGCCAAATGTTAATCACACGAGAGAGGATAAACGAATGAATAAATCGTTTCTCTAAACTCTCCCCAAGCTCAAAGCTGATTTCAAATGTCAAACGCAGCGATTACCCGAAGCAAGGTTTCGTTTGATGACGAACAACACACGGTGGATAATAAATTCGTGGATTGATCAAGCACGGTCCGTCGAATTCCCAAATCAAACACCTCCGTCGAGCTGAAAAGAATTCCTGGTGGCGTGTTTCCGGTGCGTCTCGCGAGCACGTGCACCGAGGCCGCACCGAGGGACCCTCGGTTCCGTTTTATCGATGCAAGCTACCCCCGCCACCACATCGAGACGCACTTCCCGTTTCACGTGCCGTTTCACTCGGAACCGATGCATCTAGGCCGACTTCGCCTCCGGCCAGTGTACGCTCGTCCTACCACGCTTCCGGTGCCGCTGTCTGAAGACGCTGACTCGATCAGGCGCGCTCTTCTATCGCGGATTACGTTAAAACTTCCTCTTACAGCGTTTTGCTTGCACGTAACGTTTGAGAACGAGTATTCGATCGAGAAAAAAATCACGATTTTCATCATCATCCATAACCTAATTTTGTGTCTTTTTGAAAGAGTTTAAATCTTTAAAGATCCTCGTATGAGAATGATTCTACGTGGTAAAATAAATATAGTAACTTTAGGCGATACTAGTCTGTACAGCGATACGTAACATTTGTACGATTGAATAGACATTTTCACATGCGGTGCGACGTTTAAAAACGATGGGAACGCTTTCGCGGATCGAGACGTGCACAGCTTTGTCCAACATAAATCCCACGTACCCAGCGGTGCACTTTCGACTCGAACGTGCTGTAACTTTGTACGCGTTCCGCGTTACAATGCGTCGTTTTCCTTCTCTCGATGGAATTTCAAATTTCATGGATAAGGGGAGTCACGTGACCAAAAAATTTCCAAGGGAAATATTTCCCTTAGAGCGGGATGTGGAATCTTTGGGGAAATCGGAGAAGAATCGTATAAAAGATTTAATTTTTAGAATACTAAGAGCCGAGTGATCGAACGATATCGTTCTTCATTGAATTTCGAATATAAATTATATTTTTAGATATATTAGACGATTTTATTATAATTTCAAAATTAATAATATTACCACCAACCATCGATAAACACAAAGGAAACGTACATCGACAACTTATTATAAAGTTGATGTGAAAAGTTGAAAGAACAAGTTGAACATTTCTTGGGAAGTATGACGCGTTTGATTGATTTAGGGCTCTGGTAACATCATGTTATCGCAATGTTCGATGCTAATTAACGTGACAATCCAACGGAACTGAACGGGTGAAACCTCGGTATTGGTAATGTGATTGAAAGCTCCATTTTCACGGCTCACCTGCCGTGTCTCTGTCAAAGCATGCGATCGCACGCCCTCCTCCGCGCCGCGATTCCTACGGACAGTGTGCACATTGCTCGACTCGTGCAGCCATTCCACACCCGCTCGTGCCCACTATAAATACACCGAGGGACGTTCTATCGAACCTGATCGCTGCCACGATTCCACGAACACGGAACGAACCTTCTTATTTTCCACGATATCTTATCGTTTACTCGAAATTAATTTCTTATACGTGGTAATTGATATGAATTCTTATAAGTAACTGTTGAGGTTATTGGATGTATGTGAATACAAAGGAACGCGTGGATAAATTGCAAGGTAGAAAATATATATTTTAAAATACTAAAGTGTAAATACAAGTCGGAATATAATACGAGCTGATCCCGATCCGCACGCTAGCAGCGTTACCCTATGACTGAAAACCCTGAAGTCAACGTCGCCTATCTACTGTTTATGGTTTGCCATCGACGCAGTCTTTTGTCTATACGATGTCGATGGCTTCAGTGCTCGAGAAAACTAAAAGACCGGATGTAGAGTTTTCTTAGAAGTGGTGACCACTTCAACGATAACGAATAGTAAAGAAATAACTATGATTTATCTTTGACAAGAAATCGGCGAAAACGATGAAACGAAACTTATATTATTATTGTTTCTTGGTTATTAGTAACAATTGTAGAGATTGTATTAATTATTGCAACTAAAGAAGATAATAATGTAGCAACCTACAGATGTGTTTGTTTTATTGTCTAGAGCAAGGACAAGAATGGATGGTTTATTGAGAGTTAAGTTTAAGTTTATTCGTGTAAGCAATACTCAACAATAAAGCTGACTACAATCGTCGTACGTCTTAAACTCGGCTCCCAGCTTCTCAACTGACTTAACTCAAACTGCTCCACTCAACTGCTACTACTCAACTGACTCTCCGCAACTGACCAACTCAACTCAGTCTCTGCAACTTGACTGTTCAACTGTCTAACGTCTTCTGTCTCCCAGATGTGCCTGACCCATTCCCAGGTAGATCCCCTTCAATTTCCCCAATGTTGTAAGGGGCCACAGGTATGACCCATTGTCAGGTAGATCCCCTTTAATTACCCCAATGTTGTAAAGGGTCACGAGCGTGACCCATTGTCAGGCACGTCCCTTTTCCCGATACTACAATAATATCTGTAGACTTAATTTAAATAGCTCGTCACATTTTTCGCTATATATTTTCCCTCTGAATCTACAAAGAGATTTTTGTGCATGCTAAACGCCTTCGTCTCAAACCACTTAATACGTACAACATTTATCGTTTCAACCTTTCAATCCTTCTCCTATGACCAGTAAAATAAGTAAAATATTGTAAAAAGTAAATCTACATTTGAGAAGCAATTAAAACAGCGCGTGGCGTAACAGCGAACCGAGTACGAGAATAAAATTCAATGGAGATTCTTTTCAATTGTATTGTTTCTCATATGTTCCTTTCCCTAGAAGGTAACAGAGATATGAAAAACATTGATCGGAGATTACGAGGGGAATTAATTCCGCGGGGGACAAGGAGTCAGTGGCGCGTTCGAAATTCTCGAGGCGATAATGGCGGAAACGCGGATCACACTGCCGCTAATGGTGAATTATTACGATTTAACGCAGCAATTAATTAATAAAAGTAGACGTTTCCCGTGAACGTTTTTAGAAGGAAACCGACTTCGCGATAGCATCGAAGAAATATTGCGCAACGCGGCACCGCGATTACGTTACCAGACTCGTTACACAAATCGCGCTGTCGTTAAAACCGACGAGCACAATTCGCCAATTTAACACTTAACCAAGATTAATCTTTCGCCACTGGCTAACTAGCTCGGCGGAACGGCTAACAACCTTCAACCATCTTAATTACCACAAGGCTCTAAACCGTCGATTATAGCAAGCCACTAGAAAATGATAAATCAGCAGATACGACCATGATATTTTGTGGCTGGTCCAATTTTTCAAGTCGAAATCGCTAACCGGGATAACGAAGCGGAAAATCATAATGGACGTCGAAGTCGCATCGATTAGCTTATCGTGACGTTTCCAGACGAGCGCTCGTGGAACGACAATTGAATCTATGAAAAAAAATTAAGCGTGTTGGCGACGAAGTGAGTAAGATGCGAGTTATGATAGAAAATGTTAGATCGTTCGCATTTTTTACGGATTGAATCCTGTGAGTGTGTCGATATGCTGCTGAAACTCTATTTTATGTAGAATTACCTTTCCCTGTGTGTGATTGCTTGTTATAGTAAAAGGAAAAGAGAGAATTTTTCTCGTCTGAAAAATCTGTAAGCCGTTTAATTGCTCATTATAAATGTTCCCAGTTATTGACTGATTTTATTTCCAACGTACAACGAGCAGAATAGGAGACAAAATTACATAATCACCCGATATATGGAAAAATGTTTCGTTGTTCGTGAGTTTCCCGTGCGATGTTTCGCGTTAAGAAGCAGTTCCGCGTTACGGTGATGGTCGTTTGGAATTAATATCCCCGTGGTAGTTCGCAAAAAATTCTAAAATAAACCGAGAGAAACTCCACGGAAGGGAAACGGAGAACGTTCAGGGTGGTTAAAGCGGGAGGATATTCGAGTTGAAAATTCAACGCGGTACTTTCCTTGGGATTTTTCCTTACTACTTTATTCTTTTCGTTCCATTTCCTCCGTTCTTCTCCCTTCTTTTTATTACCTTGCTATTTTTTTTTCTACCTTCTTCTTTTCATATTTTGTGCAGCTTGTCTGGATTCGTGCGCAGTCACATTAAGAAGCCACGTTTACGTGACTACAACAGGGTTGCCACTGCATTGCGTGGCGACACTCGTGTCGCACTCGCTAATGTTGCATATGCGGAAAGCTGCACACGCCACGTGCCCCGAATGCGCAACGGGGAAAAATGAGCCCTCGAGCTCGCGAGAATGAACGCGTCGACGCGTGCAATGCGGAGAACGCGCCGCCGCGCCGGACTAGCCTCAGCAGTCTCGAGTACCGCCAGAAGTGTTTCCTCTAATCGTGGAATTTTAATGTACCAGAGTGGAAATTTATGGTAACAAACATCGTTCACGATGGCCGAGTGGTTTCGAAGGAAACGATTATCCTGCTTCTCGAAATAGCTTTACTCGTCGTTCGTATTCGTTTTGTTTGTGTAGACAGCGTAAGAGCGAGAGAAAGAGAGAGAATAATGACGAGTAAAGTATACACGAAATAGGTACATATACTCCTATGCATAAGCATCGGCCACTTATTGATTTTAAACGTAAACTTTAATAAAATAGGCCGACAGTAAAATTTTCTAAACTTAATATTAGCACAATGTACTTTTCCTTGCTGTAATATTTATTTCTGGATGTTCTAAGTATATTAGATATCCTGTGACTTATGTAATTAATTATAAAACTATAATATAATTGTCTCATATCATTCATCTCAACCTTATAATATCCCATTGGTGAACCGTGTTATAAACAAGCAAATCTGCTTTGGCTTTTCATTGACCACGACTATGTAACAATCGTAATATCGACAACACGCATCGCGATAACAAAAAAGATAATGTGTGGCGATGCAAGTATTCAGTCGCGTTGCCCGGGGATGGCGATCTTTTAACGAAATAGAAAGATCGAATCCATTTTCTCGTGACGGTTAGCGTGACGACTTCGCGTGTAGTCAGGAGGTTAGCATGTGCGCGGATCAATGGGACAATTCCAAACTGTCCTGGTAGCATTTACCCACTGGTATTTCATCGTGAAAACTGAACTTCTTTCTATCACCAACCAAAGCATAACACGACTGAAAGCTAAAAGAAAAGAAAAGCGAGGAAAAGGAGAAACAATGCGAATGACGGGACAAAAATGTTAGAGAGGAACTAGAACGCGTGATCTCTAGGGATCAAGGGAGCATACGACGGATCAGTTGACGCAAGATTGAACAACGATAGTTATCTAAAACGAAATTATCCGACGTTATCGTAAATTACTGTGAACGACGTTCCGAAAAGTGTCCTGACAACACTTCACCTCTATTTTTCCCCTTTTTTTCTCTCGTTGCACGCAGGTTCACACACGAGTCCTTTTCCAAGTAAACAATTCGAGACCGTGGGGGCAGCCTGTTGCATGAACCTTGATGCCAGATAGGGTTAATTTTGCGCTCCAGCTTTGCCCTCTTTTCGATTATCTCTCCCTATTCTCGCTGTGTGATTTCCCTCTCTCCCTCACCGCGTTTTTTTTTTTTTTATCCTACTTTCTATCGGCCAGTTTCGTTCCAAACTGTGCTTTTTAAGCATTCGCGTATATTTTGTTTTTCATCCTGAGTGTGCTTTTTTTATCCGACGCTCTAGATTTCACGGAGAAGTTTAGACGAATCTCCATGGATGCTTTAAAACGTGACGTCGGTATAGAAACACGCAAATGGCCAAGTTCGGTATCGAATCTGGGTTAGGGTTACAATAGGACGTTGCCGAGTTTCATCGTAATTAACGCGCGTCTGTTAATGCGCCGTTTCTCTTCGTCTAATTCCCCTAATGTGTATTAGAATCATTCTGACACGACAATGAGATGTAGCTATTGTCACCATAGGATTCCTATTTGAAATAATAAAACATTGCGGAGAGTTATTCGATCTTTGTTTCTGAAAATTCGTTGCATCTACCGATCAAGCAGGTTGCTGGCGTCTTATCTCTGGATATTGCACGGCTTCGTGAATTTTTGATGCATTGGTAATAATTTAACCATCAGTGATATCATTGTATTGTAAACAACGCAGAAGTGTTTGGACTAAATTATTTGATTTTAGTGTCTTTGTTTTAACATGTAAACTATAGAGTATATATAAAAGTGAAAATTATCCATAAGCTAACAAATTCCTTCATATTATGCGAACAAATTGCGACATTGATATATAAACTTGATGTTTTTTATCATTCTAGGCTTTCAAAAAACCTAGGAAGATTTTTAAACGCTTAGCAGCGTCATCTGGATATATTATACAATTATTCGTTAAGCCAAACGTTTCAAACATTTTTTAATAAAAATGAAAATTCTTCTCAGGAAAGAGATTTATGGATAAAATTTCGCGTGCTAACGAAGGGTTAAATATCCTACAACAACGTTAATTTATGTCCAAGCTATTATATATTCAGATATAATTCAACGATATCATTTGAAGGCTGCTAGCGCTTTATTAGTGAGGATAATGTGATGTAAATCGAATGGATATATTATACAAATATTAAATTATTGTATTTTAGCGAGTATGACGCGATGAAATGAATATTGATGTTTCGAGATTACAAAGCAAATATTGTATTTTCGATCTCTGATGTGTAATATGTAATTTCTGCTTAATAAGGTTCATCTGAAAATGAAGGAAACAGAAAAGAAGACTTGAAAATTTTAATAAACAATGAAACAACCAAAATTTGCAGTAGGAAGTATTTAAGTTATAAAAGATCTGTAAATTGAAAGAATATAAAAAAAAAAAACTATCAAAAGGCAGAATAAAGAAGAAGAGGACTTAAAAATTCTAATAAATGGTGAAGAATAAAAACCTGAGAGGTCTTTAGACTGCGCGTAGAGAAATTAACAGAAGAGAACATTGACATTTTTATTCCATACATTTACAATTATTATGCATTTGAAAAACTGGTGCATTATATTATTGAAAAGTTTAAGTCGAGCTTGCTTATAGCTTCGTACACACTACTTAGTCGGCCAGTTTGGTTGTATAGTTGAACATTTATGAAATTAAAAACGCGATTAGACCGCGGTAGATGTTATCCTTCCACGCGACAGAAGAAAAAAAGACCAGAGGCAAGGAAAGGGAATCCCTGCATAGGCCGCAACACGACTTACCAAGGTAATTACCATTAGAACCTCGAGTGTATCGACTTTGTGACCGATTACGCGTAACTCACGAGCTCGAGAACACCATGCAGCGATAAACTCGTAACGTAACGAGCAAGGGTTGGCTTGGAGCGTAAAAAACCAACCTCCTTTAATCGCAAGCTGGTTTTGCCTCTAATAAAAGTACGCGAGCCGAAAGGAGCAATGTAAAAATATACATCGCACCTTACTACTTTGAACCTGGCTTTCCTTCAGCTGGCGATTTCTCAGGGTAGTCCGAGATTGACATATTTAACTCAAATATCAATCTCCATTGATAATCAACAATTAATTGTATTATTTCTCTTTTCGACGATTTTTGATTTGAAGAATGCAAGAATTTGAGAAAATAATATTTCCTTTACATTTTGTGTGTTAATATTGATTCAATTTAGTAAAGTATTTAAAGATTACTGTCTTTGACTAATTAGAAATCGGCGAAGTCATCTCTTCTCCGATTATACTACCATTTACACCTCACTCTATGCAAAATTTCTATACAAAAATGTTCCACAGAACATGTCCATAGAACAGCTAACAGAAAGTAGCTAAAGACAGAGTTGAAATTAAACATTGCTACGAATAAAATCTACCCTCATTGAATCATAACACATAATTCGTACCACGAGTGTGACAAGGTATTATAGTGCAGGTGGTAAACCGAGATTTATGTTAAGAGATCGCGAATAAATATTCGGGTTGTTCCCTAGATCCACGATGGATACACCGGTTGCTCGCGAAAGTGTCTGGTACAGCGGACGAAAGCGAACCCGCTGGAAAAAGGCATTGAAACGAGGCTCGTACCTTTTCTATGCAAACACGTTTCATTATGCGAGAACCGATCGGTCTATCGACGCCGAATGCAAGGAAAAATAATACTAATGGCTACAAAAGAGAACAAAAGAGACGTGGTTTGCAAAGAGGGTCACGTTCAGAGAAACAGAGGGAATGAACATAGCGTGAAAACTATACGAGAGGAACAATACTTTCGTCGTAGCTGGTCCGCTAACTCGATGTATCAGTTTGCTATTCACACGTGAAACGTGTGAGATAAAATTGTATCAATGGTTTTCCATGTTGCGACTGAAAGTGTAACGAACAGTAACGAATGACCGAGCGCCTGGGTCTTTGCGAGCGTGTCCAATATTTCGCGGGTGAACGCACCCTTATTGGATGACTCGAAAGAGGAAATTGTGGCTTGCGTTGGATGTTTATCATGCATACGATATATATCAGCTGAACGATTATGTGTGTATTAATATGCGTGATTTAGGAACGGAAATTAAGTAAAAATTGGCGATGATGTTTTCGACACGTTGTCCACTAGTGTCATGCGTACATATATAAACGTTATAATAAATACTTTAAAACGAATTTAGATTTAATTTTCAGATACGAAATAATACCTAAGCTACGCGCTAGATTTACAAAAAATTGTATCAAGAATAAAACATAAAATATATCAGACTTTTTGCCATTGTCCATTCAAACAACGAATGCGTTAAAAAGGATAACTCCTATCTCGATATCTTGCACGTTTAAGACGTAATCTCCATCATGAAATAGTTCTCTCCATCGCCGCTGAAAACAGATCGAGCTCGATCGAATATCATGCTTTTCGCTTGAAAGCTAGCCCTCAGAATAAATTGCCCCTAATCATTTCACGAACGCTATTATCTCGTGCATCTTTGAATAATTTCACGGGCTAATCATCGCGTTAAATCCCTATGATCATTCCTTGGATCGAATCATCGTCAGAAGCTGATCTCACAAATGGATTAACGTTGCAACCGACTGACTCACCTCGGTCCGTACAACGATTGAAGTGTATATCACTGGACAGTAAAATGCGGACGAGCATTGCTATTAGTTATTAACGTGTTCGCCCCCACTTCCCTTTTTTCCACAGAAGGCGTGCTCACGCACCACGTCACAGGCATCGATCCTCAGCCACGAGGTCGAGGGCTGGAAAGTGTTACGAGAGGAGAAAGGAGAGAGAGGCGTCCCAGTCTTCCGCCAGCCAGAGGAAACGAGCTGATTCAACGCCAGAGGCTCGAGCTACTCGCGTCGCTTATTAGCCACCAAAGGCTCCTGGTTCTTAGAAAAATTCTACCCTTCGTGCATGCCCAACGTGGGGATGGTGAAAGGTTACGAGGCCACGGAAATGGAGAACCGAACGTGGAACATGTTCCCGCCTACTCTTGTAAATACAGCCATTCTTATTAATAACGTTCAGACACTACTACGTTCCACAGATTATTACTTCATGCACTATGGTTTAGGACCATGAATTTGATTCATCGTACAATCGAGGTCAGAGAGATTCTATAGTTCAAAATAGGAAGATAAGAATACGAAAATTACGTTGGACACTTTATATGCGAGAAAATCGAATTTACAAACTGTCTAAATATACAGAAATCTGTCTAATGGCAGTTTGACACGAGTATGATCAATAGATTGTTCTACGTACGAAGATAAGTTGGAAACGTAGAGTGAAGATTCTTCGTTCAGGGCCTCGTTCTGGGGAAAATCGAATTTAGCAATTTTTCAAGCTAATTCTTGATTAACCACGTTCAAACTCTGCCTTCGAAATATGCAGGGAAAATGATTTTGGCGTTAAAGTGTGGTTGGATTAATCGATATGGCCGCTTGAAGCTTCGTTTAACAACCTTGCTGTATCATTTCCAGCAACCATACTGGTGCAGAATGATTAGAAAGAGAAAAAAAGGAGAAAGACAAAAAGAGAGAGAACTCTGCTAATGTCAGAGACGAAGGTGGGATCTCTGTACCGGGAACAATCGAGTGAACGTTGAGGAAGATCAGGAACTGAACGGGGAACGGAAACATTGGAACGTTGGAGAATGCAAGAGGATGTAGGCTCTATTGTCGAAGGAGAGTTTGAAAGGGGCTCGCGGAAGTGAAAATTAAAATGAATGTTACAGAGAACTAGGGTCTTGTTCTTGTTCGGTAGAGTGGAGAAAAAGTACCAAGTTTTAGAGGGCTGGTTCCTTTTGTGGCGATGAAATTTTTTTCAAGGATGAGTACTTGAGAAATAATATATATATATATTGTTTTTTACTCTGTTATGAAAAATGTCAAAGGTGTAGAACATTCAGAGAGTAAAACATTCATGGAAAATGGAGCAAATGTTATATGTTACGAAAACGTCACAATGACAACACCTACAGTTATCGTTAAATGATAATTGCGCTGTTATAATAATAACGATATAATATTGCTTTGCATATAAAATAAATAATTGTACTTTCCTTTTCTATTACTTTTTGAAGAATTACATTACTTTCCTGCTTTAATACTGGAACCATAAAAATGATGGATTTCAGTTTTTCTTTTTTACAATTGGCAAAAACACGTGGAAGCTTTTGACATATTTAAACGAAGAGACTTTCATTGAAATGGAAATAAGATTTTTATCATACTTTAATTATAAATATTCATGTACACTGCATTTATATGCACGCGAGGAGTTGGTTATTCCGGTATTAAATATACATAAATGGCAAGCAAAAGTTCATCTTCTTATAAGTTAGCAACTGAGAAGCCTGTAATAAATTTACACGAACGTTCTTCGAAGACTTTACAAGCGTCTGGCGAGAGATTTAACCGATTACGGGTTCTAATCAAACAGGCGACGTCGCCGGTTTCCAATTAAGAAAAGAAAACAGACTCGATCTGCCTCGATTGCAAATCTTTCGTTGGAAAGCGAAGAACCGAGTCTACGAACCTAGCAATTAGTCCACTTCACAGCGAATCGACGTTGAAAGGCTCGCTCATCGTCTGATGCCACCGTCTTTTAACTATTTCGAGTCGACGAGGAAAAAACTAATGGCATCGGGTAAAATAATCGAGCCGACAAATAATTGTCCTTTTTCTCTCCCTAATTTTCCAAAGGACATCGTCCAAATTTTTCTCGATAATTTTAAACCAGAAATTGCTTTCTTGAGATGTATCCTTCCTTGTTGAAGTTTCATCCTGATACTGTTTCCTATAATTTTCGAAATGAAGAATAATCAGATGATAGTCTGAATAATATTTGCTGTGGGTGAAAGGAGAAATAGAATTTATCTTAGCTAGCGAACTAGAAACCCGTGTACCGTGACACCGATCGACCATCCTTCACACGCTGAACGCCACGTCATCCAAAAAATCAGTGACACCCAGTTTCGGTACTTGGTGACCCAAAAAATGATACCTTAAATCCGTGTGAAATTGAAATTGCTCCATCTTTATTTCAGCGACAATTGGTGCGCTCGATATCGTTTTGCGAGGAACGAAAAATGCGTGAATTGCCCAGTTTGGTATCGAAACTTACACGTTATAAAACATCGTAACTAAGTATAATAATAGGAAGAAAAAAAATTGTGTCAGTGATAAAATATTTAAGAAAAAGCTGCAGTAAACTGACTACATAAAGAATTCGCACGAACCGGTGCGTAACTTTCAAATCGCGTAATTCTCGTCGGCATGGATCAAACAAGAATTATTAGACCTTAACGGGGACCAGACGTAACACTTCGATTGTCGCTTGTCTCAGTCCTTGCAATACTTTTTTAAATGGATAAAAATTCACTAAGCAAGAGGCTTACCGAAAACTTGTTACTTTCTGTTATTTCTAATTCCTATACAAGTTTTATACTTCAATCGTCGATGGCTCTAGTATTAATCCTTGAAACTCGAAACTATCCTTTCCTAGTATCGCGATAATGTAATGGATTCATTTACGAAATAAAACGAAAACACGGAGAAACGTGGACAAATAATTCGTTGGAGGAATATCTTCGCTGGCATTTCGGATCATCCGAAAAATTAATGGGGAACACGATCGAACACGTTGAGAAGACGTGTTCGAATTAGTGCGGGGGGGCACAAGTTCGTTAACTACACGTGTGTAGGATTGGAGAAGAAAAGAACGGAGCACGCTGGAAGCACCCTCGTCCTCGGCGAAAGAAAAACAGAACGATTCAGCGTCGGTAGGCTACTTGCCTACGGTGACACCAATTAAGCCCTGAAATATCGTGAACACGCGGTTACACGAGCATGCAAACACCTCTAACCTAATTTACTTCGGCAGAAAGATTTCGTAAGCGATAACGTTTCGAATCGAGGAGCCTCTTGATTCGAATATACACATCACCGGTCGCGTATATTTGGCGTATATGTTCGTGTCAAATTTTTAACACCGACAACTTTATAAAATTCCACTTCATTCTTCGTTATTCGATCTTTAAATGTATAATTAATTTATCGATCTATACCAATCTATAGTAATCAGTATCTATCGATGGAAATTACGTTTTTCGCGAGTATCAATAAAAAATTCTGCAAGTTAATCTGCTTGTGCGATGCTGTTGAAGAAGGTTGCTCAACCTTCTTCGAAATTATCGATATAAAACGAGCCGTTAAAAGCTAACATCACGATTAATTAGTCCTGAAAAAAACAAACCAACTTCCACGAATTAAGCGAACGCAAAGCTCAAAGGAGCTTCGAGAGACTGAAAAGGTGCCCTGAAGAGGAACGAATCCTTGATCCAAGCAACTTGTTCCAATTAACTCGCGCCGTTTGAGAAAAGATGGAGAAAGAAAGAAAGATAGCAGCAACCTCGTACGAGTTAACATTGGAACTTTCTTCGAATAAGCGTAGAGAATGAGAAGATCGCTTTAACCCCGCACAATCGAAGTTTCCTTTGTTTACGAGACTAAAAATAATAATTAATCGCAATCTCTCATTTTCAAGTTACACGACGCTGTGAAAAGATTAACGCAATTTTGAAGCGCAAAAAGTTCCAATCGCAGCTTCAAAATTAATACGCACTCTGGCCGTTCGTTTCGCTCTTTTTTTCTCAACGTGATCGATTGCACGAAACGGAGATAAATCAGCAAAACGTCGAACGCTAAGTGCTTTCGACAAGCACGTTCGATTAATCGATTCTTCTACGCGTACTTTTTAAAATGCAAAGCTTTCCCTCGCATTGTGCAACGTCGCTACAACGTTCCAGGGTTTTCGGTAAGAATTTTTATCAGATTGAATAGCCTTGATTCGCCGAGAAGAGAAAAGTTTCAAACGAAACGATCCTCGAACGTGATCGTAATGGAAGAATGAGAAAATAGACTTTGTTCGTCGAGGAGTTATGACGGCGTATTACGATCGATTTGAAAAAGACTGAATTGGTAACGAAGAATGAACTCCGATATAACTCGATTCTACGAACAGGAATAGCGTGAAAATGCTATTGCTTCGCGTCGAGAATATGTAAATTGGCTGTGTTGGGATATTTTCTATGTTTAATTAGATACGTTTGAACGTGTTTTTCTTTTTTTTTTTCTTTTTTTTTTTTTTCTTAAGATTTATAATTTTTATTGCATGAAACTTATCACCATGTTGATTTACGAGTTACGAGGAACACCGATAAATATTTTTTAATTTCATGTTTCCTCAAACTTAAGAAATCCCATGACAATAGAAAAATAGAATTACATGGAAAATGATGCACAGAATATAGAAGAGTTGAACGAAACACGATACACCGTATATAGTTTAACTTTCATTTATCGTACTAAAAAGTTAGTCGACCATAAATTCCTCGGCGTCAGCATCGTCGCAGGTCATTTTATCATTCCCACGGTATATCATTCGGACTTGTGTCATTCAGAAAGACCAAATGAAAATCTAGATATCGTTCATGAATCACTATCACAATCCATCGCCGTGATCTATCGTCAATATTATATTAGGTTTTATAATAAATTCGTTCGTAATTTCTTTAAAAAAGCATCAAAAAACATTGCTGGTTAACCAATAAAAAATCTAAATTAAGCACAACGAATAAACTAAATATATACAAAACAATAATCAAACCGATCTGGACATACGGAGTCCCACTATGGGGGACGGCAGCAATGAGTCACATAAATAAAATAGAAACGGAACAAGCAAAAATTTTAAGAACAATAGTTAACGCTCCATGGTACGTCAGAAACGAGGACATCCGAAAAGATCTAAAAATTCCAACAGTTAAAGAGGAAATCGCTAGATACGCAAAAAAGTACAAAGAAAGACTTGCAACACACCCAAACCAGCTAGTTGCCGAAACAAATGAAACCGTAATAGAAAGAAGACTGAAGAAGAAGCATCCCGCAGACCTCGCAATAGAAATACAATAAACAACCTGGAAGATGGAACCCCGCTGGGGGTAACCATCCACGTGCTATATTTTCCAAGTTATAACATTTTACCAAATGTCCTTCTGGACAAATTGTAAAATTAAATAAATAAATAAATAAATAACATTGCTTCTGCGTAACATCTGTTTAATGAACGATGGATGTAACGTTTTACTGTTCTCTCCTAATGAATTAAACAATTCAAAATGTTTGTTCTTTCATCGAAAAATTCCAATATACGAATATTCCGAGAACATGTAGGTATTTAATTGCAAAATCAAATAGAAAGACAATTTGGATATAGAGCTGATCGGCAACATAGTCGAGTCATAAAATCGTTCTGTAAAAAGCGAAAAATGTGACTTATATTCTTCGCCTGCGGTCTTCGTACGGTATCATCAAAGAACCACAAAGACGTAGACTAATCTTCCGCGTAAATAATTTTATCTTTCTCATTATCTTCGAAATTGTTATTAGTACATCGCCGGCGTGAAGAATTTATGAACACGACGTTGTATATATAGATATATCGAGTTTGAGAGGTTACGCGATGTCGTAAAACGTCTGGAAAGATAACTGGTGGTGCGGTGGCTGTCATGAATACGTAATCGCGACGCGATCAACGTCCAAAGTAATTTCGAGTAATTTTTATCGGTCGGCCGTGAAAGGATCAAGGCGAACGACGAAGAGGAAGGGGAAAGAGAAAGAAGAAAATCGCGGGACGAGCAACGACGGTATTGGGAATTCTCATCGAGGGTCCGAAACGAACTCCGAAAATCCTGTTTTCCGGCTGAGAGCCTAATTTGCAATGGAAATCAGCCGTGAATCGTTCTATTTACATGTACCCCCATCCACGAATGAATAATTCGAAATTGATCCCCGTTTGATAAATGAAGAAACTGCTTGGGAACACCCGCTGTGTACTTAAACTACGAGTTTATTACTTTAAATAGCGTTAGGATATTAAAGAATCATCGAAATTGCGGGTAATCAGTTAGATTCCTATATCGTTGGTTTCTTAGAAGAATGACACATCTTGAATCTACAAAGAGATTGACTCTAGAAATGAGGTATTTATTAACGTTAAAATTATCAGCTTTTGATACATGTATATAATAATATAGCTAAAAGCGTTATATATACGATTAAGATGAAATTAGTTTGGCGAAAAGTTGATCAAAAAGTCACAGACGATTGTTAAGGGAACGATGATAAGATCGTTGTAGAGGTTGTTGTAACTTGATGGCTCAAGTTGGCAGAAAATTAATTCACCGTGACAGTCGATGTTTCGCCAGAGTTGCCGCTGCTCGACGAACTTATCAATCGAGTTTCCAGCAATTAGAAGTTGCTTCGTTATGCGAGCTTTCTTCGTGGCCCTGCTTTCTCGTGCTAAATTTCCCGTTTCCCATTGTCGTCCTCGCCGTTAATACAGTTTGTAAAAAGTTCGGCTTCGTGTGAAAATACCAAATTACTTGTCGTTTTTTAGAATCAGATTCTAATTAAGAAAGAGTAACTAGAAGATTCGAAAGGAGTTGATAAATTATTTCTAATTCGATTCCAAACTGGTTGAACTTTCCTGGTCCTTTACATTCAGATTTATCGTCGAATCTTATGCAGCGATCTACTAGTCAAAAATAGATGAGCAACGCAATGGCAGGTGTTGAAAATCACTTTTCATATAAAAAGCATCTCTCTTCGCTTGGATAAAGTAAAATATAAAAGATCGACCTTTGGATGAGATTCTAAGAAAGAACGAGTGAAAGATCGGAATACTTAAAAAAAAAAAATTCTCGTTACGTAAGAAATGTCTGTTTCGAAGCTCGAAGAAAGGAAAGGGTAACTGTCCGGAATTTTCCATAAACCGGTACTTCTCTCGCCTAAGCTTTTTCGTTATTCTTTCAACATTCCATCCTACGATCCACTTCAACGGATTACCAGGAAGAAAAAGAAGAAACAGTTTTCCACCGAATCTATGTACAAAAACCTAACCCAACCCTATTGCTAGCCATCGAACAGAAAGTTCGATTAACTCGCCCATTTCCCATCAGACGCAGACGTTCGAGTAATATCTCGCAGCTGGAACTACCATCGAATCGACAGCATAGCCGATATGTCCCAGAGACAGGCGGATAATCGCGAGCAAATATACAACGGCCAAACGAAAAACCTTCATTGACAGATCTGTCAAACGAGGAGAAACTCGACAACTGGCCTTAATTAACACAGCGGCGTGTGTTCGAGGTCTTCCACAAAATCCACGCTTTGGGAAATTCAGTCCAAGTTCGTTTTGCGATGAACGGTAGCCTGTTTGGTGATTCTGTATGGATTGTACTTTTGTTGATAGCGGTAGAAGCTGGTAGGAAATGTTGTGTCATACTTATCTTTCTCTCTTAGTACTCCGCAGCCGTGGAATTCCATTCAGAATCATTAAGTCGCCTAGCATTTGTGATTAGTGTAATGAGCCGGAGTATTTTATGTCATATTCTATTTCTGCCAATGTGTCTCAGAGATTCTAAGATTTGAAACAAGTCAACTTTCTATCGCATTATCTACTCTTTACCTCATCTTTCCAAAATTTTCTTATCTCTCGGAAAACTTTTTGTATATCTATATATATACATTTAAATTTTGATTATAAAAAGTGTACTTAGATATAACAAATATATACATATGTAATGTCAACTCTTGTAAAATATCTACAACCGTGCAAGACTCCAAAGAAATCCGTGTTAAACTCTTTTATAACTATGTGCTTCTCTCTAAGCTGTGTGCACCGCCATATGGGAAGAGAACATCGAAACGTGCGTTGCACCTGAAGGGTCAAAATTAAAATTCGACGAATCGTCCTGCACGAGTGTAACGCGAGGTCGTTCGAACGCGATAGATCGATCGCGCTATACCACACCGAGAGGAATGCGATACGGGATGCGAGTCCGTGGGTAGGAGACCAGAGAAACGGGGGCGTGCAAAGCGGTTGCTAGTGGAGGTGGAGGCGTTGATGGCTAATAATAAAAGCAAAGGAATGTTTGCTGTACGCGTTGGAAACGCGTCAGCAGGACAGGGGGAGAGAAGAACGATAGGAGACAGTGATAAAACCGGGACAGTGATACGGATGGAAAATTGATGGACACAAAGGCCGACGGAGGCAGTTTCCAAGATATATTCTTGTTCATAAGTTACAGAATATAAGAGAATTTTAAGTGAAATAATAATAATAACCCTGTTGTTTTCTTCGGATCTATAGAAACGAGCATGCAAACCGATAGAAACACTTCTGACGATTTAAATGAAATTATTTTATGTTTATATATCTCATATATATATTAAAACGATATTTGTTTTATTACAGTCAAATACGAAGCAGAACTTACTATCGGCTATCGAAAACTTTTCCAGCAATCTAATAGAAATAAAGATTTCCAGATACAGGACATGTCGTTTTAAAATTCCTCTTGCATATTACAAATTATACGAAGCAAGTCATACAGTCTGTCACACAAGAGCGTGTCTGCGATATTTCTGTAAATATTTATATATTTGTAAAAAAATTTATATGAATTGAATCTACATCTAAAACACTAATACGCTATTACTTAGTAGGGTGTCCAATCTCCTCCATTAGCGATTATAGCTTGACATCGTTTCGGCATACTCTCGACTAATTTTTGAGCGTAGGATTCTGGTAACGACCTCCATATCTTTCGAATGTGATGTACAAGTGTTCTTATTTTTGTGATACGTCTTCCTCTCAGCTTGCATTTCATTAGGGACCACACATTTTCGATAGGGTTTGCATCAGGGGACTGCGATGGCCAAGGAAGTACTGTGATGGCGTTTTTCGCTTTCCATTGGGTGCAGATGCGACTTCGATGTTTAGGGTCGTTGTCTTCTTGCAATATCCATTGGTCCTCGGTTTGGTTGAACCAACGTTTCACGGATGTGAGAAGTCCCCTTTGGTACAATTTCACCATCTTTTGTGCATTCAGATTGTCTGTAAAGACGCACAAAGTCCCAAAACCGCGTGCGTTAAAGCAACCCCAAACATGCACTTTTATAGGGTGTTTTACACTTCTTTGAATCATCCTTCTTCCATGGATAGTCCAAGCACGCCTAATAGGACACCATGCCCAAAACGAAGATTCATCAGTGAATATTATATTACTCCAATCACGATCTCTGTTTTCATTCGCCCATGCCAGACGATTTTCGACGTTTCGCGTACGCGGCACTCATATTAAAAAGCTCTGTTCCTTTCACTGTTTCAAATGAAACTGAAAGGTATTCAGCAACGCGTATTAGAGAAGTTTTCGTTTGTTTACATTCTTTTTATCTCATTCTGATTAGGTGTCAGGTTTCGCAGATATCGCAGACACGCTCTTGTGTGACAGACTGTATAACCGCCGGACATGCCATCAACCACGGTCAAAAGCGAAACATCCCCGAAGATAAAACCAAAAACGGGGCCAAAACCGGACCTGAAACGTGTCCGTAGAAAGGAACAGAATATAAAGGACAGAGAGGCGAGTGACGAGAAGAGAGATAATAAAAGTGTAAGCGGGAAACAAGTGGAAGTTATGGAGATAGTACGTGACGAACACGTAAAATGTGGAAAATCCGGTGAAAACGAGAAATGGCTGAGAACGAGGGAATATCTGCTACTTGACTTTAAAGTTCCTCGTGGCCAGACGGAAGCAGCCTAAACGAGGATAAACTGCGGCCTCAAAGAAACACGCAAGATAAAGATAGCAAGATGCGAAGATTTCGCTGGAGATGGCAATGTTACGTGTAGCAAGAACCATCAGAGTGGTTTTTTAAGGGTTGGAACTGGTCTCGTGCCGATTTTACGGAATCAAACGTGCAGCCAAGTGGAATCTGCGCTCGATGGAACGCACGTGATCGTTGCAAGTGGAATCTTTCCTTTTTCGCTAGCAAAGGAATCGCGCCGATAAACACGGCTTCCTTCCACCCCATTTTTTCCCTTCTAGAATTACACGGGTCGATTGTAACCACAGTTTTTGCCGAACATTTGTAGATTTATATGTGAAACGTGAACAAAAACATCGTGACTGTATTATATATTAAATATTTTCAAAGCGGCAGTCGGCTTATCGATCTCACCCTGCAGCGTGATGCAAGTTTTTGCATAGCGTGTGCTATCAGGCAAACGTTGCTTGCAGAATGGAATTTTTATGCTTGCGATTGAACTTCAACGATAATGGTTAGGGCTCGTCGATTGATCAGGGTGCTTAAAATTAGCACTCTTAAAGAAAAGACGTGTATATAAGGGATACAGGTGTACAAAACTACAGTTGGAACGTTCCAATGAATGAAAAGTTTGAAAGCTGGTGCGAAGAATGGAACAACTGATGGAAAAATTACTTGAAGATTTTCAAAGACTAAAGAAACATTTCTACAAACTCCTACAAAACTATGTAATCTAGTAACTATCGAATCTAACAAACTGGATATTCAATACCGACTAACAGAAAAATCTTCAAAACCTATCAACTTACTCCGGAACGGGCATCCTTCAAGTCCAACATAACGGGAAGTTACATGTACGTAATTATACAGGATCCTCCGAGAATCTCTAATTCGGGTAAACTCAAACTATATCAACAAAGAAATTTCCAAAACTTAACTTACTTCAAAATACTCATCCTCCGGATCAAACGTAACAGGATTATACGTATGCTTATACGAGACCAATTTATGCATGAAACACTTAGAGCACTCGGACTCGAGAACCGGTATATTGTTACGGATCAAAGAACCTTAAACGGAACGTATGACAGAGTTCTTGTAGTTTCGACAAGAATCTTTACGATCCATCGACGGAAATCGAACTTCGACCACTATCCTGACATAAACCTAGATACACCGTCTTCATAGAAGAGACGAAGACGTTCGAATGGGAATCTCGCGGGGACCTGTGCCGTCTCGCGCCACGACGGAGCGCGCTTCGCGAGAAGCAGCTTCCTGTCCTTGAATTTGTGGGTTCCAAGGGAACGTGCTCGCGGGGTCGATTCTCGAGACTCACGTTTCTTCTCATCTCGCGTTGAATCCAGGGCCGTGCTCACGTGCGGCTGTCCGATGGTCGCACGGTCGTTGCACCGTCGGGCCTCGTTGCGGCAGCAGCCTCGGGAACAACGACGCGAACCGTGACAACGACGACGAGGAGGATGGATACGAAGATGAGGTCGAGGGCGGCGACGATGACGATCGACCGCGACGATGTCGATACGGGACGAACGACGCGCGTAACGACACGGAATGGCGAGCACTCGGTGCAATCGCGAAGCACACGCGAGCGACGAGCATCGCCCCAGCTCGACACCAAGCTCACGACTGCCTCTCGAGGGCTTAGCTGGGGGTTGCTTCGACTCCGGTTCACCGGTTCAATCGGTGGCTGGGGGTGGCCTCGGAGGGGCCAGGGGTACAACGTTAACCCGACACACCACTGCCGTCTAGGGGCTACCAAGGGAACGTAAAGATTCGTCAGGGCGCAAGCTCCGCCGTTCGCCACCAGCGCAGCCGACAGGGAGTCACGAACATTTCAAGCGACATGGATGTGTAAAGTGGATTCGTACCGGCAGCATTTCACATATTACAACAGCACTTTCCCTTGCAAAATTTTCTCCTTGGCTTCGTGCAAATACGTATATGCTGGATGTTATACGACGGTAGTTTGGTTCTCTTCAAGGGGTCGTCTAGGGAGAGTATGGGTGTACGTGCACTTTAGGAATTTTATACACGTGATGTAATGGCTGTTGAAAAGTTTCTGGCTGTAGTACAGTCTTAGAATATTCCCGGAAGAAGACGACTATTGCGTTAACGTAATATGTATTCGTTAAAGTAAATAAAATTATGGCACGTACTATGTTGTTAAACTTCTTATAAGGAGAATTTTGTTAATATATGAATCAAATCGAAATAGAAGTATGACTTTTGGCTAGGAACTTTTTACAGCTACCATAGCATATATGCACATATAATTGACTAACTATAATAATGTTTGTATGTTTAATTTTAGCATAGACTGGAAATAATAAAAACAAAAGGGGTTAATTAATTAGCCTTTTTTTAAAACAGTGACATACGGATATCATCGTAGGGCAGCAAGAATTCTTTTATATTTTTTCCACATAAATAGGAAACAAAATGTCTGTTTGTGATTTCAAAGGCTTGAAAGGAAAACAAAGGAGAAAACGAAGCAGAAATGCATCTTTGTATCTACGAGCAGAAATATATCTTTGTTTAATGGATTCCCAACCGGAATGCCCATTTGTACGCAGTCACTGTTAATTCAGCGACGCAGTAGCAGCTGTCGATCACGGCTAGACACGCGATGCCAGCATCAACTCTCTAAATTAAAGCTATGACGCGATACGGAAAACAAGAAAGTACGCGAGTAAACAATACTTTCGTGATCGAAATACCATTCTTTATACTTCAAAAAAATGCACTTTCTTGCATATCAAATGCATAAGTCACGCGTGACTCATGATAATACTGTAACTTCCATAAATTTAAAATTGCTAAAACAGAGTCGTACCTACAACTTTGAAAGACCAAATAATATTACAATATGGTACATTAATCGCAAAAAAAAAAAATTTTTTTAATTATACCTATCAATGATTCGATTGTTTCCAAAATATCTAGTTATTAATTAAACTAGCATTTCTATTATTTCCAACAATCATCAGCCGAAGAAAAAGAATCTCCGATAAAGAGAGCTCTCAATGTCACAAAATCTCTAAGTACAAACCTTTCAACCACAAATTTGTGATTTACAGAGGCTACATGCGAACCCCCATCCCTTTCCCTTTCCCCATGATGTTCCAAGTGGTTCGCTCGTAATCATATTAACCGCAACATGGCACACGTGGCAAGAAACCGATACTAAGGATCAATCAAGGACTTTATCGGCATGCACGTTCGAATTCCTCTGGTTCGGCATTTCTGACGTAAACCAGTGACCTTGAACCAGTTTGGCAGACTCGAAGCGCGATATTAGGTACGCGTGTGTAACAGCTCGAGGAAGCTCGCCCTTATCGCATCGATCGTACCGGAGAGGGCAGAAACGAGGGATATAGATCGCCCTTCCTGTTTCGTTAAATGATCGTACGCCGTTTGTCGAAACCATTAGCATCGATTCCACCCCCTGCCGTTTGTTTCCTTTGTTAAATACGACCGGGGAACACTTACCTGCACGTTTTACCGCAGTATCGGGGTACTTGCACCCTCGCGGTAGCTGATCAACAGGTTCGCGTGCCGGATGTGCTGGCATACCGGAAGTCATCAACGAGGCCACACGACGTGGTTTTCCACGGTCTCGTACGGTAACGATCTGACCACCCTCTCTTTGTGCTCGAAATAAGCGGTCGTAAAAGTTAGTTCTCGACTGGATAAACGCAGTCTGGATAAGCATCGATGACACGAGGAACAGATATGGATTTTCTAGGAACTTCTATAGGATAATAAATGGTTCGTTGAAGGTAAGGATCAAAGATAAATAATATGAAATAGAATTAGGATAAAGAGTGTTATACCTAGGGTGAAAGGGATGAGTAGAATTGTAGATCCGTCTATTCTCGTTTCTGTAGGATAATAAAATAAGAAATTAGAATGGTTAAAAATAAATAATAAGGAAGAGAATTGGATATAGAATACTATACCTAGGATGAAAAAGCTTAGTAAAATTGTAGGTCCATCTATTCTCGCCTTTATCGACTCGTATTACACATAACTTCCGCGAATTTCAGTAAAGAATTGACGCGTACACGAACAGATACAGCTAGTTAGAGACGTTTCTTGGAAAATTAAGGTCGATAAGAAGTAAGTACAAAATTGCCTAAGCTAAACGATACATCAAGGATCCAGACGCATCGGCGTAGTATTTCACGAATCCGACGTGCTTGGATCTTGCGGTTGTTTCTTTTTTTTTTTTTTTTTTTTTTTTTTCCTATGCTTCTCATTTGCCCTAATACGAAATGCATGCAGGTCTTTGTAAAAATATATCAACGTACGTTCACACACGTTCTAATGTGTTTTTTAGCTTCGATATCGGAACGAGTATTTGATATTCATTTGCATCAAACGTATGCATATACTCAATTTCGGTTTTTCTTCCTTTTCATTTCGCGATTAAATTCAAAGCCGAAATGAGAAATTCCAATATCACAGAATCGAATCTCTCTGTTCCTCGCATCGCTGTCATAGATGCGGGACAAGAAAAATGAATCACGGAATGGACGAATGGCTGTTTGAACGATTTTAGACCTCTTTCTTTTTTTCTCCTTTTTTTTTCTCTCAATTGCAACGCGGAAAAAAGTAATTGACAATTGTTTCAATGGGTCCACTTGATTCTCGCGGCCGATCGACTACGTTCGAAGCCACACTACGACACTAAAGTTATGTACAAAATCACAATGTTTCTCTCGCGGATACTCATTACTTGCTTGTTACAATCTTCATCGCCGTAATCTCTTACAATCCACAAGGATTTCTTGTATAAATTACACATGACTACACACAAGTGCTACATTCGCGCACCTCGCAAGCTACCTATTACACCGTTTGTCTTTGTTCGTTTCGCGTGTGCGTCGATAAGAGACCTAAATGACTTACACTAAATATAATCTAAAACTACATTAGTCCGCGATTCGCACAAATGACGCTAATGTTATATTCGAGTACCGTGTAGGCGGGTAATGTCGTGTTAACACAATTATGCGATGAGCGAGTGACAATGAAAGAAACAAAAATTGATACTAAAGACGCTGAACGTTGTATGATGTCCAAATGTAATATGTCATTGTAAACGCGTCGTTCACGATTATCACTTTAAAAAAATTTCGCGACATATCGAACATTGGTACTGTCATGGGTAAAATGTGAAAGAAAAGATGATGTGAACGCACCATCGCAAACCTAACGAGATTCTTTCGGATTCTCAAAGCAGAACGTTCTTCATAATGCTCTGCCATGAAAGGGCGCACAAAGAATAAATAAATCTCCTCTAAATATTTCGGTTGACATGATTATCGCTCTGAATATTCCATCCGACGCAATATAACAAAATATTAATTACGAAGTAGCCTGTTCTCCCGACATTCAACACTACCGCTTGTGACTCGTTTTGCTCTTAGGACTTTCTGTGACGCTATCGTTAGGCTCTCTTCTAGGTCGTAGAATGAAGTTCAGATTGTGCGCGGTATTTACGGCGTAATAAACGTTCGCCGAGTTTGGCAGAACCATCTCACGATCAGGAAGAACCTGGGCTAGCGTATACTGGTCGGAGCTGCCCTCTATTCCTAGCTTAAGCATCGCGTTTCGTATCACTTGCGGGGTCCTTTCGTTGTTCGAGAGCATGATAGACTTGTAGAGCACCACGCCCTCAGTCTCAACGTTATCGCTCTCCATGGTGACTTTAATGATGTAAAAATCTGGTGAACTCTTGTGCGAATGACTTGGACTGGACAGGCCAATGGCATTGGTGCTGTTTCCATTGGCGGTGATGGCAGTCGGCGGTGCTAGTCGGTTGTGCTGATTCGTTGCTCCGCTTCCTCCACCGGAGCTTAGAGACACGTCCAATGATGGCAAAGACGAGCTGGAGGAAGAACTAGACATCTGGGACGGCGAGGTGCGCCGATCGAGAGAGTTGTGCGGCGAGCTCGGCAGAGAATCTAGGTCGCAATAAAACTGGGAGCTACTCGAACTCGACGTAGAGGCTATCGAGTCGTTTTTGCGATGACCCTGATGACTCTGCAAGATAAGTCTGGGCTCAGGCTTCTCGCGAGGAACAGGTGATCGGGAACGGGTTCGTATTAACGAGATCAGGGAGAGCATGCTGACCTGCTTCTTCTTGCCACGATTATTCAGAGTGTTTCCAGGGGGCGGCGGCTCGATCTGACAGCTCAGTTTGTACGCTTCCCGATCATCAAGCACCACAACGGAATGAAACCAACGATCGAACAACGGATCCGTGCTGAAATTGTACGCGTTCGCTGCGCCTTGGAGCAATCTTATCCTAGCGAGGACCTCGAACTCCTTCCGTCTTTTATCAAAGTTGATTAATCCTTCCGCTATCGTGTCTGGTATCGCGGTGTCTATCATAGTGAGATCCGTTAGGAAAGTTCCTAGGTACGGTATCGTGCCATAGCTGATATTCTAAACAGAGAAAGTTCGTTAGTGGTTGTATCCAGCATTGCGATCAATGAATCAAGGGATGCATAAGTATTTGGTACACACTTTCAAATTATTGTAAATATATAAAATAGTTCAAGTGAAGCTCTTTAATTTAATCGTGGTGTCTGATTTTTATCTCAGACGATCATACAAGTACGATCAGTGGATATTGATAAGAACAATACTCGATATTAATTAATACGAACAAAACATTAAAAGACGCCTGAATTAAGTGACTTCACGCATTGTTCAATGACGGGATAATAGAGGAATTGAATAGAATTTTGATCAAACTGCATCAAGCGTCCAAAATACTTACGCACGTGTGTAAATTAGAAATTGTACTTACTCCTGCGTGAGTATTCTGCTTTTGAAATAACTTTTGCAAATGCCTATCGCTCCTGCCTGCAGTGTCAGCAAACTTTGCCGTACCTTCCTTGATTAAAAGCTCTCGCTGCGTCCACGCGTTATTCTCCTCTGAGAAGATTCTCTCCAGCTCTCTAAACAGCTCGTGCTTCTCTCTGGGCATAGACTGCCAACATTTCTCCAATCTATACACGGGGTTACTCTGTAAACCGGACACGATAGCCTTCAGGCTACTAAAATTCTTCAACACGCGTAGTTCTTGAGCAATGTCAATCCACGTCTCGAGGATCCTCGCTCGTTCCTGAGGCTTCGTCGTTGGGTCCATCAGTATCGTGGATATGACTCGAAGCGACACAGCGTTGAATTGATTCACAGTCGCCAACACCGTGGCCGCGTCGTGACTTCTCGAACGATCTCTTCTGGACCAGACAGCACCTAGGCACTGATGGGCTACGAGCTTTTTGAACACTTCGGCGTCCATTCGAGTTAACTGTTCGGCGAAATGCCGGTGTGGAACTTCGGGGAAACTGTAGTTCGTCCAGTGATCCACGATCGGATCTGGGGAACCACGCGGTAGTCGGCCATTATCGTACACCATACAAGTGTCTGAAAGAAAAAAGATGATTTAGGACGATAATATTTTCCTGCGTAGATAGAAAATATGTATTCTTTGAATCGGTGAATCAAATGGATGAGTTGTACGTAGTAAGTTCCTGTATTTATCTAAAGTAACACTAAATACGTCATATGCGGTATGATAAACTTCCGGTTGACGTGTAGCGTTACAGAATCGACGAACGAAATGAGATGTATGATAATATGTATCGATTGACGTGTGTTAATATAATATGTAAATTTCTAAACTGGAATTTCTTTCTGCATTAAATTATCACGACTAAATTGTCATTCAGGACCAAAGAATTGAACAATGAATATTTATAAAACAATAATTTTTAATTCTAGAAATAAATATTTATATGTTTGATTTCCGGTGTTCTACAGAGTCCACTACGTACAGTATAGGATTAATCAATTAATCACGCAGGATATAGCGTTATAAAAGTTTCCTTACCTAACTGATCTTCACGCTGAAACCTGTGCAAGCGATGCCTTGCCTTGAGCTCGAGTTCCGAGCCAGGAAGTCGTCGATGCGTGAAGTCCAGGAGTCTACTGAGCAATGGATGATTCGGCGGCGACTTCCAGTCACCAGGATAGGCGTCCAGCCAAACGTGAAGAGCCTGAACTAGAGTCTTTCGATGCTGTTCACCTGTCAGGGCACCGGATCCTTCGTCGAGGGCGTCGTACCTCGCCAACAATAGCTCCAGCACTTCTCGCGGCGTGGTGAATGCACGATATGTCGCCAAGAAGACATTGATGTATGTCGACTCGAGTTCCCCGTCGTCGTTCGCCAGACTCTCTACCAGCCGCTGCACCGTTCCGGCTTTCAGGAAACGCACTCTCACCGTCTCCCATTCTAAATGCGAAATCTCGTCGTCTGAATCCTGTGGAAAAGGTATTTCAAAGTCGTTAAGTCGGAACGTCTAAAAATTACAGAGGTTGGACATTTTTCAAATTTCCAGATCTGTCGGATTTCGAATATTTATATCCTGGCAAGTTTTTTCACCAAAAAATTTTAACGTATGGAAATTGAAATGCAAGAATTGAGAGTTTCGGAAATTGGAAGACTCATAAATGAAAAATTCAGAGATTGAGAAGACACTCAAGGGTACGGAAATTGTAAAATTGAAGAATTTCATAATCAGAAATGCAGAGGTTTGGAAGTTTAGAAACTAAGAAATTCAGGTGTTCGAAGGTTTGGAAGAGATTCGATAGAAATGAATACTGGCAAGTTTTTTCACCAAAAAATTTAAACGTATGGAAATTGAAATGCAAGAATTGAGAGTTTCGGAAATTGGAAGACTCATAAATGGAAAATTCAGAGACTGAGACGGCACTCAAGGGTACGGAAATTGTAAAATTGAAGAATTTCATAATCAGAAATGCAGAGGTTTGGGAATTTGAAAACTAAGAAATTCAGGTATTCGAAGGTTTGGAAGAGATTCGATAGAAATGAATACTCACCGATGCAGAGAGACTCCTGGTAGGCCTGTGATATCGAACCTTCTTCAGGTACACCGTGTATATGACGCCATCGCCCCTTTCCTCGCCCCATAAACGCCACGTGGGCTGCAAAGTAGAAGCAAATGGCGAAAGTTACGACAAGAAAAAGGCAGACATCCGTTGAGGGTATAGGTAGGCGGTGACGGCGACGTATACAACGAGCTACACGGGCAAAAGCACGCCACCAGGGGATGATTTACGCCATTAATTTCACCAGCTACCCCCTGTCATGCACAACCATCTTTCTAACGGGGACAAGCTAATCAATGAACGTCGTGCACTCGGCAGATTTATTGAAATAATTGACTTCCAGCTTCGAATTGACCTCGCTCGTCCATTTTACAACTTGGATCGTGATTAACCGGATGAAACGCTTTATCCTCGCGATCTACCGTCTCTCTTCTCTCTTTCTTTCTCTCTTACAACCTCATTGTTTCAAGTTACAAGAATTCTAACTGTTTCTCATTTCTAACAAGAATTTACGAAACCGATTTAGCTACGACGTGAATTACATTATGTCGACAATAGACTCGAGCATATCCTCCGATCGATTCCGTTCCAACAAAAGATTATCAACTTTTGTAAAGAAGCTAAAGTATCGAATAAAATCTAATAAGCCAGCGAATATAAAAATAGTCGCTAATGGTGATGGTAATCGATGCGACTTGAAATAAAATAAACAATAGTAATAATAGTACAACTTGAATCACGATATTTAGTCGTCTGGAACAAAAGCATACTTAAGCGAAATATCAGAATAACGATACCCTCGTATCTCTAGAAATAAATATTGTGCTTAAGCACACGTTTGTTTCATCGCGCGATTTCTTTCCAATACCAAGAATATACTTAAGAGAAATAGCGAGGAAAAGAAACTCTGGTATTTGTACCATGGAATAACCAGCCCAGGCGCAAATTTATTTCATCGCACGATCCTTCGCCTATTTTCAGCCCGGTATCCCAAAACGCAAGCCGTGGATGGCAATTACAGGAGATTATAAACGAGCGGCTCCGCCGAGTCTGGTTTTTAACAATCGTGCGAGCTGGAAAACCAGCCGGAACCCTCGTTTCCTCTCCCCCGACGCGTGGAGACCCGAACCAACAAAAGGAGACCAACAGAAACACGACTACAGGCAGCAGCCTCGTGCAAACACAAATCGAGAAATAAACATGCCATATTCAGTCTGCGCGAGTCACTTCCGGACACCATCGTAATTCGTAATATCATCGCGGTACGATAAACACGGAACGATAGGAAGTCAGGGTGAGATCTTTATCCAAGTGTTTTTCTTTGTGATTCAGTACCGTAAACTGCAGAGGAATAACAGCCGATTTTAGATTCTTAATTGGTATTTAAGCTTTAATTATGGCGCGTGTCTGCCTGAGAGTTAAGCAATTTTCATAAGTCAAGAAATTTATTCACGACGAAGGAGAACTTTAATATTTCATGAACTTGATACAGAGTTTGCTTTTTCGTACGAGTTGTTTGTGATTGCTTGTTGCTACTGAAGATTATATTTAGATCGAGGGTGTTTATGCATTTCGAGAAATTTAAATACAACAAAACGATGGGAGGTTATAGAAAATTTGCAAAGTAACGCGACGGAATTGCATGAACGTTCACGATTCAGTAAGATTACTTAAAATGTAAAAATCATGGTAATATCCTCGCGCTGCACCGTAAAACTTATATTTGTACGAAGAGATTTGGAATATCGTACTAGAAATAAGATTGCTACTTTGGCGTATTTCTCTCCCCATATTTTTATCTGTAATCGTGATTTTTGAAGAAGTCACGCGAGTCTTCCAGAGTTAGAATTTCCAGAACTCTATACTCGATATCATCGCTTGATCATCGAGAACACTAGGACTTGGAAGCATTCGTGCTTTACGATCCTCCATGCCCTAAGTTTTCCATCGCATTGCTCGAATTCAGAGATTTTACGAACTTGGAAATGTCCCAAGTCCTATGGGACCGGGAGAATTTCGAACGTTCGAAGAACTAACCACGAAAGACGTGCCTAAGCTAGTATCTTGTCGTGAATAATAAATGTATCACTGATAAACCGTCGCATTATACTTATTCCTTATTTCTTATTCCTCTTATGTATCTTACGTTTGTTTCCATTCGAATCATAACGACTCGATAAACAAACGTATATTTTAGAAATATATATAATTCGTTTTCTAAAAAAGACCAATAACTCGATGAATAATCAAAAGCTTGCCAGTAGAGCAAAATTTAGAATACGAGCACTTTCCAAACTCTGGTACCGAGGTACATTTTCTATATCATTTTACACGTCGTAACGATAAGAAAGGCAAGAAGTACTTATACAACGATCGGACGATCTTTCTTCAAATATTAAAATATTCTAATCTCGGGAAATGTAAAATTATCCCGAAATAGACGTGGTATTTAATTGTATGCTACTTATCGATAACTGATATTATATATCTGATACTGATAACTGTGCTAACCGTGACATTTATTACAATATACGTAATTTTCTCTTCGAATCACGTAGACGCCTAGACAGGGAGGAGAAGAGACTCGACAGACTCAACAACAGACTAATTTCTTAGAAAAGGAACTAAGATCTTGGAATTCACAGCCAATTACATCCTCGGAAACTGCTGCAAGGGAATAAGTTAAGGGGCCTTCAAAGGAACAGGGACCACTAAAAATAGGATTCTCGTTTGAACACGCTGCACACACGTTTGCTGTTTTATTTGCAACGCTAAAAACGTCACCAAAGTTATCCGGTCCCTCCGTCGGATAACTTACCTGCAAACCAACAAGAAAATCGTAATATCCCCTCGTGAGGAATATACGGAGAACCCGTATAAGATCTCGCTTCCCTTTCTCTTTATATGTATCTTCTGCGTGTCTTCTGTGTCTCTCTTCCCTCTTGAAATCGCGTACAGAATCGCCACAGAAAGAAACAAACCGTGTCATTGCCATTTATGCTTCTAATACGCAACATTTACTAACTGCACCGATAGGGACCGACATATGCATACAATGTACAGCCATCGGATCGATGGAACTACAAAAGGAAAGCGTTTCTACATGAAGAATGGAAGTAGTGCTGCACTACTCCTATCTATTGATTGCTAATCGCACGCGGAAGCTTCTATTCTTGACGATTCGATGGACGATCAACAGAGTAGAGGGTTTTAAGAGGAAGATTTCAGTATAGCCCAGTCAACAGTTCGGTAGTTTTCTTTTTTTATTTCTTACTCTTCTATTTCTATATTCTTGCATTTCCTATGTTTCAAAGAAAGTAAATTAATTTTCTCTCAATTGAACGATCTAACTTTTAGATTATAACATTTAGATCTTCTATGAATTAGAGTCGATTGTTCTGCCAGTGTCGGTCAAAAAATTTGGACAAAAATGTTTTCCAAGACACGAGAATCCCAGTTAGATAATAAAAGGCAGACGGCGAGGTATCGGCAAGGATGATGACAAAAAAGATAACCCGAAACTGGCTACGGTCCCGAAGAAAACTTGCTGCGTTTCCCGATTATGACGAGTTCTGTAACAGCGGAGTCTAGATACAAGTAAAACTCTGTTGAAAAAATGTGGCTTACGTTCCGGAACGAACCGGCAATTAGAGGCTTACAGGGAGAACCCGAGCGTGACTTAAGGTCCTTATACAGCCCCCCTCCCTCTCTTCGTCCTTGGAGACGCCTCCTTGGAGCACGTCAACTGTCCATTGTTCGTCAGAAAATTCTGTCGAATAGAAATCTGTCCGCGTCGACTCCGAAGATTTCTGCAATTTCGGTGTAACCGCCGCTAAACAACCGTAGGAGATTGCGCCTGGTTTTTGCTTTCTTGTGGTTCCAAGTTATCGAACCTTGGCTTCCCTGATGAACAAGTGTGCAAACTTTTCTTTCTCGTGTATCATCTCGAAAGCAGATATTGTACAGAGGACGGTGAGAGATATCGAAGAAGGAAAAAAAAAAACACAAGTTGCACGTCTTTTTATATCTACAAAACAGTTACTCGCACAAGCAACCTCTGCGAGACGAACGTGTCAATCGAACGAACCCTATTAAGCCTGAAACATCCTCCTCGCTAACGTCCCAAATAATTCGACCGCCTTCTTCGTTCGTTCGACTCCTCCCCTTTGATTTCGCAGAAGCTTCCATCACAAAAGACGTTGTCGGAGCCGTGTACGTGGCAAAGTGAACCATCGATGCTAAGATGGTACCAAAAACGACGTGTGTACAAACTACCACAACCTCCTCCGTTATTCCAGCGTCGGCCTATAAAAAGCTTAACATCGGATTACCGCGAGAATTACGAGAAGAGGAATGGTTTGTGTTGCGATCGATACATGGAAATCCACCCCGACTATCGCGATGCTAACCTCCGCCTCCACCTTTCAACCTGCGCAAACATCGATGTTAAAGCCACGATTCGAGAAACCCGTTGGAATATTCCAACCGTGAATCAGACAGGGTCACCGTGCACAGCAGCGACGGTTTTGCCATCGATCTGTCAAATTAGATTCTGTGAAATGGCACGTCAATCTATTTGAAGCAAGGATTTCTCGTACGAATTGCTTCATCGTTATTAACTGATTGCGAACGCTCGTGCAAATTTGAACATACGCGAAGATCTATCTACATGTCAAACATGAATTTCTTCGGACTTCTACGTACAATAAAATGTCGATTATTAGAGTACCGATTAACCGAACGATCTTTAATTATGGATTTTTAGAACAAAATTTATGAAGACGTAAAAGAAAGATCAAAAAGATTGGTGTATTTTCAATCTATATTACCTCTAGCCAGTAAATTGTACAAATTTACGAAGATTTTTTTTTTATTTGGAAGTAATTTACAATCAATTCTCATTGAGAATTGTAAGTAAATTATTCTAGCGTGGTACTATAACGTGAATAATAAAAAATGATTATCGTATGTTTGATTCTAGCTGAATCTAATGTTTAAATCTAGAGGGTAATGTCTTTTTAGCCTGCGGATCTGATCCGTCGTGTCAAGTAATCGAGTAACTAGTGGGTTTTGGTGGTTGTTAATTCTTACGTTATATCCATTACTGAATTTGCATGTTTCTTCTTTAACTTTAAGGCATCTTAAGGTGGCGATGTATCGTTTCGTTGGTAACATACCAAGGTGCATCTATTAAAGATCTTAGAGTTTTTGATTTATCATAAACCTGTATCGTATTACATTCCTTCGTTATATTTTTAGTCGATAAATCGTAAACGTTTACGAAGATATAAAACAGAAACTAGAAACACTTTGTCTATTACAAACCTGTGTTATTCCTAGGCAATAATCATCAAAATGAGGATATAATTCTTATCTCGTTCCTTATAATCGCCATGAGTGAGTGTAAAATTTAACGTTCGAAAAACCATAAGAAATAACGAAGAAAGGGGGAGCAGAGGATATCTGTACATAAAGGGGCAGGATTCGATTTAGTTTGGAGGCAGGCAGGCAATAAACGTAATCTGCGATCTGAAAGAATCACGAAGGAACGTTCTAACGCTATAAATAAGATCTATAATTATTGGGTACGAGTATTAGAAACCTGCGAGGCAATAAAAGGAACGGATCCAGAAACAGAGAGAGAGAGAGAGAGAGAGAGAGCCGTGGCCGCCACGGAGCAGATAACAGTCATTCCGCTAAACGGTTTCGCAACGCTTCGAGCAACAATTTTCCAAAGCCTGTTAGATAAATTCGCGCGATGATCTAATCCTCCGGAGTTTCTGCGTACACGTTACACCCTGCACTATCGTCACGAATCATCCCGTGGGCCGAGCATTCCGTGCATTTTTACTTTCACCCGCGGTTACTTTATTTTTGACTTCGTATACAGTACTCGGCAAAAGTCTTGCGACAGAAATCTACAATAGTGATTCCATAACGATGAATAATCATCCGTTTCAGGAAATATTTCCTTGTAGTGTCGCGGTAGAACACGATTTAACGTTATTTAAAGTCCACATCTGATTCAGAAATATTTGTTAACACTCGGTATAGAAAACTCTTGTGTCTATATCGCACGTGTGATAACAAATCATCTTGACAATTCGCTTGCTATAATTTCTTACTCGCTGTAATATTCAGAAAGTGGAATTAATCTCTATGTAGATTCCACTTCTTTAATTGCGCTTATAGCGGGAGTATAAATTTGGATAAAAACTCGCAGTGTAATTATTAATCGGTAATTTATTCTGCAAAAGATCTCGGATACTTTTATTTCAATAAAATCTAAGTTTGCAAGTCGCGAACAGTTTTATATCAATACTAACACTTTTACGTCGTATCGTACTTGCACCATACGATTAAAATAACCTGACTGACCTAATTTTATTTTCGATCCGATGTAAACATTCGATTTCCTCCATTGGTTTCCCTACCAAGTGTAGCTACTGACTAATCAGAAATCCTCTATAATTCACGGATTTCCGTTTGGTAACAATAACGTAGCGAGGTGTCTTCCACGTTTTCAACACGCTATTTGAAAATGAACGATTCACCGTCGAGGAGACTCTTGACTAAGAGACGATCCGAGTGATCGAAAAGAAAGAAGAAGGGGTTGGCGTCGAGTGAGAAAAATGTCGCGTGGGTACCAAGACGTGCCGGAAGTTCAAAGAACGAGCGTTGATAAAGCGGAGCTTTGTCGATGCCCGCCACAAAAGCCACTCGCGTACGCTCAGTGTGTGTGCTCTGAAGCACCTCAATAAAGAAGAACACGATGCACTCAAACGTGTTAACAGTGGCCGAAACTTCTCCAAAGGGAGAGCAGGGCCGACGATTCCAGTCTCTGAGCCTATTCTTTCTTCATTAAATTCGAAGGACGCATACACAGACGCGTTAACTGTTGATAACTCGCTGGATTTCTTTGATCGAGAGTTAGGACAGTTAGCTACTCGATGGTAACGAATTATGATTGTATCTATATGTATTGCAATTTGTTAAGATTAAATCGACTAGTCACGTGATATTAACGTTTGTTAAAATCGACTACTTTTAAAGCCGATCGTATGTTCCTTCTTGTATTGGAAATATTGGAACATTTACGACAAATTATACAATGTTCATACTATATAAAACTTTACTATAGAAAACTAAAAATGTTCATCGTACAAAGTGCGATAACAGAGTCGATGGCAGAATTTTATTATAGTTTCACGTGGACCACGATCAAAGAATTTACCAAAGACAGTTTAGATTCTTCAAGACGATAGACACAAAAATAGATAAACATTGCGGAATTGCAGATCATGGTTATTTCATTGTAAAAGATAATTTTGCAATAAGTTCTTGTGTCGGACACGACAAAGATCACGAATAAGCTACGTAATGAGCCACAACTGCGAACAGATCGAAAGTGTAACGCGTGTCTGGCGAACACGTTGCTCGCAAGGTTTCGTAAACAAAGAAAATTTTTTGCTTCTCAAGGGAATTCGATTAAGTACAAACTGCTGCCGGTTTCCGGTCAGGCAACGCATAATTACACGGCTCCGTAGGTCGGTACGTAAGGTACGATCCCGGATAAGCAATTAAACGAACTGCTGGCAGCAGCGATGATGACTCATGTACCGGTAAATAAGGTGTCAAAGTACCTTTAATCGCTTCGCGTTCCCGTTCTCTTTGCACATACATATACTTACTTACGTAACCCAATTTCTACGACGACAGACGAAGATCACTACGTTTAAAGAAAACAGATAGCAAAACTACAGTTAAAGTAGTACAGCGAGAATGACTTTACGTTACCATTTCTCGCTAAAGTTGCCTATTTAAATCCAATGACTATGCAATAATTCCGATTATTCCTAAATATTCGATAAGTGTACATTATGTATTTGCTGTAACGTTAGTTTACTCTAGCAGATATATATATATGTACGTTGATATTAAGGTCTCGTATCGTCTGTCTGATCGTGACATAATTCTATCGCCAACTACTCAAATCGTCGGCTCTATCTATGAGTCAACCGCAGATAAAAAAAATGTCAACCTAACGTATCGACATTTTCCTATTCCATAACCGTAAAAGCATACAGAGAACTAATCGAATCTTATCCAGTGTAAGACGAAACGGGAACTCCTAAATCGTGTAAACGAAACATTTGTTGTTCCTCGCATATATAATTGAACGCACGGCATGTGCGAACTCTAAAATAACAAAGAATCGACGTAAAATATGAAACTACCGTTCATTAAACAGGTTAAAAGTCGATCGATCGAAGTGAAAAAGCTAGGTAATATTAGGAAGGGAAAAATTTACCATATCTACGAAATATGCCGCATCACGTGCCAAATGAAATGGGCATTTTAATAATTTCTACAACTGGTTGCACGAACGAAAACCAATTTCCATGATGGACAACTCATTATTTGCTTTTAATTATAGTCCAATTATCCTCTCCTGAATGATACGTACGTGGATGAAAAAAAGATCCTCGTCGATTTATTCATCGTTGATTAGGTCAATGTAACCATACGTTATCGTCTTTATTTGCATGCCGTACATCCTGGTCATTAACGACAACGATACAGTTCCGACGACACTCTGACCCTGATTACCCGATTCAACCACTTCCACGTGCGCACATTTATCAACAAGCATGCGAGTATTTAAATAAAACTCCCGAGAATAGCGAAACAAAATCATTGATACATGGGGAAAAAACCACGTACTAAAACAAAATGTTCCTCTGTATATATCTGAGGAAAAAAATTACGATTAATTACGACATTTTTCTGGTGTTAGTTGTACTTGTACGACCTCGTTCGTTTCTTCGACTCCCATACAGGGAAAATATTTTACTTGCAATCGTTTCAGTCTGGAATATATAGAGTGCGTGGTAAATGTACTGAACGACGTAAAAACAATATTCGATTGATATGTGAAAGAAAAAAGTTTGATAACAAGAGCGTTATAAAGTAATGGAAAAGTTATTGTCATTGGATAAAGGCAAACAATGGAAAAATTATTCTTCTCCTTGAAGAATTTACGGGGAATGTAAACGAAGTAATTTAGTGTTTCGTATACCTGGCTGAATACGCCGCACAATGGTTCTCGTCTTCAGGTTAACTCTAACATTGTAAGTTTGCCTTTTGTGAACCACACTTTCTCCGTCTTGTCCTTTTTTTCTCGAATAACCTTTTTCTACACACAATAGCCGTAACTGTGTAAGTTTCTCGCTTTGAAAAGTGAATTCTTGAAATGTTGGCTGTTCCTTTCAAATATTTCCAAGTAAAGAATCGATCGAACACTGTGACGTTTTTGTGAGTTTCAAAGCCTCGCCAGGCTTTGTCATCATTTGTATTATATGTTAATGATATATTAGTACGAATAAAAAAAGGAGTCTCATTGGGGCGATCCCATGATTAAATCACATTAAAATATATCGATAAACGCAATATACTTATCCGAGGAAAATCGATATAAAAACGTGGGAATTTCCTTATGTCGTATACCAATTTGATCGACACATTCGTGATGCAACAACATCTGATTCATTAAATTCATTTGACAATTCATTATGGTGAAACAGCAACGATACACGATGCTTTTTTTCTCGTTCTCATGCACGAGGAGGTCAGTACTACATATACAACAAACGTTTAGGCATGCACAATAAACGTAGGTGACACACTTACGAATCACAGAAATACCAAACAAATTCTACGTGCGAAAGCAATTTCTTCCGATAGCTTATCATTATATCGTAATCGTGTTGCAATGGCATTTCAGATTATGCGGTATTTAAAAAAGACTGCTAAAACCATCAAATATACTTCCAAAAATAGAAATCCTTATCGTGAATGATTTTCTTTTTTTCTAAATTTACTATACTCGCGAATATTCTATATTATTTATTATATTCTATATTATATTATATATCAAACACACGTATAAACGCAATACGTTCTGGCTTAATAGCCATAACTGCGATAACACGAATGATCAAACAGAATTCTAAAATTTTCCGAATTTATCGAAGAAACGATTCGTAATCGAAACTCGAGGAATCCGTTCCAACAAACTTTCGCGTAATTTATAGGACACGAACGAGAATTATCTAAGTCGTTTAACAACGGAACAACGGAATCGCATTATTAAGGCAAACAAACAGGCTGTGAAGTTTCGGCATTTTCTAACGAAATAGAATCAGATTTTCAACCGTAAGTTCGACACGTAAACGCTCGATATTTCTGTTGATTGAACGACGCGGAGTTTCATCGAATTATTCGAAGCGCATCAGACGTATTAACGCTATTAAAATACGTCAGAACGACAGAATTCAGAATTTGTTGCTTTTGCAATTGGTAATAAATAAACGAATATAAATAATTAATTTTATCGATCTCTTGTCTCTTATTTTAACTTGTCGCGATGACGAGTACCATTTTCTTTTTTCTTATTTCTAAAAGTAAAAATGTGCAAGTGCTTTCGTAAAAATTAATCTTGATTTCTATTCTAAAACTCGTAATCTTAACATTCTCTCTAACTTCTTGCAAGCAACTCTTCTACAATAATCAAGCGCGAGCAGAAAGCACGTTCGAGCACGCCACGCGAAATTCTTCGCTGAAACTAGATCTCTACGGTGCTCGTATAACGCTTATAACCAAAGGATTTTCTTGTGTATACGCGGCAAGTCACGTAGCATGGTCGAACCCCGGTTGAAAATTAACGCTACTCGATTACCTTTAAACATCCGAAACGTTTACGCGTGAAATAGAATGAAACAAGAGAGTCATCATAACCAGGCAGCAACGCGAAGAAACATAACGAACAACAACGAACAACGAACAACTAAAGAGAAGAGAAACAAAACAAAAGTACTATTATAGAAGGGAGAAATGATATAAAAGAGAATACGAAGAAAGAAAAGAAGCTTGAACGAGGAAACAAACGAATGATGAATTTGTTGCCAGTCTGTGTTTACCTGCTGCACGTACCACTGCGTGGAATTCTGGTTCTTCCTGTGGCTGCTGGGCTTGCAGGGCGCGCAGAGCAGCAAGGGCGCCAGTTTGTTCACCCCCTTGACGCTGGCCGACGCCGGGGGCGACGTTGGGCTTAGCCCGTCATCCCCCAACACGGGCCACAGCATCCACGTGTGAATGTCAGCGGAACTTCCCCTTCTTCCGTCACTTCGATTCTGCCTGTGCAATTCGTCTCGTGATTCATCCGACTACTCCAACGTCTACCGAGCTTCTCTCGATTCTTCCGATCGAATTACACGAGAACCTCGAAGATTTGTCTTTTTTCTTATCTGTCTCGCTCTCGCGATTTCCGTTTTTAAAAAAATTCCCACGGATGAGACGCAAGTAGCACTTTTCTTTGTCGTTTCAAGCGTTTTTCCAATTTTTAATCTTCAAGAAATATTATAGATTTTACGTATTCCATATACAGTCTGTCACACAAGAGCGTGTCTGCGATATTTCTGTAAATATTTATATATTTGTAAAAAAATTTATATGAATTGAATCTACATCTAAAACACTAATACGCTATTACAGTAGGGTGTCCAATCTCCTCCATTAGCGATTATAGCTTGACATCGTTTCGGCATACTCTCGACTAATTTTTGAGCGTAGGATTCTGGTAACGACCTCCATATCTTTCGAATGTGATGTACAAGTGTTCTTATTTTTGTGATACGTCTTCCTCTCAGCTTGCCTAATAGGACACCATGCCCAAAACGAAGATTCATCAGTGAATATTATATTACTCCAATCACGATCTCTGTTTTCATTCGCCCATGCCAGACGATTTTCGACGTTTCGCGTACGCGGCACTCATATTAAAAAGCTCTGTTCCTTTCACTGTTTCAAATGAAACTGAAAGGTATTCAGCAACGCGTATTAGAGAAGTTTTCGTTTGTTTACATTCTTTTTATCTCATTCTGATTAGGTGTCAGGTTTCGCAGATATCGCAGACACGCTCTTGTGTGACAGACTGTATCGTACGTGACTGGAGCACATTCCTTGATTATTTAAGATCGTATCACTTTTTCCAATTCAACGGCAAATTTTCCAACTTGAAGAAATCGATCTTTAAGGTACAGCTTGTCTCGTACTTGCTCTCACTTTTGTTTCTCTACCGAATCTTCTTTGAAACGACAAAATTTCATTCCAAGACCGATAAATTGAAGAAACAAGCGCAAGGAGATATATATACCGTGTCTCCTGAGAATTCGCGTTCCAACACAATTCACAAGTCTTTTCTGGTTCGCTGTCGCTTGAAGACTGATCGATAGTCGATCGCGATACGGATTCCAACTTGGTCGCGAGTCACGACGCAACAACTGCCAATGAGCAACTGCTTCTTCGATTCCCACCAACGACGCGAATGACGCCACAACAAGAACGTGCGTCGCTTGACGCTCTATTATCGAAATCAAATTGAAATGTTAAAAGTGCAACTTGCGACCATCGATAGAAAACTACGGAAGGCCTCTTTTATCTACTTCCACAGTTCGTGAATTTTCCATATGAAATTGCGTCTAGTTCGATCGAGCTGCTCCGTTCTCGAGATTCTCGTTATCGAGTAACAAAACAATGTATGAAAGGTAGTACAAGAAAATTCAAAGAGTTCTTTGATTCTTAGTCGACGATGCAAAAGATGATTTGGCTATTGTATAATGGAAATACATAAGATCATGAACAAAAATATTGACACAGACAAGATTTTTTTCTAAAATCCTGCGTAACTCTGTAAACATTTCCTTGTTCGATATTCTTGCGGAATAACTTTCGAGCTCAAAGTTTAAATATATCGTAACTCGTTATCATCAAACAATTGGAAAGTTTCGACTGGGTATTGTAAAATGCACGTAATGATCGACGTTGGTACGTTTTATAAATAATTTTTTTGAAAATAAATAATCTAGAAACGATATGAGAATCGCTATAAAAATATTTACCGCAACAGAAGATTTTGATTCCTTACAAAGATGTTTATTTAAGATATTTTTGAAAATATTTCTTTAGAATGGAAGATCGTAAATTCACATTTCTCGACTTCCACTTCGGATGTATGTTACCAACAAATTTGATGGCCAATCGTATTACGGAAACGCTGATCGAAATTTAGAATAATCTAACGCAAAACTATAACACAGTCTGAAACCTCCAAATTACAAACTCAACGTCTCCACCTACTTTTTTGTGAATATATTTCAACAATAAATTCGATGAGATTCGATTTACAAATCTTCTAATCTTAAAACTTATATTTTAAACATCCATTATTTTTCTATCTCGTCGAGAAACTATTACTATTAGAAAATATAAAAAGATCTATCGAAAATTGTTGAAACGTCAGAATGAAATTTAGGTAAAAAAGTTAGTAACACTGACCTTACCAGCCCCGTTCAAACGACCGCTTTCAAAATTTAATTTAGAATTCTACACTCATTGTTATTTATTTCGTTCATCTAACTTTACGTAAATTCTTATATTAACAAAAATTACAAAACTGATTAACCAGAGAATATAAAAATAATAAAGAGTTATATAATAAAGTTAGATGAACAAAGGAAATAACAACGAATGTACAATTTTAAATTAAATTTTGAAACCGATCATTTGGCCGCGCCCGGTAACATCAGTGTTAATACAAATATTACGTATATTTTGAAGAATTTGTTCGAAATGCAGTCTATTTTAAAACAGAAATTCCATTTTAGCTTATTTTAATCAGCGAAACGTACGCAGCACGCGGATCGTGTTTATTAAAAATCTTTCTTGAACTACGTCAACAATCATATTGCCTACGCACATCGATTGGCTTTCGAAGGAAATGATCAAACAGAAGCTTTCATGAACATGATCGATCCTATGATGATAGCTGGCTACTGGATCTTTAAAGGTCGAAGGAGTAAACGATGGAAAACATTTTCGTTAAAGAGGATGTTGCTGCCGCGTGGGCGAAATTACGCTTCCTGCTGCTGAAAATCGCACGTATTTTCTAAACACTCGCCAACTTCGTGACTTTTTACATTTTAAATACCGTATTAACCAACGAACGAGGAAGAAAAAAAGAGAAAATTCTTGACACATCCCCTGATTGTTTACACAACTGTTTTTATGCCGTTACATTAATACGAATTGTTATTTGCAGCGTTATTATTATTCAACCTTCTATAACATCTTGCAAAATTTTATTTTATCCACTTGACATTATATCTTATTAGTATTCTGTCCTGCTACCATCCAATCTATTTATAACGATTATTTGTTCCCTTGGACTTGAATTAGTATCGATATTGGGGATGAAAAAGTTGCGATCGATATATTGCAATCGATCTTATCAGAATTACATAGAAAGCATTTTGTTTACAGAAGATTAATGTAACATAGAACTGAATATATGTAACACAGGAATAAATCAGGTATTGGAACACAGAGGAGATTTTTAAATATCTCGATGAAGTTGGTGTTCAGGGCCGACAGAAAACGTATTTTTCTCGTGCGTAAAAACAGCCTGAGAACGATATTTTTTCCCATTTTAACGAACTAATCTACGATGTACGGCCGCCAAAGTCCATTCTATGTGTCTAGAACTTCCCACGTGCCGATTCGTTACGCAGCAGTAACACAATATCGTAACGCGAACGATAAAACAATACATACGAGCGGAATAAAAATTGCGAACATTAACAAAGGAAAAGAAGTCTCCTAGAAATCATGCAAAAGACACGGGGGATTTTCTTCGTATGACTCGCAGAAAGAAGGACGATTTCTAGCAAGAGAAAAAGAGAAAAAACAGGGTCGGTAATAAAGAAGGAAAAGATTCCCTTGGAAAAAAGAATCGAAGGAAAAACGAGGACATGGTCTCGTTATCTACGATTGTCGAACATGAGAGAGACACATAGATCGGGGGACGATAAAAAGAATAGAACCTAGAAAGATGATTCGGTAGGACGTTCCCAAAACGTGGAAACGATTGAGCGAAATCCTCGTGGCTCGATAAAAGTGTCGATGCCCGTCAACCGTCGCGGCGACGCCTCGTTTCGATAAAACGAACGCCCCGTCGCCGCTTGCCACGAAAAACGTATGATTGTCTGCCACGATCTTAAACCCCTTGCTCCTCGTTATTTTTCGCGCACCGTGCTTGCAAATTGAATTAACCACTTGTCCACGACCAGCCGCGATTCGAAAAAAAAAGTACTCTGTGCGGATGGAAAAAGCTTCGTGTCCGTCCGAACTTTGAACCAGACTTCGAATCGAAACGTGACTAAAGAAATTTGTATAACGATATCTGTGTGATTCATAAGTTGAAAAACATGGACTCCGCGGAAACAACAGTTTTACGAGCATTCTGCACTCAATTGGGAGGAATTAACAAAGAGCTGCGAGGATTCCGCTTGACGAATGTCGCGTGCCTGTTACGTTAACTTGCCTTTTTTGTAAGTCGACGTGACCATGGGACTTTTTTTATTATAATTCAATAATTTAATATGCATCTATTTTGTCATAGAAAGAATATAATACTTTATATATGCTACTTATAAATATTTCTGACATTTTCCTACTGTAATTCGATAATTTCATTAAATATGTACTCGTTAACTTTCACGTAAATAATATTTTTGTTCCTATGATGAAACACATATCTCTAGATTCGTAAGCTACGATTTTATTTGCAAAAGAGGAGAAAATATGAGAACACGTCGTTATGTTTGGCTTTGGGATTATCGATTCTATATTAAGGCGAAGCTGAAGCTTTGTTCTACGCAAATTCTTAATTAACTTCCATTGTGATAAGTACAGTACACATTGGCATTAATATTTACGATTTATACCTTCACATTCGAACTCTTATAATTAGAAAAACATTTCAAACGCCTAAAAAAATATATACTTTGGATTATTTGTAACGTCAACGTGACACATTGATCGTCTATCTTCAAGATAGAAAGAAACGATTTATCGATCCTTGACAGATTTATGGAAATTGAAAATTTGATATGAATTATTATCGCGGATCGTTCCGTCGATTAGAAATTATACATATACGCCTGTGTACGCGTTATATGTATTTTATCTGGAATATCGAACAATGGCAGCTCAAAGATCAGGCGCTCAGATTGCATTATGCAATGTGGCTATAGTTCATAAAGGGAGCTGGTGGACCGCTCCGTAGCAGGAAGTGTGTTTTAAGTTGCAGTGCGTTTCGTGCGAGCATGAATCATTTGGCGGCTCAAATGACTCGGCTGTTACGTTATTTTCTTATTTAACGCGTGGGACAATGAATGCCTTACGAATCGTTCGAAAACTTTGAGCCGAATACTGCGTTCTTAAACGTATATACCAATTCATTGAAATAATTTATAAAATAACTTTATTCCGCTCTGATAATAAAAATATATTTGCAATAGTTATTTATAACTTCCTACAAAATTATCAGATACTTTACATGTCATAATTGATTATTACAGATTATAAATAGACAACAAACGTAAATTCGTCTGTGAGTCGGAATATTCTAATTTTTGAAGCAACTTCTTTTGTGATATTTCTTTCTACGTAAGACCATTTACGAAGAAGATTCGCCTAATGAAACGATTACTTTGATAGATAACTACGAAGAATCGATTGCGCGTCTAGAATGAGCAAATTAAATCCGCAGATTACATTCGTTCTAACGGAGACTCCCTACGAAGACTCGTAGCCAATCTCGCTCGATAAATACGTAATATAAGGTCATGGATGTTAATACGTCGTGTTACTCACCGCAAGATGTAAGCATTAACAGAACTGTTTGTACACAAGTTCGTCAGTCAGGCGTTTAACAAAGGCAGAAGGTTAAAAAGAGTTCTCTATGCTCGTGAATAAAATAGAATATTTTCGCTTAGAGGAAAATAGTTTATTCTGAGATTGAGAGTTTTGGAAGAAAGTTTACTGTTACAAGTAACAAACCGCTTGAGAGTATTGTTATTTTTGAACATTAAAACACATTATTATGGATTACTACGCTATTATATATCACAAGGACTCGGAGATAAAGAAAAATCTTCTAGATAAATACGAATTTTATATATCGTTTCATCTACTTTGGTTCATTATTAAGAAAAATACGCTTGTATCATTTTTTATCGAAAATTAAACAACTATAAATCATTATCTTTTGACACCATCCAAATATCCCGAGTTGTTCAACGTTTTCTCATCCGCGTAAATTTACTAGCAGCTCTAACCAGCAACCGACGTTTTTTGGTAAAATATTTCAAGTTCGTAAGTTTTACGTGAAGGGTCGACGTGCGCTTAACATCAACGTCGTGTCACCGGACACTAAACGCTTGGCCTGCAGTTAAGAACACGTCGACGTCACTGGACGTGAAACTGTTAAAAAGAAAAGATAGGATTTTCTAATTCCTCCGAATACTAACGACATATGCAAATATATTTGACGTACGATTTTTAACTAAAAATACCAACTTCCTAATATATTTGCTACAAACAGTGAACGAATTCGTATTTCATCTAAAATATGTTCTACCATAGATACTCTTTCGACTACACTGCACTTTAGCTATAATCACATTCTGAATTTGGCCACGTAGCATGAGAGCAATTCCATCGGCTAATTTCGAACGACCACGACCCCCTACGAAACTGCCAAAGTAAAATCGTGTTACGTCCCGTTATCTGGTAGCAGCTGAATTCCGTCCCTCGGTCGGGACAGCCACTAGCGGTGCAAACATCATAGATCGGACAGCAATATCCCTAAGGAATTTCTCGATTTGACTTCTATGTTGCAGCAATTCAGGGCCCTGAAGTTAAAGTAAAAAACGATACTTAGTTTATGACCGTGTGAATTAGGATTATTGCGGTCTGCCTTATAACGTTTGCATCGCTAGCGGCCGTCCCGACCGAGGAACGGAATTCAGCCCGTACCAGATAACGAGACGTAACATCCTCCCGCCGTTGAGAGGGTACCGATCAAGATGTTACGAATATAGAGTCAATTAGATCTTCCATCAAACTTCCTCTCGATTGATTCTACTGGATCAGGTTGGTTCAGCAACGAGATGTTTGACATCTCGATCCAAGATGCCGGTTGCCGTCTTAACCGTGGCCATCCGGACGATGTCGTCGACGTCTGGATGAACCTTGATGTCTCGGCCTAAAGACCACTGCATTGAGAGCACGTTATCCTTCCTGATAACGATGACCGTGCCTTAAGATTATCGTGATCCGACCTATGATGTTTGCAAACCTAGTGGCCGTCCCGACCGAGGGACGGAATTCAGCTCGTATCAGATAACGGGACGTAACAAATCGTTTTCAGGGAACTCGAGAAACTCGAGCACCCGAGAACAATTTTCTAGCGTTCGTAATCTCGAGCAAGAGGGAAATTGAGCTTGCTCGGGCCACGAGTGGGAAACTATCAATTATCATTCTGCGAATCACGTCGAATGTCGTAAAGTCCAGGCGTCTTTTCGACGAATGCCGCCGACAAAGAAACGAACGTGTATGACAATGATATATAACCGCGAATTATTCCTATGGCCGATCCAGAGGAGGCTCCGAGTCATTTCAACAATGAAGGCCGTGGAAGTATACGAAAATAAATATTTACAGATTTTATACAGGTAATTTAAAAATCCAACGAATGCCGGCAAATGATTCTATACTATACAAAAACCGCGTTTTGATTTAGTTTTAGAATCAAATACGTATTTTTGCTATTCCCTTGAATATTCTTGAAACGTAGATTGTCATGGCATTAATGGTCGTCGTTGAACTTTTCGAAACTTTATACATTTAATACCTATTTCTCAATTCTTAAAATACCTAATATTTGAATATCAAGTGAAGTAATAATCAGAGAAGCGAGAAAAATTAAATTTCTTTTAGTATTTTACTCACTGTCTTAAGGAGCATCATTAAGACATAAAGGACCGCTGTTACTTCAACCATAAACGCGCTTTACGTAAGAGAAGAATTTTAATCTTGAAAAAATTCGAAAGTTTCTCAATCCATTATCCACGAGACAGAAATGAATCAAAGACATCTGCCCTTCCACCGACTGTAGCACTCATATGTAAATGAAGCAAACTTTGCTATAATTAAATATGACCGCGACGAGAGATAAGACTCGCCAGTGATAAAAAGGAAAGAAAGGGAAGAGAGGTCGAATCTGACGCGGATGTCACTGTTACATTAGCATACTCGATCCGGTTTCGAAAACGCGAGTCAACCTTGACTCTTCGCCGTTCCCTTCTCGACAATTAAAAAAAAAATAAAATAAAAAAGAAAGCAAAATGAAGAGGATAAGAAAAAAAAGAGAGAGAAATTCGTTCAAAGCAACTGTTCTTTCGCGATTATCCACGGCGGAATTTCGAACGTAGCCCGTGTGACAACAGCTGTGTGTCTTTAATACCAACTCGTAAACGTTCGTTTCTAAATTCGTGCCAAACGTTCGACCAAATTACTTCGTTTCTACGTTACTCGACACGCTACAATGATGCACGTGCTATGAACCGCGTGTTCACAACGATACGCGCGATTCATTCAACCGCGTCCTCGAAATCCTAGTTGTTTGCCATCCATTTGCTGTATTCTGGTTGATATCTCGTATGCACTTTAGAGCTAGCGGCTTCAACGTAGAATTTTTGGCTATTCGATCGGAATGGACTTTGTTAAAATAAACCGGGAGGAACAGGTTGGATTTAACCCAATCTACAAAGCCAATGGAGCGAAGGTATTTTCATCGAGGTATTCTTTTTTCTTTTGTTTCTGGAATGAAGAGGTATATAGAAAAATCGTGTGTCAAGATACTAAACTGCCACTTTTTTCCCTTGATCTGAGATCTAGCAAATAGCAATTATAATAATGAAATTAATTTAGCGCGGAGAATAGGGCGTTGGTGTTTCGATGCGGAGTTTAATAGCCGCAAGGGATATTTTGTATTCGGTAATGAACACGTTCAACGATCAATTTTTTGGACCTTTAACGTCGAAGGAAATACTGGCGGGACGTTTAAAAAAATTTGAAACATTTTAAGAACGTAATCGGAAATCGGAAAACCAGCTGGCAAAAAATTCCAACCGCGTAATCGTCTATTTTTACACGTTGCGATACACCGTTCAATTTTTCACGAGCCGATCACGCTAATAATTACGATTAAGACAAAGGAGAATAAGCTGATTATAGGAACGTGGCACATAACAGATAGCTTAGTCATACGCCGTTAATATACATAGGTACGCGATCGTTTACGTTCAACACTAGACGTGTACAACATGCGTAACTCGTGACAAGGCGTTCGATTTTCCAAAGTGTTGCTAGAACCTATAAACCTGCTCGCTATGTTCGTATACTCTTAAGAGGCGAGTCTGCTTGCTCTGATAAGATTTGACCAAGCTGTGTGCGTAGAACTGCGTATTTCGACGAAATATCGTAAATACGAGAAACGTGGACTAATTGATAGAAAGAACTAATAGAAAAATACCAATCGCCTGATATACTTTGCAATGCCTTTTGAAGCGTTCCTTTATAACTTCTAACGCCTTCATCGTGTAGCTATCTCCTATATCTTTCGCTCAGAAATATTTTTATATCTTCGTATTGTCACATAATAATATTATTACGTATTTCGTAATTCATTTTAACATACTGTTCGTTATCTTGTTTCACTCCTTAAATCTTTTCATCGAAAGGAACAAATTTGAAAATATAATAAAACATTATAAAATATTCGCTCGTATAACGATGTTTCTTATTCGTTTATTTCATCGTCAAACTTAAAAGTTCGAACGATCAATTGGGGAAATTGTTAAAGTTTTTAAGCTCGACGATTTTATCCGGCGTCCTTATTGTTGAGTTTGACAACACGACGATAATACCATACGCTCTGATAGGTATCAAATAGAGGCGATAAAGACACAATTACAAGGCGTCGTGTCAATAGACGTGAGAACAAATTGAATCTTTCGAACGAACGAATTGGCATCGCTCTTTGCATTCGTGACAAACATTTCCACGACGAAGCTTAGACGTACGTTCAATGAAATAATATAGTCGAATGAGTGATTATTCCTTTCGTTGAACCTTTTGTTAAAAATATTCAAGTATCACGTACTAAAAAGTTGTCTATCTTGTCATACCTAGCTAGCGTGTATGCTTTATTGTACGTTGTTCTATAGCTGGTTTGAAATGCAGTACACGTACAAATCTATACGTACTGACATTAATGTACTTAGAGTCTAGAAAAATATCGATCAATCAGTGGAAACAATGTCCCGTTAGTACATCGTAGAATTTCTAATGAAACGAAAAACAGAGCGGCTCGATATCTTCACGAGATCTCATGGCCACCAACAGTACTCACGACCGCAACCTTGCAAACCTATTATTCTCATCGTTCGATCGTTGTTTACCCTTAAAAACGGGAATGTACGATGGTTTGTAAACGGAGCAGCTCGATCTCTACGAAGGTACTTTCAAACTTTCGATTTTCAAATATTACTTAACTATGACGTTTTCTTCTCTTTTAATTATAAATAAAATTCATATAATCTTTGTACAATTTATTCTGTACTTTTGTTGCAATGAAGATGTAAAATTTAACGAACGTATCCAATGTACTTATTTATACGACGTTTTAACAAAAGTATCGATCAGGATGAAAACGTTTATTATTTCTAATAAGTGTATTCATTTACTGGACAATGCTGTACGCTTGTTCTAGTAGACGTCGAATCTTGTTGCAAGCGAATGGATATTTTACGTTTCAACCTTCTTTTTCTTTTAACCGAGGCTCTTGATGTTTCAAGAGGGTCATTGGTGGTATACGATTGACACGAGAAATTGCGTATTCTTTCATATTTTTCTCACGTTTGAGAAATTTCTAACGATAGACAAGTATGGTTTGATAGAACGAAATAATCGAAAGGACGTTGCAGGGTTAAATTACGTTACCCGTGAATATATTGTCTTATGAAACGCGTGTACATTGCCTAGTAAACGACACTACACATTTGCCGAATTAACGCACAGTTGCGAGACAAAATTTACACGAGATCTTAATATTTGACTTTCATTGTATGTATTAATCATACCTTTTAATCTTTGGAAAAATAAAATGCCTAAAATAACTTTACGAACGTGTGTTGATTCTCTGTAGCACGCTAGTGCCTCTAAATTCATCTCAAAATTCCAACGTTCACTTACCACAGCCTCTTCCACGAGAAGAAAATCGTGCGTTCGAACAAAGAAGCGAAGAACTGGACCCGAAATCCCCGAGAAACACGACTCAAACTCCGGTAAACTTCGTATACCTCGACACCTGCCCTCGTACCTTTCTCTCCCGTTGGCCTAACTTCTGTTTCAGGTATACGCACGCACACGCGCATGCACAGGCAACGTAGGCGCCTATCGTAGCCGAAAATTGTTGGACGCTGGCACGCCGTGAACGAAACACAGGTGGTCGTCGATGGAACACGACCAAGGGAGAGAAAGGAGAAACAGTCACGCGACCGTTTCACACCGGCAACAACAAAGTACGTAGCCGAACCGTGCGGCTCGCCGTCCCGACAACGACTGACTCCGAACGCCACGAACACGTAATTCGGCCGAACCGGCTCAATGCGATCGGACTGACCACGCTCTTACGTCGGCGGCCACTCGTCTCCATTATCATCGTGGGTCGTGCATTGACGTAAATCTTCGTCGCCCGTAGTTGGAAGACACTAGCGACCATGATGGTTAGGTTTCAAACGCCAGGATATTTGCGAGACACGCAGGATATACATTCGTGCAAATAAATGGTGTGGAATTCATTTTTCATTCGTTGTTTTGATATAGTAGGGTGTACTAGGATGATAAAGCGATCAATATCGATCAACGAAGGGATATGATTAATGTTTTGGAATTGGAAGATTTGTAGAAATTTCTAAATCAAAAGTTTGTATATTTTAATAAGTACAGTTAATTTCAGTAAGGTCGTAAGAGTCACGGGGTACAGGATGCGGCAAAATTATTTTGAAGTTAATTCGTGTTTCGGTGTGAGATCGACAAGATCGTCGTACGATACGAGAAATGATCATTTCTGACGAATCTTTGAGTTTCAAAATCTTCAAAAGAGATTTGAAGAACGAAATGAAAATATAGTTTCACATTGATGTCTAGATAAGAAAAATGGAAATATTTGTGTTACTTAAATAAAAAAGATTGAAATGACTTTTATTCGCCTTAGGATGTCCACTTACAGCTCTTGCAAATCCCAGTTTTCCTTTACCATATACGATCAGTAATCGTCTATGATACAGTACTGCTATCTGTCACATGCCATGGATAAAGTCGATGCATGACATTACCATCGGAGGACTCGGCAACCCTCGATCGATAAATTCCTCGATTCGATTCCGCTAGATTTTATCATCCATAGGAACTCGTGACGAACAGTCATTTCCATATATCATTTTACAATACAGTTATCTAGAGAAATAACAGGAACACGAGCATTCGGAAAATACTATGAACGCATTGCGTAAAATGATTATAATAAACAAGCTTACGTTACAATTATCAAAAAAATATATTCCAACATGTCGCACAGTTGCAATACGATTGAATGACGTACTTCTATTCAAGCCACGTAACAAGATCGTGCGTCAATTTTATTAAATATCGTTTTTAAACTTTCCTACCGTGTGTTATATTACGAAGGAAAAGAAAGATTACGAGCTGAGATTCGATAAAGAATAGGTATGAAATAATACGCCAAGAATATTACAGCATTCGAAGCATTAAATTTATCCCACAATGACCAACTAGCATAATTCCTTTCCCAGGCCTTGAGAATCGACACGAATTTCACGTCCGATGCGTCGCAAATTACATCGACAGAAACGACGACTAAATTCCTATGGAAAAAGAAACATTGCTGTACACCTCGCACGTTGAACATAGTACTTCTCCAACGAATGTACGCGTATAAAGTGAAAATAGTAGCAGACATTAGGCCAATTATTTGGAGCGTAGAGTAGTGAGACGCACGAGTATCGCTTTGATACACTTTTCCGTGATACGCATCGCGTGCCAATAATACCATAATCAAACAGACTGTTACCGCGAGCATAGAGGAATTTATGCGTGTCTCCGCGTCTCCACGCGAGCACGTACGCACGCTTCCCTTCGAATCGCTGAATTTTGTTTCGGTCACGCTTTCTACGTGATTCCTGGAAACTCGACATTGTCTCCCACGATTACGCGTAATCACTGCGTTATCTAGGTATCAGGTAAACGCGTATATGAAGTGAAAATTTCCTTTGGCAAATCGGAATTAGGAAATGTCGTTTGATAAGACGAGTCGATGAATTTTGTTCAGGCTGAATTTTATATAAATTATGATATATTATTGAAAATTTGGAACAACATCCCTTGAGAATAAAGTGTATGTTTTTTAATAGAATCTCATGGAAAGATATATATGTAGTAACTTAGAAATGTGTGAGTGTTTTGTCTAGAGCAAGAACAAGAAAGGATGGTTTATTCAAAGTTAAGTTCAGGTTTATTCGTACAAGCAATACTCAAAAGAAAACTGACTACGATATCGTCATACGTCTCGACACTCGGCTTCCAACTTCTCAACTGCTCAACTCAAACTGCTACAACTCAGCTGCTACACTCAACTCACTAACATCTTCCGTCCCACGATTTTCCTATTCCTCCTTATGTTCTCCAGATGTGCCTGACCCATTCTCAGGTACATCCCTTTCAATTACCCCAATGTTGTAAAGGGCCACAGGTATGACCCATCCGGTTCTCCCACTCCCTCGCTCCCTTTACAACAGGCCCAGTGTATACCTCCCTTTTTCCGATACTACATATATTGAAACTGAACTTAACTTTGAATAAACCATCCTTTCTTGTCCTTGCTCTAGACAAAACACTCATACATTTCTAAGTTACTACATATATATCTTTCCATGAGATTCTATTAAAAAACATACACTTTATTTTCAAGGGATCTTGTTCCAAATTTTCAATAATATATCATAATTTATATATAATATAATCGAAGGTACCTAATCTTCTATGATCCAAGTCATCCATTAAACTTCATCGAATTATCCTAAATTTCTTTCAATCTACCGAACGAATCTGTCGAAACGATTTAAAGCGCGTTACAACATACGACAAAATCCTAATTTTTAAAATGTAAAATGAACTTGTAACTTTTGAAATACTGTTGAAATGGCAGCGGAGACGATTCCACTTTGCAAAAACTCCCTGAAGCGAAGCAGCTACTTCAGCATCAAGATGTTTGCCCGTCTCCTCTCTGACACAATGTTGGTAGAGTGTAGAGAGACGGAGCGTAATTTCATTCCCCATATAAAGCGAACCTGAGTCATCAAATTCACCCTACACCGTGCTCGAGGGTGACAGAGAGCCGCGCAAGGGTGGCTGACTACAACATCCCGGTCTTTATGCTACGAGACCGTGAAACTATCTTCGGTTGTGCTGATTTTTTAACGGATTATATTATTACAAGAACGATCGTGCAAGTAGATAGTGCCACATTCATTTACGACGTCACTTTTGTCCCGCTGAAAGAATACCTTCCGCTTTAATCGTGTCGCCAGAAAACCATTGCTCACGATCTTTTTAAAAACGGATGAAAAGTGAAATGAACCAGATTGCAGACTATTTAAGTATATTACGTATCCTTTGTTCGTTTTCTTTTATATATTTTCTGTTATGCAATAATTAAACTATGAATATTTCGAATTCAGATTATTACGAATATAACCAAAAGAGCAGAACCCAAGCAGAAGTTCGTTTCTCCGATAAAATATCATAGCGAGTATTACACTTTGTTTTACACAATTTCAACTGATTAATGATCCGATGAAATACGTAATTTTTGATGTACATTTTGTCGCAGCTTTACATTTGCTGAAAATAGTTACATAAACATCCGCGGAATTAGTAATATTTCTGTCTTGTTGATTTTTTCTTTTAAATATTTCTTCGCGAAGACTGTTCTCGCCATTTAGCAAGCTACTTTTTCACGTTCCAGACTAAAGTGCAAAATTCTTAAAGAATCGACCGCTTCTTTAAACCGAAAGAGATCTTTGCGAAGCACAAAGCCGTCTGAAAGCCACCCTAGACAACGTCGAGTCCTGCGGGGGTGGTGAGGTGGTACGATCTGGAACGAGCACGTGGATCGATAAACAATTGCAGTCACCGGTGACCAACTATATTTCACTCGTTATCATCTACGCGCTACCGGAATCGCCAACCTTCGCGTGATAAATGCAACCGTGACGTCGCGACTGTGACGTAACCCACCATCTACCACGTCATCGTGTTGCAAACTGATTAAACGTGGCCGTAGGCCGTAATTCAAAATGATTTATGGCGCGGAAAAATGTGAACGATAGTCTAAATATAACAGCTGAGATGTAACATCTAGTTTGAAAGGAAATTTAAAGGCATTTAATAATAAAAAAAAGAAGACGCGTGTAAGTCGACGATTCGCGGCATTTGGTCATTAAATTACAATCACTCGACGTATTTAATGTCCTTATTTTTTTTTTTTTTTTTTTTTTAGTAGAATTGTAAGATGTATCGGAATTTTATACAGAGTCGAAATTTATCAACAGCAGCAAAAATACAGATTAATATTTCGAAAGAATTACGTAGCAGATTATGCTCTGTGATTTGATATCTTTAGTTTTAATCGTCGTGAAAAGTATGTGATAGCGTAAACAACGCCGCGTATATGTAATTATCTATATATTTATGAATTTGTTATTACACGCGTACGTGAATTATTTTATCGTGTATGTAATGTTATCGCTTATGAAATATTACAGCATACAGTTCGAGTAATTTAGAGAATTAATAACGAAATATTCGTTGAAACGACTAGAAGATTATGAAATTTTTTCGAAAAAGAAATTTGCATTACGTTCTGTTTAGAATTACAGTCTGTCACACAAGAGCGTGTCTGCGATATCTGCGAAACCTGACACCTAATCAGAATGAGATAAAAAGAATGTAAACAAACGAAAACTTCTCTAATACGCGTTGCTGAATACCTTTCAGTTTCATTTGAAACAGTGAAAGGAACAGAGCTTTTTAATATGAGTGCCGCGTACGCGAAACGTCGAAAATCGTCTGGCATGGGCGAATGAAAACAGAGATCGTGATTGGAGTAATATAATATTCACTGATGAATCTTCGTTTTGGGCATGGTGTCCTATTAGGCAAGCTGAGAGGAAGACGTATCACAAAAATAAGAACACTTGTACATCACATTCGAAAGATATGGAGGTCGTTACCAGAATCCTACGCTCAAAAATTAGTCGAGAGTATGCCGAAACGATGTCAAGCTATAATCGCTAATGGAGGAGATTGGACACCCTACTAAGTAATAGCGTATTAGTGTTTTAGATGTAGATTCAATTCATATAAATTTTTTTACAAATATATAAATATTTACAGAAATATCGCAGACACGCTCTTGTGTGACAGACTGTAATTGCTCTTTCCCTCTTTCCACGAAGTCGCTTCCAACGGATGCCTGTCTATATTTCAACTTCTGGGAAGTTGACATCAAGACGTGAAATTTACGTTTTCGCGGATTTCGCGGTACGTTTATACCCGCAGCGTGCGAGATCGTATACGTGACTTGGTGCATTTCGCTTGCTGGCACGTTTCGATTCGTTTTCTTTCACCTCATCTCGCTCTGTTCTTACCCTGCCTGTAATTCACCGAACAGTAAATCTTGTTAGCTTGAACGCGTACTCGAACGGACCACTCGTGTCAGTCCGCACAAGACTATGATTCAGGACGTAAAATCGATACCGAGTTTCTCTCGCCCCTAGAATTGGCGGGAAACGAACCCCCTTTCGTTACACGCTAGGGACCAATCCGCAGATATCCTCGTTCCATTTTTCTCTGTTTGGACACCGTTTGCCCTGATTGTTCGTTGATTGAACGAACAAAAAGCGGATCCAGTCATAGCGAAAAGTATGCACGACATGGCGCATGAGTAAATGTTACAGAGAATAATTTTCCAACGGAGGCAAGAAGCTCGTTGACCTGTCTCTGTATCTAAAAATTAGCGTGTCATCGAAAGAAATACAAATCCAATTAAATGTACCTAAATATTAGATAACAAGAAAGGAATCTAATAACTCGGCATCCTAAATTTAATTTAATTGCCACATTTTATTCCTAGCGATTCACCTTTCAATGAATCAGTACGTACGAACAAGTATAAATCGTGAGAAATGCGCTTAAAAATTTACCGAGATCCAGTTCTCGTCCTAAAAACTAATCTTTCCAATGAAGCAACGTTCCAAAGTCGACAAATTGATCCTGCAATCACCATCGCTTGCAACAAACCAGTGCACCAAAAAGTACAAATTCTTCGCAGAAAGTGCTTACAAACGCTTCCTCTATTCCCGAAAAACCATGAAAATGTATAATGAAAAATTTAACGGCGAAGAGATTCGCGCCTATCGGAGCCTCGTTATTCATAGCCTCTCGCTTTTTGGACCGGCAGACTACCGGTAGTAATTACGATCCAGCCTGTGCTGTGTCAGTCTTAAGGTCGTTTACTTTCGTAGCGACTAGGCTGTCGAGCGTCTGTTCGCGTGTACAAGCGAAATAACTCCTAGAAAGCCAAACAGAGTCGATAAAACGTTCGCCCTAGGCGAGAACGATGTTCATTAACCCCGTTACTCTCTCGTGAAATCATCCGTACGCGCCGGTTTCTTCTTCGGTAGAACTCTGCCTGACGAATCTCCTGGACATCCTTCGAGTTCGACGTGTGCCTTGATACGGAAGAAATCAACTAACGGAACACGTTTAAACATAAAACGATGTATCGATGCTGGAACAAGCCGATAAACCGAACGATGGGATCACTGGCTACGATTATTTTGCAAAAAAGCGACTGAGGTCGTAATCGTTAGATGATAGATGGAAGATGATAGGATCACTGGTTGGGGAAATATTGCTGATGGGAAGAGGAAATATCGCTGATGAGATTTACGATCGAACGAAACGGTTATAATCAGTATGGTACGGAATCACAGACGTTTGATCGAGGGGAATATTAGGTGCTAACCCTGACGTATGAGCAGAATTTTGCAGACTTACGAGAAAAAAGAAAGAGGAAAAGATAGGAGAAATAAGAAATTGTAAATGATAAAGAATTATATAAGCGAATGAAATAAAATTAAAAAAATCATACATATATGTGCGTGTGTACAATTGTTAAATAATAAAGCATTGTAAGAGACTAACAAACGAGAATTTCAGTGAGGAAATTGCGCCAGAATTCACAATTATGTGAAGTAATTACGCTAACTAAACCGTGAATGCCGATAAGACGGAATTTTCGATGCGAAAGAATCGAACGTACTAGTTACAAAATACGTAAACAAGAAGCACGTACGTAGTTACAGCGAATAAATTTCTAATCGTAGACGGAGTGAGCTTCGCTCAATAGGAAATTCGCCGGACACTCTCAGGCAAATGCAATTTATCAAAATAATTTATGCCAAATAATTTTTTAGACTTGATCGGAATAAATCAAGATTTCAAGGAAAATCAAGGTCTTCGAGTAAAATAGCCAGGAGCTAAGGACGATACGATCGTTATCGGACGGTCTTTGGTCGCGAAAGCTTTTCTCCACTTTCACACGAGAACGAACGATATAAAACACGTGTTTGCCAGCAGTGGTAGTCAACTGTCTGGGTTCCCAGCCATTAGAGCAAACAAAACCCGTTTCTTTGTGCACACAGCTATCGAGAATCCAATTAGCAGCAGTGCCCTAGTGATTTAATCCTCATATGTACAACAAAGTCGCTGTTACCACGCTATAAATTCATTTCCCTCTCGTTTAATCGATTTTTCACTTATTCTTTCTTTCCTTGTCGTGTCTCCTAAGAAACGAATAATATTAGTTTAGTTGTTAGCGACTTAAGGGGTTGTCCTGAATTAGGATGTTCTAAAACAGCGTCTCTTTGTGATTTTTTCTTTAGAAGGGGAAGAAAGAAACGAAGTTATTGAATTTTGAGGTACGGTTTTATATATATTTAACGAATACAGAAAATTTTTTTTAAAGTAAAAACAAAAAAAAAAAATTATAACAGATTTCTAAGCTTATTTCATGGGTTTCATGGATCAGAAAGGGATTAAATTATTATATATTTTTCTCCTCGATGAGTTAAAAAAAAGGCAGGAAACAGTGTGAAATTAAAAATTTTGACGGATTTAAAGAAAAAATATGTTTTATAAAAAGAGAAAATAAACTTTAAGATGTTATAACAATTATTTAAATAAACTTTTTGACGAACCTTTTTAGTTTCTGGTTTTTCCGGTTTTTTGTCGCGGTCAAGAATTACGAGGTGGATCTTTCACGCCGACTGAAAACTACAGCCCATGAAATAGGCTTAGAAATCTGTCGTAATCTCTTTTTACTTTAGAAAAACTTTTTTGTATTCGTTAAATATATATAAAACCATAGCTCAAAATTCAATAACTTCGTTTCTTTCTTTACCTTCTAAAAAAAATCACAAAAGGACGCTGTTTTAAAACATTCTAATTCAGGACACCCCCTTAATTTAATGGCACAGCTTGACTTAATCAATATTGGTCCACATATACAATAAATAATATTATTAGTATTTTGTGAATGTTCCAGAGGTTGACAAAACATGATATTTAATCGTAAAAAATCAAACGAAAAAGAGTAGCGTTGATGACGATGTAATGAATTTTGCAATTACTCCTTTTTTAAAAGACGACTGACGTGACTTGTTACATTTTTCGCCTGTGATCGATTTGATTCGTCTGGTCAGTGCCATTCGAATATACGATCTCCCTTTATTTTACAATTATCGTCTCTGTCGATCGTGGAACGCGCGAAATTGCTTGGCCGAATTGCACCACGCCGAAACCTTGAGCGATTTCAAACTCACGTATGTAGGTGTTGTGAGTCACGGAGACGCGTGCGTGTCCCACGCGCGACCCACGGAGCACGTTTTTACGTTTGCACGAAAACCAATCGCTTCGATGGTGGTCTCCTTAACCTGCCAGGTGTTCAAACGATATTTTTGATATCGATAAGCATCGATAAAGAGTGTTGTATTTTTGTTCCGATCGTGCGACAGAGTGTTGCGACTCGCAGTCGCAACGATACCGATGTTCGCGGAAATGATATTCCGACGAAGGTCGAATCTGTCGAAAGAGTTGGACGGTTCAAGTCGGTCAAGTCCCTGACGATAAACTTCGATCTTAACGCATTGTAGTAACTCACTGGAGACAAACGTGTCTGTCTTTAATTCAATAGTCGTTTACTACAAAAGAAAACTTAGAATAAGAAAAGAGAGAAGAACGTTGAATATAAGAGCAATGAAAGTTCTTTTATACGAAGATTTTTCATGTAAATACGAGAGACAGAAGTCACGGACTATTTGATTATATGAAAAGAAGAATACAATTCACAAAAGATATGGAACTATTGAGTGAGAAAGTATTTTTGGAATTAAGACTGTTGGTTAAATATGTAACGAAAGATACTGATACCATAGGCAATATTGCAACTGGATAGAAAAAAGAAAGTCATTCGTATCTCGAATCGTTACACAGCAATTTTCCCTTCAAATTGCAACAGCAAGTTATATACTTTATTAAGTAACAAGCAATATTCGTCCACCGAGACTGTCTATAGAGTTCCGCAAAAGTAAAAGCGGATGTTTTAATCTCTCTAATCGTAATCCAGCCATTTGTACGAACGTTGGACTTTCGTAGCCGATAGAAGTTTCACAACGCCAATAAGAAACTGCTCTAACCACGATACACTTCCATGATTGACGTCCGCAGGTCTGGCCTCCTTGCGGTTTCAAACCTCTTAAATGTAAACCAAGACGTCGATATTTTTATATTTCTCTTTTTAACATCGTGACGAATCACTTTTCCTTCGGTTTTATATTTCTTGCACTACGTATTATCTTAAAACAGCGATAAACGTAGCAGAGAGGAATTCGATCGACGTTTATTCGTCACTTTGTAATTCCGTTCGATCTAAATCGTCTAAATTTGCGAGTAACAGAGAAGAGAACGTAGAATGTAATTTTATCACCGAGAATCATCGTATGATTCGAACGCAATTAGAACACTACAAAAAATCGTACATTTTTAAATAACATTTACAATATTTACGTATTCTGTTTTGCGTCTGTGATTTTCCTTTAGGATCACGCACGTGCCTTGAATATTATAACCTTTGTCTCGTTAAGGGAGACGTTGTCCTTCATCGGGGCAGAAAATCACGTTAAAGGCTTTAAGTGGATCTAATATCTTGAACAAGGCACGAGCTAAATTCTCCGTGAGACACGCGATTACAAAACAATTGGCAAGGTTTGTATTCCCATACACACGATGCTTATTAATTTCTACGGTGAATCTTCCTCAGATACTGAAGTTTATTCTATTTTTATCACGCGAATCTCTAATTTTACAACAGAATAAATATCCTTCCAATTGCATATGAGGCCAATTCCAGCACAACGTATCAATCCTAATGCCTCAATATCCAAATATTTCAATAATATCGTTCGATCGTTCGCGGAGAGACGCGCGTAAATTCCCGTTACGATCAGATAATCGACGCGACGAAATGATCGATGTCCTATTTCCTTTAGGATAATAAAGGTGGTTGAATCGATTACAACACTCGAGTAACAGGTTACAATTTACGCTTTATTCCAACAATTTTGTGGACGTAGACAGTTACGCTCGGTGCGTATAGATACAAGTTAAAGGATGACCGATGTAAAGATGGAAAATCAGTGAAAAGATGTTGACTGATCTAAGGACGACAAACTAGAAGTTCGGTGACGATATTGTCGCAGAAGAAAATTATTGCTGGGGGTTGGTCGCTTGCGGGTCGAAATGATCGTTGAACTGGGAAAAACCCGACCTTCGCATTTTTTAGTTGATGAAGCAATAACCATAAGGAACATGTCGACTTGAATATATTTTATAACAATTAAGGGCCCTAACGGTAAAATATAAGCGCTTAGTTTTATAACAGTTCCTTAGAATTATTGCCCGATTAATTATATTTGCGCAGCTAGTGACTTGGATCAAGGAATGGATTCTGATTTACGATTCTGGATTACCGGACCTAACAAATATATGTAGTAACCTACAAATGTTTTTTGTGTTTTATCTAGAGCAAGGACAAGAAAGGATGGTTTATTCAGAGTTAAGTTCAAGTTTATTCGTACAAGCAATACTCGACACAAAGCTGACTACAATCGTCGTACGTCTTAACACTCGGCTTCCAGCTTCTCAACTGACTTAACTCAAACTGCTCCACTCAACTGCTACTACTCAACTGACTCTCCGCAACTGACCAACTCAACTCACTCTCTGCAACTTGACTGTTCAACTGTCTAACGTCTTCTGTCTCCCAGATGTGCCTGACCCATTCCCAGGTAGATCCCCTTCAATTACCCCAATGTCGTAAAGGGACACAGGTATGACCTATTGTCAAGTACGTCCTTTTTCCCGATACTACATATATACTATTTGTCCTTGCCTGCTTAGAATTTTATTTATCTTTCTATAGGCTCGTACAAACGAAGAAAATCTTGCACGAATACCTGTTACCGAGAGTCTAGCAATAAATTATAACTCGTAGGTGATTAACACGACGCACCATACGCGTCGGTAGCGGTAAACGTGTTAGAATTCGTCTGATTCGCGATCCAATCGCCACAGGATTCACGCGTTCGAGGATCCGCGTCAATTCAGTAGGTCGATTCCCTATCCTTTTCTCACATGGGTGTTTTGCTCGTGAGATGGACTCTCGCATAGTCCAGTCGTATCGATTTCAGGTTGGAGAAATGCGTGGTCGCGTGCAACGTATCCAGCGGTCCAGGTTACTTTCACGTTTCCGTTCGGTCGACGTCGACGAGGAACAGAGATCACCGCGGGAAACGTAGACAAAGAAGGAGGAGAGGAAAGCGACAGATGCGAAGAAAGAAAGAAAGAGAGAGAGAGAAAGGATTCCTCTCGTTTCGTACTGAATTCTGAATGAATATCCGCCTTTCTCACGATCGAACCACGCTCGTGAGAAGATCGATTCGTGCGAAACGCGTACCGGAGAATTGGAGCATCTCGCGTCTTTTTCATCGTACTATAAGAGAAGCGTGCAAAAGTCTCAAGCCATATCTCGTAATTGCCACTAGAATCATTTTTTCAAGAAACGTTTCTATATCGTATTGTATAAAAACGAATCTGTGCGTAAAATGGCTCAGGAAAATGTATGAATGAAAAGTCATAGCTAGCGAAGAGAAGCGTCGAACTCCGATTTCATTGAAATGTTTGTCCCTCGATAGTTCAAATAAATGAAATTTTACCGTGCTTTTAAAATATCAAAATAACTATGGTTCTAAGGTGTATATGCCCGGAAGGAAAATCGTAAAACAAGAGATTAATCTGTGTCTACACGACGATACGATTCGATGTAAGAAAAAAATGTAGAAAAGATCGCAAGAAATTGGAAGAACTCGTCTGGTCGACTTTTTTCTACGAAGGTAGATTTTCTCTTCGCCTTGAGTCGAATAACTAGAAGTAACAGTACCCGTGGTATTGGCACGTCTAGCATCTATCGAACGCGCCGGATCGACTAGTTTATCGTTCGAGTTTCTTGCACAAATTCCTTGTTTGTTCTATCGAGGAGCATCTGATGACCGAAGACGTATTTCCCGAAGGAGTGTCCCGGAGTCTATCCCTCGGGTCTTCGAACCAACAATCGAGCAACTTCCAACTACGAAATAGACCTATTTGTGTAACTGCATCTTGAATCACGGGACGTGCGATACGTCAGGCAAATATTCGGATTTACATATCATCATCGAATCGTCACAGTTTGCTCGAGCCACGAACGTGCTCCCTTTCCTTTTCGATGAAAGCGTGACCCAACACGGAAATCAAAGTATACAGATATAGGGTGTTCCAAAAAGTGAATCGAAAGTATCTTCGTTTGGCGAGAACGCGAGCAAACTGTACTATGCTACATATTGCGTATAAAAAACGAGCGTAACTTTCTCTTCCATGTTTTTTTCCTATGCTGAACGCTTGAAAGAAGAATCAAACGTTGTGAAGTTGAATAATATGTGTATTACAATTGGCATATCTATGGTTAAAACACGTCCATTGCCGATTGAATTTTTACTACGTTACTATATATTAACCTTCTCATTTATGAATTATTTAACAAGCAGAATTCTATATTTCTCCGTATAATTAATCTAGTTATCGTACGATGAATAAGATTTTCACTAAGATTTTGTCGTTTAACCCCTTTAATGGTCAATGTGTTTCTATAGGTTGATAGTTTTTTTAAAGAATATCAGGGACTTAACTAAACGGAGAATCAGTTTCCATGCAATTAAATTTGCAATATTTTTTGGGACATCCTGTATCGAAGAGTTCTAGCCGTTCTTTACGTGCGCGTTCGCGATGCCCGCACTTCTTTCTCGCCTCCTGCATTCCGCGACGCGCCTCGTTAGACTTGACACGTATTACTTTGCATTCTCATAAGCGTTATGCCGCCCTGCCTTTCTCATAGCGCCAGGCAGAGCGTACGATGGCGCGAGATCGCCAAGGAATCGGCAGCTACGTGTGCTCATAGACGGTCAACGCGATCGAGAAGGAAACTTTCCGGACAACGTTTCGACTACCGACAAACGAATGTCACAAAAACAAGGAGATTAACGACTTTTGCACTTTGAAGCTATACAATTTTCAAAGAACACGAGAACAATTAAATTTTTAATTATTCGTTAATGTCGCTCGGTATAGCGGAATTTTTTATTAAAATACTTGAGAAAATACTCGAGTCTAAAATGAATTTATATCTTTTTCTATATATAATCTACAATATGGTACATAGAAATGTTAATAATTTCTTTTGCTCTTGCCAATAGGACCCAGTTATATAAACGTAAATTCTTATTATTTGAACGTTGGTGATGCAGAGAATCGATAAACATCTATTATGTACGTGAAATATTTGTCATCCAATATCGGTCAAATACAGTTCCAGTTGTAAACAACGGGAATAAGAATAATATTCCAACGTTCCAATTACAAGCCGTGAAGCAACGAGTAACATGTATGTAACACACGAGAATGATATGGTCGACCGATTAATTTCTAACATAAACAGAACGGCATCCCTCGATAGTAAGCATACCTTGGCGTGCGCGAGGCGTGCGCAAGTTTCATTGACTCTCGAGTTATTGAACGTGTTCCATCGAACTACAAGCTGTCCGCTGCATTACGATTTTGTCCACGAGGTAAGAGAGGAAAGGTCAACGAAATATACTTGAACAAGGAAAACTCTTATATCGCGAATAAAATTAGAATAAAATTAAAATAACATTATCACAAAGAAGACAAACAAGAACGTGTGATCTTTAAGTGAAATCCCTAAGTGAATGTAGCAAACTTATTTGAATTATTTGACTCTAACGTAAAAATTATCGCATAGGAGCATAGACCTCTTCGATCGTTATGAAGTAAAATATTCAACGCTCGTAACGACAATGATCCAAATTCCTGGATAATGGTTAAGAGCTTGAAATATTTTTGTAATTTTGGAAGAATACGATATGATGTAAAATTGGTGAAAGAACGCATTAAGGTTAAGACCACGTCTTAGTCGAAAATCGTATTCTACTCTCGTTCCATTTTGTCTTGTGGCTAACCGGTGGCGAACTTACGAAACGTAAAGCGAGTTTCACAACTCCGGCTATCGAGCAAGAAATATCACTAGCCGCGAGAAATTACTTTTACTCGGTACAGACTCATCTGTCCACTCGGATCACGTGGATGAAAAACACGTGACAACATCTGAGTTATTAGCAATTAACACTGTACACGATGAGACAGAGATACGATCTATGACCTTTCTTCTTTTCCAGATCTAAACATACTATTTCATTATGTGTGAAAATTATCGGTAGTAACAGCACTCTTTATATAAAATCTGGTGACAAGAAACGTTCGTGAAACACGTTAAATTTTATTCTTCGTAACTGCCGAATTTTAACGACACGAATACGTCAGTTCCCGGCTAGAATCCCATACGAGTTGATTAGTCGGCTTAGTTAGTAATTGACAAAAGGTCGAAGCTCGTTACAAGGTAAATCGAAAGCAACTCACGCTGACGACATTGACGACAATAACCCTGCAATTTTACGATTCTCTTGTTTAAACATTGTATCGTATACTTCCTGTTTCGTTGATTACGTAAAAAAATTACGATAAGGCAACGTTCGTTGTGTCAGTCGTTTCATAATATTTTCAACTCGCGACCGACTGTTTTATAATACACCATTGCCAATACGCTAAACTGAAATACGTACATACATATGTTTCCTACGAATATTCCCGCCAGCAGGGATATTTCCTTCGGTGACCGCGTTTACGTTAGACAGAGATGAAAGAAGGAAAGACAGAAAGAGACAGAAAGAGCTTTCAAATCCACGATTATTTCCGCACGGCGAAGCCGCGCGTTGCTCTCTGTCAACCTGTGTATTTCGCTGGCCACGATACACGGACACGGAACCAGACGCGACAGAGAGACGGAACAAGAGGGAGCAATAAAAAAGAGAAAGGTATGATAATTACCAAGGAGTCGTCCCCATTGTCAGCGCTCATAGCCCACCGCTAGCGCGAGGGAATTCGAGATCGTCGTCGTGGTCGTCGTCTTCGGTCCTCTTCTCCGCCCTTCCGGTAGAACAACCTTACGCTCGTCATTCTGCGGCGTATCCTAAATTCGCGGGACACTCGAAGGACTCGCTAATAGACACCAATGGTAGCGCCTCGCACCTGTCATCTGGCATTGCAACAACGAACGCGGCTTGTTGGTGCGATGGTTATAACGTATGTAGAAAGGGACGAGATAGAAAAGGATCGGAGACGGGAAAGGGCAGACGTAAGAGAGGAAAACAGGGAGAGAAAGAGAAAGAGAGAGAGAGAGAGAGAGAGAGAGAGGACACTGACACATGAAACGTCAACGACACTAGCACGCCGTTGTATTCACCGTTCGAAACGAAAGCAAATTTTTTTTAATTACGCCATCGACACGCGTCCCGCACCACACGCCACTTCCATTCGATTTAATCCGCGATTTTCGTGTTTCATTGACCGAGCAAGAAGGAAGAGAGCTCGAATATGAAATTTTACCGCACCAACCAAACTAACCTCCGTACAGACTCACGGGCAGGCGCTAACTTCCAGCGGCACTCAACTCAACAACTTGCTAATGCTTTCCCTTCCATCACGTCGCCTCCCACCCCGAATCACATACAAACGGCAGGTAGAAACGATTGGTTTGAGATTGCAGTATATCGTCATACAAAACAAGTCGTTTGTGTTATCTTTTTGAAAACTAGTCGCCCGTATCAGTCACTATTTCGAAAGTAATTTCTAATTTGAATAATATCGCGAATAAGCGTCACCACTATAAGCACGGTATTCCCGCTACGGACGCCATGTTGGTGGTGCGCGCGCAGCTACGCTCTAAAGCAGGAAATTTGAAGAGTAATTTAGCGGTATGTTTAAATTGTCATTGTAGAGAGGTGTTAATTTTAGTTTACGCGGACAAATTGCTAATACTAATTTACCATGTTTTGTAAGATTTCCGGCTTCGTTCACGTGAATGGTAATAAATGTATGTTAGTGCCCTGTAATTGCACGTTATCGCAACATTAAATAAGGACAAATAGGATATAATAAAGGTAGAAAGAGTATTTTTACACTGCGTTACTTGCACAGCCGGATATACCTGTGCAACTAAAGTAATTAATAAGACAGGATCATGAACAATATATTGAAAAGAATCGCATAAAAAATATGATTTTTCATGAACTGCTTTCAACGTAATAACGATATAATAAACAAAGGATCTTGGGGAATGGTATCACGAATGTAGAAAGTAGAATGTAGAAATAACAAAGAACGAAACAACGCACACATAATAAGACAACACATTACACGGTAGACAAGAGACTTTTTCACAACATTTAATAAAACACTATCAACTAGGTATGCCTTTTTTTTTACTCAAATACTCTAAAAGTTACTTACATACGTGTAGTTTATATGTATATTTATGTCATACGGACGTGTCACATCCCTCGCAATGTCTCAACACGTTAAATCTATGTTTCTTTTGTTTCTTCTATTTTCAATAGTGAGATTTCGTTATCACTGTACACTGACAACAAACGTAACGATTTTAGGCACCAATCAGCGACGATGAACACAGTGTAAAATACGGAAATAGAAGATCGTCAAAAGTGCTTGGGAGCTGACACATCCAATAAGTATGTATAAATTTAATACTATCGCCTTATCATTGTTTTCTTATGTGTTATATTTTAATCAATCGTGAGTATAGCGATCAACGTCCCGGGATGCTAAAGAGGTCTATGTCTGAAAATCTACAAAGTGAATAACAATGGGTGTGCAAAACAACATCCGAACGAGATAATACTTGCCATCAGACTTTCTTTACCGCAATAGTTTTTCAAAAAAATGAGAAAACCTCGCGCGGGTATCTTTTCTTTGCTTTGTTCGTGTTAACTCTTACCTTGAAATTGCGAATATAGATAGACAACAAAATTGAGCCGTTGATCATTTGGATTCGAGAATCCTCAATAATCGATAACTTATACATTTTCGTTGAAAAGTTTTAACATTTTCCTATCCTTCGCACAATGTGCGTGATATTAAAAAAAAGACCTGCAATTTCAAGGTGCCATATGAAAGAATGAAAAAAATATATGAGACCTTAAACGTTATATGTTCTGTAGACAGCGTGCGCTTGGTATGCCAACCAATCATGGTTCCTCTAACATTGGAAACATGTAAGTAACCGCGATGTTTCTGAATTTATTACAACACGACGGAAAATCTATTCTCTATCGTCATTTATCATCGCCTGTTGATTGAAAAACCATTCAAACTCGATCTCTTACTAACTGGCATAAAAAAGTCCCATAATTTATTTTCTTAACCTACGATCCTGGCAAACTGCATTTTCATATGCACGAGTATCACAATCGTTCACATTTCGTGGTCACATATATATATATATATATATATATATATATATATGTGTGTGTGTGTGTTCTGTGTGTACAATCATGTGCCTGTCTTCCTTTCCAATCAGCAACACGAACATCTTTCGAATTCGCTATAAATACTAAGTTATTCGCCATCGCAGCTGTCACACGGATCCGAAAAAACCTTCTTTTTTTTTCTGTTCTTTTTTACAAAGACATAAGGCCCGCGATCCTAATATTAAAGTTAAGTATTATAAACTGCAATCTAAACTGATCCCATATGTTGTTTCTTGGTCACAACCTCGTTTGTTCTGTTCTGTAATTTCGTTTCAAGGAGACTGTTCATGGAGATTTTCGACGAAGACCTTTCCCCGAAAATCCTTCACCGAACTGGCGGTCCCGGATTCTCTTCACGTTTATTGAGAACATCGTCTTATCCATTCGATCAATTACACAATCGACAATCTTATAATAAAGGAACAAGGACAATGTCTCAAGTTTCCATCCCGGGCGGACGCACACGTATCCGCATAATTTTTCTAACGACATTCGCGGGACTCGTCGTAGTTAAACGCGAGTGATTCTCGAGAAGAACCTTTGTTCTATTCGAAAACCACATAAACAATTTACTCTGATTTATCTAACGCATGGAAGTCTATCTGGTCAAATTGCCAGCACCTTCTTATCGAGATATTTCTTCGTTATCTTTCTCTTCTTCTTTTCTTATTTTTTCATTTGCAAAGGTTCCCAATGACGAAAGTTAGATTCTATTTTTCGTTATAAATCACTATGAGTCAAAAACGATTTGACGGATTCGCATATAGACAATTCTTCGTATCTACAGTTTAACCTAGGCGGATACAGTCTCAACCATTGACTTTTTAATAATTTCCCCAAAGTTTTCGTCACACTCTTCCGTACTTTCCGATTGTTGTTCGTTACCTTGGTTCTTTTCTACCTCGACCTTGGTTCCATTCCCGTGATAAGTAGCATGAGCCGCGGGTTCCATTTCACCATAGTACGAATATCTACCAGACAAAAGTTCTGAAAATGGTTCTAATTTACCTATTTGTTGAACCACTGTATTCATCGGCTGCACCGAATTTAAATTCGTGTATTGCGATCCGGTTGTTTCGTCCTGGGCAAAGCTAGTTTCGTAACTGGATGAGTGTTGTCCGGGATGGACCTGGCAGTTTCCCTGAATTGATCCGGCGTCTTGCCCATAAGGCGCATAGTGTGAGAACCCTGGATTTCCTGGCACCGTTTGGAATTGCGGCTGAAATTGCACCCTAGATGTAGAAGGAAGGTTAGCGTAAGGTTGATAGTCCTGATAAGTAGGCTGTTGAAAGTTTACTCCGGCACTTGTTTGGCCTGAGAACGTTTGAAAAGCTTGACTAAACTCAGGATGAAGTTTCCTTTGAGGTCCCTGCGTACCATCGACAGTGTCTTCGTTAGGATAGCAATCGTCTCTGATTGCGTAAAGATCCAGACTATCCTCTCTAGTACCAGGTACTTCTGGCTGACAATTCGTCCCGCCGTCCCTAGCGTCGTGATTTTCGTAATGAAGCGTCGTAAATCCACCAGCGTTCAAACACGATTCCGTGGTCCTATTCTCCATCACGGATCCCAAATTAATTTCTCTTAACGGACTTCTGCCGTTTTGATTGTCGGACGCGTCGTGATCCGTACCCTCTTCTTCTCGTTGCTTTTTTTCTAATTCCAGCCGCATGAGAGTGTGAATGAAATGCGTTCGCACTCGTACTGGATTGAACTCAATCCTGCCCGAACTATTCGCACAACCATCTCGGGTACATCCACAAGGAAAACCCGCTCTATCAACCTATTAACATATATCACAGTCGTATCATTTAGTTGTTTCTTAGAAAAATCTATCTGACTTTATCCTATAGTATTTAGTACAGATCTACTAACCTGGCACTTTACATTAGCTCGACTACAAGGACAACTCTCTGGATCGCAATATCCTTTGCATCCGCAACCGCAATGTTCTCTGCTAGCTCTAATGTCACGGCACTCGTCCTTTTCGACGGCATCTATTCTACGTACTCCAGCCGCCCTGAGTAAGGCTCGTCTCTGCCACGTAGGTACCGGCTGCAGGAAATAATAACTATCGATATCCAGTTCTTCGTTATCACTTTGTTCCTCGTCCGTATCATCGCTGGGATCCTCGGAGCTGGAGGCTGCTTCCGATACGCAATTTGCAGCACGCTCGGAGCGCAATTGAGCTAGTCTAGCACGATGAATTCGCCTCTGTTCAGCAGCATGCTCCGATAACGAGAACCGTTCTGCATGAGTATGCGTCGCGCTCATGCCAAGGGTGCTGCCACCCTAAGAAAAATAAATCGATTTACCACGTTATATTCATACATACTATATATCGTTAATACTACAACACTAATGAATTCTTCGTAATATTTATGACGAAATAAAATCTGTATCGTACAAAATATGTACCTGAGAAGGCACACAAGTGAAACCCTGTGCCCTGGGAAAATAATACACGGTGACAGCGTCGAATTGAATATTGCGTTTCTTTTTCATGGATTCTTCCGTATTGCTTCTCTTCGGACTAGGAGCCTCGTCCATGCAATCTATCAATCTTCGTTTCAAATTACTCTTTGGAGGGCTCCGAAAATTCGTCAATGGTGGTTGTGGTGTGCCCGGTACACCCACGTTCGGTACAAAACTGTCCAATTGATTCACAACTGAAAAAGAATATCCTACTTTGTATCTTCCTATCATATTCTCGCATAATCAGAGATACACCGAGACAGATCTCTTACAACCCAATATCACAATTATTAAAATTAATTTGTCAACAAAATTCTTTTACGTAAGTATTTATAAAATATATTTTGTTTATTTTCAAATGGAAGAAAAGAAGAAGTTAGACCAAAGAACGATGCGTTTAATTACCTTTTTCTTTATCGGAGAGAATATCATCGGGTATCCTATCCAAGAAAGAAGTTTCGGAATCGCTTTCGGGAACCGGTGCAGGCCCAGGATCACCGGGTATCTCGCTTCCTAAACCAGAATCACTTCCATCCGATCTAACTTCGTCCCGCGCACCAGTGGCGAGCGCTAGGCTTTCCGCTGAATCTTCTGTAAAAGCTTCCGGCCTCTCTGGCTCCAACCTCGATATGATCTCCGGATTAATATCAACGCAGCACATGGACTCGTTCTCCTGACACGATATTTGATCAGAAGCGGTATCATCCTCGCATCCACGTACGTTCGTCGTGGTTGACATTTCGGAGCTATCGGACCCGGTTTCGGTTTCCGTCTCTGTGTCAATAGCTTCTGGGACATCCGTGGTAGGTTCCAACATCTCCGGTGAACTTGGCGTCGTTTCAGACGAATCCAAATTGTTCAACGGCTGTAAATCCTCCGTGGAGGGTAAAGGCAAGGAAAACACGACTTCCTCATCCTCCGCTAATTTCTCTATTACCGATGTGGTTGGCGTTTCTTCTTTTTCCGGCTTCTCTTCCGTCGTCGCTTTTACCGTCTTCGGCAATGTTATCCTTTGCAGGAGCACCTTGCATTTCTTCACAGAGATACCATTATCTCTGGGAATTGGTTTAATCAATTTGGTCTGTTGCAGATCGGATACTATAGGATCATCGTCCTTCTTCTCCTTATGGTCCTGTGACTCAGTCTTTTCGTCACTGATCTCGCTATTTCGCCTTTCAACGGAACATACTTTCTGCGACGTATCTTTGGAATCAATCTTTACATCTACGTTGCTATCGTCAGCCTTGCACGTGGTGTTCTTCTTCTGCTTCTTCTTCGAGGCGACGGTCATATATTTCGCGTCTTTCTGTTCCGGTGAGAACTGCGACATATTAATGGCATCTATCTTAACCACTAATTGGGGTAACGAACTTTTCATCGTTTCAACCGTCTGCTTGTTGTTTATAACCGGTGTTGTGCAAGCACTATTCGTAGGCATAGTGTCGTGACACGAGCACTCCTCGACGGGCTCCTCGCACTGTTTCGGTTCCTGGCACTTGCTGAGATTCCTCTCGGGGCTGTCGCGCGACAGCGAACAACAAGAATCCTCGTCAATAAACGAGCCCGAGTATTCGAGCTTTTTACAGGGCTCTACCAGCGCCTCCTCGACGCTGCCGTTGGTACATTCACCTTCCGGCGACGTCGCTACTCCGCAGACCCTATGCTCCGGCTCGGTACAGCTTATCTCCTCGGAACCGTGATTCGTTTGAGAAGAACCGTCCACGCTTACATTCGTTGATAACCTACAACCACTCGTTAATAAATCATCGATAATCCTATTGTTCCTTGAGATGCATCGATTGTTGACATCGTCGTCGAACAGGCACGAGTTCGACGACAGGGATATCTCACCCAGCGTACGCTCTCGGAGGCTCACCAACACCGGTGAGATCCTCCTCACGTCGCTTCTTACTTGATTCGATTCATTCTCCGAAATTTCAACGCCGATCCGCTTGATCTCCGCGTTGATCGGCAGAAAATCGCTGGGCGGCCTTTTTCTACACAACGCCGATGAGGCGGTGAATTCTGCACCGCAACTATCATCCACTTTACAATCGTCTGTCTGTTTCTCGGTACACTGAACCGACAACGACATCGACATCGACGTCGGCGTCGGCGTTAGCGTCGGCGTCAGCGTCAGCGTCGGCGTCGGCGTCGGCGTCGACGTCGAACAATCTTGTTCATCCACGGATTCGCTCGATTTCACTTCTACATCGTTACCCGCGTCTTCAGATTGCGTCTTATCTTTCCCAAGTTTCAGACCCATATCGGAGAAGTCTAATTGACCTTCGCCGTGTGAAAAGTCGTTCGAGGTCTTGACCGAAGCCTCACATAATTCTATATTGATGACCACTTGGTTATCGACGGATCGACGAGTAGCATCGTGTACTTCTTCGGTTGTAGCCATCAAAGAATCGGCATCATCATTGTCGCGGTTCGTTGGTCCGTTTTCCGATGTAGTTGACGACGACACTGTCGTCAACGCACCAATCGTTGCCGCTGTTTCTACAGTCAATGCACCACCACTAACCGTTTCCGCTAAATCAGCCGAGGTAGAACCTTCTTGGGCTTCTAAAAGACGATCCGGAGCCGAAGGTAATTCCATCTGGAGAGTTCAACCTGCGGTAAACAAGAAACACAGAAATTCATTAAACTTATACCACGTGCGATCATTAATAGTAAACAATATTTGCAAATTTTTTAAGAAAGACCACAAATTAAGAAACGTATCTTATTCTCTGAACTTCATATTCTTTGCTGATAGACACGAGAAAGTAGATTCGACTGGATTGAGAAACGAAATTTCATAGAAGTAGAGAAGATCCTTTAACGATGGACGTCACACCACCGGGATCAATTCATTGCCATATCGTTCCGCGAAGCGAACTATTCTCGTTCCTAGTCATTTCAAGGTAATCATATTTTCCGCGTTGGCTCTTTTTCTCAAAATATCATAAGCAAAAGGACGAAGAGGAGGATGGAGGGATCAATAATCCGCGCGCCGATACCGCGCACCGGTAAACGGAGAAAGACACGACGCGACGCCAGCGAGAAAGAGGGAATAAATCAATCATAAATGTTCTCCGTGATTTTGTCGCATCGCGTATCCAGAAACGTTTGCAAATGCTACGCGGTTATCCCCAAATCCGCGTGCTCTTTAATCTGTCGATATCTTTCTTATCACGGCACCAAATATAAAAGGGACTCTGCATATAATCCTGGCCGGAGATTATTGATTCAAAGCTGGCAGGAAAAGAGGGGTGGAATGGGGAAGGAGGGGGAGGTTTCTGTCTGCCTTCGGTTACCATGCGCACCTTGTACCCCTTATATACCAGAAAACTACGCGACTAAACTAGGTGTAGAAGGGTTCTTTTCTTTCGTTATCTCTCCCTCTTTCGTCTTTTTTTTTTTTATCTATTTATCTGTCTTTTTTTTTTTTTTTCTTAATCCTGTTCGGTTTGATTTACTTTCGTTCCTTGTATTCTATTTTTACCTTCGAGCCGCACGATCTTCTGCCCCCTCCACCAAGCTTCCGCACCACTCTGTCCTTTCGCGAAAACCGAACCTCCAAACACGAGGCTCGACCTCGACAATCCGTTATCACGGCAAAGCCTTTAAGTCGTTTCGCAACTCCAACTGCCTCCATTCTGCCCGCGAGCTCGTCTGCCGTCCCTGAGATCCGAGCGATCGGCGTCCTCCATGGAGGACAACCGTACGGGCCTTGAGCAGGAGCAGAGCATTCAACAATGTCTGACTGCCCACGGGGCCTGCACGCAAATGGCCTTTTTCAGAGAAACAGTGTCAATTTTATCGGTGATCGTACGATAATTCTTGGAAAATTTTCGAATTCGAGAAACGTTTACTGGAAGAACGTGCCACAGCAAATCACGCAGATGAATGCTGAAGATTCGATATCGTTGCGTTGAATGGTGTTCGATAATTCGAGACAATGAGCGATAGTTGCAAAAAATACGAGTAGGAGATCGTGGAACTGAATACGTGTTCTTCGAGTACGAGCACTAAAAGATATATGACGATGATCGAGGCTGGTACGAACGAGATTAAACATGGAACGTTTTAGCAGGAAGACATTGTAAAATCGGTGTAGTGCAACAGCACGGATCCGAAGAGCAAAAGTGGCTGTGCGAGACGAAAGAGGAGCTGAGCGGAGAAACGGCTTTCTCGATGAGAGATTCAAAGCAAACGCGCGAGAGCAAAACAAACAGGAATAATATGTTCTCTGGTGTTGCGAAAACTAGGTGGACGTTCACGAACAGACTGACTGAATATTCCCAGGAACGAATTCGATAGAGAGAGAGGAAGAGAGAGAGAGAGATAGAGCCGGCCTCCTCTCTTATTTGATGATGATGATGATAGTACTCGGTGGCGAGAAAGCGAGGGAAATATGCCTCTAAGTGCGGAGAGTATACTCGTAGAGAAGGAAGAAGCGAAGCGGAGGCGCGTGCGTCGCGTTCGACAGCTCGGAGCAGAGTGAGCGGAGCTGGCTCGACGCTGCGTCGATGACGATTCCGTTCGGTGCCGCTACTCGGCCACCTTCGGGACTCCTCGGTTCTCTCCTCCGCACTGGTGAAGGGTACACGCGTACTTTATACGTAGAAGTATGCGTGTTTGTGAATGTGTAATACAGTGTATGCTGCTACGAAACGCCGTGGTTCTCAACGGGCCGATCGAACGCAATTCAACTCTCCAAGCGATCAATCTTCGCCTCTATTTTCGGTCTTTTTCCCAAAATTCTCCCGTGGTGGTTGTAAATGTTCGAAACATGCAGGACAATATTTATCCCTAACGGTAGTTAGAGAAAAACCTACGTGTCGACGGAACAATGGATTCAAGCGGAGAGTGATAGAGTTTTTCGAACGAGACCGCTCATTGATTATATCGGTGAAATTCCGTGGCCTTTCTAGAGTAATTCTATTTTCTGCGCACTCTTACACGCCACTGGCCGAGACACACAGAGCCATAGGTTACGCCTACGCGTACACACGCGTGTAAAATTAACGATCGGTATTATTAACTTTCCTAGATTAAATACATACTGCCTTTAACCTTCTTCTTTTTTCTTTTTTTAATCTAAACGGGTAAAGAAGTGGACATCAACCATAGTTCACGATAAAAAGTGGAATAGCACAGCTACCGAGTAGGTTTTCGAATACGATCGAAGTAGTCGATCGAGTTTTTCAACGAAGAACGAAGTATATATGTTACATTCATTATGAAACGCACGAGTAAAAATTAGAAAAATAATTCACGAGAACGTGCGTCGTAGACACGTTCCGATTCAACTGTTAGACCATGCAGTTATTTAAATTAACCTCGTTACACTTGCTGGCGGACAGTCGTCGATTATCGAGTATCATCGGTGAAAAGCTTGGCTACGGTTCCCTTGCATGTGTAACATTGTATGCGGCGACATTTCCGAGCCTAGCTACAGAGAACTCTAGCCCACTGTATATCTCTTCTAAACCTCCGATACAAAAGTCCTTGCTTATAAACAGGAAATAGGAAGATCTGGCCGCGTGTAACTGCGAAGAATCGCCGCGTATTATCGATCCGAGCGATTGACCAGCCTCCGTGAAACATCCAAGGTAATGCCCGTGTTTGTCCGAAGGACTACGATATAGCTCGTGATATAATGTCTCGACGCGTTTAGAACCACAACAACTGATCATTTTTAAATCGTGAAATAGTCGAGATCGATTTACAAAAACGACAATCATGAAAACCACTGATGTAGAAGATATATTCACGGTATACCAAACAGGTTTCCATCGTTACATAAGCGAATGTACACCAAGTGACTATATCATTCTTATCATTACCCTTGCATACGACTTTTTCCATCAGATTCGCCAAAGTGCACTCGACGATTCAGAAAACAAAGTCATGCACGAGGTTAAGTGCTTACTTATCATCGACCTGGCGTCGATTCTAATAGCGGAACGAACCGGTTCGTATACTAAAAATCTACTATTCAAACCTAATTTTACAAAGGTTAAACAGGACCCAGTTTATCGTCACCTAAATATTCGCACAACCATCCGGATGTTTGAAAATTCATACGCGTAACACGATCCTCCGGTTCTTGTTCCAACGTAATGCATTTTAAAAGTGGAAAGTCCTGCATAGGTGGCGCTGGTCGCAGAATTGGCGCGGTATTGTCTACGAGTACTCCAGCTCTCTCTTTCGCCATGTCTTTCTCCTTTTTCTCTCTCCTTCTTTCTCCGCTTCACTTGCCTTTCTTCGTTTCTCACATTTATATTTTTCTTTCTCTTTGTCACACGCACACAGAGAGACGAGTTTCTCTCACGGATGAGGTTCAACGAACGAGAGAGCGTGGCGCTTGCGCGGGGCTGCACGACTGCCGTAATTGTCGCTACGCTGCGAAAGTAGAAGGCGTACAGCGACAACCCTGTGTGCTCGTCTCCTTTCAGTCTTTCTCTCTGTTTTTTCCTCCCCCGATCTCTCCTTTTTTTCTTATTCCTTCTTCATCGTTTTTCCTTTTTTCAGCAAGAAAGTAATGGTACATTCATGCCGCGACAAAATATCAAAAAACGACCGAAAAAGATCTCCCAGCTCTACGCGGCCTAACACTCGCGTTATATGTTCTTCCTCTCGATGGCTTCCACACGAATTTTTCACCTCTGCATTAACCTACAGAAAAGGAACCCGGAGACTCGACCGGTTACCACAGTACTTCAATACTCGTCACTTTGCAGATGCCGTAATAAATGTTACGTGAAAACATTTTCTTAATGCTTTTGCTATAACTAGATTGCGAATGTTTATGCATTTGTGAAAAATTTCAGTGTGCAAATATACAAAATATCCAAAACAAGGTACTCGTTGTAATATTTAACACGTAACTGAAACACGTCTATATTTATCTCCTTTCTAAATTATAGGAAGCACAGACTGCGACGTCATTGATATTGAATGAGATAGAATGGAAATGAATCAAGCGTTGAAGGGTAAGCTAACTATATGAGGACAACCCTGATTTACTGAAAAGGTCACTCGGATAATCCTTTAATTACACGCGATCGCGAACGGCGCTATTCCAAAAAGATGAAACACGATCCGGTGTGCTTTCAATTAAGCTTCATTGAAATTTTACGTCACGTTGCGCGACGCTAAACGTTTCAACGTATCGCGACAAACGACCGAACGATTTGTTACGTAAGCACATAATTGAGCAGCGCTGAAGTTAGCCCGTGTTCGATTTCTTTTCCACCCGTGTGCTCTGTTGTCGTTTGGATTGAATATCAAGGTCGCGTTCTTGAGCCACATCGCGAAATTCTGCACGTCTCCTGAACGATGTTTACCCATCCTCATGCACACTAAAGTGTGCATACGTCGTAAGCGTACACGCGACGAACAGGTGCGTGGCAAACTATGAACATACGTATACGAGTTATAAAGATTGACGCTGCAATCGTAGCGCTTTCCTGATCGAGCATCTAATCTTCGTTATTTTTATTCCCGTTTCATCGTTGAAGTTTCCTCTGATGACTAAATAATTCGCTTGGTACCCATAGCCTATGCACGGAGGTGCGTAAGCTGCATTGTTAATGAGATCTGCGATGACAGTTTTGTTGGACGACCAACCAGTTTATCAAACTACGCTTTACCTATCCAATTCTATGTATACGCCGAGTCCATTTGTTTCTGTAAGGTTTTCCTACGTCTGACTATAGTGCAGAAGCCAGAGTTCATCCAAGTTGATTATCTGTATCCGTTCCCTTTCCTACGGTATCATATATACTTATATCTACCAGAATTTGCACTGGAGATCGGACTAAATTTTGAATTTCTTGAGACAGTCCGCTGATTCGCAATTTGAGTCTCTCCCGTACAACTTGCTAAGCTATTTTCCATTTAGTTGTACTTCGTGTAAACTAGCATCGAGGAATAAATACACTATATCCGATCTCGTATTCTCTTATCTGGTACACAACACAGAATGTAATGTCAGAAGCGGGACACCCAATTTGCGAAATCTCAGTTTTACACTGAGCGCAGGGACGTAAGTGCAATGTGACAAAGAAGGAACGTTCTCCAATCTGCCGTTTAGTGACCAAATAGAAATACTATAAACTACCATACGAAATACCCAACGCTTCTTCCTTATATTTGAATTGTTTTTCTTAAGTACTTAGAATCGCGACCCTTTAGCTGTTTTAAACAAAACATCAGTTTCTTTGAAGTCGTCTGTCAGGAGTTCGATTAACTCTCTTCGCTGGAAGCCAACACGTAGAAAATTGCCTAACGTCAGTGGCCCTTGTCCCCGCGTCGGAGACGATGCAGATTTTCAGCAAGCGAAGACATTCAAAAAGGACAGTTTGATCAGGCCTTGATACGAATTTTCATGAAAAAGAACCGAAAACGCGGCTTGGCCCCGAGTACCGCCGGCTTTTCTAAACTCTACAGCGGCAAAGAACCAAGGTGGGGGCAGAACGAGGGACCGAGACGAGGCATATTAAAGCGGCGTGGGGGCGAGCGAAACGCGAGACCAAAGCAGTTTTACAACACCGGTAGACGCTGCGATATTGCTCCGTCGTGCTTTCTGCTTTCTGGGAAAGGTCCGAAGCTCTCTCTCTCTCTCCCCACTCTCTCATTTTCTCTTTCCCCTACCCTCCATTCTCTCCCTGCTACACCCCGTCACTCTTTCACCTACACGTCTGCACAACTTTGAACACGACCTACACGAACACTACCTCTTTCTACCAGAGTACTTCGTACACACTCTCATATCCATACCTCTATCTCTCTTTCCTCTCTTCCTCTCTTGCTCGCTACCCCATTCTCATCAGTAGTATTTCTCCCTCTTTCTCCCCCCTATTCCCCTGATCTATCAACACCACCTATCCTTCTCTCTCGCAAGATACTCACACAAATTCCACGCTTTTATATCCGTGTCTCGCTCGATCTTTCAGTTATCCCCATCTAACCCTCACTCGCTTACACCCACGCCAGTCTTTACCATCTGCCTCTTTCTATAGCGAAGGCTGGTAGTATCCATCTCTATCCACATTGCGTTCTCTCTCTTCAATCGCATCTCCTGCTCTATCTCCATTTCTACCCAGCTTCGTTGGTACCGCTTTCTCATATTCTCTGTGCGCGCGCCACTATGGCGCATCACTATAGGAAGATATAGTGCGGGCCCGACTACACTGCACGCAACTATACAACGTATAGTAGTACGGCGCAACGCGGCAACGGAAGACAAGGCCGTACCACTCGCGGCGAACTGAGGATACGAAAACAGTTTCACACGACCGACGCCAATGGTCTACGTACCACCATTATGATAGCTCGACAGAGTAAATAATATCGCGGGTATTCGTTAATCAAGTAAGTGAACCTTGATGCGGAACGTGACACACATCGAGCGAATTTTTCAAGGGTCGAAAATGTATTTCTTTTTCTCGTCTCCCTTCGCCGATCTATGTGTCGTGTTGCACTACTGACGCGCAACACTCACGGGAAACGTAGCAACCAAACCACCCACTCGAGTATACCAGTTGCTAATTCGTTTTGCTCATAGCCCTCTCTTGCAAAACAGAATCACAAATCGAGGCGTATATACATATTCGTTCGCATATTTCAGAAACATAGCGAAGTAACGTATACCGCTGCTTTCTACGTGCACCAGCATAAACGGGTGCTCACGGAAATATATACCCATTGTACCATCGCGGAATCGATGTGTGCGTGAAGAGGGTTAGTATCCTACACGATTGAAGAACACGTCGCGCTACGGAGACACACGCTATGTGTCGATATGTGCGTGCCTCTTACACAACGTAAACGCTCGGTAGTGTAGGTTGCTTTGGCATAATAAGAGCGAGGGAGCGGAATATAATGCAACCTCCTGCGCTCAGTGGCCTCCCTGGAAGCTGTGGAATGTACCACCCACCCTACCCTCCCATTCTATACAACCGAGAGAAGAGTCGTGCGGCGTTGGTCGTTGTAAACACTTCGTCGGACTATTAATACTAAAAATCTCGAATCAGTACGAGACGTTACTCTGTGATACTAACTGGAGTTTTATAGGTCGTTACAAGGGTGTTAAAATTATTTTTAATAGGCTATTTTCGTCCCCTGATTCACTCTCTCTAATCTTCTAATTATAGGAATTTTCTTCTTTTCTATTTTTAGTCGGATGTACATTTGAAGATTAAAGGTGTTACGGCCGATATCAATGGACAAAAATTAATTTTACCAATCGTGGCACGCTAATCAATCATGATTCTTCCACACTCCGTCCAGGCTCAATTCCGTCAATTACTCGATCGAGCTATTCGCCAACGGCATCGAGAACTTCACAATAACTGTGAGTCGCACGCGCGGTCATTCATTTCGCGTCTTGTTGATAAGTGGAACTCTGATTCGTCGCACACAACATGCGCCACTCGTGCGGGCTCGTGCCCATATAAACTGTAACGTATCGGCCATTGTTGCGTGCTCCGGATACATTGTCTCGCGGATTGCTTCGCATCTTCGTCGATAGTCTTTTCAGCATCTAAACTTTGGTGCCATAATTTTCATCGGTAGAACGTGTCGATCGGCTTTATCCGAGGAGCAGTGACTCAACCGCACTGAAGAATATATTCAGTGAACAACGAAAGAAGAGCCACGATGCTCGTTAAGATCACCATTCTTCGTCTAATATTCTTAATGAAAAAATCACCAAAAAATACTCTTAAAAGCATGCACGATTAATAACGTCGAATAATCGTTACATCGCAACAAACATTCATGCGTATCCATAACCGTTACCATCAGCGAATGTGTGTATATGTATTTCTTTCTTCGTTTTCCGAGAAAAAAGAAGAAACAAGGCAGAGAAAGAGAAGGAAGAAGGGGAGGAAAAAATCTGACGAGAAGCAACACGACCACGACGATGTTAAAGGACAAGAGTGGAAGAAGAGAGGGCGGGTGGTGGTAGCGAAGAGACAAACGAACCTATGGATATTTCGCGAGGGTGCGAAAGAGATGGAGGGCGAGCTGCGGGGGTGTATATTGGGACTTGTAAATGGGGGTGGGAGGTTCCACCTCCGGCCGAATCGATCCCACCGCAGTGTAGCACTATAGCAGTCCACGTGCATACATACCATGGACTTCTCTCCCTCTCTCTCTCTCTCTCTTCTTCTCTCTCGCTATTTAGTTCTCCTTCTTCCCTCGTTCTCTACCCCGTTCGTTCCTTCACCCTCGTATTTTCTCTCGTATGCTCTCCACACTCGTTGCACTACACCGTAACAAACCGACGCAGCTGCGCCAGTACGCGTTCGACCGAGTGCAACCGGAACAGGAATTCTGGATGCTGAATGAAACTTTTTTTTAATGATCGTGATTAATACGTTGACACTGTTTCAACAGACACGATACGGCGGTGCTCGTGAACTTTTACCGGTTCCGTGTGGGTGACGTTCCGCGATGTGAGACGCGCAACGCCAGGTTCTGGACCGAGCATCGCTCAGGCGGATGAAACATAGCCCTGTGACGTTGATGGATTCGCGAACCAGCATCAAAGGATACTAAATCTCTATTATCTGCTCCCGGCAAAGATGATTCCGTTCCGGGACCATCGTGAATTCCGCCTGATCGCCTCCGTATTCGAAAATTTTGTATACACCATCGTGTCTCACGTTATTGGCAACTCATTGAAATATTCCAAATTTATGTCAGCATCTTAACTTACACTACCGATCATAAGTATTAACACGTTCCGTACAATCGAAATAACATTATCCATTAATGATAAATCCACGATAGTTACGTTATTATAAATTTATTATTTCCTTTGCATCGTGTGTCTTGTAATGTGAAAGACTAAATAAAATTTGTTAGTGATACATCTATAGTGTTCTATAATATTCAAAAGCAAACAGTAGAACAATATTCAGAACGTTCCTGTTAAATTTACGTATCAATATTTACGCTTCGAGCAGTTTGAACTACACGATAAGTGGGACTATCGGTTAACGCGAAAACCAAGAAATACAGACAGAGGGTGTTATTACGAATCGATAAACGCAACGCTATGGTATATCCTCGTGCGCTGATTGGACATCCTGTACGAGGATTACTGACACGTTCATTCAATTCGTAGTACGTACTACTCGCGCTCAGCCGATGACTGCAGTCACAGAATGCGCGTATATGGGTGCTGCAAATCGAACGCGTAGGTGGAGGAGGGATGAGGATGGAGGAAAGGGAGGAGAGGAGGTGTAGGAAGATAACGGGCATGGAGTATTATTACGTGTGTCGTGGTACACAATCGACATACACATTCTGCTATGTAGAGCGCAAGCTGCACGGGTCGTACCCAACAATTTGTCGAGGGTACGGAATCGTGAAAATTTGAAAGGAACCAAGAGAGAAAGTAGCCGGATTTCGACGGTCAACAACAACCACGTTTCTTTCCCACAGAACGATTCCACGGCATAAAAAAAACACACACACACACACAGAGACTGTCCTTGTTTCTCGTTAACGAAAAAAAGCAAGGAGAGCCATGTTTCAACGCGAGAAGATGAAGTTTTTAAAAGGAGCAGTGTGTCACGTTGACGACACGTTTTTGATAATGAGACGACAAAGAAGTAAATCAAGGTTTATGAACACTTAATGTACGCTTAGAACGCTTCACGCGATAAGGTCCCTGTGTCTTGTATAAGTAAGGAGTTAATGGCCAGTTATGATTCAAGTTCACGCACAAGTGTTCCCTGATTACATTCTCACGTCCATATTTTCCTGTAAAGCCATGCTCTCGGTACGGATTATACGGAACGTTAACACGAGCTAAACACGAAGCTGGCACTATGTTAGCCGGTATAGCGGCCATACCCGTCGCTCATTGTACTCGGTTCAATAGACGAGACTATAGGTTTCTCGTACCACCGATGTATGCGTTACACATGCGTGAGCATTAGGGCTTATATGGGACCCTTTAGTCACATTTAACTGCGATGCAATTTGCAATTTACTATATTTTAATGGAAACCTAACAGATATCGTTGTTTAAGATAACATTTTGAAACTAATAATTTTACTAACAATTCACTCAAAATTTCTTGCAAAGTTTTACAGACGGAGGCACAGAGAATGTTATTATTATATGAAAAATTAAATATCAATTTAATTAATATGTATTTTGATATCGATCGAAAGGGTTTGTGAAAAAATGATACAATTATAACTTTTCTCGTGACAAGTCCCTTTCAGCCGCTTAACAACTCTAAACTTCGATGCCAAAAACAATAACTCACAGAAAGACCTATCGTGGCCAATTCACAAAAAAAAGCTCGAGGGAAAAAAGGCTAAAGCAGAAACCACTGAACCACGTATCATAGACAGATATTGCAAGGTGATCGAATCATCCATCGACCGATGCACTCTGGATGCATCACCATATGCGCGTGTATGTGAGCATGGATCGTGGGCAGAGGACACATACATCGTCGATTGACGTGGGCATGCAAATGCTCGACAGACTGAGACAGACCCAAGAGAGACGGCCACAGTGACCGGAAGACATGGGCAGGAAAAAACTTACTTTATTCGTTAACCTGTTCACGGAGGAAAGATTCGTTCAACCTGTTACGACCGATTGTTTTGCCGCACTTGTCGACAGACGACCGTTTTAAAGTGATTGTTGCAACGGCTTCCTCTAATTATTGTGTAATTAGTACTCGTTTGTTGCACACAAAGTAGAATTTTTATCGCTTCTAACGGAAACCACACAGTGTAAAGAATCTTCATATTGTTTCTAAAGAGTTAAGTGTCAGCGTTTATCTCGCGAGATGTGGCACGGTTTGAGCGAAATTTCGCGTCACCACTGTCACCAGAAGCTCGAGCCAGCTGTGCAAAGCAAGCAAAGGGACTAACTGAAGTTATTTGAAAAAGTCACGACTTTTTATAGGAAATATAGACCTAAAGTCTATTCTAAGGATATAAAAAGCTTTGAGGAACGGCTTGTAGTTGTTTTAAGATCGTATTCGCGCAACATATTCCTGTATTCAAGTGCAGAAGATCAGCTACCTAAAAGAGAATCATGATACGGAAATAAATTTTGATAAACGTCATTATCTGAAGTCATCATCATAGAAAAATTTCACGGCAATTTTTGTTTCGAGCTCTTCGATAGCGGCATGAAACGAAATCCTAATTTAACGAAGATCGTTTAGTTCTAGAAAGTGGTTCATTGTAATTGGTTAGCTTTAATCGCTCCGCGAGAAATGTATCGTCCAAGAAAAGCGAGCAAGGGAAATACGTATTAGCAGCATTGAACGTTAAAAATAACATCGACCATCGATCGCGATGATTTGAATATCGCTTGTTATGAAACCAACCAGGATGTTTAAGGAATAATAAAATTCGTTCGTATAATCTTTTTACTCCTTTATCATCAGACTCAGGGTGAAAGAAGAAGAAGAAGAAGAAGAAGAAGAAGAAGAAGAAGAAGAAGAAGAAGAAGAAGAAGAAACATCCCCCGACGAAAGAGTCAGTCCATGAAATGAACTCCTGGTTAACGGGATCATACTGGCGAGGCCAGCTCACTGTCTTTGCCTCCTCGATCGCAGACGTCCCTCGTTTTCCTCCTTCCCTTCTTAAATAGACTCTGTTCTTTCTACTTATCTGTCGTAATTTGCCGTTGTCTTTGTGTCTTTTCAGACTTCCAATGATTACGAGTATCTTGGCATCGATCGTTTGGCAAATTGAGTTCCAGATGCTCGAATTAGAAAATTCAAGTTAGAAATAATTTGCTTCTTAGAATCATTTTAACTAAGATCTACACTATCTAGTTATTATTTAAAGTTATATCTCTCTAGTTAGTTTCGTTAATTAAAAATGGCTCCTCCTAACAAATCTCTATTTCTTTTCTGTGGGAAAACACGCGTAGTATAGTCGTATTTCTCGTACACAGGAATAACTACTTTCCATATCCACTTGTTCGTCACTGCTTTACCCGTGTCGATCGCCCCTCGAGGGTCTTCTTCAGGGTTGAAGCCGCTTGCAAGATTTCCGATATCCGTCAGGCTTACATAAAATCGAACAAAACAGCCGGGGAAAGACGTCAAGCTTCTGTTATTCGATAAAAACTTCATCTTCGTCTGAAATATGCGACCGCCTTCCTGCTTAATTAGATTGCAATTCGAACTCGACCATCGCCACTAGCTTGTCTCTATTTTATTTATATTAAGTACAACACTCGCTAGACAATAGTATTAGCGAATAGATCAGCGACTGTACTAGTGTTTATCTCCTTAATTTATTTATCTTAGATTTGCCTATTGGAGTTTAATCTTGCATCGAATATAAGATTATTAACAACACTGTGAGAAAATGTATTACAATAGCTGGCGAAGATACCGCAATGAAGCTAATAACGTCTAACGCAAAGATGAACGACCCGAAATTATTGGACCTAATGCTTGGTTTCTTCTAAATAATATGGTCATTTTGTGAGTTCTCATGGATGTTTACGGTGTACAGAAAAAAAGAATTCATTCTTCCGTCGCTTGAAATAATTATTTCAATTTTTCTTTTAATATTCAATATTTTCATTCGCGGGTAAACAACGATACGATGATAGAAAATACGCGAGGAGCTTTCTGTGGAACGAGACAAATGTTCTAGAATATTCTCCTCGAGCCTTGTCTCGTACCATTTTGTCGAAGAATTTTCCAAGGAACTGCAATTTTCATCTTCAATAGGAGGCTGCGTTTGAAGTATGGAACGTAAATACGTTGGTCGATATCAGAGAGAAGTTCGTTAAGTCCACCCCTGATTTATATCAGTACTTAAGAGAACACTCTCAACCCGTAGGCCAACCCTTAATGAAAGTTGTTCCCCTGTTGTATATACACATTTACACGAGGAAAATTTTCGACTGTCGTGATTCGTTGGATCGATAAGCGTCAAGTGCAGCGGATCGATCGCTAACTAAATTACCTACTAGCAAATTTAGCAACACTGCCCCGTTCTAATCCCGTGATTCGATTGCTACAAGTATTCAATATAGTTTTTGCTCGATTCTGTTAGCCAAAAATGATCTTCCCTTTGGAAAAATGTAAAATTTGCATTTTTCTTGATACAAGAAAGTTGTTCGGGAAAGTTTCTATTTCGAGAAAGTTGTTCAGGAGCTTGAGATAGTTTGACAAGAGAACTGCGATTAAAAGAAGGATTAAATTATTCAGAGACTCGATCCTTTAACTTCATTTTCTGAATGTTTCCTAATTTTATGTGTGATTAATTTCTAATTCTGTACCAGGTGCAAAAGAGATAAATATACAATAATCGCCTTTCAGTCTCGATAGAAATCAACGATAGCGTTAAAAGTAGTTACGCGCTTTTAATAATTGCAGAAACAAAAGATGTAAGTTTCGTCATATCGATCTAGATGTGATAGTTGAAGCGTTAAATTGGCCCGTGGAAAGAATACAGACCACAGAGAATCAACGATCACAAAATACAACGTGTTCCAAACATCTAACTCGAGGTAACATTTATACCGTCTTATTTTAAACTTTCTTCTCTGTCCAATTCGCATTGCCAATTTGCCACAATCGACCCCACGATATAGCAAAAACACAAGCATCTTACTTACAGTAAAGATATCCTTAGACATCTAGCACTGCTTTCCCCGTATCTGGCTTCGGAATTGCGGCATCCTATACAGATCGTCCCAGATTCTAGAATCGTCCGGTATACTTCAAAACTCTGCTATTTTCCAAGCGAAAACGCTGCCTCTGAAACGCATCCACGATCGATCGACCTACGTTTCATCGAGCGATCGCAAGATGGGCGTAGGACCATCTCTTCATGGACCAGAATAGCGTCGGGTCTGACGTCATGTAGAATGCAGACGTAGTAGGACCAACGACACACGGCCTGGATGACGAAGAATGAAAATATCGTGGCTGCTCGTCAAGCTCGCGTTACACACGCCACATGCACATGCATATGTCGACGCGCGCGCATTCACAATTACAATTCGTGCAACGCACGCGCATACATGTGCATGTATAGGGTGGTTAGCAGGATACTGATTAATAATAAAACGTAATAATTCTAAGGTAAGAAGAGATTGCTTCATTTCGATACCTATACAAAAAACCATGATTCATTGTGTCCAACATTCTTAAACCTCGTTCACATCAATTCAAATAATATGAAACTCCTTTGCCAAAGGACCTGCTGGTCTCTCGATTGGAAAGATTCTTTCAAGCTTCTATTCCAACTCTCGTTTAATTCTGTTACTTCAAGAAGAGAAGTTCTTAATTGTACTGAATATTACAATATGGTTTGATTCGTCGTGATTCGTCTTCTACGTGATTTTAGATTGAAATTTACGACGATTCAAATCAGGTAATATCTTGTCGAGCACCCAGTAGGCACGTATCGTTGCAACTCGTTAGCGTCGCGACGTGCGAGCGTGAGGTATTCGTAATGTTTCACGAGAATGACGTCACTCTCGCGGAGCACGCGCACTGGATGCACATTCTTCGAGCAAAAACCCCGCGGATTCGCCGCCAAAACAAACCAGATGAACCTTCGCGGTTTGCCAGCTCCCCCATTGTTTGTCGCGTTGCTTAATATACTCTTTTTTTATGCAGAACAAGGATCACGCATTAACCGAGATACAGGTTTCAAAGATTACGTTCAACTTAATATACATTAGCTGACGACCGATCGCATTTATATCAATTATTATATACCAACAATTATGGTTCGCTTTTTATATCAACTATGTACATAAATCACTATGAGCGTCGTACAGATCGATAATAAGCCGGGACAATGTAGGGCATACTTTGTTCGGTACAGTCATTGGAAAGTGTATTTCTCTTAGAAAACTTTCGTAGAATATCCGCACCAGCCCCGAATTTACTGCAGATAGAGTTGGGAAAGTAATTTCTACGCAATAAAACGCTACAAGTGGATCCGGCCGTAACTTTTCCGCCGCCATGGAAGGCCACCACCTGGCTGGGTTCCGATCGTTGGATAATTCGCGATAAAAGGGGAAATCTAATTAAACTTCGTCCCCGATATCGATAATACCGGTCATCTCCGATGTCGTTGTCAATCGGCGAAAATGCAATTTGATCTGGATGAGCGAGAAAAAATGCACTAAAAAAAAAAAAAAAAAAAAAAAAAAAGTGATCGAACCACTTTGGCGATCAAAGGAGAAAACAGGCCTGACCCAGTTTTCGCGATTGCGGTTACCTCCGTATGAAGGAACTTGCAATAACTCGTCCTTCTGCCGTCTCCTGCAATCTTAAATCCACCGACTTTCCCATGTCCCTTCTTTTCTTCCCCCTTTGCGATCACCTTACGCGTACCACGTGCACCAACGACAAAAACGTGCAACCAAGTGTATGGAATCGTGTGCTTGATCAAAAATAGACGCGGCATGAGGAGAATTAACGACAATACAATTAGCGACGGTGCTGGAATCTTAGGATGGAAAGGCACTTTTTTCATTTAGAAGACATTAGTCTTTAACCGTTGATAAATTGAAGATTTTTTGTGGGTAGCATTGTATGTGGAACTTTGAAATTATTCTATCATAAGATAAAAGAAAATGCGAACGTCCTGGTGGTCTTTACACGGAGATATTTCTTGAAAATACGATTGATTGTTATTCTGAGATCAATAAATGGATGATCTATAACGTGCAGATAGCACTAGAAGTGTGATATTTCAACAGCGGAAACTCGATAACGGTTAAATTCCAACGTTAATTCGAGGATTTAATTACGTCGATTTTTCTACGTGGAAATTGAATTATTAATAGCTAATTAAACGATGAACGATAGGTTTTTGCCGGACGTGAAAGTATCCTAGACAACCGGTAAGGTAGAATGCAAGTAGAACGAACGCACGAGCGCGGCCTGTTGCAAAATCATCCTGAGATTGCTAGGTCCGACTGGCTGGCCGAGCATTGCAAGAGTTTCACAACGGCCATTGTCGGATAGAACGATGTGGAAACCGCATCAATTTTAGAGGAAACGGGGACGAAATAGAAGACAGCAGTTCCGAGGTAACCTCAACTGCGTCTCGCTGTATCGACCTTCGAAACGGCCTTGATAAAATTTGGAAATATCGTCCGAGTTAATAAGACGGTGGCTCGATATTTGTTGCCATTTTTTCCACATTTTTCGCTTGTTCGTTGTTACGTTCGTAAAAGACTAGATCCTAAGTCTTATAGTGTCGTCGTATATGATATCGTAGTATGAGTACTCTAATGTAGATATTTTATATATTCTTATATATTACGTACATAATATACGTTTTAACGTGTTTAAGTTTCGAACGAATATATAAACATCGGCAGTCTATTAATAATTGGAAGTAACATTTGCTAAAACATAACAATAATTTACCATTTATTAATTTGAAGTGATATGAGAAAAAGCCCAAAGTCACTAAGCCACAAGTAGTACGGTCCAGCGTATACTCGGACAAAGCTACAAAGTATAATTTAGTCACTTGTAAATTGAGACGAGTATCAAAAGAGACGATATCGTTGCAGGATAACATAAAACAGAAGACAAGTCCACCCTCTGTGGTAAGTGTCCTCCAGCGTTAAATTCATTGCCTCTCATAACATTCGAATTCATGAAGTGAAACACGATAACGGATTTCCATATAGACTGGCGACGCGTACGAGCATTGTGTCGCACGAAGGACAAAGCGAAGGGTGGAAACTAAAAACGGATCTATACGTTCCATTGGAATGGGACGCCAATAGAAACTTCGCCTAAGAACTTACGAAAACTTTGCTGCCGTTCTTCGTGTCCGTGCACTTACCAGTGTAAGCTGGATCAAAAGAACCGGTGGACGACTTTATGCAATCTTTTCGATAGCATTCGTTCCGGATCTTTTGATTGTACGTTAAGTCTTTGACCCTACAACTTCAATCCACTTGGAATTTTGTAAATTGTTTCGTAGATATTGCACGAGCGTTTCCTTTATATAGAATTTATACGGATTAAAAATTGCCGAAGTCAGTTAGTATAGTCACGAGATAAATTCGAAGGTTTTATTACGTTACAATTTCTTGTTATTTAGATTATATTTTGCATTTCTACAAGTCAGTCTTTACGATAAATATAGCCATGCATGCTATTATGTAAACTCCGTTTCCACCTACTCTCGATCAAGTCAAATCGGCTCCACCTTACCAATCATGTTCTTCCTACTGCATTTTACCATTTCAGAATCGAGGAACGTGTCACACGTTAAGATACGCAATTTTTAATAACGAGTACAATTTAAGTCAATTGGTTGTCATAATATTATGTCATTGGTTTGTTGCGTAATATCATAGATTTCTCAATCATCTGTAATAGGCTTGTATCTTAAGATTTAACAAGTTTCTCAACCATATAAGTATGTCGGGTTAGCATTTGAGTTAGGGGCGTATAGTGAATCTTCACGGGAATTGGCCATCGTTGTTATGTATTATCGATGATAGTTATTGATAAAAAAGGGATTAATACAGAGTTTAACAAGTAATAGCGGCGACTGAATAATCGAGACGTCGAAGACAAGGAATTTAGGTTCGATAACGAATCCACGGTCAACGGGATGACGAATGCGATGTGATACACGATTCTGGTGTGACTCAACGTACTTGTCCCAGGTACAAGTAGAACTTATGGGACTGACCCTCGGTACAAGTGGAATTACCCTTATATACTCCTCTTCGTATCTCTGTACCCCTCGGGTCAGTCTTTGTTTTTAAGGAAAACTATTTACTTAATCCATACCTCCGTTAGGTACACGTTCCTCCTGTGAGCGTGGCTACGTTCAGAGACTCGTTATGTCACTTCGAGCCCAAGCCTATTGTCATAATTCTTGGGTACGCATAATCGAATTAAATCATAAACAATTACTTCTAAGTTTTATTATCCAAGTACCGCTAAAGGTCTACACTAAAGTATTTGGGGTCTTCCCAAAAACTCCAAACGAAAGGCCCCGATGTCCTTTCATTTCCGACAAGTATATTAAGATTTTTCCAGTCGTCAAATAGCCATCGAAATAAAAATTCAACAAAAGTGAATTTATCGTGCTTTACCGTATGGTTCTTGATTATAAATAAAAAATAAGCGATGTTCTTGGAAATAAAAACTTCCGAATCGACCACTCTCACAGTATTATCCCTTTCTCTCAATGTTTACCTCGAGGTGTACGGAAACCTATAATTCGTGTTGGATGGAAAAGCGCCAGAAACGACTGGATGAAGTAGAACCTGAGGATTCACGAGGCGTCCGGACGCCGCGCATCAATAGCATTGGTGTTCGTGATAACGCGTTGAACGACGAATCAATGTAATAGGTGGCCTCTCGATTTCCCCTGGAACTGACCATTCCTAATTCCACAGTTTTACCGTGGATCGCGGTTAATCTCCGCTAGACTTCACCTTCTCTATTTTCGGTTTCCACGGAGCGCAAAAAGGGACGAAAGCCACCGTTCGATCCGATCGATTTGAAGAATAAACGATTAAACTGCATTTGTGGGATTCGCTAATGACCATCGCTTGTTACGCTTGTTTGCTCAAGCGCTAGAGGAGCGTTGGTTAATTCGACAAGTTCAACGTTTTCAGTCTTCGCTAAACGTCCTATTAGCTCAACTAATTAAAGTAATATCGTATTATAAAAATAAAAGTTATAATATTAATACAGATGCTGAATTTTTTGAAAATTTATAGAGTTCATTTAAGTGTCAATAAAAATTCATAAAAAATAAATGTTAACCCTCTGATTTCAGCTACTAAAACGAAGCGTTTCTGATTGTACCTTGTACTTACAATTAGTTAATACGCGTTGAGCATACACAGCGATGTTACATTTAATAAACAATATTTCTTTTTGATTCTTCGAGTATTTCGTTTGATTATATTATTAGGATTTGTTCAATGGAAATTCGTTCTAACTACTACCGAATCCACATAATATTTGAGGTACATTCGACATTTTTGATACAAAAACAAAGGATTAAATCGGAGGGAAACGTATCACAAAATGAGATGCGTTTATCGAGAGGAACATTCAGGAACAAAGTACCGTTCTATGAGGTAACATTGAACCGTCCAGTAACAAATGCCTTAAGGTCATGGCGTGATGAAAGTGACGGTTCACAAAACCATGGTTCAATCTCAGTCAATACATCTGTTTCGTCGGGTGAACCTTTGCTTACCCCGGAATCTATCCCTCGTTCGAGGCGGCCACTCGTCACGTCAACGCAATTAGTTGGATCGCAATAATCCTAAGGAACTGTCATAAGACGGGGCTTGTTGATTTACCATTAAGACCGTCAAGTGCCATAAAATATCCTCGAATTAAGAGGTTCCTTATGGTTATTGCTCCGTCAGGTAAAAATTGGGGAAACCTGGGTTTTTCCATGTTTCCCGGGATTTCACCCGCAAGTGACGAGTGTTGGAGCGATCACCATCGAACAAGAGGTTTCCTTCGCAACAGCATCGTCACCGGACTTCACGGGATCTACGACTACAGATTAGTCGACATCTCTAGACTGATTCACCGACTTTAGAACAGTCAACATCTCTTTACCGGGTTTACACCCCTCAATCATTCACCTACTCACTTATATCTACGCACCAGCGTAACTATCTTCCCTACAAAGTTGTTGGAAATATATAATATTATAACCCGTTAAACTCAGTGTTACACTCATTGAACCACCCCTATTATCCTAATGGAAATAGGGGATCGATCTGTTCTAGGCGTCGATTATTCTAATCGTAACGGGAATTTACGACTCCCGTTGACGCGCTTCCTCGCGAGCGCGTCTCTCCGCGACTGGTTGAATAAACACCATCTTGGAATCGAAAAAGTCGGATCAAGGGGAGTCATGTTATCAAGAGCCCTTCGCGTCTAATGGGTAACCAATGGTTCATAACCCTCACCTATCCTAATCTGTCTTTACCGCGGGGAGGTTAACCCCTGACCACGAGGTCAGCACTGGCCAGCGTCCGTTTACACCCCGAAGGGACCGAACGGACAAATGACGGTAAACAAACTCGTGGTCCTCTTCCGGACGCCACTTGGTGTTAAAGAGAAAACCAGGAAAGCTCCATTGGAAGAACAGAGCAGCGGATGAGTGAAATGAATAGCTTTCAACTAGGATGGAGGAAGATATTTCACCGAAGAATTTGCAACGTGGAAGAAACACTCGTGGAATGTCTGGATCGTCCGAATAAGTTGCGACACTAGACACGTCTAAACGATTTTAGAGATGTTTGATAGAACGTTCGCCTTTTTAGGATGATCGATAACCTTATTCGCATTAAAATTATTTTACTTTCTGGTCCTTAATGAATTAAGGAAGGGGGAAACACCTCGATATATATCATCATGCATAAGTCACAGGACATTTAGTACACTTTGAGTAGGAAATGGATGCCATGATTAAAAAATGAAGCTAATACTTCTTAGTTATGTGTATCATAAGGAAATGTAATGATAAGATTTTTAAGGTTTTTAAGACAATTAGATAAAGCCTATGAACAGGATCTATAGGGATAATTTTTGGCACCTCCGCAAACAGGTAAATCAGAAAAAGGGTAAGAAAAAGGAGAGGTTTCGTGGCCACCACTTTAAGTATTTATGCCGTAGCTACAACAATGGGAATAATATCGGTTGCTTGGCAACGCTCTATTTAAGAGATCGAGATTTTCTACTTTACCATATCTGTATCTCCTACCATTTCTTCGATCTCACTACATATTCTGTAACTATCGCGTATTAAATAGCTTTCTGGTAAACCACACAAGCCTTTTCCCTCTTTCTTTGAGCTCACCCTTTCATGTCAACCCCTAAAGCCACTCTTCGTCTTTTTCGTAGCTTCGAACAAGATGACGAATGATCGACGCTGGATTCAAAGATAACAAGAATCAAAAAACAGAGAGAAGAGGTTCGTTGAATAGGGATGAAGTGAGAAGGGGGGAGGGACAGAAAAGAAAGTAGAAGCGAAAGCAGTGTAGCAAGCCAGAACCGAGTAAGAAAAGAGATTTTTCTCTTCTGTGTTTCTCAAATCTATGTATGCATCTGTATCTTTGTGTTCGACACTGAAAAGAGAGAAATGGTATAGAGATAGAGACAGGTGGGAGAAGGGGGGAGAGGGAGAGAAAGAAAAGGAGAGAGAGTATAGAGAGAGAGAGAGAGAGAGAGAGAGAGAGCAATAATGTGTGGTGGAGGAGAGACGAAAAGGACGGTAGAACAAGAGGGGAGGGATCAATGCCGGTTGCCAGGGCAACCACGGCACCTGATCTTCATCCATCCTGGACCATACTTCTCAGTCCTGCCCCGTTCACGACAACGAACTGGGACGAAGTGTCCTCTAGGATACCTGGACTGATTTCCAAAGGTTATATCGTGTCCAGATTGAAACCTAAACGGAGGAACGTAGAACGTCAACCTCATCCAATTGAACAATTTAGACCTTATGTACATTCTGTTTTGAATGTTGACAATAGAAACCAAGTTATGGGACTAACATAGTATCTTACAAACTTACAAAAATTTACTTTAGAAAGTTATATAAATGTTGTAGATATGTCTTGAATCTATTTATGTTTTTACGTAGATTCAATAATGTCTGGTTCTTATACAATATTCATATTTTTTGTTTGATCTGACTCCAACATGCATCTTCCACTGATGATTATTCCAATGTTTTATCCTACAACTGAGAGGTTCAGTATATAAATAGTCAGCAATAAAGGAGAACGTAAGATAGCAAAGAAGCTAGCACGTTTCCTGTAGAATCGCTTAAGACTGCGTATTAGGTTCTGCAGACCAAGCAGTACAGTTAATGTGTTATTCCGAAAACAGCAGTACTGCAATAACTTTCTCCTTCTACCAACAACCATTGCAACATAACATCCAAAGCCGGACTAATATATTCGTCCTTATTGAAACCTATATCTACCATAGATTCCTATCTTTCTCTAATTAACAAAATTAGCTAATCTCTGCCTTAAAAAAGAACTTAATTAAAAGGAAAAAGAAAAAAAAGATAAAAAACGATCAGTTTGAAAGGAATTCAGCTGCAGAGAAGCTACTACGTTAGTTAAGAGTCGGTCGTTTCCATGAGCCCCACTGCGCATGCTTTTGCGCATCGGGTGAATAGACGTTTGCTTCTTTTTTCAACTGCGTTCGTCCGGCGTAGTATTCCGTTCGTTCGCGAAGATGATTTATCTCGATTTATCTGTCCTATCGGAAAATCGTTCTAGCTGACAAAATAATCGTGCTACGAGAGATATAAAGGATTAATTGCAATGCTGTTCGGTCAGAGCAGACGCGACGCGCGCGTTTCTGCGCATCAGCGCGAGTTTTGGCGGGTCGATGCGCCATTGTTGCCCTGGCGGCTGTGTCCGCTTTGTTTTCATCTCTCTCTTGTTCCGGTTTCTCTCCCCCTACTACCGCGATCCTCCCTCTCTTGTCTGCTCTCTCATTTCATCATTTTTCACTCGACGCTATCACCCACCCACCCCTGGTCCTCTGGTTGTTCGTTAATGAAAAATAATAAATCCAAAACTATTGGGAGAAAAAAGAAGAAAAGAGAACGACACGGAGCGACGTTGCTAAAGCAATGAATTCCAGTTCACCTTATGTTTACATCCCCGCATAAACCTTTTTTTTTTTTTTAGTGAAATATATACGATTGGTTCTTTCGATAAATGTTGTTTGATTGTAAATATAAAGAAGAAATTTAATTGAAAAATTCAGTTTTTTTTTTTTTTTTTAGAAATTTGACGTAGACTGCTTTCGTAATCACCAGCGCGCATGCAGCACGTCCTTGAATTTACTACTTCATGTTGCAAACCTGATAGATAAAACTATTAATTGATTGATTTTTTAAATAAAAATTAAGTGAAAGAATGACACTTGAACGAGTAATAATAGTCGACCAAAGGGTAATATTGGATGAGACGATTGTGAGAGCACGTAAATTTGTAAAGCTATGGGAATAAATACAGAATTTACGTGAATTCCGTTATGGAACAAGCTATGGGATAAGAAAGTAGGAAAGGGGTGTTTGATATACAGCAATGGATGGTAGATATATCGTTATCACGCAAGATATCGTAACGCACATTCTTTCATGGTTAGACAGCTAACATGACTACACATTCGCAAAGAACTTTCTAACATAGTTTACTGATATTTTCAATTCTATCCTCTCGCGTGCACTCGACCGACCAGTGTACTGCGTGTGTAATTAAGAAAAAGGATTAAAAGTTCAAAATTTCAGTCATTTCGTTTTGATTTAGCGATATTTATATTTCATGGAAACGAGTACTTTATTTAATTAAATTGCAAATATCGCATGGTATAAAAATAGAATGCATCAGCTTCTTGCAATTTTAACTCTTTCTACATTTCCAATAAAAAGTATAAATGTTACGGTAGATACTACAAAAGCTAATAGATTCTTATAGAATAAACTTCAGCCTAAAATGATATACATTGATTGGATAAGAATTTTAATAACACCAAAGGTCAAACATTAATCAACCAAGTACAACAAACTCTACGAATAAGAATATCACGATGAAAATGTAACATTGCAACTAATTAGAATATATTATGTTTTCTTCAATTTAATTTATCTGTGAATACAGTTCAATTTTTTTCATATGATATGTCAGGTTATTTTTAAAATTGTTAATAATATATTTAATGAATAACTTTTTGATATCTTTTATAGATTTCCATTGACGTCAAGTACGGGATATTTCTGAGTAAATCGTAAAAATGAAGGTTGACAAGTCTCATGTATAAACAGAGAGAACTGTTGCTGCGATACCGATAACGGAACGGTTCGTCAGACATCACTTTCGGTTTCGTGGTTGATAAACAACAATATTACGACTAGGATTTATTACAATATCATTAAAATAAGCAAAAAATCAGAAAACTTTCTATCGTTGGTTGGAATCGCAGCTTTGCATTCGTACGTTTCAATTATTATTTTCCCTCGTATAAAAAACAAAAGTGAGCTAAGATAATTCAATCAGACGCTAATCCTTGACCCAACGACAATTTTGGTTCATCAAGTATTCGTCATGAAACAGACGCTATACTCCACTCAGTTACGTACTTGTATGCTGTGACTTGATGACTGTGTGATATTTTTAAAAGCCGCAGAAAACGTGATATAATTTATTATTTTTCTAGAAAGTGCAAAATCTAAGATTTCTTTACATTTAGAATTTATATTGAATAATACATTATAGGCAAGTTTGTGATGTCTGACAGAATAATCGATATTCTATTCTTTGTTCGTTTCCTATCAAACAAATTGAGGATAATTACTTATTGATACATTGATAGAAATAATTAGAAAACTATCCATGTGAATAATGTTATAGTTCAGCGAAGGAATCGATATCGGTATCGTATAAATACTTGAAATAGCAGTTCGAATAATCAAAATTGAGACAAGAAATTCAATTCTAAACAATTGGGTATCTGACTCGAATATAAATATAAAAACACAATATACATGTACGTTAATGAATATTAGATTAGTACATATGAAACTTCTATAAAGTTTCATAAAGTTCATAAAATATTTCAAAAACTAATTTTGGCGCATCATAATAAAGTACAGAGATACATGATTACATAAAGATATTACACATGGTTACAGTATCCTTTGAAGAAATGGAATTTCATATAAACCAACCTAACATTACTTTCATCGTACTTCACTGTATCGAGCGAACTTGATTATATGAAACGATTTCCTGATCACGCAGTATGTTTGCGTAATGTCGCCATGATGCGCGTATACCTCGACAATCGGAGATATGCGCACTCGTAAAAATTAATGTATGCAACAAACTTGTTGCTCGTATTATAAAACGCATTCGCCATGCTTATCCGAAAATTCACGTCGCTGTAACGTCGTTGGTGAGATTGGCTTTTATCGTTAATACCACACGTCACGCGTACCAATTGTCAACGTACTTTTTATACACCTGAGATAAGTTTCGCCGGAAGTGCGTCACTAGTAACTTCTTTTGTTTAGCTCGACAGATACGGATGGAAATTGCTTTCCGTGTTCGGCGATCGAACCTGAATTCTTTTCTATTAAACAAGTTTTACCAATTTTTCGCCATATGTTACATACCGTCGTTATCATATTAAAAAAGAAATCTAGGAATACACCTTTTTAAATTTAGAACAGACCTTTTCTGAACCTCAACTACGAACTATGTATATTTCTGTCGTTACCGGAAACGTCGCTTCTCATATTATTTTATCATTCTGTTACAAAAAGTAGTCTAATATAACGCCTTTATTTATTAATATACATCTGTTTCTTAGGATTTTTAGAATTGGGAATACTCAAATGCTAGAACCTCTAAAAATCTCGTCTAAATTATGGAAATAGATAAAAGTCATAGAATAAAAATGTTCTCTCTCTCTCTCTCTCTCAAACTTCGCTCTAAAAAAAAATTAACAAAATGGTTACAAATTACTATCATAGAGAAAGATTAGTACCATTTTTTTTATAAAATTATTAATAATTTCTCTGTATCTCATTAATTAAAGTCGTGTAAATAAGTGTACATACTCGACGAGAATATGATTCATTGAAAGAAAGTACAGTTATTCTACTATAAATTTGGAAAATAAGGCATAAACGTAGTAGACCGGAAGTAGGCACAGGAGACAGTGTGTCACGATGTCAGGCTCGAAGATGACGAACAATTTAAATATTTTGCTGTTATTTACCTTACATTAGCAAGAACCAGAATACTGATATTCTATGTCATGTGATATCCTATGGTATGTATTGGTCCAGTCCTATACGATCATTCGTGAAAGCGTTAATGCTTCGTCAAAGAGCATCATGAGGCAATGAATCAACTGTTTCAAGGTATTTCAACCTTAATTGACGTCAACGGCAAATAAGCACAGGCTGGCCAATGGTCTGTTCACAAGTAACTGCGAAATGTGGTCTTAGTCGTTCATGAAAACAGGTATTTCTGTGTTCCCCTGTTGAGACCTCAACCAGATATCATTCAATAAACAGAGTACAATGTAGTTAAATCCTACGATTACAATTTTAAGTATGTTTAAATTTGTTTCAAAGCGATGAATTAAATTGGTATACAATTTGTAACATTCATGATTTGGTAACTATATTTTCGTACATCTTTCACAAAAAAAAGTACTAAACAATAACGAACCGCATTCTTTAAGAATTAAATAAAAAAAGGAGATGATAAACAATGACAAAAGTCTCCAAGTTTAACCTGATTAAGAAAATAAGTTTTGCGTGCCAAATATGTAAAAAAGACTACCAATAGCGACTCTGTCCTGCGTCTTTCGGCCAATCGAAAGGTAAGGTTAGTTCTTCCACTCGCGATGGAAAATATCGCTCTACGTACGTATAAATGTACAACGGAATATCATAAGTTAGACTGTATCAATCTTTTTGATATATCGCTACGAAGCAATGTTGACGGTAGATTGTTTCGTTTTAATTCACCAAGAAACACAAGAAAGACAAGGTTAATGAACGTAAAAATACGTGATAGCAATCGAGCAACGAAGACAAAGAGATTGCACGAACTAGCCGCGGTTATGACATCATAACCTATCAACCGTCTCATCTTAAAAACAATTGTGTCTTGAAATCATCGTTTTATCGTACTACTCTACTCCATACTCTTTCGGAATACAGAGGAAAGAAAGTTTATTACCGTCTGGTATATCTGTTTATTTAGTTCATCCCTTTAAACTCCTTCCTGTTTGTTCTTTTAACCGCTTCAGTTTTTTTCCATAGAAATGACTACGTCATTAAGTTTGTGGTAAGAATGATACCAACGATTTAGTGATTACAAAGTAGAAAAGAATATCATGTTCGTTATGACTTACCGATTTACAGTCGATCGTCACATATTTATGTTGCCCCAAGTTACCAGCCGGTCGAGTCACGTCGTGGTTCTGACACTAACGAACTTATTCACGAATCATTTACGGAAACAGAAGCACCGTAAATCAAATGATCACACCATGGCGCGCAGCAGCAGGCTGCAGACCATCTTGAAGCCACCGATGAGACACGCACACAATAAGCCCAGTGGAATCAGGCACATACGGTGTAAGGTCCTCCCAGAAGGACGGAAGACGATCGAGTGAATGCTCCATAAAGTGGCGGCCATGATGGCGCCACTCGTCGAACCTTTTAAGCTTCAACGAAATTCATCCTACAATTTGAAAATTAATTCGTCTTGTTGAATATAATACTGACTCGCCGTAATACGTGACTTGCTTTTTCTATAATTTTAGGAAGTAGAAATTACGTTTCATGGCAATACTGCGTTTGATTTCGAAAAAATGTTCGAATCGAGTCAAATTGGCAGCTCGTCGTGCAGTCAACGTGATGGCGCCACTAACCGAGCTCGTGTGCGATGACTGATAAAAATTATCTATTTCTCCTAGTATGTAGTTGTCTCTAAAGATTAAGTAAGTAATAGTTTTATAATTGAAACTATGATTCACTATTTCGAAGTAGATATTCAGAATTTCATCTTGATCTATCAATAGTTTTTATCGTTCATTTCGTTAGTTATAGCAATAGTGCGAAGATACGGTATATTTTCAACATTACGAGGGTTGATCGATTTTCATTAAACGATTCACATATTTCGAATATCTTTGCAAAAAATTAGATCGAGTAACACTGATTCACTGAGAAACTCGAGTCTCGTTTAAAAATAGGCTGCAAATGCATATTTGAAAAATAACTGGTTACACCCTGTGGTGTACATAACCACTTTTATGTTAAAAGAGCGTTATCGGTGTATTAATTTGTTTCAATGTATTTTGCAATCAATATTGTATACTACAGTTGCCCTGAAAGAACGCCAATCGTTATCCATTTGAATTTCTTATCTCATGCATGATAACAATCTACAAAGATAATATTTATAATCTTTTTTTCTATTGATGTTTGACAAATTTCTCTCAGAGCATCTGTCCGATCCATAACTTTCTTAAATAGATTTTATTCGAGCACTAAACAGTTATATCTACACTCTACAACAAACATCTTTGTCTGTTTTCGTCGTTAGCGTTGTGTTTGCACACTTTTATTGTTAATTTAACGACCGATGTCATCAGGAATAATATAATAATAGTCGTTATTGCTTGCCATTTAACGGCATTGTTAAATTTTTTTTACAACATTCTATCTGAACCTATCGAAGGACGGAAGATTCCAGAGATAAGGTTCAATAATTTAAGGGATCATTGCTATTAATTAGGAATACTTCCGTTCTTCGTATAGAACCTCGCGTTCGATTATTCTCGCAAAAAGATGGATATATTCTTGGCACATCGTAGTAAACTCTTAATAAACGCATTATGTATATAAATAAGTTATACAATCGATGGCTCAATTCGAATTATTAAATATATATATATATATCTATATATATATATATATAATATGTATATGAATATTTAATATCTGTACGCGTGTATGACTAGAATATAATATATATATTTATAATATCTCGACATGTATCACATGCTATATTGACTATCGCGTTACCGGACGGGATTTGGAAATTGTATTCCTCATCCTTACATCATTTCTCTCTCTGGCAGTTAATATCTGATATCTCAAAAATGAAAAAGAAAGTATACAAGAAAGAAATCATCTAAGATTGTTATTTCTTTTTCTCGTTATAAATCGATTTCCGCTTCACCAGAGACAGAAATATGCTGTCATTTATTGCTCATGTTAGTATAATCGTAGCCCGTAAAGTAATTACTTTTAATTATTAATTGCTAGTACTTTCATAAACTTTCGTCTTAGGAGCATCAACCGTAAGTACTAGTATTGACTTCAGTGTTTATCGAACTCGTAACAGTGTACGTCGCCCCCTTAATACTTCTCCATCTAATACTTTCATTGTATATCAACAAGTAGTCTCGCGTTCGAAACTTACAGACTAGAAATGTACTGTAGACTTAATATTAAAATCGAATCTATCAGATTCTGTCCTCTGGAAGATTAATCGTGTTGCGTGTCATTAAATATTCCCGCAATATATTCATAAAAATCGGTATCCACACTAAAAGTAATACCGTCTACCTATTCTTCCTTTATTTTGTAAATCGTATAGTAAGAAATCCTTTAATACTTCTGACGCCTCTCCCAACGCTCGTCACATCTTTTAACGTTTGATTCGATTCTACATCTAGTCGAAGAAACAAAGGCTCGAATCTTTAATTCGATTCTCCACTGGCTACAGTACCATCTGTCGGAGGTCCACCTGCTGTGACGCTTTGGGGGTCTGTCGTAGGAAGTCCTTGCATATCCTGCACACCTTGGAACAATTTGCCTGGGAACCCATGCAACAAATCGTAGGAAACAGGTGTGGGTGGTAAAGCAGTGGTGTGAGCGTGTGGCGACTGTAAAACCGCTATTACTCTTCTCAGTTCCTCCAAAGCGTTCCCTGTATAATTTGGTAAGGAACAATTTTATAAACACGATTGAAATTAATACATTCATCGATAGCATGCCGAGATCGTATTTTATTTCTTGTGTTTTTGTATAACGTACCTTGCATGAGAATATAATTTTTCGCCAAGAGAAGGGTTGCAATCTTGGACAATTTTCTTACGGACGGACTATGGGCGTAAGGAATCACGGATCGAAGTTCGTCGAGTGCATCGTTCAAATCGTGCATTCTTCTACGTTCTCTCGCGTTAATGTTCAATCGCATGCTTTTCCCTTGACGAGTAGTTTTTGATTTTGGCGGGCAGTTCAATCTCGATGCCCCGGGTCTATAAACATTAGAATTAATAAATATATTGTTAAAATGGGTTACATTGATTTTTATTATAGGCTTTCTGATACCTTTCTTGATCTGGTCTATTTTCATCGGAAAGAGCACTCGATGAAGCATGCGGTTGGGGCTGCTGCTGAAAATAGAAACCACCGAGGCCGACGGCACCCAAGGGAGTCCTTCTACCAGGTGCACTCTGAGGGTGCTCCGACGAGTAACTAGCTGGAGGAGCGGAAACACTAGCGTGAGATGCTCCCGGTACTGAATACATAGACTCGAGCGATGCTGTTGATTGTGGTGGTAATGGATGCTGTAATAGCAGAAAATAGTGAATAGTGTACACTGATCGAAGTTAAAGTACCGCTTAAAGTAAGTTAAAGAACCGTCTTTTGTTTCACTTTGATCTTTATACTCGTTACTTGTGTGTACACCTATTTCTTTTTTGTACATTTTACCTTAAAGTCAATTTTTATTACAGTGTCATACGAAAATTATAGAAATAACATGAGAAACAATTTTTAAATTCAACGGGCTCTCAATGTATCAAGGATCATTTGTCATAGTATTTGCTTTGAGCAATTTAATTTAATTTCTTTGCTAATGTAGGAATTCTTAAGGACAAACAACCTTCCAATTTCTGAGTGGTAACTATCCAGATATTTTAATCGCTTAATAAAGATCAAATTTGGAAAACTGTATAACCATAACGATTGATACACACAGCGGTACGATGTTCCCAAGCCCATGTAGGATGCGAGGCCGAACGTTGCCAGGAACCTTGCTGCAGATGCGCCTCAGGAAGACCTTCTCTTCTATCGTCGTCCTCCGTGGAACTGCTCTCGCCGTCGTACGATCTCATTTCTCAAAAGACTATGGTATTCGTTTCAAACGTATTTCTTCTCTCGCTTCCGTCCAGTGTTTCCGCGGATCACCAGAGGCGGCTTCTTCGCGAACATGAAAACGTCGGTTGATCGGTTATCATTGTTCACGCGTGAGTGACGCCAAGTATCGAGCGAACGGTATCATCGACAAGCATAATATAATCAATAGTAACCGCAACACTTACCGACAAATTTCTTTCCGCCGATGGTCATGCACAGCGCAGGATCCTCCGAATGCAGCGAGGATCAGCAAAATTTTTTGCGCACTACCGCGTAGCCGGCCATCTCTCCGATATAAATCCTTCTTTGATCGTCGTGCAATCCGAAACAGCGATCCACACGATTCAATTGCAATATATTGTTTGTCCTCTCTTTCTACCGTTTATGATAAATTTAATATGATAAAAATAAGTCACTGTTTACGATTCAAGGCGACGCTAATCTCAGCCATGTTACGCGAAACTTTTGCAGCGCAAGCTGTTTGCCTACCTCTCACGAGGTAACGTTCGATCATTCACTCCTCTGTCTTTATTATTTAATTGTCACACGCGTGTTTTCCTATCGTCTATCGGCGTTTCTTTTTTTCCATCATTCGAGTCGATACATTTGTACTTAATGAAATTATCGCCCACAGACGAGAACTCGTTCACACACACGGACCACGCACGCGTCTATTGTTTGCAGACGCCCTGCGCAGAGGGTGAACTGCCTGTAACCCTAAATGTAGTTCGAGCCTCCTCCGACAGGACGAGTGACCGTCGACTGGCGGATGCTGGCCTGGACCAACGCCTGGCGAACCCTGGTGAATATCCCAACAAGTTTCACGAGATGATACACCCGCTTCTTACCATCTGAATAGGTCGATGCCCAGATGGAAAGGCCCATCGTTCGGGGGGGTGCAACATCGTTTTTTGCTCTTTCGTGACTTGAATGCTTTCCCTACTTCGAGGGGTGACTTACTTTCAGTATCAGCCACAGTAAAACAATCTTTGTTTCTTATTTAGAATTTCCATAACTACAAAGGATAGGATAATGAAGGGTATATTAAAAAAAAAAAAAAGTAGTCGTAACTTTGAAATTCAAGTTCTTTTGATAATTTTTATAGATAATATCATTTTTATATTAATAGATAATATTATTTTAATCCTTCCTTTTCGGTCTACCCTTTTGTCTCGTCTTGTTTTTTATTCTTATATTTTGGAAAGCCTAATTATGGAGTAATACAGGGCGTATTACAGAAACGATCGTAACTTTGAAACCTAATTTCTCTTGAATGGATAAATTTACTCTCCAACTTTCTGCTATTCTAATCCTTCCTCTTTAATATACTCTTCTCATCTCGCCTTCTCGCGATATATTTCTTCTCGCGAATGACAATAAGAATTAACGTTGGAACGGATAAACTTCTCGAAATATGCAATCCACCGTGCATTTTTCTAATCGCACATACCGTTGAAGCTTATTTGATCTGTTATTCATTCCCGAACAAAGAGAAATTCAGGAACATGGAAATCAATGAAAAAATGAAAACGAAGGAGGGCGGGAGAAAAAGGGGCGCTGAAAATTTCATAAATGGTAGGGGTGAGCAACGGAAATGCAACGTAGAGTGTATCACGATTCGTACGGTCTTGCATGTAACGTTGCAGATCAATTTTGCGAACAACGAATAGGGTCTCTCTCTCTCTTTCTCTCTGTGGAGTACGAAATAACGACGGATCGACGGCTGACACGTTCTCTACCGTGCGTTATACCTGACCGTGGGCATAATAACGCCGAAATCAAAACCGACTACTCGCACACACGTCGAGTCATATTGTTCGCTGCATCTGTCGTGTGCACGACACAGGGGGTTGTCATTCGCAACGAACACGTTCGACGAAAACTCTGTATCGCCGGCGTTCGACTCGCCTTTGCCCAGGTACAATGGGAATTTTTCACCGTGGCGTAAATGTTTTTGTCTCCTCTCCGTTTTTTCTTCTTTGTCGGTCCTCCCCCCCTCCCCTCCCTCTCTCTCTCTCTTTTTTTCATTTGTTTCTCGTTTTAATTAATACTCCGGGAAACAAGGCAAGCCGTACAGAAATGGGCGCAGAAAGGATTTTCGTCAGTTTTTATGTATAACTTGCGATGAACATTCACGTTTGAAATTATACTGAAAATCGACAGAGTTGTTTGCTATTGTCTTTTTGAAGCATCCTTTTTTTTATCCTTTTTGTAATCGTGGAAACTATTGAAAAATAGAGTTTCAATTTTGCAACGTTCTATTTTTCGTTATAATCTTCATAGCGAATTGCGAACGTTGGAGTAAAGGAAAAAAGGGAAACTGACAAATTGCGATTTTTATTGAAAAAGATGTGTTCCGGTGAAGCTGTTGTCTTGGAGAAAGATTAAAATAGATTTATACACGGTAGAATATTGCGAAGACGTACCTAATAAAAATACCATCTAGCTCCACGTTTGTCCGTGCCAGGAGCAAAGGAAATTTGTTTTACGCGAATGCAACCAGAATTTCAAAGTGTCGAGAGAATCCAACTACGTCATAGTTGGCTCGGGACCACATGTAAAATAGATCCATGAAACCCGGAAACATTTTGCGTGGATGAGATTTATATAATTTCCAAGACGTTTTCGAACCGTACATTCATCATGTTTGAAGCTTCCGACTTGTCACAAATATCTTGAGCCGTGCAATTTCAACTATCTTATTTTATGAATTTATTATAAATCTTATTACCTCAAACTTTCTCTATTAACTCTTTCACAGCAGAAGATTCCTCAGTTATGTAAAAAAAGGTTTTTATCTGCCAATTATTAATAATTAAACTGTAGATATTTATAAACATAACTAGAGAAATAAGTAAAATCGGTAATATACTTTCTTTATAACAAAGTATCAAGTTGAATGGACGATTACAACATAATTTATCCATAATTTTCTCCAATTATAGGCGAAATATTTGTTCAGAAATTATCCAGAAACTTTTGAACAGAAGTGTATGCCCTATAGCTTCGGAACAGAAAGCTCGATTTACACCAACTTTCTTGGAAGCGTCTTCCACTCCTAGAATTTCGAACATCGATAATACCCTCGAGTCTGAATCACACGATATATCCATCCCTCCTGACCGAAATAGTGGTTGGGTGTATGGGTTAGTTTCACTTCTATTCGAAATGTTTACTATACGCAATTCGGCATAATGTTGCAGTCTCTCAACCCCCGCTGAGTTCTCGAGGTGGTCAAATCTTTGGCACAGAAATGAGGGCTGTAATACATATCTATAGCAGGCTGGAATTGTTTAAGGAGCTAGCGAGTGTCGCTCCCTCGTCGAACTTCTCTGTTCGTTGTAAGAGGGTTGTATTGTACTTCAAATTCACCAAATTATACCATCGTACTTCGCATCTCAATATGAATGGATACATATTGGAAAACGAGGATTCTTTCCTTTTCTCTTTTTTATGCGTTTGTATGAAATAGATTAAATTGCCAAATTACGTAGAACGAAATCGAATTTACTTCTAGGCGATTGCATCCGATAAATTGAAGGCGGTAAATTTCCTATTTGTGGGAAAATAAATACAGAATCTTTCTAGGTCGAGCACCCTCCGTCGTAAACGGCTTGTTCGATGGAGGAGCCTCTCGAATTTCGAGCCAGTTGGAATGTGACTGGCGACATTTATCTTACCGTGAGATTTTAAACAACTTAATACTCTCCTCGATATCAATAAAATAGAAATTCGTTATTCCGCGTCATAAACTGTTTCAATCGCACTATAATATCGATACTACGTGATACATATAAACCTACGATAAAGAAGCGACAGGAATATGCTAATATCGTCATTACCGAGTTCGCTCGTTCCTCGTTCTCGCGGAAACAACAACAGTAAGAAAGAACGCGAACAAGCCTCCAGCGAACGAAGCGACTAGAAATGGCTAGTATCGGCAAATAGACGAGATTATTTCCGCGATGGCAAAAGAAAAGATACGTGTCGAAGACCCCGGAAGGAGCGATTCTACGTGCGCGCGACTGGAAAAAGGATCTTTCGCGTACGCCCATGTAGAACGGTACAAACCTCCATCCACATCTAGCGGGATCCAGCGTATACGAGGACACGACGAGAAAGCGGGCGTTCGTTTCACACCTATAGATCGACTTGGTGAGGACAGAGAGAGGGCGAGGGAAGAGACAGAGAAGTTGGAAAGCAGAGGGACGACGGAGGTGAGAGAGCAAGAGAGAGGCGCAGCAACGGTTCTCTGTTCGGGGGTGGTTTTCGGTGTACGAGGGGCTGGTCCGACCGATGGAAAGTCCTGAGGGATGAGGGAGGAGGTTGCCAAGGCAACGCTCTGCCAGCCTCGGCTTACTTTAGCTCTGCTCGTGCACTCGGATCAATACAGCATCACCGTGAGTTCCCGGACCAAACACACCCCCTCGACACCCGCCCCTCCCACTACCTACACCCCCTTCTTCCATCTCCGTCTCATACCACGCTGCTCCCTCGATCTTCTCTCTTTCACCAACAATTTTTCTCCTTCTCTCTCGCTTCTCGATTACCCTCTGGCTCTTTTCGTCTCTGTTTCACCGTCTGTTCGTTCCTCGTTCAACTTGTCCCCGGCTCCGCTCCTTTTCCTCTTTCCTTCTCTTTTATTTGCTGAATGTACGCGCCTCTCCCTTCCGGGGCTCGTGACTCGCTCTCCTCTCGTTCTCTCCTTGTTTCATTCTACCCGTATGTATTTAGTCGTCTCTCTCGTCCACCAGCCAAGCTGCCTGTGTCCGGCCGTGGGCTCTCGGTGTAGTGATCGCAAAAATTATCGCGCCGTTTTCGGTAGGTCATCCACGAAAACAATCGACAGCCATGCGAACGACGAGACGCGGTTAATCAGAGACTTACTGACAGAAGGAACAAGTTGCGGTCTTGGATGAACTTTTTCTACCGTCGTATTATTTTTCTATGGGATCTTCCTACGGGAACGATATAGATTTTTGTTTCTTTTGTATCATTTTTCTCGATACTCCAGTGGCGAGGGTTATAAATACCTGACCTTAGCTAGCTTCATTCACTGCCCCCGTCACATTGATCTTTCCTTGAGCGAATGTTAATACTCCAATTCATTTCATGGATATTTTTATATTAGAACAAGATGATGCTCGTATCACGTTCGAACAGTTTCTTCGTTTAGTTTCCCTCGTGACTCTAGTCAGCGTTTCTTTCGACAGTTATAGAATATCTGAAGAGATCCCTCTACAACGAGCACGTAGATTATTCTTTTCTCGCAGTTGGCACGGTCAATGTAGTTTCATCTGAAAACCCAGCTCGAATTTCAACGAATATCATCGACGTCTAACAACTTCCCAATCCTAGCCATCTCAGAGAATGTCTTTTCTCGTCGCATCAATGTACAAGTGGATGCACCTAAATCGCTCACCTAGTAATCGAAACGAAATTCCTGACCACGATTTTCGAATGCCAGCGTTCGAGATGGAAGCAACTCCGGACACACACACCCAAATTTAAACGATCGATGTAAAGCGTCATCTGCAATTCGACGATCAATGCACTCCCCAGTCATCGTCGAGTCGGCGTTGCTCGTCGAGTTTCATTATTATCCGAAAAACGCTCGTTCAGAGACGAGGAATAATTACAACTAGCCCGGAAAGCACTCGTCGACTACTCAAATTTGTTTCAACAACCCACGGAATCGCTCTCTCTCTCTCTCTCTCTCTCTCTCTCTCTCTCTCTCTTCACACGCTGCTAGGTGCATTCTCGTAAACGTCGAATCATATAAATTGCAGCGCACCGATTCGGATGGATCGTTTCGTTCTTCGTAATGCGCTTCTTGGCTGATGGCGTGACGTTCGAGGGTCGAGGACACGGATGGATCAACAAATTCAATCGGACTCTGATCGTTTCGGTTTTATACCGAAGCAAAACTCGTAGGGGATGTAAATCACTCGTAGCAGCCGTTCACCGCTCCATTTTCTCGCGTTTTATCTCTCTGAGTCATCGATGAACCTTTCTACCTTGTCACGGAGAATTAAAGAAATAGAGGAAGAGAGAAATGGTAAAAGAGAACGTAGGTAGTTTCTACGACGAGCGCGTTCATCGATTCGCGAACTTGTCCGGACGTTCTTTTTCCGTCGAACGGAATTGGAATCGCGGAATTTTGAACTAAATTAAATTGTCGACACGCTAAAAAAAATATAAGAGGGGAGTATTGGAACGAGATGGGCTCCGAGCGACTGCTGCAAGAAGATATAGTTTCACTTTCTTTTTTACATGATTTCTCCACTACTGTTGTATAGCTTTACGTTTGTTCGTTTTATTTCGAAAGTAATTACAACTTGAATTACTAAAAGGAAAATAACTTATTCGTAATAAAGATACAAATATAATACGTGAGATGAATTTGTGCAACGACAAAGATGGAAAAGTTCGCCATCAGAGGAGAACGGAAAAATCATGGCGGGTGTCGAGCAGCTTAATCGACGATTTCTCGTCGGAACTACAGCAATGTTGTACGCGATGTACAGCCCTGGTTTCCCACGCGAACTTAACCAAGATCATAAACGCGTGAAATCGAAGCCTGCGTCTCGTAGTAGAGTACAGGAGAGAACTTAAATTAATTCGCGTTTTTACCAATATATAGTCAATGAACGTCGTATCTCGTCTCGTATACGCGATAACTCGAAGAGGTAATTTAGACGATAACTACGTGATCGAAACGAGCAAGCTTCGTAGATAGTTCGTTCAGAGATATAAGAAGACGATTCGAAACGATATATGAGATTCAGTGGTCGATTAAAAAAGGAATGCGCGTGGAAACTGGTGGTTGATTATGATCAACGACTTCGAGTCCAGCGGTACAGGGGGCAAAGGGTGGAAAAATGATAAACTTGGAGAAAGCCGGTAATCGGGCAGAAGTTGTCCGCGAGTTTGCCATGGAAAACACAAGGAGACACCCTCTCCATCATTTTGCTCGTAAATTCAACGGGATAAGAGGGGTGAAAGAGGACTCCGTGTCTGGATGCCAAAAAAGAACTTCTCTCGCTCGGCTCGAAGATTAACGAAGAGGAGGAAGATTAACTGACGCTTCCTCCAGAGCGTACTCTTCGTCCTTTACTTACGTGCACAGAGGCACGACTGTCTCTCGCCCCGAGCAACGTGTCATCGGGAAAAATAATGGCCACCGTCGCGGGATCAAAGGCTAATCGGAATCCCTTGTATCGTCCCGTGACTCGTCGGTGAAAAAGTGTTTCAAACGAGCAAAGTAGAAATGTAGAGAGGAAGAGAAGGCGGAGGGATGAAACGTACGCCGTGGAGCGGCGGCGAACGATTGGAGAACGAAAACCAGACGAATCGCCGTCGACTTTAATCCCCGGGTCCCGGTATCGCCACTTCGTTTGATATTATAACGATTCTCGATGAAATCTGGCGAACTACGCGAAAGCATCGACTTTCCCCCTATCTATTCTGTTGCCCAGAGTTGCTCTAAAAAATTGTCGGAGCCCTTCACGGGTGAAAACCAATTTCTCGTCCTTTCAACGGCCAACGATGTGTCGCTTCTTCCGGCTCTTTTTACAAGGGAGGACGAAATCCGTCGTTTTCTTCGTTGGTCGCGTAAAAGCGGTCGAGAAGTGTCGAAAATAAAAAGAAAAGCTACGTAAAAGGAAGGTGGAAGGGTGAAAGGGAAGAGGAGGTGGACGTTGGAGTGGAATAAGGACAAAAGCAATGATCGGAGAAGGACAGGCAGTTGAGTGCAAGAGAAGCAAAGGAACAGGAAGAAAGGCACAAATGAAATTTAATAAAATTTCAAGCGCGCTGGTCGGACCGTACACAGAGAGCTGCCGGGTCCGTTGGCGGTCACCATGGAGACGCAGCTTCCCGCACCCCGCGACGTCACTGCTCCATCGATCTGCAACCCCTCTATGGATATCGCCACCACTATAGTCGCTTTACCCACCACCACCACCACCACCTCCGATACCATCACCAACACCGACGACATCGGCCGATCTTCTCTGTACGTTTGCATCCGTGTGCGCCTCTTTACACTCTCCTCGTCGTACGTCCACAATCCCCTGGACCGCGTAATGGTACGTGGATGAGGGTGCACATACAGAGATGTTGGCCATGTATAGGTTCGTGTACGTAGACGTAGGAACAGCCCGTGCAGCAGCCGGATACTCACGCAGCCGTGGCACGGTAGTACGCATAGGGAAAGTGAGTAACCTTGCCGGTTGCCTGGCTGGCTGGTGTACACCTTTCGAGTCTACCTTCGTTCCGAGCTAGCAGGTGAGGGTGGAGTCGCAAAGATGAACGCGAGTACAGAGAGCAGCAACGAGCGAGACGGAGAGAGGAAGAACCGACAGAGAGAATGAGAAAGAGAAGTCAGCCCTTATTTCTGCGATTCGTCCGGTGCACCCTTCGCCGGATCGCATTATCGATCGATGGATGGGTGCGAACGGGGCAACGGCGAACGACGTCCCCCTCTGTGGACCCCCCTCCTGTTCTCTTACACTTTTCCTTTACTTTAATACATCATCGATGACTCTTCTTCTTTCCGTCCTTTTTTCCACAACTTCTATATATGTACTTTCTTTTTTGCCTTGTGTATTCTTATGCAAGGTATCCCGTTATTTCCTCCTTTCCATGATCCTAGGAGTATAATTAAATTCGCGTCGCGGTGAAAAAAGGCTGCCACTGATCCGTATTAGTGCGCTCGCGCTTTTACACGTTGATGACGATACGAGCTTCGTTGTGCTCGCGTGAAAGAAGGATGCACGAAACACACGGAAGATGTTCCCGAACGACGAATTAAATTATCTCGATGCTAAACACGATGAAAAATGAAAATTGATGGCAACGATATTGGCAATAAGATAGTTAAATGAATTTCTCTTCTTTTGTCGATCGTCCTCTCTTTGATCTATCTTCTCGTTAATTGTTCTGCTTCCTCATTAAGAGGAGAATCTACTCTAGACCTGAGAATCTAATAAATTAACCGGGACCTCTGTCACTCTGCATGCGGTTGATTCTTCTAATTGTAAACCGACGCGCGGCGTGTTCCTCTTCCTCTTTAATTTCATTAAAACTCGCGTTGCATCTTTCTCCGTCATTTCAGCACCGCTTATAGCCCGTTAATCGAATCCACGGTTAAGAGCGCAATTTATATGGAGCACGGACCGCCTTCTTTCTCTCGCTTCTATTTTTTCGCCGTCTCTTATGCCTCGATCCTGCGGGATTCAACGACGAAACACGCAATAAATAGCTCCGCCTTCTCCTTTCTTTGCCGTGTTACTTTTTTACCTTGCAAGAAAATACTATTTACATCATTCTTTTATCGTTCATCTCCACATTGTTCTTGGTAGGTCAGATAAAGGATCTGAAACTCGCTGCGGTATGTTCAGAAATAGCTTTGATCGCGATTATCGCGGTACCGTAAAACATTTATCTAACGTTTCGATGCAAATATTGTATCCTGGACAAAGTTTTATATTCCATGTGAATTAAGATTTTCCACCAATTTTTCCCGAAATAAAATCGGAACGAAAGCAGTTTAACGAGCGGAACCTCAAGCGGGTCAATCTAAAGTTTTATTACGAACATATACCTAAATTTTTCGTCAATTTAAAAATGAGAATTAAAATGGAAATAATTTAATGAACGACAGAGAACCAGTTTAGAGTTTTATTACAAATGTTATATTTCCAAAACTATTTATTTGTTATTTATTCGAATCCTTCGACAATCTTAATACTTTGATTACCACAAATATAATCTGTTCTTGGAAAAACAAAAAAAAAAAAAAAAATCGAAACGGGAGCAGTTTAGCGAACAGGAGGCAAGCCAATCGAGAGGGCCCTGACGGACATCGGGTTGAGCCGTTTACGCGCCGCTAGGGAGGAAAGGAAACACCGCGAAACGTCATTTCCTCGAGTGTTTTTCTTTGCCACACAGACCGCAACCATACGCAGGCCATTTCTGCCTTTCTCGTCTATGGGGGTTGCTGGCCTCCGGCAAGCTACAGCTGATCCCAAATTTTATCTCCCCCCGTGACCAATCAGGAGGTCGGTGTCCCGCACACGATCGAGCTAGACGGTGTGACGCCAGTAGTCCCGACGGATTTTCACCCTCGAAACGAACCCGACTGCGCGGAACCCTCTTCTCTCCGCTGCGTTCCTCTTCTCTCTCCGCTCTCTCTGCTCTCTTCGCTGCGGGATCGCTGTTAACGACGACGCACCGTGACCGAGAACCTCGCCACGTCCGAGGAAACGATCAGTTGGAAACACGCTATCTCGATATTTCCATTTGCTCTCCTAATTTTTTCCTCCTGTTTCCTTTCTTACGTCGTTAACAATTATGTCAAGCAATTAATAATTTGTCAACATAGGATCTTTGATGTTTTCTCAAGTATAGTTACATAGAGGTATATGAGTCTGTATATGCAAAAGTATTATCCCGCGTTCTCGTCGTAAATTAGACCGAGACGAACGAGTTTCTATTTGAAAGGAAAGGAAGATTTTCCTAGGCAGAGTTTTATCGATTCCCGAAAAACGACCGATACGAAATGCAGCCTTGACAGTCGGTATCGGCTGTCCGTGTAACATGAAAGAGGGGTAGGGATAGGTGCATGGGAACCACCAAAATTGGAAAGGCAATAAGGGTGTACCGAGGGTGCACCTCGGCTCATGGGGGTTGCCTAGCGACCCCAGCATCCAGCTCTCTTTCTTCCGTTTGGTAGCCCGCGTGCCTCTCTTTCCCTACCTATCCTCCTATTTACTGGCTCGTGCTGCCTCTCTCCCCTGTCCCCTCCGCTCTTTCATCCCCTTGCCGTCTCTCTCAACTTGGGTCGCCCCAACCGTAGAATACCAGCTCTCTCCGAACCTTCGTCCGTCTTTCTCCGCCCTCTAGTTTCTTCACGTTCGTTTCTGTCCGTCTCTGGAAATACCAATACGCTCTTCCTCTTTCTTCCACTCTCCGTTACGCTGTTTTCCACCACCACCAGCGCCGTTACCGCGTACACCCCCTTTTTTTCCTCCGTTGTTTCTTTTTCTCCCTGATCTCTTTTCCATTCGACGCTCCGTAGTACTCTTCCGTAGACTCATTCCCACCCTTCTGCTCATCCCCGTCTCTCTGTTACTCTCTTCGTTTCTCTGTGTTTCCCTTTCCCCTCCCTGGACCATCGTCCGCCTCTTCCCCGCTCTCACTCCACGGTCCTGGGACCATTTTTCCATCTTCTCCTTTTTTCTCACTCGTTCTCCTTCCTTCCGACGAGTGCCAGCTTCCTCGTTGGTTTTCCGTGTCTTTTCACCCTACGCCAGAACTCGGAATAGATACTCTTTCCTCTTTCATCCACTTGCCTTACAGTTTCGTCCTACTTCGATCCCCTTTCTCTCGTCCTTGTCGCTCGTTCCCCGTTTCTCCACGTAGATTCCCTTCCTTCTCCTCTACTCGAGGGATTCCCCTTGCTCCCGCACCAGAAACTAGCCCTGCTGCTCTCGCAAGGAGGCCGTGGCCCGAATTCTATCGACCCACGGTGTGTACCTACTATCAACAGCCTTCAGCTTCATTCACCCGCCCAAAAGATCCGGTTAAGAGATTGCGTACGCACACAGAAGACCGGCACGTGTTTTTGTTTTTGCGACGCTGGCCGGCTTCCGCCGGGGTTGCACCCGACGAACACCCGGTAGTCGTCGATTTTTTTTACGATCCGACGCGGCGCGGCGAACTGCGAGCGACGAATTGTCGGAATCGAGTCGATTGGAAACGATAGCAATGCAGGGTGGCTCAATGAGACGAGTCCTATTGGTTAAAATTCTTTTATTTATTTGTGCACAAACTTTTTTTGGAAAAATGGAAAGATGCGGTGGATGCAAAAAGTATTCAAATATTTATAGCCTCGTTTTTCAATCAAATTCTTTTTCTGTCAGATTCTACATTTCATTTTCGCAGTGTCAAGTCTTTTCTTTTGTAGCCGTATTAACCGCAACATTATAATTTTAATACACTTGGATTGGATTCGTTAACATGTAAATTATATAATTAATACATTGGCGTGGAATTATATTTTGTAACCACTGTATAACGAGGATTTCTTAAATCACGCTACAGGTTACTGCTGATTCACTAGGCAGTGTACTAGGCGATTGACTACCATGAACAAGCCAGCATTTTCCAATTCTGTGAAAATTACAGAAGCCAGGGACCCGGATAAAGCGGATTCAATTCATATTTCATTGGGACGCGAATGAAATTTTATTCGTTCACGCATGCATGAAATACGCCATCCCTTTTAATAATAAATCGCGGCACTCGATGTTAGCCCGTAATGGCTGTTTTGTCAAACGGTAATTTTAACGTTGTACCATACCCGGAGAGTATTCGATACTGTACCAGGCGGTAATTGAAATGGTAAGTCTGAAAAGGAAGTATAAAAAATAGAATGTGAAGAAGGAAAGCAATAGGAAATAACGGAACAAAAAAAAAAAAAAAGAAAAATAACAAAGAATATCGTAGAGTAGAAACAAAACACAACGGTAAAAGCCATCGAAGTTCGAAATTGGTGGAAACGTCAGCCAATTCCCTTTTTAGAATTGCAATCATCACCTCTACCAACGTCGATAACGCTCGTTGCCTCGGGCAATTTAATTCAAACATAAAAAATAATCCCTTTGATGATAGGTGGAGGTCGGCTGGAACGGAGCCAGCGGTCACGGAGAGGCTAGCTCCATGGCCAATCTCCATTCTCCGCGAGATCTTCGACAAAAATTTGTTTTCTCTTCCCACATCTTGTTTTGGCATTTCCCTATGTTCATCGTGGAAAACACGCGTATCAAAAGAGAATCTTCGTCGATCTTCAACATCGTAGTTTGTAATATAAAATGGTGAACCAGAGTCTACAAAATTGAATGCAAACTTGCAAATATTTCTTATGAAAGACCGTACGACACCATATGATCGAAGGTAGATGTAAAACATTAATATAATATTATTTGGTATTATATTCAATCTTCTGTAACAAGACACGTCATTAAACTCCGATCGCAATTGAAATTTCAATATATTCGCGTTTAGATTAGCTATGAGTTCGATCGACGACAACACAGCGAATCTTAAGACTACTTTCCTGTAAAAATAAGAAACGTGACTTATCGTATTCTTCTTCCGTAGTCTTCAATTTCAAACGTTCTTTTGTCCAGTATTGTGTACACGTACGATAGCTAGAAAAGTTATTGGCACATCCCCTTGTTTTCCACTGTAGCAACCATCTATTCGTATTTCATTTTCATAGTATCAAATATTTATACTAAATGCTTAATATCGTATAAATAATTAATGATAAAGGTACTAAACAAACAATGTTATATAAAAGTATGGAATGATACGAGATCTAACACACTCGGAACCAATTAATTACTATATAAATGCCATAACAAATACAGTGGGATGCCAATGCTTTCTATAGCTATTGCAAACATTTTTCACACAAAAAAAATTAATTTTCCCACAGATATAATATCCACTACCTTGAATTACAAATTACACTCCGTCTCCTAACTTTTATTAGTTCCCATTCGATTAGTTTGATATTCTATTGGTGACAATCGATCTTTTCGTAGACGAAGGCTATATTGACGTTTACATGTTTGTTGACAGGGACGCGTCCCTTACTCTCGCAGTACACAAATCTCGTTGGCTCTCCGCAGGAGTCGCAAGGATTCCGCTCTTCTAACAGCAGGTGGCTATTAGACGGACACGGTCACCGGTGGCCTCCAGTTTTACGGTCTCCGTAGTCCTTCCACCCGCGATTCGATTTTCTCCAATCGACGCCGACAACCATGCAAGATCGAGATAATCCCGCTGATCGTGATTCACTCCGTCCCGAGAAAGGTAAAGTGAGTTGTTTATTGCGCCGCGCCACTGGTAACACTTTTACGTTCGCTCCATGTCCCGCCAGCCGTGTCGTTTATACACTTCCAGTCGCCGGTATATTTTTTCGAACTGATAGTCGTTCGTTTATTAGAGAGCTATTTTACTACGTCAAACCCACCTTTTTTTTTTTTTTTTTTTTTGTTTTTGTTCCCCCATTTTTAATAGGGTACGTAGTGCTGTCGTGTGTTTTTGACGTTTATATATGCGAAATCGTATGTCTTGATTGATAAAACAAATGACTATGTGTTTTTAGAGAATTCAAAAGGTTTCCCGATTTATGTGCTCGGAGATTATTTATCTCTTAACCCTACCAGAGTCTTTGCACTTACACTTACTATCAATTTTTAATTGATATTCGTTACGTTAACATTAATCTCGTAATGCACATAAGAGACATTAAGAAATGGAATATTAAATGAAACTCCACTGCTGTCCAAATGTTTGTACATGTGAATCACGTATCTTGATTTATAATAAATAACTATATATTTCTATATGAAGTAAATTCAACGATATTTTTAACTCGTGTCTTTCATATATTTTTTCACTCTCAAGCTTCATTTTTCTTGCATCTACATTTATCTAATTGTTAATTGATAACAGTTTTACTAATATGAATCTATTACCGAACATGGAACACACTTAAAAATGTCTCAACACTAGAAATAGTTCTGATGGCAAAAGCGAAACCAGTGTCTGACCAACAAGTGTCTAATACTACTTACGTTCTCAAACAAGGCGCACGGTCTTTAATCAAAACCCTCTCAGCCAATGCACGTGGACGAAGGAAAAAAAAAGGATATTATGCGCAGCATTTTATGCAACGTTGTAGGATTAATGACTCTCGTTATACTTTTAACGAGAACGAGTACGAAAGAAATTAATACTCACTTTCGATATCAGCGCAACGATTCGGTTCAATTGGTTAAATCGTGCTATTAAAAATAATTAATCGCCGTCAAGTTCGCGCAATATTCTCGCAAAACTGATTTCTCAGATTAAGCATAATTATCAATTATAAAACGTAGACGCAAATCGACGGAACGTTACAACAACTTTCCGACGTGCTCGTAAAAGGATGCGAGTACGAAGGCATGAAACGTTCGTTTTTCTTTGGTCGAGACAAACGTGCTTTTGATTTTTAGCCGAATTAGTTTATTTACCCTTCCGAGGCGAATTTTTCTTTTAATCCTGTTATAGTAAAAGTTAGTTGTTCCATAGTAAAAGTTATCTTGGGATGCATTGTCTTATTACCTTTAAAAGGATTAACACAAGTGTTATTGCTAACGAAATACGACGTTCGCGATACGAATTTCAAAAAATACTGTTCAGAATTTTATAAGATCCTAACAAGTCCACTGTATTTTTCATCTTGAAAACTGACATGGCTGCAAAGAAGTTTAAAAACCCTGATCAACGTAATATCGTTCTTTACATATAACCAAACGCTTTTAACCTGAAATATATTCCGTCTGAAAATTAAAGCAGTGGCTAACCCCTTTACACGCGTATCGATAGAGATACGCGTCTTTGGTTTACACACCGACCACGTTAATTACGTGTTAGTCGTACGCTGTAGCGCTGGACTAATATGCCCGCAAATTCGTGACGCGGCTCGTCAATACAGGTAACAGTGCAGCGTATTTCCATCCATGTGCCGCCATGCAGTGTAATTTTCCGCGTACCACTGATTAATATCGCCTCGATATAGTAAAACGGACAAAGATACTATATATATTCCATCTATAATAATGTTCTAATAAATTTTTCGAAAAACATCCTTCTCGATCGTCGAAGCTTTCGATGACAGATAACGTAAATATTTGATATCGTTAAAAAAGCCTTCCACCTCTGATAACCCTTGAACCAGCTTTCTCGAAAATACCACCCGTATCCCATAACATCGAGCACAACGTTAATTTCATTAAAACGTTCGATTGGAATTACCGAGTTGTCAGTCGTTTCGTCTCCGCTAATTGCCGATCAATTTTCCAATTTCCGTGGCGTTGTTGCAGCTTGCAGAAGGAAAAAAGAAGCTCGTCGAACGAATCCAACCGTACCAAACGTATTTACGGGGAGGAATAGCCACGTAGAATGTTTCGAGGCCGTGTTATTTCCTCCTTGTATCCAAGCGACAAGAACGATCCGGTGAAAGAAAAAAAAAAGAAAAGGGGAAAAAGAAGAGGAAAACAAGGTTCACTTTTTTTCCTTCTCGACAACATCATCTCGAACGGGAAAAGAACTTTCGAACTCGAAAGATGGCGGAACTACGGCGTGGAGGGACCGATGGTGATTATTAGAAGAACGAAGGACTGGGTAATCGACGATACCATCCGCGCGAGGAAACGGACCACCTAGACGGGGATGAAACTTGGATTGTCTTCGCCGATCGACCTTCCTTTCGTTTTATTCTGGTCGAGAAACGCGGCTCGCCGGTGTGCGAGCTTTAATTGATATTAGGAAGTTGAGAAAAGAAGGAAGTAGGGCGGAACAAGTCGTTAAAAATGTAGTGGACGGTAAACTTGGAGGCGGTTCTCTCGCGTTTGCTCTCGATGAAAATCGGCCCGCGTTTTTAATTGCTTCCCTACCCTCGAGCAAGCTCACGGAAGATTCTTCTTCAAAGAATAACCGAGTCTTCCCCTAGTGAACGTTGCGATCGTTGCGCGATCGTGTGTTTTCTTGCAATGGGAACTAAGGAAACGGATTCTAATTTTCCTTCGTTTCCTGCTATCTTCGCGCGACACGCTCGAATTTCAGACGGAAAAAGACTCTGCGCGAGCGTATTATTAGCGAACCTGCCGAGAGCACCGTCGCTGAGAGCAAGAAACGGAAATAGCGCGACGTAAACGAGTCGTTCCGCTTTTCCGCGGATAAAGTAACAGTGGAGGTGAGATCAAAGTCAAGTCCCTTCTCTTTTCCTCTTTTCTTTTTTGTTTCACCTGCAACGAGAAATAATAATCTGGTAAAAGAGCTTTTTTCCTCGATACTTTGATACGAGACGCGAGTCTGGTCGCATTGAACAAAAGCTCGAACATAGCACGCAGCCTCCTATCACGCGAAAAACAGGCTTTTCTTTTTGTGTATTCCCAGACTACGACTGGTAGATTAACGTAGACTTTCTTTTGTTACGGCTGCGAAACCAAACGCGAGACGAAATAACGACGTTTAAAGTACAAAATGGTCAGATTCTGCTAACGTTTATACCGCGATAAGCTCTGTAGCGAATAAAACGCAAACACGTACGAAACGTAATTAGATTTTTGCGTCCATCGCCAGGCACGTTCGGTATACCTCGTTTCAATGAAAAAAACATTCTCGTTTGTCTCGTCCGTTTCACGAACGTTGGTGCACAGGTCCTCTCCCAAGAGACGAGTCCTGGATGATACGATGCGGGAACGCGAGCAAAGAACCGTCGTGAGACCTTGCACCCGAAATTCCCACCCCCTCTACGCGACCAGAATCCATAGACCGCGGGGGACCTAACGAAAACACCGAAGCGAGGCGAATCTCCCTCGTTTCTGGGTGACTCGTGGATGAAAGAGGGATGACGGGTGAGATCGCCAGGCAAAACGAGAGCGACGCGCGCGGGAACAGAGGAATTGAAACACATTACAGGTCCATAGTAGGTGGAGGTAGGGGCGGGCTAGGTTGCCAGTCAAAGAGGGAAAAAGAATTAGGAAGCAAGGAAGGAAGGAAGTAACGAACGAACGAGACCACGCGAGAAAGATATAGTATCTCTGTGATCCGACTCTCCCCTGAAGGTTGCTCGTGGAAGAGGAGGTTGTACGCCCTTGAACGAAGACGGGCAACAGGAGCGTACGACGTGCATCCCTTTGGACAGAGACGAATGCCTCGGGAACAAGGAGAATGCTAGAGTTCCGTGCGCTGGGGCTCGGAGAAACGAGAAACGCAAAAACGCGAAGGAAAGAGACAGAGGGAAAAGAGAAGAAGAGTATGTAGTAGAGAAGAGAAGAGAAGAAAGGCGCGCGCGGTGTATGAAGCTCGATTTTCTGGGTGACGCTTGCGCGACTCGCGTTAAAACGCGCTCGCGCCATCAGCCAACCACCACCAGTAACGACAACGAACCACCTCTCCCTGAGCGACGTGGTTCTGGGCAGAGCGACGGCAGGCGGGTAAACGCGAGCACCCGGCAGAGAAGCGGCACCACCATCAGTGCGATCACGAGCATCGCGAAGCCTGGTTTGGTCGCGGAAAATGCGCGGCAGGGGTGGAAAAGGGCCGACGTGAACGTACCACACAGCCTGTGCCTGGCTGGCTGCCCGCCGGTTTTCGTCAAGAGACGACACAGCAGCAGCAGCAGCAGCAGCAGCGGCGGCAGCATCAGCAGCCTGTTCGTGACGAGCCCCAGAATGCTCCTGGAGGGGGCTGACTCGGAAGGGGAGGGGGGAGGCTCCAGAGTCGGCATCCTCGGTTCTAGGGTGGAAACCACTGCCACCGACAACGAGGGTTGGTGGGGGATTCAGAGAGGGCTAAAACGAGAGGTGGCTTGGTGGGAGGGAGAACAGTCGATCCCTGGGGCACTACCAGGGGGATTGGGGGTTGATATCGAGGGGCAGGGCTAGGTGGGCGAAGACGGAGAGGGCGCAGTGATCCCGCGACCATCAAACCAACAACACCGTCCCGACACAAAACGGCGCATCCTGCTGCGCCCCCTTCTTCTTCTTCTGTCGCTTCTGCCGCTTCTGCTTCTTCTTCTTCGTCGACACGTCCTGTTCCATCGTAGTCGGCCACGACGGCGTCGACCGAAGTCGGCTCACGCATCCTGGCTTTGCTTGCCGCTTTCGTCCACGCAAGATGTCGAACACGATCCTCCGCGATGGATTCCATGGAGGTATCCGAGAGATTCGTCTCCTGGACCTGCTGTCGATGGACGATGAAGTATGGTTCTCCAATACGGTGACCGTGGCTGGAAGAGGATCCAGCAGACGTTCGACCATCTACCATTGGATCCACGGAACACGGAATTCATTGGCAGGTAAAGTATACGAGGATTTCTCCCGTGACGATCTCAAGGTCAATCTTTGGTCCGATAGGTTTCGTTCCGAGTTTCCCTGATCGTGTCTTGCCGGTTAAGGTGCCTTTGATCGTAAAGCTTTTGACCTTCTTTTGGCGGCTCTTTCGCGACATTTTGATGATCCGTGATGATCTTTATCGATACGTAATTTCCTTTTTTATGTCCCGGGCTGAGGTAGTTCAAGGTTACGTATAAATTAGGAAGTGACGTTTACAAGGCTTCAGGGTCATCGATGATACGGTCCGTTTTTTTTTTTTTTTTTTTGTAATTGTTGTTTTGACGTAATTTATATTCCATAAAATTATTAATTAATGACATATAATTATTTGATGATTATTATTGCGTCCATTTTTCAATTCGTTAATATAAAACGTAGAATTTTCCCCATCGTATTAATATCACGTATTGATCGAATAAAACTCTTGATTAGAAAATGTACAGACTTGAAAAATTATAGCCCATGAGAACTGTACCGCGATGACCTTTGGTTACGTCAAGTTACATCATTCGACACAGTCGATCTAATGACATATGGTCAGCTACGAATGTCGATAGGAGAAAAGCATCCGTGTTACGGAGAATCACCATATGTTACGATGCCGGTAACGTTTTCTTTGGCCTCGACGCATCATTTTTAAAAAAAAACCATCCGTCCAAGATGAACATCTGAAATGATGATACAAATTCATCGTACAGTACGATACACTCGTTACAGTTCTACAGTATATCTACGATATTATTATTGAAATACTTCAAACATTACAACCGAGTCACTTAATCGCTATCCTCGATGTTATCTCTCTTCTTCCAACAAGATTACACAAATGCTTCCGTACACGCAGATGATAACTGATGAGACGTTCCTCTTATATCCCACGAACGTTCTTCGATGTCGTGAGGACAACGTAACATCCTGACTTCTATAACACCCGGTAGACGAGGTGTTCCCCTATTCCGCGTAAGTACATTATGGTGTGTACTGTTGTTTTATCAGTAGTGCAGGATCGCCATGGCTACGAAGTATGAATAAGCCGTTGCCGGCACGTCGCCGCTAGCTGTCTAATTACCATTTTCGTAATTTTCTGTCACGAAACTGACTTTCAGTCGCCATCCTTAAAATCAGCCCACGATCGGCCCGGAAGTCTCCGAAACTGTGACGAGAAAAATCTCTCGCCACCTATCGACCACCACGGTTCCGGCTACTTCCGCGATTCGATAATCCTCTGGGAGGGATCTATCGATCGTTCTGATACCAACACTTATCTATACTACACTGTCAAAATTTATTATCTATTCGTTAAAAAATGTATCATCTATCCCATGATCTTAAATATCAAGTAAGTAAAATTCGGAACAAAACATATGCAATATTCTTTAAATACACATATTTTCAAAATTCGTTACCTGTTCTGCTAAATATTAAATAAAATTTAGAGTAAAAATTATGCAATTTCATTTGATTAGAGTTGTTATTATTAGAAGAAATTATTAGATTATTACAGATGTATCTAAAGTTTTATATCATTTATGATCCTTAATTATCGTTAATGGTCCTCGAACGACCGTTCTAATTGCGCGAGAGACAGTCTCGAGGATTGGACGATCCCGGCGAGACAACTTATCGAACTGTCAATATGTGATCAGCTGACGAACTCGGCTGAGGGTTTCAGGACGGATTCCTATTTATAACCAACCGATCGGTCGTCCGCCGTTCGACGTTCGACGCCTCGATTACGCTAGAAAGATTCGATTACCAACGCTTCAGGGTATTTAAACTTTCAACGATCTTCCCATCCCATTGCACAAAATCAATCCTCCGCATTCTACCAATCTTTTAAAACCATCATCCACTACGTGATTCTCTTTACGTGACAAATTTTCAAATATCCAACGTAAACGACAAAATTCTATCTTACCAATAACGTGTACTTTATCAATTCTTTAATTCTATACGTAAGTCAATGACAGTCGGTTTTTTAATTCTATAGATAAAACATTATAAGAAAGAATTGAATAGAAGACACAATGAAAAGCTGTTGCTGACCTACGACCACTTAACTGCCTCGCAGGGCCGGTACGCGTCTCCTCACCCCCTTGTCACAAATGCTGCCTCATCTTCCAACTCTCCCACTATCGTTGCCTCTCTGTTTCGCTCATGAGAACTGTTCGTTTGTTCTAGATACCAGGTAGAACCATGCGGTTCGTCGGCCCGGTACCAGGGTTCTCATGAATGGAGGAGGGTTCGCCAGGATCGATGAAGAGGGCGTGCCTTCAGGGGAGGATTGGTATCCGTGACGTTTTCAACCCCACCTGAGAAGGCCGCAAACGGAGTGCACGTGCTCGATTACGTCACAAGGATAGCCGGGACTGGAGCGAGAGTAAAGTCATTCAGTGATCCTGTATCGCTGCTCGTTCCACGGTCGCAAGACTCCACTTCCGGTTCTCACCGTAACTGTAAATTAATGTCAACTTTACGGTAAGACCCACTAGTTTCGTTTCTTTCTCATCCTTGATCTTCTTGTTGAATTTTTAGTAGCTCAACTTTTAATAATAATACTTTCTCTTAAACTATTCACCGTTCTTTTCGTAATATATTTGCTTTGAAAGTTTCTCAGTTCGTTTTTATATATTTCTCAGCTTTGTAACATGCAAGACCGTATAAGATTCTCATAGTTAAAGTCCTATAGCCCCATTTAAACTATTTCTTTTGCATTGTATAATTGCACCATAAAAGAATATCGCCTTGCAACTCAAAATATTCGTAACGTGCACAAATCCCAGTATCCAAGTAGCAGAATACAATTCCCAAGTTTCGACATTCTCGAGACGAGCGTCAAAGTCTCCATAGACGAAAATTCGCGTCCTTGGGATTTTATCGCTCGTATAATTAGTGTCGTACTCGCCACACCCGATTACCCACCCCTGTTCTTCACTCTCGAAAACAGCTCTTCTCTCGTGGTATAGTTACCAAAACCAAGTAACGATCGTTTTCTTTCTTGCGTCCCGCGTTTCTATCTCCGTAAAGTACCATTAGATCTTCGCTAGATCTAATCCAGATCGATCGTCCCAAATCCGCTTCCCCTACTCTTCTTTATCATTCAGCCCCTTTCACGAGGCACGATGCTTTTTCCCGAGAAATTAATGACACTTTCGACATCCCATTGCAAATGTCAACGTTGGCTAGCATTTAAATAACTTCGTATTAAATTCCTCGTCTCCAAGGGTGTCTCCTGCGAGGGTTAATAGGCTGAGATCGGGAGAGAGGGTGGGGGTTGTCGAGGTTAGGCAAGAGGGGCGGGGTGTAGCGCGAGGGGAGTTTAAATCGATGGATGAAACCCCCCTCCTGGTAACCCTGACCCACAGTTCTGGCAGACGAGGTCCCAGCCCTTCGAGGGAATGCCCCATTGTGCCACGGAAACCCCCGTTTCTTCCTCGCTTGACGGATGTGAATTGGCCTTTAGGGCGATTGTAGCTTTCAAGCACGCGCTGGACCCCGTTGCGCGCTCACACAACATACACACACACACACATATGTACACTGTTACGGCCCCCCATATCGAGACACGCGCCCTTTAAACCGAGCAACACCCTTCTCACCAAGGTTTTCGGACGAGTTTCGGTCTACGGACCCCTTCGCCCTTTACTAGGACACTCGGCCAAAGAGATACGCTCGGCCAGTCACCTCTTACATCACGAAAATTATGGGTTTTTGGATCGAACAGCACGATCCGCTATTGTGTCTCAAAAGGGGTATACCCGTCTTTCGAAAAAATTCGCTCGAGCTAGTGTGTAGTCGTATCTCGTTGTTTTATGGAATAGACGAGTTCGTTAGAGATACTTTGTTAAACGAGGAACTTTTTTTTTATTGGAAAAGTTTCGGTAAAAGGTGTAAAAGTTGGCTCATTCTCTCGTTTGGAGGTTGTAGACGATCGTACTTGTTTGTCGAAGTTGTGTTAGCGTCTCAATGGAATATTTTATGAATGAGGACGAGTATCCTTTAAAAACCCATAAATTTCTGATTCTTCACATTTCTCGATAAATATGTTAAAATGAAATAACGCAATATTCGTATTCGAAATGGTAAAATCAAACGATCGTATACAAAATTTCCACCTTGTTCTTTCCGCAACTACCAATCTTTCCACGTCAAAATTTATCGTACAACGTAAATACCTCGGAAAGGAAAAGCGATCTATAAACCGTGAAATTTTCAGTTTCCCACAGAGAATTCGTAAAACCACGTCGAAACGGGGCGTAACGTAAGTCATAAGACACGGTCACGTTCTCTTACGTAGGTAACTCCGTGGCGAACATCCATCAAGATCCGCGTCAATATTAGTCAGAGCATCCCATATGTCCCTTTCCACGCGAGGAAAAAGTATGGAATGGGGTGGCTTTCTTGATTATGCGAATATCTACAGACAATGGAACCCCAACGTCAGCTGCTCCCCGGCCCTGGATATCACGGGGTCGTACACCCTCAGCGAAATAAGCAATAAGTTATGGTGGGACTGACGAACCCCCCGTAGACCCCCCTACTCCGCGTACCAACACCCTCTAACCACCCCTGATCGTGGGTCCATAGGACGAGTGGTATCGTTCCATAGTATAGTTTCGACGCTCATCAAGCTCAGTTCGCATTGCGACGTGCATCGCGCCGTGTGCTCGCCTACACTTTTTTTCCAACCCCCGCGCGTGCTCTCGATATTATCGAACGTATACATACGTGCATCGAATACGAAACGCATCCGTTCAACGCGATACGTTCGAACATTGTTCGAGTTGCAACGGTGATTGAGAAAATTGTTGATCGACTATGGTGTTACGACGTTACATCGTTTTATTCTTTTGTTTTTATCCCTTTTATTTTCCTTTTCATCTTTCTTATATCACGTTTAGTTTTATCTTTTTACATCGGCATGTTGACTTCACTGTGGCAGTAACTCGTCGTCGATGGGTTGACGAAGTAAAGACGGATAGACGAGGAAGATACTGAAGAGGCTAGTGAATATTTCAGACTGTTGGTGGATTTTACGCGGAGGAAGATGGAAAGAAGAAGTGAGATGGTGGGAAATACGAAGATGCGTGAGTCTGTGCTCCTTGCGTTCACTGCGGGCTTCCATGTGCCAACTTTTCAAAATTCATAAGGCACGCGGTGAATGCCAAGAGCGGACCAAATTCAACGTTCTCTATCGCGATACACGTCCATCGTAGTTGGCAGTTCACGGATTTCGACGATTTAACTGTGCTCGTTACTTTTGCTACGACAGGTCAGTAATGAGTTGAAATTTCCATGTCTGCGACTTTGATTTTCATTACGTTCGATGATTAATTTATTTTTAATTTTCTCTCTTTTTCTATTTTTGTTTTAATTTTAGTTTTATACCTTAATAATAGTAGACCGTAAAAGTGGATCGTAGTAATAGTTTTGAATGATTTCAAGTAGACGAGACTTCAGTAGTTCAAGGAAATCCTTTTGTTTTTCATTTTTTCTTTTTCTTTTCTTTATTCCTCCTGCTAGAATTTGTAGCACTTCGCCAATCTGTCTTGTATAGATCTTCGGTTTGATAACAGAGTGAGACTTTAAGTTTGTTGTAAAGTGAGATCATGTACAGTAACAGCTCCTCTTCGACTGTGTACATATGCATTCTTTTTAACAATAAAAAGAAATATCGTTTACCCCCGTCTATTATACCTGCGTCTTTCAATCATTTCTCCATCACGATTCTCTCTACTTCTTTCTCTTTCTTTTTCTACTTCCATCGAGTGCCTAACCATATCAGGTAAGGAACCTTGAACTTTCTCTCTCTCCCTCTCACTGCCTCAGTCTCGGTAATTTCACCCTGTGAAGAACCTTACTCAACACGTCACTTAATTTTTCACAATCTACGAACCGGCGAACATCCTCTAATTCTCATTACGTGACCACGTACGATCACAGTAGTATAAATTACAATGCTTCATCGACTTCTCCCATTCTACCATAATCTACACCCCCATATACTCAATTCGTTCTCAATTTATCACGACTTATTTTCCCACCGCGTTTACGTTTCCTTCGACGTATTTTCAACCCTCGAAAGATACCAAAAACGATGCACGCAATTCTACAGAACAACGAAGGCAGCCCTTCCTACGGTTTGTTCCCAATCCCTCGACCTTCTCAAGGACGAACTCGTGATCGAACCCAGCGATGATCGTAGAGCGGCATCAACGAGCAACCAGAGACATAGAGAGCAGGGTTAGCAATCGTTTTAAGTGTCCCAACGTGGCACGAGCGGCGATAGGGGTGGGAGAGAGGGCTTAAAGTCAGCACCCCCGTAATGGAAATTGGGGAATTCCCGAACGTACGACGAAAACGGCTGCTTGTATCGACCGAGTCCTCATCCGCGGAACGGGCAAATACGAGCTGCCGGTGGCAAGAGGGGGTGACTGCTAGCATAGGGGGTGGCAAGGGGTGAACGGAGGTTTAAGGGTGGACGTACGTTGCCTGGCAACCCATCCCTTCTCGCCAGCATCCCCCTGGACCGCCGCGGCTCCAGCAACGATGCCACGTTACCAATACCAACCACCGATGCTCCGTGCTTCCACCTTCTACCAACGCGGCTACCGAGAGCTCGATTTTCCTCTACCCCGGTTATACGTATACCCTGTTAAAGGAAACGCGTTCTCACTCTGCAGACCCGTCCAACACTCCAGCAGTTTCCTCCATTATTCAGGCCCGATGCTCACCAACTGTCCCTTTTCGTCGGTTTCATCCCTCCGCCTACCAGACGTAGCGTCCTCTCTCTTTTTCTTTATTTCCAGCTTTCCACGGGGCACCGCGGAGAATCTCCATCGCGGGTAATGGACGTCTGTGCACGCGAATTAGAAACGACGATCGCGAAGCCAAGCGTACGCAGGCTTTCGTTATCGGAAAAGCGGTTCGATTGCAACGGGGGTTGGGGAGGATTCGCCGTTATACTCGGGATTTGAGACGAGTTCGTAATAACGTAGATTACTCGATCGGTGGAGAGAATATTTTGTATACTCGATTATTATAGAGAAGCTTTTTTAAAAAAAACGATAACAATTTAGATTATTCGATTGTTATTATAGATTATTGGAATTAGTTTGTTCTTAAATTTGTAAACATAGTGTAGAAATAGTGTATAGATGATCGAGTTTTAGGTTTGAGAAATCTAGATTATTTGATTATTATTATTATTATCATAGAAAATTCTTTCTTTGCAAATGGGGATAATAAAAACACGAACGTAGGGAAACGTGCCATAATTTCGAACCGTAAAATACTTTGAATTTGGAGAACATATTTTATTCGAATGAACTATTTTCTTGCAAACGTGTGCAATGAGGATAGCAATACAGGAGGACGTAACTGAGCTTTAAAGGATCATGAATTTCGGTTGTCGTATAAAGCTTCGTCGTGATAAAGTATTTTTTCCTGCAAGTATATAGATTAACAGCAGAATTTTAAACTTAAATTTAGATATCGCGAGGTTTCGCGTTTTCAAGAATATAATTTTATAAATATCGTGCGATATCCAAGAGTAACCTCCATCGTCCGATATCGACGGATCTATCTTTGCTCCTGGCCGAGAGTAGCGATTATTAATGACGCGAGTCTCGGCATCGTTGCAAGAACCAATAACATCTTAGATACGTAGATTTACGTAGATTACGTAGACATTAGAACGACCAAACTACTTTACCTTATATTTTATTAGAACGAATGTTTTCGATTGATCAACAACTGTAATTAAGGTTTGAGAGTGTACATATAACGTATTTGTGAAAGCAAGGTGTGTGACCGATTTACTAATAATACATTCGTACGAAGAAACATGTTTAATTGCATGATGTAATGTGGTTGGAATAAACGAGCATACGTAACCAATGCATCGTACATTCTTTTCAGAGATCCACAAAACGCATCAAAATGATAAACCCGCTCCTATAATTACCAAGTTGTCTAACCTGTCGCTTCTGATTATCTACGATTGTCGTGACTTTCACCAGCATAGAGTTTTACAATCGTACCCTTCCGCGTTCCTCTCCTCGTCGAGCAGACAGCCGATCGAACTGAATGGTCGCTGGAACCATCACGCAATAAAATGTAACCCGAGCGAACGCTTGTTAACTCTCGCTCCTCCCATCCCTTTTACTTCTTTCCCATTATCTCCATCCTGCGTGTTACGGAGATCAAAAAAAAAAAAAAAAAACAAAAAAGAAAGAAACTAAGAAACCTCATCAGCATAAAGGACACAGATTTCTCGATACTTCGATTGAGATAAAGAACGGTGGTAAAATTCGATCAATCATTCGTATCTCGTATAATGCGATATAAAGACTCATAAAAGCATCACACCATTCATAAGTTTCGTAAGAGATGATAAATACCGTCAGAGAGAAGATTCCTATCGGAAGCCTGCCGAAAGTCCTTGGCGAGTCTCCCTCATCGGTGTCCTGATCATCAATCAAATCTCTTCTCAAGGTAAAAGCACGGTCGTTATCTCGTAAGAAGCCACGAACTCCGTGGTGGGCAGTGAAGCGCGAAGACAACCTCCTGGTAAACCATGCATCAACGAAAAGCGTTTTCATGGCACGGTGAAGGCCGGTCGAAGGTAAAAGTAAAAGGTATGCCATTTTCGCCACGCCACCCCTGACCAGCTCCCGAAATTCTCTCGCTCCATCTCCTCCGGCGTAGGCGCGACAAAGAGATTCAGATGAAGGTCACTTTGCCAATAAAAAGAAGCTGGAAACGAGGGATGAAAGGGGGTGGACGTGAAACGAAACAAGACGCGGCCACTACAGGAACGGCGATGCTCTCACCCTTTGCAATTCGATCAACGAATAAATTTCATTCAGGTGATACGTTGCTCGATGAGAGAAGACCAAGCTGTGATACGCGTTGATTGCAAATTAGTTGATTTTATGCGACCATGGAGCACGATTAACGGCCATCCCTTTCGAGTGGACTCGCTGCTGAATCAATTTACACGGGATGCTACTTTTTTCGAGTACTTTGAAGTAGAAAACTGGAGTTAGATTGATAAAGAGAGAAAGAGGAATTGATTATTCTACGAAGAGGAGGTAAATGGTTCCGTGGCTATATAGACCGAGGGGCGAGAGTGATGGGAGAAAATAATTCGCCCGCAAAGATAGTTAGACACCGAGAAAAGTTACACCGGGTGTAAAAATGTTCGATCGAGGCAACGTAGCGGAAGAGATACGGACGCCTCTTCCACTATCCTTTTTAGGTAATCTTATACGAACAATTTCGAGAGAGCGAAACGTACAAAGGAAGTATTACTATATTTTGAAACTCCGGCTTCGAGTTAACGTCGGTTCTTTTATGAAACACGCTTTAAATATTTCAATGTAGGTTCATCAGCATCGGTTGAGAAAGACGTCGATATCAAGGGACAGTATCGAAGCATCGCGATAGCTGTGCAAGCTTTAATTACATCCTTTCCAGGCCCTCGTTCGACGTTGCATCCAGATAAATGAATATTTATCAACCTCTTCTCTCATCTTCGTTGGGCACATTCGAAATCTAATCCCTCGTCTAAAATGTGGGGAATGGTTAACGCAACTGTGTAGGAGTGTTTACCAACTCCTCGAGGGTCCTTCGACTTTCTTCGACCGAGTCCTTTCACGTTGCCGCAAATTACGCAAATTATCGACGGTATCCGCGTTTCCCCGGTGCTCGTTCCGCCTCCATGGCCGACTATTTCGACGTCGTTTCCGGCTGACGCGAGGGACGCGTGCACCGTAAAATCAGCACACGAAATCATAAGCCGAATATGCTCGTCTATAATTCACCGGATTACTCCAGCGTGAAGTTGATTCTACCAGTCGGCGCTTTACCGCTAGGAGAAAAAAGAAGAATGAATAAATGAAACAAGCGTTTCGTTAAGTGAAAAAAGTGGGGGGAGCTAATTGGAATTTTTTAACGGAGACATAAACCAAAGGGGGAAAGTTTCCAAAAACCTCCCCTATCGTTCCACGATTCACCGGCTGTAACACGGTCCATTCCGTGGATTTTCATCGAATAATCATTCGATCCTAATGTCGTCACCTCGACCGTCGACCAATGCTACCGACATCGTTTCTCTTTCTCTCTCTCTCTCTCTCTTTCTCTCTGTGGTCCAGGGAGAAGCTGAGAGCACTCGAAACACGCAAACAGAAGGAACCTATATAACGAAGGCGAAACGAAGAAGAAACTGATGGAGAAAAAGAAAGAACGAAAGAAAGGAGAAAAAGGAAAAAAAAGTTGAGCCCGAGCAGGAAGGAAAAGGAGACCGGAGGGATACAGAAAGGACAAAAAAGGAGCGGAGGGAAGGAGAGAGGAAAAGAAACGAAGACAGGAACGCGATGAAGGGATCCGCGCGAAGAGATGGTTAGGCAAACGGCAAGGGGAAGTATAGGAGAGAGAAGCGAAAGGGGGAGGAGAGAATCACGTGGGAAAGGGGAAAAGCCGAGATACGGGGAGAGATCAATACGAGGTCGCTAGGCAACGAGCCTCCGGCGATCTCAGTCCGGGTAGACAGGGTGCCGCCACCAACCCCTGAAGCCACCCACTAGCCACCCCCCGAACCGACCTGCCTCCCGTTGCTCTCTGAATATACCCCGTGTGCTCGTCTCTCTCTTCCCACCCTTCTGGTTACTCCTCATCCTACTGTTTTTCATCCTCTCTCTTTCCCTTTCTCTCTATCTGTCTCTTTATGTTTCTCTCTATATGTTTCTCCGCCCTGTAGCCGGCTCTACCGCTTTTCCTCGTCGTCACCAACCCTGCTATCTCCTGCGGACTTACGCTGCCTTCGAAATCTCTCCTGCACCTGGCGGCTCTGCCAGGCTCTTGATACCGTTTGCAATATTTACGATAGCCGTTTGCATAGGAATCTCGATTTTGCGGCGGATACGCTCCCGCCGGTTTGTCGAACTGTATATCGAAAATCAGCCTTGTTACATCTCTACCTTGTTTCACCTGTGTCCAGACCGATTTCTTTCTTCGCTTGATTTTTTCTCTTCCCCTTTTTGCACTCCTTTCCTGTGCTTTTTTTATGTTACGTTACCGTAGGTCCCCTCGTCTGATCTGCGTCAAGCGATTGACTTTTTAAAACTCGTTTGAAGGTTTTTACAAAGACGTTGGACGGTCGATTGATCGACAGGCAAGAGGCGAAGAGGAGAGCCTTTGACCCGGATGTATCGCCACCTGTTGTAGCGTCTCGCTTACGTGCGAAACGTTCCCAAAACGACACTCCACTGGGAAAAACAGCTCGGACTTTGATTGCGGATTTTAAGAACGTCCGCTAGTTTCCGCCATGAACAACGTGCCGGAGGACGAAATTTCGAAAGGTGGACCGATTGTCTCTGACGGTGATCGACAAAGCGATAAAATGAACAACGTTGAATAAAGTTTCTGCCTTCGATCCGACTATTTTTATCGCGATAAGGAGGACGATAAGCGAGAAAACGGCTCGGTCGACGGGCTCTCTTCGAGAATCGAATTAACGTACGATGCTTCTGATCGCTTCGTCGGAATTGAACACCAAATTCAATTATATCATCGATAAGGACAAGTATGCCGATGGGCGACAAGATATACGGCTACATGATACATAAACGGAAGATGGTATAATCGTTATTCCAATGGGACGATAGGTTTAATCGGACAATTGGCAGATCATGGCTACGCCACGCAGAATCCAATGCTCCGGTGGATGGTCCGTCGGGAGCCATATGGCGATTACGAAGTTCGTCGAGTGGCCAGTTGTCGACAGAACACCTTTTCTCTCCGTGGTTTTGTACACTGGACAGGTATATGTGTATCTTTCCTCCACATCTTCCTTTTTCATCGGTAACAGCCAAATCTGCCGGAACGAACGCGACAGATTGTAGGACGAATTCAATTGTACGCTTGCTTGGCGAAGAAAATACAGGAAACAAGAGAATGAGATTTTGAAGAAAAACAAACGGATAGAAAAATCTGAAAGTAGAAGAATCGTTTCTTTTATTTGCTTTCGAAGACTTCTTCAGTGTATGAGATAGATAGTAACTAGCATATCGATAAGATATCAAAGAAGAAATAAAATTGTTTTCTTTTTTTTTTTTTTTTTTTTTTTATTTGGTTTTAGAGATATCCGAGTATGAACAAGTCAAATGTAAGAAAACGTACTTACATAGGGAACGACGTCGTACAAAATTTTCGGCAATGATTCGTCAAGTTTCATCGTGCTCGTGTTGAAACGAGCTCCATCGAGGAATAGACCATAAATGTAAACACCATCGGTTGGTGGTTCAGGGAAAACAGTTTCCTTCAAAGGGACAAAGTCGTAGACGAGCAAATCTATCGGTATCGAATATTTCCTCGCGTAGTTCTGTTGTGCGCCGGTAAGAAACGCCTGTGTGAAGTAGAAACCAGAGATCCAGAAGGTTGTCGGTGGTCCTTCGTCGTACCACAACTACAGCGAAAAACAAATAATATAGAAAGTCTTGAAGAGAAAGTATTATTTCCATCGAATCACTATTGATATCCTAAAACGAAAACTTCTTCTTGTTAAAATATCTTCAATCTAGAGTTTCATAAAGAAATATGGAAGTATTTGAGCACTTACTATAAAAAGAACTTTTGAGATTGGATATATATTAATGTATGTCTATATTTTCGGATTTGTTTCAAACTCTAACAACATAACGGTGACAGTAATGTTTCATTGCATCGCTAATAAAGTTACACGAAGTTTAATATAATACGTGTAATATATTCAAAGAAATTTAGTATAGCGAGTGACCAAATATCTTCTCAGGTCATTCTACGGTACTTTGCTAGAATCTCAGACTATCTATCAAATAGAAGAATTTATAAAACAAAATAGCACAGACAAATAGTGTCTTGGAAAGAATATTCAAAGATTCATAAAATTTCGAACGTCGCGTGAAAATGTTTCCTAAAAATATGCACGTAATTACATTTCCCATTACGAGATCGCTGTGATGGATAGCCAAAGATCTTTCGCACGGTATATACGTGCAGATACCTGAAGAAAAGCGAGCCTCTTCAAGAAATCCTGTATATAACTGCCTAGCGGCTTCAACGACGGATAAGAGTTCCTCATCCACATCTTCGATATCTTTCCAGTAATTATCGATACGTAGACCTCCTCGAGGTCCGGGTTCATGATCACCAGACCTTAGATTAAGTTCACGAAGCCGTGAAAAATCGATAGACACCGGCTGGCCGTCACAAGCTTAGCCGTTTACCTTTGATCGCCTTCTGAACATTTATGAGGCTATTCCTGATCGTTTGCAGAAGCTTGTTGAATCTTCCCATTTCCTGGACTAGCACCGTGTTCATGCTTTGATTATATAACGTCGGATATTTCTCGAGTGCATCCACCAGATCGAAGTCGTCGGGCAACTTTGACAGAATATCAGACGCTACACCGTAGACGATCTCGTCGGCTGATTTTCCTACGTCTGTTTCCGTTTCTCCCGTGTCCTAATTGGAGGACGGAGCAACACAGGGTCTCGTTAGTCGTCCGCACGATTCGTCACGCAGAATACATTTAAAGAACCCTATTATATTTTGTGAAACACGAGGCGAGCCGAGGCGACCGCGTACACGCCTTAATTGTCTCGAAATTAATGAACGAAGATAATGATAACGACCGACCCGTGATACCAACAACCGAGATTTTCCGCAACGAAAGTGGCGAATATTTTTGATACAGATCGTGTCCACCATAAACCAGACTACGAATCTCCAGACTTACGATAAATACTAGAAAATGATGCTTTAATAATCAATACATTTAATAGGATTTAATAACTTTTCGCTTTGAAAATTCATAGAATAATCGAAGTGTTCATAACAAAGTGGCATTACCTTTCTCTTCAACTTTTTCAGCTAAGCAAGCATGAGATATATGAAGAATAGGATAACAGTTTATATTTATTATTTACAGATTGAATGAATTTGGTTTCAATATCACTTACTTTAACATCCTGAATAGACTGCAGGATGAAAGACGATATAATATTAAGACATCAAATTTCCATATGAAAATCAAGTTTCATAATAGTAACCTCACCTGCGTTGCCAATAAGGAAGACAACATCGATGTAGTCTCCTGCTGATCCTTAATGATATCCGCATTGTCGTTCATCCCGAAGACACTAGGAGCAGTGGTCATTGGAAAAGATCTAATATATTCAAGAAATTCGTCATGGTCACTGACTTCAGGAACATAGTATATACCACTAGGATCGAATAGGTGTTCCTTCTGTGCAATGACTTCCATACAATAAAACTTCACAAGAATCGTATTTAAAGTTCTCCTATCCCATTCGTCTGTCACGCGACCGCCATAATTACATTCGCCTACGAGACAAATTAATTTTGAGTGAGAATTTTCTAAAACAGTACACGATATTCAAGAATACAATTCGTTGACGAAAATTGACTAGAAATTATTACAAATAGTATTTTACGTTAATGCAATTCTGGCCCTAGATGGGTTCTTTTAAAAAGAAAAAAAAAAGAAAAAGAGTTTAACCACTCAACTAATAAGTTTAACAGAGTCTAACGATTAATGCGATACCTGTTAAGTATTTCAAGGCCGTAAACTGAACGTCATCGTACTGATCCAAGAAGATTCTCAATTGCAGCGCACTGATCCGTAGGTCGGTCTCGTTGAACTCGTATTGATTATTCCAACCGATCGGCCCAAATTTCCTGCGTTCTTGAACAATCGCGTGGAAAAAGCACAAGGAAAAAAGTAGCTTCTTGAAAGCCTCGTTTTGCTTGCAAGTCTCGAAGAATTCCTCGTCGCATATTGGGTCCTTACAGGCGAAGGAAGTATCAAGTATTGACATATGATTTTAAAAATGCTGTACGCTTCCGAAGATTTTATAAAATTCGAAACAGTTATTTTTCAAAAACAGTGTTACAAACACTGTGCCGCGTCGTATTTCTTTTACATTACCTGTAAGAAAGATCTGATTATATTTGCTCTTAGTCCTTTCGGTGGCTCGTTGGTCATTTTCACACCATTCTGAAGAACGCTAACTGGAAAATGCTCCACTGGATAACTTGTCAGCCATAATCGAAAATCTGGATGCACAGTTCCAGGTGTGAAGCTTTCACAAATCTAGAAAAAGATTTTTCTCTCTCGCCTTTCAAATTTCTTGCTACATCATACTATTCTGCCGCTTAATGGTCAGTCAGCAATTCGGTAATACCTTTTCCAAGTGTGGCATAAAACTCTTGGCAAGGTGACAGTTCTGCAGAACCACCCAGGTACCATTTTTCACTCCCTCGTCGATTAGCTGGGCGGCGATAACTCCTTGTCCTTGACCCAAAGAGAGGGAGAACAATCGGTTTGTACCGAAACCTTGATCGTCGGCGAATTTCAGTAGAACCGCCATAGGATCAGCACCAGGCGTTAACACGAATATGAGGGGACTGCAGGAATATGAATCCGCGAACGACGATACCAGGTCGAAGGGCGGCGGCTCGATGTACTGTTGTCCCAGTTGTTCTACCACGAATTAATCGAAAATCGTTCGCCTTAATACGAAGCTTCGGTATAACGCAATACCAAACCATTTCTTTATTTCTGTCTTCATCTTTATTTTAATATATCTACATTTATATTACTATTTATCTATATATAGCAAGTCACGAAAATATTTGAATTATTTATTATATATTTAGAAATATATTGTACGCTATATAAAACTTTTTGAATTTTGGTTCGCGCCGTTATGAAACACGATTGTTATGAATAATCGTGAATTATAGTTTTCGAAATATTCAAAATATCGCGTGCATGAATTCTTCTTGACAAATATGTAAGCAACGATGCGACGTATTTTTACATGAAGATTTTTCACCTTCTACAAATTGCTGGACGGCTGGCACAACTTTGTCAGGACGCATACATCGCAACACGATCATTCTCTCGAAAGGGGTGAGCTTGTCGTAAGGCGCGGGGAACGTTAAAGTGTGAGGCTCCATATGATCAAAGATAGCTTTCCAATCATTCAGCGTTGTCTCGAATGCGTTTTGAAATCCCTAAACGAAAGAGAAACGAATTAGTTACGAAAATGTATAACTATACTCAATGGTAATAGTATAACGAACAGTCTTTGAATTCGAACTACGAAGTACGAATCGATCATGATAAAATGTTCGATATAACTCGGACAATAGGAATTTATTTTTTAGAACTGCGACCAATCGGGAATACTAAGATCTCGAACATAGATGCCTTACTGTACCACGTTTCATCGTACCATAAACCCTGGAATATTATTCAAACGACACAACTCGTCCCAGGATTTCGAAGGTAGCCATTTCGTGGGATTTGCGAAAGGATTCTCAAGGCCAACGCCACCGGTCAACAGAAACATCCATTGGGGCATCGAGAGTCGTCCCTGCTTATTCAGCAGGTTCACCGAAAGCAGCAGCGAGAATAAAAGCTTGTCCTTCTCGAACAACGACCGACATATGTTCACGTAAAGTGAGTAGGTGAAGTGCTTCGTGAGGTCCTTCAGTCTTTGCTGAATGTCTTCGACCCGTTCCGTGTTGTCGATCGTGCTCTTGAACAGATTCACGAACCAGGCCAGAGAGTATTGATACATTGGATCAATATTCGCCAGGACAGCTAGAAAAAATTTTATTCAATTAAGATTAATTCAATTTTCTTTTGAATCAGCGAAGACACTCCAGTGGACTTAAATTCGTCATGCAAACGAAGTCAGGGAGATTCTACGACTCAAAATATTACATCGGTATATGTAAAATACTTTTTCAAATAAAACTTTAAGTGGATCTAGTTTCTTCAAAATATCATACGATTCGATTCGCTTTAATACGATTGATAGTCAACAACGTGATAAAATTTGTACTTCACAAGTGTTCAATCTCGAGTTTTTCAAAAATGGAGCTTCCAACGCAATTTTATTATTCTCGATTTCCGTCTTATTTTGAACCATAGAGTCTGCCTTATTGCGCTTATACAGTAAAACGCGTAGTGTGTGTCACCAATCGTGAAGAAAAGAACGGTGCTGTAAGCAGCTATGGGCGTGTACTCCAATCTTGCAGCGTCGATAGACCTTTCCGTAATTTCAGCTGCCGTTTGTTTCGTGACTATCTCATCAGAAAGAGTCTTGGATGAACTAAGTACACTAATCGCTGTTTCATCCTCGAGAATATTTCCTTCTGCTGTCGACAGAACTTCCAGAATTTCGTCTTCGATCTCCTTCAGTTTCCTACGAAACAAAGTCGTTGGCGAAGATTGAAGAAATGTAATAAAACGTTAATGTACTTCTTGTTGGCGGCTCCTTGAACGATTAGCTGATTCTTCTCAGACTCCAAGTCTGGCCTTTCTTTGGCTACCACAATACCGAGGAGCTGATCTTCCAAACCTATCGGTGTGATCATGAAATTCAGTAGCGTTACCTTAACTGCTACCTCCGGTAAATAGTGGGGATTGCGTAATTTGGTTGTAATGTAAAATCTGTAAAAAAAAAAAAAAGAAGTAAAATTTATTTCACTCGACAGTATAGGAATTAATATATCAAACAGTGTCGTAATTGTTTTTGAGTAAATAAATGTTATTTATTTGGAATAAAATCTACCGGAAATTGGCAGAGTACTCGATGACAGAATCCCCAACCTTGATACATTCCGCGCCACCAGACCTAAATGTTTGTTTCATCAAGAGCGATTCCAAGGCAGCATCAAGCTCTTCGCCCACATTCTCTAACAAAACTGGCTGTCCAAACTGTATAGCATTTTCTAACACTCTCATATAATCAGTCTGCGACAATCTAATAACATGAATATTATTTTCCTTCTCCATATTCTTCACCCATTTGTTAGCCTGGCCCTGAGGATCGATCATCAGGGGCCATCGTCGAGAATTCGTAACAATTATCGCATTATCTATCGAAAACAAATCACTGGGCAAACCAAAAATATTCCAGGACCGTATCAGCACAGGATCACCTAGAATCTGAGTAAGCTGATAGTCCTTCGTACAAATTACTTCCAAATCGGTGCAAATCTGCACCCAGTTGTCGATTTGTTGCTGTCTATACTGAGTGGTGAACACTCCTAAATAGGCCACGATCCCAGAGCCGATGAGAATGTCTCCCGTCAGCTTGTAATAACGTTCGCCCAGTTCCTTCGCAGTATCGGACCATCTGGTGTACTCTCCCCCTAAGCCGCCAATCAGCTCCCTGGCTCTCCTTAATCTTGCCTCGCACTCGTTCACTTCGTCCGTCATCGCCTGGTACTCCGCTCTTCGTTTAGCCAACAGCTCCTCCAGCTTCGCCAACCTGTCACGCACTTCTTGGAGTTGACTTCTCTTTAAGTTCAATTGCCTCATGGCCTCATTGTAGTCGGCCTCTGCCAAGGCCAGCGCTTGCTTCTTCGGCGCCACGATCTTCGCCACCTTGTCGTACTCTGACAGAGCAAAAACCCATCTACAGAGACCTTCACAGGCGGTAGAAACCTGTCTGATCCGTTCTGGATCGAAGTTTGGATTTGTTAAGATAGTGGTGCGGATCTTCGTCATGATCCTTTCTGGAATGTTGTCCTTATCGAACGTTAATAAGGATTCGAGGAATTTCATGTCGCTCAATATGCGAAGAGATGGCTTCCAATAATCATCTATAACTCCATCTGGAGTCTTAACCTTCTCCGGTTTCACGTCCTAATAGGATAGAATTTGTATGGATCATGTTTTTATTCTTTTGATAAGCAAGGTTTGAATAAGTACATCTTTGTGGAGATTGAGTTTAGTTTGAAGTTGAAGATCGAACCTTTAAAATGCAAACTGCTTCCATCACCAATCGAACACCGGCTGGCGGTCGTTTCATGGATCGCACGATTTGAATATCCTGAGGAGTCAGAGTGTTCAAGGCATCGTTCGCCGCGTTTAATATCGGCATCACTTCTTGCAGATCGGCGTCGCATTCTGCGCGAATGGCGTTCGCTTCGTTCGCGACGACCTAGAAATTCGAACATTCTGCTTTTACAAAATACTACAATGGAATGGTACGTACACGTACCGAGTTCCATGCATCCGACATACCGGACGAAAGTCATTTTTGTTACGAGCTCCACGATTTTCGTATTTCAAAATCTCATTAATATTAACAGAGCGCAAGCATACGTTGTGGAAGCAATTTCAGCAGAAGTTATTAGAAACCGTGGAAAACATGAAATCCTTTTTACTGAGCGAAAACTACTTAAATAACATTGCTGGAATTAACATTTGTGTCCTAATATTTCAAATTTAAAAGATATGTAGATTTGTGGAACTGTATGCGAATAAATGACAAATATACTTCAAATTACTCGCAATTATCGGTAAGCACGCATATTTACTTTATTCTCTAGTATTTTCATACCTCAAGGTCTCACTAATATCAGCATAACGCAAAGATGCATAACGGAAGGAATTCGAGAGGGAGTAATTAGAAACCGTGAATAAAGGTGGAGTGGCCTTTACAGGGCGGAAGCTTCCTAAATAAAATCGAGTGACTGTGATCTTTAAGCCGGCAACACCTTACCATGGCAGCCTCTTCGTCCCTCTTGACAACTTGCTCCATGGCAGCTACCTCCTCGCTTTCCCTTTGAACGTCGAGAAACATGGCCTCCACGTCCTTAGCGGCGACAAGGAGCTTCGGTTGCAGCGCGACTAAAATCTCTTGCATCTTCTCCACTTGCCTGTGAGTACTGTCCAACTTTTCCAAGCCAGCTTCGTACCTTTTTTTTCCATCGAGCGCTTCCTTCCTCTTTTTTGCCAGCAAATCCTTGAAAGTGTTGATGAGCTCCAGGTACGAGGTAGGCGTAACGTAATTGTACCTTTTTGACTTCCTCAGGAACTCCTTTGTCAACTCCTGCGTGGACATATGAAAGAATTGGCACATCTCGATGCAGGCGTCACGTTCCTTCTCCGTTAGATCGATTTCGTCCAAGAATTTAGTTGCCACAGCGAGCAATGCGTCCTCAGGCCAAGGTTGCAGCCAATCTATCGTGCAACAATTCACCAATGCCGGAAATTTTCGAATTCTGATACGAAAATTGTCACCAATAGGCGACATGGTGACCACGATATGCAAGTGTTCGCGAACAGTTTGTACGAAGAAATTGAACAAAGCCACGGGACTGCCGTCTGTCTGCAAGGATCTGTCTCTCTGGCGATCGATCACTCGCATCTTTTCGCAAATATCAGATACCTCATCAGGTGCAAATATGTTAGGAACCTCTCCAGAATTTAAAAGATTGCTAATGTCTTCCAGAAAGGTCTCTTCTTTAATTTGTGTATCCAAAAACAGGAAAGCTGTGTGCAGATCGCTGGCTGCGCTCTTTTTTAGAATGTCTTTTACGTCTTCGTGCCATTCGTATAGACCATACTGTTGAGACATTTCCACTTGAAACAATTCGTAATCTGAGATGTGAGCTGCTAATTTCGTTAACGATTGGCGCCCCGAACCGCCCACTCCGATTAATAAAGCGTGACTTCGAGGCTGCATCATTATGCGACAGATCTTTGATAGATGTTCTACGGCAAATCTAGAGGGCAAAATAAAATAGAAAAATTGCGGAGATATCTGGAAGAAGGATCTATAAGAGAAAATGATGAACCAAGGGAATTATGATTTAATGCCATTTAGTTTTAAAAAATATAACAGCGAGCGAGATAGGTGATAATCGAATAGTACAAGTAATATTTCTATGATAAATATTTACTAGACCTACAAAACCCTTTTTTCAGAAAGCTCCTCAATTTTCATCATTTTTTACTTAAAATATACGCAACCGAGTAAAACCTGAAAAGAACGAGATTCATCGGTGTCCTCGAAATGGAATTATATTCAGCGAGATATTCTTCAGCTACGATTGCCAAGTGGTCTAAATTCTCCACTTCGGAATATAGCTTTTTATCCGCCAATGTATCGTGGAAGTCACAATAAATCAGATTTCGAAGCTCTACTTCTGTCACCTAATTACGATTAAAGAAGATTATGAAGACGGTGATATTTAAAAACCTTGCGTATTAGAAGAAGACGTACTGTGCCAGATCTAGCAGTAAGTAAATCTTGAAACAGGTGGTCCAGATTGTCATCCATATATTCTAACATGGTCCTTCGTATCTGCTCGACGAGCCACTTAATATCATGGTCGTCTACCAACCGATCACCATAAACGCGCAACACTTCGTGTACCCAGAGACGCTTTAAACTCGTCTTAAATCAAGAAATATTATGCAGTTCTCATACATATTTATGAATCGTATTCGTTAAAATTGAATATATTTATTTGGAGCATTATGTTATCATTACGTTGATAACAAAACACAAAGAAATTTATCTCTAATTCCATTTAAGATTGTAAGCTGCTGAAAAAGTTGAGTTTGATTTACGTTATAAAAATAGGGACCTTTAGGGTCATCTTAACGTTAATGCAAACGTGTAACCATGCTAATATCATTAGAATATCGAGTTTCCAACGTCAGTAGAAGACACGTAAGACTACGAATAGTCATACAGGTCATATCATTAGAATTTAAAAGCTTAAGATCGTTCTTCGTAACCCTACAACATATCATAGAATAACACAGAAATTTATCCGCAAACAAATACTTACAGGTTTAGTGACACTTTCAGGCGTACACAGTAGCACTCCTTGAATCACTCTGGAAAAATCTCGTAAGTTGAACAAGTAATGGCATTTGGCCGGCGTCGGTAGAAGATACACTCTAGTTTCTTTATAAACATCCAAGGTTCCGCTCACGATGTAGTCGATACTAGGAAAGTAATAGTCCGGAAATTCCTTACTCGTAAAGTGCCATGTCACGATAGTGGAGAAGATGGTGTTGAGAACGTCATCGGAGAATTCGGAAATTCCTAGGGTAAAGAAGTGTCTCTTGAACCGTAGCGTGACGTCCAGTCCGCTGGATGGAGGACCCATCGCGCAAACCAGCTGAACGTCCACCAGTTGTATAGGCGTCACTTCCTTCAAATCGTACCACGTCCAATGGTCCAGCCATTGCCTCAACAACTCTATAGGTGGTTGTGCTCCGTACTCTTCCTTCTGTGGCATGGAGATATCGTCCACGAATACAACCCAGTACTTTCCTGGCGGAGCTCCATATAGTCCCTTCTTTCGTCTGTCCAATTTGTTCATGATGATCTCTTGGGTCTGATTGGCAGTAGTCTGCGCGGAGAATATTACGAAAAGAGGTTTGAAAATTTCTGGGTCGTTCTTCTTCAATAAAAACTCCATGATGTACACGGATTTCCCGGTACCCGTCGGACCGACCAAAAGGATAGGTTTTTGATGACAAATTAGCAGTTTAAACAGATGAAAGTAGCGAACAGTTTCTATCGTAGGGACGATTATCTGATTCATTGGTATGTCTTTTGGTATTACTGGGACGTCTTTTAGATCATCCATCCACGGTCTCCATTTGCCTCTACCTTCTTTGATGAATTTATAATCGAACACCAAACCTGTCATTGGTAAATTTACTACGTATGGTTTCGATGGATCGGTGGTTTCTTCGGAAACATTGAAACGTTCTCTGACATCGGCGGGAAATTCTCTCTCTGTTAATGCTCTAAAGAGATCGCTGAAGCATTCACGGGAGTCCACCATCAACGTGCCGCCCAACGCCCAGATACAAGAAAAGAAGAAGCAACCCTGAAACACCCTTGACACTCGTCAGTTTCTCTTTCTTCGATAGAAAAGGCTTGACAATGTAAGTATTTATGTACCTCCACTTGTGCCCTTAAATCTAGATCTGTTAGAGTTTGGAGATACTTCTCGTCGTGGTACTCGTCGAGGAAACAATCGAATAAGTATGTCACAGACCTGACCATATTAGCGTCTTGCATTGTTATTAATTCCTGAAGGTAAAATTAAAAACACGTGAAAATAAGAATAATACCAGGGCCTCCTTACACGGTAATTTGTTAATCGATAATATTAACAAATTGGCAAGTTTATTTTAATTTATTTATAAGTGACATCTTTCAAACCTTGACTCCCCAACGAAGCAGATGCAAGAGTGGAGGACAAAACCTCATGTACATCTCGCGCAAATGGTTTTTAAGGTGCTCCGTGAAAGACAATGGTAAAGTGTTCAACCACGAGAGCAAAATTGGTTTCCAACCTAAACTAATTGGTTCCATGTAAATCATACCGCATCTTGACACTGTGGCAGGTGACGCGACCTATATCGATCGTAATAATTAGACTATGAGCTTTCGTTCCGATCTAAATTTTTATGAACGAAGCTAGAGAAGTAGAGTCTAAATAAAAATGTATTTCGCTCTATAAATATCATACACTGCCGCTCATAAATACTATGGCTTACAACAGAAATAGATAAAACGCTTTAAGTAAAGAGGACAGGATAAATTTCAGTAGGCTACCTCCAAGTCCATAGGCTCGAAAATTAAGTTCGTGGTGGGCGCTAGCTGGATAATTTCCCCGGAGGTCAGGCAGAGCTTTTTATTGTCATCCAGGACAGTATTCATGTTCTCGATCCAGAGGGCGTCGACCGGCCCATCGAAGACCAACCATTTCCTATTCAGGTTGGTGGAAGTCGCGAAAGCTCTGTAACTGACAGCGAGCACGCCGTCGCTCCATTCGTGCGAGGCCGGGTCGAACTGACCGTATAATTGACCCATGGTGATCGCCTTTGGATTGATAACGGTTATCTCCACCCGGTGTTCGTCCATCAGCTTCCGTTCCTCTAACAAACCAAGACAATCGGCCAATATTCTATAAGCCGAGGTTTTCCCTCCAAATGGTAGACCAACGATCATGAAACCGTGTCTGACGATCATCATCTCATAGATCTGCTGTATCTTCTCCAAAAAGAAATCAGTACATTGAATATTAGCAGCGGCACACGCATCCATCGTACACTCGTTTAAGTGAGTATAATCTGGCGGTGGAAGAACAACTCCGGGAAACAAATCTGAAGCGATGCCCTCGAAGAGAGGCAGATCGTGAACCAAAAATTTTGGCAGGTTAACATCCAATATGCTTCTTAGCATGAGGATGTCTTCGGACTCGTTAGGGTACCTGATCAAGAATCATAATAATTATAATCCGAATTAGAATAGTTATAGTGTAAGAATTAATATCTTATCTTAAATGATTTTGGGTCACGAATAACCATTATAAATGATCGAAATTTTTCGCAAAAGTTTTAAAAGTAATCGTCACATTCGAATCTCATACCTGAGCTTTAAATTGCCAGCTGCAACGAGGACAGATTTCACTGCCCTCATACCATAATCGTAATGATGCTGACTGCTCAACTGCTCGGAGCAAAGTCTGTAAGCTGTGACGATTTTTACAGCTAGAGGTCTACCGTTATAAAAGCCATAGGAGTATAACGTGTTCTCGGCGATCAGCGCGTAATCCGGCACCATCATGGCCACGGGACGGAACAATGCCTTTAGATTGTCCGGCAACTCTGATCTCCCCGCGTAACCCGGATTCATCGTGATAAAAATGGCGCACGTTGGATCTAGAAAGATCTCCGTGCCCTCGAATACGATCTTCTCAGCGCCGCTGTTTATCGCTCGTTGAATCGTTAAAATTTGTTGCGCTACCACTGATAACACTTCGAGATCGATTCGATTGAATTCGTCAAAACAAGACCAAGCGCCGCAAGAAGCTAATCCTTTGAAGAATTTTCCTAATGCGAGGTAATCGAGGCCTTCGGAACAATTAAAGACGACGCACTGTTTTGCTACTGCTTTAGCCAGATCTTTCGTTGTCTCTGTTTTACCAGTTCCGGCGGGTCCCTCTGGTGCACCGCCTAGATGAAGGCTCAAAGCGCCGAATAGAGTTCGATAACACCTATCCGTTAAGGGAGTGATTACTAATCTTGAAGAATTGCCAAGGTACTCGTAACCATAACGTTGCTGTGAATTTATCATGTAAGCCCACATGTTTTCTTCCTGAAATAAATATTTTTAATAATAATCTTCCTATTAAAAGATTTTTCTTTATTTTGTAGGAAGTTAGCCTGACCAGCCAATAGTAACGCAAGTGACACAACCATTTGAAATCGGTGTTCTTGATTACTTTCTCCTGGTAAAGCGACGCAAGCACGTCTTTCCCATGGACATCCAGCGTAACTAAAGCTTCTACAGTTGTAAATCTATGTATTATATTTTGTACTAAGAAAATTATACTGAGAAGTATAACTTATGAATAATCACCAAGAGTGATGCGATTCTGTTTCGAGAGTTTGCCTCTGATTAACGATATAATGTCGTTCAGTTCTGCCTGACATTGATCCAAGTATCTCTTCATCCCTTGAACACCGTACGGCATCGATTCCTCTATACGTAGAGTCCAGTATGTTTTACCAACGCAAAGAATCGTTTGTCCTGGCCATTCCAACACCCAGACCTTCCTCAATTTAGTAGGATACGCCTGGATCGCTAGCAGCACCTCATTTCGTATACTTTTTCGCATAACCGTTTCTAATTCGATCAACCATTTCTCTACTTGTCCTCTGGCAGCAGCTGTGGATATCGTCTCTATCAGTCGAACCTCTTCGTCCTCCGTCGATACCATAGCGACCACCTCGAGGTCCTCGTTAAAATGTAATCTATGTATTCCCTCGAAACATTTCTTTAGATGTGGCTGAACCCTGAAACAAATGGTTATAAATATTTCAAAATATTTCATTTCAACAATAACACAATCGTGTATAGTTGATTAATTTTTCCGAATCGAATTAATAGCAGTTTTTATTACCGAGTCGGATCCTTAGTTTCAGAGAGAATTTCCAGCAACTCGTCGTTAGACAGGAAAAAGAATCTCGGGAAGAAGAGTCGTTTTCTTTCGAGGTAATCATTCAGACCCTTTTGAATGTCTTCTAGTAATCCGTAGCTCTTCTTTAGCCGCTCCAACATTTTATCGATTTCGACGACCACGAAAACGCGAGGATCCGCGTGGACGGTCTTCATAATGTCACGCCAAGTTTTATCCACCGCGGAAAATTTTCTTCCTTCCTCTGGCATCTGTTGCTGTATATCCGGCGATGTGAAGATCGGCTCCAGGTACATCCAGATCGCCTGCACGCGTAGCCATTGGTCCAGAATATCTTGCAGCAAATGAAGTTTGTACTCCCATCTCCTGTTTTGTAGCATTAGGTCGTTAAATTCCGATCATACTCGCAATATCTAGTATCGCTTGGAAAAGTAATAGCTCGTAAAAATATTTTACACTCCAATTATCCGTAACAAGATGTTAAAAACTGTTGACGATCTATGTTTCATAGGCTGTAAGAGCCAAAAACTTTTTACAACAGGTATTAGTCAGTTGAGAAATAGGTAGACACGCAAAAAGTGAATGAAGATGTTAAAAACACTTGTTACATTTTTTTTTCTTTTTGTAAAACCAACAGAACCCCCTTGGATCTATCTAATATTTTGTATATCATAAATACTACTATACTATAATAGTTCTAGCGTCAATTTTCATTAATTTTCTTACAGTATCCTTGCTTCAAAGGGTTTTATGTTCGGCGAATTCTTGATAGTAACTGTCCTAATGATGTGATCGTCTAAGAGAAGTTGTATATCGTCGACACCAGCGATGACGTAGGTACCAGTATCCTTGAAAGGGTTCACCGTAAAGTATAAATCGGCCCAATCCTTCTCCATCTTATCCATGGCTTTTTCCAAGGTTGCTTCCTTCGACGCGTTGTCCGAGATGCTCTCGAACTGGCTGACGTATGTGCCTAAATTCATGTCCAGAATCTTCGCCAATGTTAAATCGGGATCGACTTTTATCGGAATGTTTATGATCTCCGAAATTTGCTCCCAATGGCGATCCTTTAATCCTGGATTACCAAGCGTAAAAACGATCGGCATGTATTCCCTGAAGTCCTCGATTTTTTCCCGGACGCTGGCTGCTAGCTGCTTCAAAGCTGGCTCTTGAAAACTTCTCTCCAGCTTATAAATCGTTCTGTTCGTGCAAACAGTTTTCATTAACCATTACTTGTCGGAAAGATATACGTTCTATCTTTATTGCTAAATAATTCTTAAGGAATATAGGAGAATAACTTGAATTCTAATTATAATAAGTTATTCGAACTTTCACAAACATGAATATAGAAACAGAAGCTAAAGAAAGTCAATTTGTTTCGATCACTAAATATTCTAACAAGTAGATAATATTATAACGATTGCATAGCAAATATATCGACCTGAACGCGTATCCTACGTCGTTATCGATGTCCTCCGGATTATAAGAACCGATCATCGAGTTTAACCACTTATCCTGCTTGGTCAAAAAGTCACAAATTGCGTCAAAGAGTAGTTTGAAGGGCTTCAGTTGATCAGCGATCTGTTTACGACGTGGATATTGCGTTATGTCCCAGCCGAACGATGCTTCTTCTTCGTTAAACTTATCGATCTTCTCCATGGCGGCGATCAGTCGGTTCTCTAAAGTCTGTGCCCTTTTCTGATATTTATACACTTCTCCTATATCTCCCCAATGTTGAATCTCGTCCACCTGTTTCGCGTAAGACTCCAATTCCTCCTCGAATCTAAGATACCTAACTATTGAAACAAGAAACAATGTCAATAATTGTCAATTTCCTCGAACACGTTTTTTCTCTTCTTACTAGTCAAGTTACTTGACTAATTTGAAGAAGATATTGGCACCTTTTAATGCGTGCTGAAACTCCAGCGTCTTAATCGCAACGATGCTTTCGTTCTCTTCTAAAATTTGTGGTACCTTGTGGTACCATTGAAAAGCTTCGTTATTTGTGATTATCTCGATGTCAGTTAGAAGACGATAGTCGGCCAACAACAAAATATGTTCGATTATTTTGTAGAGGTTCTGCTCCAAAGTCTTAAAAGTTACTTCTCTGTTTACCTTAATGAAGTTTTTAAGCTCCACGAGTTCGACTGTATTGGCAGGCGTGCTCAGGGCACGTTCAGATATGCTTTGATATCGTTCTGTAACACTAAACCAGGTTTGCCATTGTTTTATCGTGGAAGTACGAATAGATTCATCGTTGTTGGTTAAAGTAATTTGAGACTCACTTCCTGGCCATATCTTGATACCTCTCGAAGAGCGTATCGATGAGAAGACATTTTATTCGACAAGTGTTGTCGACGATTGTCTCGATGAATATTTTTCGAGATACCTTGAACAATCCAGTGAAAGCTGTCCTTTCAATTTCCACAGGAAAGTTCATCATGAGATTATGGTAATGTTTTATTAGTTTGTTGTAATCCTTTAATTTTTTGCTCTCGTCTCTTGTAAATCGTTCCACTCTATAATACTCGTCATCATTGTATAAATATTCGTATCTGTAATAAGGATACGAATATATGATAATAAATATTATTAATAGTAATACAAATTAACGGACAGTGACCATTGTGTACACCAGTATAGAAACCAGAAATAAATGGTACAGGCAGTAAAGCAAATAACACATGATTAATTGTAGCGATTGGTCAGGATAATCAGATATTACATAAACAGAGATTATAAGTTAATATATAATAAAGATGAAAATTAGAATTTGCAATGAGTATCAGTGATTTATAATTACATTTGTAATTCCATCAATATCTGTTCTGGAATAAGCTTTTCTCGATCGACTAAGTCAATGATTTCCTGCTTCAGTTTTTGCACTCTGGATTCCTCTATATGTGGCTAGAAAGCATTTTTCAATTTATATGTACGTATTCACGTACATTGGATATATCATAAAAATATAATAAAGGGAAATTTATACTTTTAAAAAGTCTTGTTCGCCAGACCAATCTAAATAAAGCTGAGTTTCTAATTTTTCGAAATTTCTAACTGCTTCACATAGCTCATCCAGGATACTGCAAAGGATTTCTTTAAATTTTTCGAAGGATGGATCGAAAGCCAACTGCTTAGAGGTGATAATTATGTCCACATTAAACATGCAATTAATTGGCTGCAAATAACGAATAATTATTACGTGATTCGTTTTATTACAAGTAAAACACGGATGCAGTATTCAATTTTGTATTGTAATTCCATTTCTTTAGCTAAGTTTATAAGATATAAATTTGCATAAACATCTATAATCTAACGATAAGAATTAAATAATCCACCTTGCCACGAATGATTAAGTCCATAAAATCTTTCAAACTGTATTTACACATTGACAAAAGCTGTGATTCCATTATCTTGGCAACGCATTCGTAGAATCTTTTGAATCGTGTTCGTTGCAGCATACTCGGAACTAATGATTTTCTATTATTCTACGGATAAACGAATGAACGCCAATTTTGTTAAAATAGAATAGAACAGAATTTACAGTAAGAATTTGTGAAATTTACCTCGAGGAAGATATCCTGTATTCCATCGTACCAAAAATTCTTCAACATATTTCTCGCTTTAATCATTTGTTTATTAATCATCTTATTAAATCCCATCAAGTCCCAACTTTCTTTACATTGTGCAATTTGCTTTACATCAATCAATCGAAAGTCACTGAAAAATAATCAATTAGTGGTTCAAAACGAAAGTATAATAAATGGCCGATTTTTTACCGAAATTCGCCAACCCAATGGTCTAAAGACATCCTCATGCATGGATTTATTAGAAATAAATTGTTCTGTAAATTGTCGCGATATTCTCGAATCTTAACTATCGATCCAGGTACGATATATCTCATGTAAAGCGATTTTTTATCATTTTCTTTCTGCTAAAGAAATGCATATTTTTAGAAAATGAAAAATTACAAAACATATATAAAATATAGTGTAACAAACAGAATTGAAATTTCAAGTGAACCTTCGACAAATAATGTTGTACAGGAACTTGAAGCGCGTACTGCAGTATTGCTTTCTTAATATTTTTTGTATAAGTATCTTTGATCTCGATTAGCAAGCTTTCTGTGCAATAAGCAAATCGATCTCTCAAATGGTATGGGACTAAAAGTAATATCTTCTCTATAACAACATCCTGAATTTGTACTGTGTGAACAGTATCAACCCCATTGCAAATGTAATTGTAATAACGGTTTATGTCTTCGTCATTATTTAAATCTATATCTACATTCGGTAATTCAGGTTTGGTAATTAAACTAACCATGTATCTATAAGTAAACGTTATTTTAAGCTCTAGTTCGATTTCCTTACTATAAAATTTTCTTTTACATATTTCTATAAAATTTAGTAAAAGTTTAAATGTTTTGCTGACCTGCGGAAATTTTCTACTTTTAATCGTTTCCCTGTATACGTGACACCGAATTTGCGTTGCTTTCGCTTCTCTTCTCTTCTTGTACATTTGATACATTTCATTAATTCTGGTGGCAATGAAAATAATGGCTCAATTTTCGTTTCAACTACTTTTAATATCTTTGGAACATCTTTAGCGCATATTTTTTGAAACGTCGGACGTTTAATACCCTCACATGATGTCATTTCCTCACAGTCACATTCCATGTTGAAACTACTTGTTATTAGAGACCGAAATATCCTATACTTAAATTACAATTCCAGATATATCTGTATAGTGAATATATATTTTGAAATTTTAATAAAACGAAATTAGAAGTTGCATAATGAAATGTAATTCAGAAAATTGATGTCTACTGCTACCTTGCGATTGAATTTTACATCAGCACAGACGGCGCCACTTTCGGACTCAGTTTAGTAGCTGGACTTCATTTTCATCTTTAAACTGTATCCACGGTAAATATATTGCAACATAATATTTTCTCGAAATTAGAAGTTCAAAGAATAATATCACTGTATAATACTTTACGATATAATGCGTTAAAAATCTCTTTGTATATATTTAATGTCATTAAGTTACGAATAGAACAACCCTTATGACTGCAATTGACTGTAGTTTCTAGGCAACGAAATTGATCGATTTGTATAGGATTTATAAAAAATTTCAAATGAAAATATTATTTTAAGATCATTTGATTATAATTGTCATTATATTTAAGTAGAATATGATTCAAAATAAAGTTTAGATATTTTTAGGTTAGGTCTCACTAATGTAATATTTTTTCAATCTTCTTTTATGTGAAATAACGTAAGTGGCATGTTTCAGATGCTTCCACGTCAATTTTTTCGTTCAATACATACAAATTATGTACTTTGCTACACATCAAAGAAAACATTGTTAAGCAAATTGCGCAAGAAAACTGGATATACATTTGTAAATTGCAAAAAAGCCTTAGAGCTAAGTGACAATGATATAGTAAAAGTAAGTCAAGCATTAAGCTATGTAAGAACATCATTAATTTTTAAAATATTGTAGGCGGAACAATGGTTAAGGGAACAGGCACAAGCCCAAGGCTGGTCTCAAGCAATGAAATTAAAATCCAGGACGACTTCTCAAGGATTAATAGCAGTAATCACTAATAATAATCATGGAGCTCTTGTAGAAATTAATTGTGAAACAGATTTTGTTGCAAGGAATAAAAAGTTCCGTGACCTAGCAGAGATCATACTTGCTACTGTATTAAAACATGGAATGACAATTGAACAGAATTCATTAGTCAAGAGAACTATGTTATGTACAGAATCAATACGTAAATTAAATGCCGATGATGGTAAAAGTTTAAATGATCATTCTGCTTTAACTATTGGACTTTTAGGAGAAAACATTAATATAAGGCGTGCATTATGTATGAGTGTACAACCAGGTCTACATCTATATGGTTGCACACATCCTGCTTCTGCAGACCCAATATCTTCATCATTTGGACGATATGGTGCATTCGTGGTTTTAAAATCTGATGAACAGAAAGAATCTTTGGGAAGACAGCTTTGTCAGCATGTTATTGGTACTTGTGTTTATCTTTCAGTTAATCTACTATATTATTTCTTTACATATAAGAATAGGTTTGTAGTAACATTTGTCTCAATATTAGGCATGAATCCAACCAAAGTTGGCGATACAAAGTTAGATCAGCCCTATGATGACGTAGATAACGAACCTGTTATGCTGTATCAAGAATTTTTATTTAATCCTGCTATGTCTATACAGCAGTTATTGCAAAGCGAGCAGGCTGAAATCTTGGACTTTGTACGCTTTGAAATGGGTGAGACGCTCGAAAACAAACAAGAATTGGATTCTGTAGAAACTTGCGGTTAAAACGATTGGAATTCGTTTAATAGATACATGTACAAATAGATACATGTACAAATAGATATATGTATTTATCATACATTTTATACATATTTCGAAAAAACCATGATTACATCTTTAAAAGATAACATAAACATTATGGTTATCTATTATTATGATACGAGTAAAATACTTAAATTGTTGCATTTTTTTTATTACATATAAATTGTTATAATAGACTCAAAATATAGTATGAAAACTAAAGTAGTTTATTTACAAAGTTATTCTTCAATGATACATACACTTATCAAAAAGTATAATCGATTTAAAACAGCGGCATCAACGATAAAACAGCATTATAAATGCAAAGCGCTTTACATCTAAAATTGTAGATGATGTTCAGATTATTGCTCTTCTTCATTTTCTTTATTTACTGAACATATGTTAGATGATTTTAATTTGTTTCTTCTTCGCATGAGCTTTACGGATTTCCAAAGCCACATTCGTGAGTCTTTTTTCCAGTAACGAGCAATATCTTCTGGTGAATGCATGACACCCTAAAATACACAATTTTATAAATAATATATTTTATGATGTTATATATCAAAATTTATAAATCATACTTGAAAATTCAAAATGTCAGAATGTTGAACAGATTTCTTATAAGGCAACATATCTTTAGCATTTAAACCGAACAATTCTTGGTCAATATCATCGGGTGGTTCAGTTTGCACATCGCTTGTTCGACGAAGCGGTATCGTATCATTTCTGGATTCAATTTCTGCCTCTAGTTCCAAACGTTCAAGGGCCGATGTAAAGCTCCTTGACTCTTTACAATTGCCAAAATTCGCCTATTGAGAAATCTTATATTTCCATAAAAAAGTAATAACTTATACTACGTCGAAAATAAAGAAATTTTTCAACATTGAACAAATTGTGTAAACCTGTACTCCTTGAGAACAGACATTACATCCTAATGCCACTGACAAACATATATCGCTCATAGTCTTGGACAAAAGATTTCTCTCGTCCCATGCAAAATTTTCAACTACTCACAAAAGAAAAGACGCGATTTAATATTGATGAAACCGAAGGGTTCACAAGCTGCGACAAAACAGTCACAAACCGCTTGAGTGGTCAGATTCGTCATTTCTCCAATCCATCGGCTTCTTACCGCGTCATATAAAATTGCTATATTATAATTATCATATAAAAAGACTTCAAAAATTTCTCGTATCCGTTAAAATCGACTGACAGGTGCCGATTCCATCTCTGGACGCGCATGGAAAAACAACACCCTTTAGTAACATAATAAATGAGCAGCTTTCAAATTCACACGACTTCAATATGTATATTACGTATTACAATTATATTATATTACGATAGTATTGAATACACTTAGTGTATCCAAGTAATTTTTAGGAAGACCATCGAGTTGCGATAATTTTTCTGAAACAGGATCGCATTATAAGTGGAACTGTACGTATATTACATTTTTTAAATTTATAATTAATCTACGCTTTTTCAAATTTGCTTCTATTATAGTCTGTACTATTATATTATTTCATTCATTGTTAAAAGAAATATTCGTCTTTTTCAAAACTTAATTCTCTGTAATAAATAAAAGAGTATAACAATTACCCTCTTCATTTTCTATGGAACGATACAAGATAATCACGATCGTTACGTTGTCTCCGTTATTCGAACGAAGACAACCAAGAGGAAAAAGAAGAGCACGATAGAGGACCTTCAACATGTCAGAATGACGTTAGAAAGGTACAGAACAGGTGCGCTGAAGCGAGATGTGTATGGCGTAGAGGCGATGCCCGCATGGTTGAAACATATATCCAACAAGTACCCGTTGGTCACGGCTGGCCGGTCGGGGTTCCGGGCTGACTTCCGGACGAGTCTGCACCGCTACGGTTTCTTTTTAGCCAGGAACGCATGGTATCAGTTGTGTTCACGTACAGTTAGACGGTGTTACCTCGCAGCAAACGCCTCTTCTTCTGCTTCTTCGTGCATATCGCCGCGGATTCGTTCGTATACATTCCTTTAAATGACGTGACGGAAAAACGGAGAAGGAAGAACGATGGATTTCTCTAGACGGGTGAGTCTGCAGAGGAGCGTAACTATGTGAAACCAAAGACGCAAAACTAACCGGGATAAGGAAAAGAACAAAGTTAAACATTCATAAATAGATATATACATTTTTAATTTTATAGTGTTTTATTATATTTTTTAGTCTTGGGTTTTTCAATTCTTTCATGTGAAATAATGTTTTATAATTCCATAAATTAGCAGCAGAATATTATTACATACCGTATTACTACTAAAAAAGAAAGGGAACGAAAGAAGGCATTTTTTCTGCGCGATAAATTTGGCAAAGCAGCGTCAATTTGAACAGCAACAAATTGTGTTGTATCTTATTATCTGCATTTTTGCCAATTCTTTTACACGAAGTAATATTTTATAATTTTAGAAAGTAGTAGCAAAAATATCATTACATACCGTATTACTGCTAAAGGAAAAGAGTTTTTCCCGCACTATAAATCTGGTAAAACAGCGTCAACTTGTACAACAACAATTTTTACTTCCTCGCGAAACGATCGTTCGCGAGAGATTCGGCTATGTACAGGTTGGTGGGCGTGCGGCAAGTGCAGTCACCACTTCCTGCCGCAAATGATCGTCGCGGACGACGCTCGAATAACACGTGTACAGTGTACACACGTACCGTTCGTAACGTACGTGTGTGCGGGCGTGGACATGAATGAACGTGGAGATGCATCTGCATTATCTGCAAAGACAATAGCGTGGCTGTATACGTGCGAACGTTGCACTTTGCATCACCTACACCTATGTACAAGTTAGAGCATTAACGGCAATCGGCGCATACACGGAGATAGCAGCGTGTTACCTCATCGCTATTGAAATACATATATTGTAGCAAAAGCAGGACAACGCACGATAGATATCTGTGGAAAGCATAGAAATAATTAACAAATCAGTCGTAAAAAGTTATTCGTGTCGAAACGAATGCCTATGGATTTAACTTAGTCCAGTGACAGTAACTTTGTAATTTAAAAGATTATCGAAATAACGCGATCCTTTTTTCAGGAAGGTCCATAATTATCTATTCTTCGTTACCAATTAAGTATCAAATATGAATATTCCCCATTCAAACTGTGCCACCGCGTCTAATTGGAAGTTATTTCTGCGGATACAGAAACAATATACATCCGCTTCTCTGTAACACTTATTCTTGCTTACATTCTGCTCCAGTAGAAACACCATCCGCCGTGAAAAGTACGCGGCAATTAATTTTTGATAAAAATAATGATTATTTCGCCAGCTGTATTTCTTTAGGCCGTTCAATTATGGCCGCAAACATAAACATAGAGAGAAACAGGCTTACATATGATAGTTGCGTGCACAAACATATATACGCACGATTACGGATCACCTGCGATTAAGTCCTCCCGAGGACCTCACTCCCGTGAGTTCTCATACCCCAGTTTTCTGCCAGCAACCGTTCAGTGCGAGCACTGATCGCGTTTCTCCGTTGCGAAATACAGGCGCGCGCACTCGTGTCGTGATTCCGAGTTCGAGATCAGAAACGATCAAGCAGGTGCTCGATCAATTTCAAATAGACAAATAATTCATAAAGGATCGGACGATCAGTGATCGATAAGAGCGGGAAAAATAAAATCGTGTTTGAAAACCAAGAAACAGTGGCAAATGTCAGAACTATTGGGAAAGATCGAAGAGCCGGTGTGTAATTAAAGATACAGTAGAAATAACGATTTCGATTGAGTGAAGGAAAGCGTGAGGAGAATATACGGGCCGGTGTTATTATTACACTAACTTGGATTATGAAAAGTATAAAAGAAAATAGAATACAATGTCTTACGAAAGTATTTGAACATTCATGAGAATTTTTAATGAATATATTATACGTATTATAAATATTTTGCAACTTCTATATACATCTTCGGATTCGTTTCAAATTCTATCAATATAATCACGATAGTTGTGTCTCGTTACAGTGCTAATGAAATCCCATAATGTTTCGTATAACGCAGATAATATATCCAAAAAGAATTCCTACAAGTATTCAAATACTTTCGTGAGCTATTGTATGTCCCAGACTACCAGGAGAAACGAAGGTCAATATAATTTTACCGCAAAAATGACTGAAATTGTAATTTCGCGGATTCATTTTCCATATCGCTTGTTTCTTATTTTTGCTCGATAACGCGTATATAACCAATGACCACATCAATTCGATATCATGATCGATTATAAATCCTTGAAATTAAAGTTGGCGATAACGTTATTACCGGACTATTTTGCACGTATAAAACAAGATTCGTTTGCAAAATTTATTCAAATAACAAAAGATTGCTTTGTCATATGACAAAAGTTATTAGTACAAAATTTACCTACTCGAAAAAGAGTACAGTTTCCTAAAAGTCAAATTTCAATTATGTGTCTCAGGACGACAGAACCTGCCGTTCCGATGATTCTAACGGTGAAATCTTTAAGAATGTTCCGAGGAACAGCAGTACGTTTCGCATTTGGAAAATCGAGGTACCGTAACAAAATAAAAATGCAACATAATTTATACTCCCCGTTATATTCCGATATATGCACGTAGTTTAGATGTATCGCATAGTTTTAGTTAGCTACGTTGCTTTTCGAGAGTTTAAGAAGTACAAAGAGTGAAAGTGTAAAGTACTAAATTTTCCTTTAATGTTCGTGCAACAGGGTTTACGAGTTACAGCCGTTACAGGAAGTAATATGGGACATTTCCTCTCGGAGTTGGCATACATTATCTACGCGGTGTCACCGAAAGACGGTCCACTACCTTACCCTGGAATGCCGGTAATTCTTTCTCCATTAAAGAATAAAGTTGTAACTTAATTAACTATGGAATTAAAGAAATATTATATACTTTTGAATGTTAAAATAAGTCTTCATTTACACCACTATGATTTTTGGTCAACCATATGTAGACTTCGAACGCATTTATGGAAAATTAAAAGATATCCTCTTTTAGTTATATTTGTAAAAATTTGAATTTATATAAACACCCACAGTTTAATTATATGCGTAAACTATAATATTCTTTATATCGTTTAAACAGGTTAAGGAGATAAAATCGACTGCGATAGTTCGTGTAATTCATTTCTGGATTGGATCTGCGTGCGATTCAACAATCTCTGGGGCAGCAGCCCTTCGAGCGGCCGAATTAGATTCGCAAATATCTGCCACGATTCTATCAAGGGAGGCCCAAGGACGAGAAAGTCCTAGATTTTTAGCCTATTTCCGCCAGCATCTCGTTATTGAAAATTTCCACTTTGAAACACCATCATGCAAATTGCACAGAGTAACTGGCGTAGCGATCCCAGTCTTGACGGAACTTGAAAAAGTTCATTGGGATCATTTCAGTTCACGGGACGTTATTCTTGTGGACGTTCTATCGCAGTGCGTAGGAGATTGAATTAAATAATCATTAATTATTCTGTTATAATATATTAATAATAATATAATGGTACACAGGGCTATCGTATTCCTTTGGTTGGGATCGTCAGCAGATCCATTGCACAAACGACACGCTGCCAGTATCTTGGAAGTGAGAAAAGAAAATAACAATGGTCGTATCATTATCATCGATGATGGTTACGAACAGACACTACCGGAGGGAGATAGACAACTGTTCGCCAGTATTTTAAATCCTTCCACAAGAGTGGTGAAGCCGGATCGCCTTTACCGAGTCAATATGCCAAGCCCAGTGAAATTGTATAGATGTAACGAACAATCGGGTAAATATAAGGTCGCTGAACTGAAATCTGGACCGATTCTCCGAACTGATCTCACATCCGAGGCCGTTTACTTAATCGACCGTGGTGAGGCTGGTGTTTGGGCTTGGGTCGGGCGTAATGTGAACGCCCGAGAAAAATTGGAAGCGATTCGTAACGCACGAGGATTCGTAAAAAAGAAAAATTATAGTAATGGTGTATTGGTGGAAAGAGCGCTGGAAACTTGTGAACCAACGGAGATGAAGGCTCTTATTAGAGGGTGGGAACCGGCGAAGACAAGACCGCTTACTCTACCACCGAATTTTGATCCCGACTATATGAATGAAAGACCTAAAATGGCTACTGGGTGCCAACTAGTTGACGATGGATCCGGTCAAAGAACTCTTTGGAGAGTAACCCATAAAGAAGGAATGATTCAAGTGGATGACAAAGGAATATACTACGCAGAAGCTTGTTACGTAATGTGCTACAAATATGGACAAGGACGTAGGAGTAGAACAATCGTACGTTGAAAATGTAATTTCAATTGTTAAATTAACAATAACTATTACTAATTATTGTTAAATTTGAAATGACGTGACATCACAGATTTATTGTTGGGAAGGAGTCCATTCTATAAACGCGGATCGAGAAGCCGCTTTAGAAGCAGCTTGTCATTTGTCAGAAGATACCTCTGGCCAGTTAGTAAAAGCTTCTCAAGGCAGAGAACCACCTCATTTGTTGCAGATTTACGATGGAAAATTGAAAATACTAGCTGGAAGGCATCGCGATTCTCGTAAGCAGTAGAATAAATTATTAAATTAAATTATAATGTTTATTTAATTAAATTCTTAATGAGACGTTTGTTCCGTAGCTCCAGAAAAGTATCTCGTTAGAGTTTTCGGATCTACTCCATACACGTCGAAAGCAGTTGAACGGCCTTTGAGATCATCCAGTAGCCTCGATTCTAGTGGAGTTTTTATTCTATTTTCTAATTCACCTGTAGTATGGTGTGGTGGAAGAAGTACTGGTGACGCTAGACAAGCATCTAGACGGCTTGCACCCAGAAATGCACCTTTGATAACTGAAAATAACGAAGATGACGATTTTTGGAGAGAACTCGGAGGTTGACAAAAGATAATAAGAATTATAATATGAACTTAACATTGAATTATAACAGTGAACTTTAAATTTAATCTTTAAGGTAAAGGTACTTACGGCACAGAAGTTATTGATGACGGAGAAGAACTTGAAAAACACCTATACCAATGCTTGACGGACAATGAAATGTTTGTTGGCGAAGAAATTCTTGGATTTGGTCAAAACAGTCTTCTTCCAGAAGCTATTTGGTTATTAGATGCAGGAAATGTGATATGGATCTGGATTGGAAAATCTTCTATTCCTAAATCGTTAAAGGAGTGTGTACATGATGCAATGATATTTTTATTCACTCACCCAGCTGGTCGAGATCGAAACACAATGATTTCTATAATTAAACAGGGTATCGCAAATTATTTATTTTCGAAAAACAAAGATACCAAAAGATCTTGAAGTAAAATAATTTTATCATCTTTTTAGGAATGGAACCTTCAACGTTCATTGGATTATTCGATAACTGGAATTACAATTTACTGAGAGAATACAAATCGTTTGAAACATTTTGCACGCTTCTACAAGATAAAGAATTTCTACCGAAAATACAAACGTTATCGAAATCATTGAGTGACTTCGATAATTATGTAAAATATCCTCTTTCTGTCTTAAAAGGTGATCCGGAAAATTTACCATCCGGTGTTGACGTTGTCCGTAAAGAAATGCATCTTACTTTCGATAATTTCATTGCGATTTTTAATATGGAACCAAACGAATTTGTAAAACTTCCTGCTTGGAAAAGACAAAGACTAAAACAATCGGCGGGACTTTTTTAAAACATTGTGCTTTAATAATACTATTTTGTACCATAGTGATTACAGTACTAAAATAAAATAAAATCATATATATTTATATTTTAATGTTTAGAATTAAATTTATTAATTGGAAAGAATATTGAATTTTATAAATTTAAGCGTTATAAGAGAGAGATTAAGGCTTTATTTATTACAAATTCACACATATATCCAAATGTAAAGTAAAACTGTTTGATACATTTTATGATGAAGTATCCATTGGCTCTGTATTAAGCCTATGCACAGTTTCCTCTTCAATGATTATGGGATGAACCGTTTTGTTAAGCACAGCGGTAGTACCACGTTTATATCGGTACGATATATTGCGCTGTCCTTTAACATTAGCAACCTCATAAGGGCGTAAATAATCAACAGAACCTTTACGTATGACGCATAAATCTACGTTAGAACCAGAAGCTAGATCATTAAATATGCCAGCGCGAATAGCATCTGCAACCAATTCTTTAGCCTGCTCTTCCTACAAACATTTAAAAACGAAATATGTGATTGTACAAAATATAATAAAATATGTAAAAGTATTTAAATTCTTACTGTCATATCAGGTTTCCATCTACTTTCAAATACAGCCATTGCAGCTAATGATCCTGTACCCATACTAGTATAAATGTGACGATCTGAAGATCCATGGGGATGAATACAATATAAGTGTGGTCCATCCAAATCAACACCTCCTAATATTAAAGCTGCTCCAATATTTCCTTGATAACGGAACAATAATTGTTTAATCATAGCGTTTGCAGTACAAACTGGCACTATGCGATTAGTATTTAAACGATGTAACTCCAACTGACTGGATATCATTTGAGTTGTCATTTCAGTATCAGCAGCAGTTCCAGCACCGCAACAACTTAAAAATAATTATCAAATTATTCTATTAATTATTCTTAAATTAAAATATTAGTTAATATTACATTGCTTTGAATAATTACTAATGAAATTAATTTTTTTTAAATACTCACTATATATTTTCAGTAAGATAATGAATCTTACTACAATTTTTATCAGCAACTATGGTATTTTCTGTTGATCTTGTATCACCACCAAGAACTACTCCATCTTTATAAACAACACCAGCAATTGTTGTTCCTGTTTTAACAGCTTTAGGTGCTTGGAATCCTTTCTTCACTAAAAAATTGTTTCTGGAAAGAATATACACTCCAATAAATTCTACAGTTCTTTATGTATTTTATAAATTCATAAGAAAAGTTTATTAGCAAAAATCAATAGTATTACAAAATGACACAGCAATATTAACTTGTAATAGGTTATGCAGCATGATACATTACTTTTCACTTTTATGATTGTTTGTACTGATATACATATAGAGATGTTTTTAATTTTGAAATAATTACCATTACCTTTGACAAAGATCAAAAGAAAATCCAGGAGCAGGAATTTCAGGCACAAGTACCGAAGACATGATTCAAAAGTTCTGACTTCTAACTCTGTGAAAAGAGATGCAGTAATGAACGAAAAGCATTTCACAAATGTCACCGTTTACCAGTAGATGGCAGCTTTGTGTGGAATAGTTAATTTTTAACTTATTTTTGTCTTAATTAATATATGAACCAACTTAACTTACCT